>JABCMI010000034.1:2590892-3790973 GCA_026261945.1 Hirschfeldia incana
TATACCCGGTTGGGTAGGATTAAATACGATATTTATACATAATCAAAATGGTCAGATTAATTAGGGTTTTGGTATTTAGGGTTGGGTTTTGATACCTACTCCCTCTGTTTCATATTAAATGATGTTTTAGAAGATGTTTGTTGTTTCAAAATAAATGAAGTTTTGATATTTTATATTATATTTACATTTTTCTGAAAACTGTGTAATCAATCAAACTTTGCAATCATTTTTATAATTGGTTGAATGATTTTTAAATTATATTTCTAAAAATACTTTTTACAGAAAAGTAAAATTTTTAAACTTTGTGCATCAACACAAAACATCATCTATTAAAAAAAACAAAATGAGTATTAGATTAAGTTTATTATAAACTTTTAACTTAAAATCAATTGGTGATTAGTAGATTGAACGTAATCTTTTATATATCCTTTATATATTTGTTAATATACAATATGCCTAGTATAATTCATCTATTCTTCTACAGGCTGTTTCGTTATCAAGCTTGAAAGGGCGACAGACACACATGATTATCTTAAACCATCAACGATGCCCGATAGTTTTGTCTTAAACCAAAAATCGTTGTGTGGAAAGTTGGAAGATAATCTTAGAATACCATGTGCTTGGTCGTTTGAATGTTATGGTTCTTTTGGAATCCCCTGTTCTTTTATTTCTCCTTTTTCAGTGAGATTGTTTTGGGGATTTGAGAAAAGAGAGACTGATGTTTTCTGAGTGATGTTTCAAGGAAAAGATTGAGTTGTCATTGTTTTTCTTTGAGTTCTGTGTCATTCTTTTCTTTTCTTGGGATCCCCAAACATTTCTTTCATATTCTCTCCCGGATTTTCATAAAGGAACATTGGTTCCTGAGCTTGACTAAGCTTTCTTCTACACTAAGAATATGGACCCCTTTTTAAACTAACTACCATTGTCTGAATATAACTCTGTAAGCTTGATTATCTTCTTGATTACTTTGAATTCTAGATATCTTTTTGTGTAACATTTCACAAGAAGTTATTATGACAAAGATGCCAAGAAGAATATAATCGATGGTGTTGTTGACATATATGGAAAACTAGGAGTTGGTTTAAGAAAACTGGTATAGAATCTTAATCAAGTGCCTATTGGTCCTCTCATACCCTTTTTAGAAATGATTACTCTCTGTGGACTTCTAACTACTTGCCTTGAGTGATTTGGAGTAACTAATACTCCTTTTGTTTCAACTTTTTACCAAAGGTTCAGTAATTGTTTTCTTGTCCTTAATGATATGTGATGGGATCGTACGTAGGAGTCAAAGCTACACTAATTAGACTTATTACTTAGTACTTAGTGTCTCGCAACGATTGGCTAGGGATTATCTTAGAGAATCCTGAGATTTGAGAAGCGTATAGACTAGGGGTTCATCAATTAGGGAGTTTAGAATTTGATTAGGTGACACTATCTTTTAAATAATGAAGCCTTTAAGAGGTAAAATGATGGGCAACTAGGCTTTTCTTGACCCCATTTTCTATAAGAAATGTTAAAGCTCTGTGTATTGTTAATTTAAGTCCAATTCACTTCTATATATCTATTTAAAATAATTTTGAAGGAGAACCGTAAAATATAATGTCTAGGATCAATTAAAACCCTAAATGTCTGACCCTTAAACCTAAAATTAACTTGTTGAAATTTTGTTATGAATTTTTGTATATTAGTTACGTCTCTTGAGTTTGATTACTATGTATTCTCCTTTTACTGCATGCACAAAGCTCAGCATGATCATATGAGAAGCTGTCATTTTCTTATAACTGCAGTCCACACATGCGTACAGGCTCTGCAAGACTGCAACCCAGAATAATTTATTTCCTTTTCCAATATATAAGGAGAATAATAAATTAACATGGCATATAAATTATGTACATAGGAATATCGATACAAGATTCTAATCTAGAAAAAAAATATAGACATTATTCATGCTTAATGCTTATTGTGTATTGTGAATAGAAATGCAAGAGATATAATCGCAAGACTCTCAACTATGAAAAGTGTTCTTAAGTGAATATAAGAAAAAATATTTAATGTTTATAAGCATGTTTATGCACTTGCACGTTAAGCACATATCTTGAGAGAATCTGTATATATAGAATCGTTTCGTTTGATCTACGACAGGATTACGGGATTGAATAATATACACACGTAAATATTCTGTTTTGTTCTGTATAAAAGGAAAAGAATAGCAAAAGTGTACGAGGATGGGGTCCGGTTAGAAAAGAAGGTGCTATGAGTGGGATGTTTCGTGGATTCGAAGGGACGATCATTTTACACTGCATTTTCGAGTTTTGTCACAACTTACAAATAAGTTATTTTGTTTTTGAACAATCTAATTAGAAAATACTTAAAACATATCAATCAGAGCATTTTATTATACCACCATTTATTTCATCTATGTGCTTATATGTTATCTACATACAGGTCTACATATACAGCTAATATAAACCTAAGAACAAAAAAGAACATAGTGTAAAATGAACAATCTAATTACAAATAACTTATTTTTTTTCGAACAATCTAATTAGAAAATACTTAAAACATATCAAGCAGAGCCTTTTATTATACCACCATTTATTTCATCTATGTGTTTATATGTTATCTACATACAGGTCTACATATAACAGCTAATATAAACCTAAGAACAAAAAAGAACATAGTAGTTTTTTTTTAAAGAAAATGATCCACCTTATTATTTATCACTGGTACTCGTTTTGTGCCGTCCTCGTCGAAGAAAACAAATTTCAATTTTAAAACTTAGCCCACGAAGTAATCATTTAGCAAATGAGTATCATTAACTTTTAGAACATGCTTTCATCAACTTTTAATTACTATTATCTTATTAATATATACTTTAACTCCAAAACATTACTAGTAGTAAAGTACAATTTACGATGAAATTTGTTAATAAATACGAATACGTATAACGCATCTAAAGTATATTATTAGTATTAGAATAAGTTAATTATTTTAATTGTTATTATTATGCTAAGATAAGGGTTGGGGCACACACTAAATTTACAAAAAGAAAATATTGCGGCTAAAAGAACATTAAATAATAAAAGCTCCTTCTGTTAACTAACTATTTTAAAATACCTTTAGGTAGAAATCACATGCAAAAGACTGACTAAATTAAATAGTTCTCTACCAGACCTTATAAAACTCTTACATGTTTCTTTATTAACCGAAAGCATTATCGTTAATCGCTTACCTCTAAAAATAGTATAAATATACATACTTATATATGCACATACATGTTTGATTGACGTTGACTTCCTCAGTTGTCAGAAAATTAATAAGCCATTGTATTTCTCGCGGATTGTCATTAAGCTTCTCCATATATCAAGTACGAATTAACGTGGTAGATCCAATAATTATCAACTAAAATGCATGCCCTAATAACAATTAGTTTGATTAGCTTATGAAAAAGAAACGATAAACGTGAAACAAATAAGGGAACATAGAATGATTTCAAAGCATGATCGTGTGGTGAAAGTTAATAATTACTTTTGGGGAAACAAAAGACAAGTTAGGGATTTCAACAATGAAGACAATCAAAGTATGTGAATAAACTCTTTTAAAAGTTAAAATTGCAGTAGTATCAAGGTAGTGGCTTGCAACATAATTAATATCTGTTCATGAGGAGTGTCTCAGTGCTACGTGTTGGGTCAAATATGTGACTGAGCCTCTTAGCCGCATTGCTTGACTATTCATTCTCTATAATCTTTCTTTTAGCCATTTTTGATTCACATCACACCGTTTAGGCGGTTCACATACAAAGCGAATCCTATGTATATCCCTAGGGGTTTACTTTTTTGGTCCCTTTGCCCTAGCTTTTCTCTTCGAAGTTTGACAAGTTGTGCCTTCATTTTAAGTGTATGCGTTACAATTATTGTTTACACAATCATATCTTAAGATATCATGTGTACTTTTCACAGTTTAAGTTTTGAATTCTTTCGTACTAGCATACATTATCTTTCTTATATACTTAGATTCTAGTCCTTTTCAGAAAAAAATGTACATCACATATATGTGGAACGTTTAAACGGTCAGAAGCTTTTAGGATCATATTTCTTCATAAACCCAAAGTTCTCAAAGCAATGCAAATGACAACTTTAAAAATTTAAGTTATACTTCATCTATTCCTAAAAGATCCATATTTTAGGATTTTCACAAATATTAAGAAAACACGTTAAATTTGTAATGTTTTGTGATTATTTTTTCCATATTTTTAAGCCAATAAAAATCCAATAAGTGCAATTAATTTTTATGAAATTTACAATTATTTAATAAAACATGCATTGTGAAGGCAAAATATTTTTTTTTAGAAACAAAAAAGAAATCTCTAGAATATAGATCTTTTAGGAACCGAGGGAATGTTATTTTTTCCTAAATACTTATACTGAATAAACTGCTAATTCCAGTTAGGTTTAGTGTATAATACCTAAATAATTACAAAAGTATTCACTAATAAATGAATTTTAAAAAGAAAAGCTGTAATTAATGGACCCAAGTATCACACTGGATTTGCTGTTACTGACTTAACGATTTATATTTTTGTGTTATGAATACATGTACAACTTTTGTTTTTAAAAAGAAAAGAAAATCTTGTCATTGGCTTAACAGGTACAAACGTAAGACTTCTTTCTAATAGTTAACCTATAGCAAATGTGATTAGTTTCTTTTAATCAGCAGCGATCAACCAAACTTTAACTGTTTCTTTTAATCAACACCGAGCAACCAAACTTTGACGACGGGTACGGCTAAAGTTATGGCCGATGATCAAGGTTTGTTACCGATTGGTAAGTACATATTAGTCAGTGTTATGGTCGTGTCACAATTTGATTTCACATTCATAAAATCGTGTGTAAAGCTGTGAAATAATAAGAAGAAGAAAGATGACCAAAAAATGATAAATAGAAGAAAAAAAAGTAACGAGTGATCTGAATGGTCTGAATTACTGTATAATAAGAAAAACAGAAGAAAACAAAAGGAATTTAACTAGTGAAAATACGAAATAGTAACTAGAAAAATCGGTTTCCACTTAAGAGTGAATATAAAAACAAGATACGAGTTGGACTTTGTTTTATTAATTTTAGTTTTTTGTATATTCATCATTTTAAAAAAATGTAGAATATTTTTAATCTAGAACATTTTTTAAAGGTATGAAATTCATCATTTAAGAAAATGTATAATAACTAAATCAAGTTTTTGTCAAATTATTGATACATGCATGTGTTTCATTATATTTTTCGCTCACGTATCAACAAACTTATAAGCAAATGTCCTTTTCTCCAATTTTAATGAGAATATTGCTGAGAATAATCAATATTTTTATTCAATTTGCTTACTATCTTGTTTATTTCTTACATTCATTAGACTATTATCCCACAAAGCTAGGTTTGGGGGAAAAAAACTCATGGATAACTAGTAAAAGTAAGAGTTACCAATGAATTTTTTTTTTCCGTCAAACTTTTTAATTGAAGAAATAGACCCAGCCCAGAATACAAGATTAGGCTCAAAGTCCATTACATAAGCCATCTTTAAGTCCAAACCGGTAGGCTACACAACCACAACTAAAGGCCCACGGCCCAAACCCATACGTCGGCCGTGTGATCTCGACGTGTGCGTCTAGCAGGCAGATGGCGTGACACATGGGTGTATCTACACTGTCGGAACAAATCTCGTCACCATCCTTCACCAGAACCGACACCGCCGCAAGAAAACCACCGGAGCACAACCCCTAAACTTCGATTTGTCAGAGCTCAAACCCGCAAAGCCTCAGACTCAACCATCTCTGATCCTCAAATCTCGTATACTCGTCAGACAGACGACCGAGAGACCCCCGATCTAAAATCGGAACCAAACCCTAAAAACCGAAACTTAAAAAAATGTAAAACAACGCTACACTTAAAGCCGGCGACGAAAAGTTGCAGTAGCCTTCCCTTTCCGGAGCCTAAAACCGACGATGGCGAAGCTGAACAAACTTCCGCCTCCCGGAGACACAAACCGGCGACGACACAACAGTAGGAACCTCCATCTCCCGGCAGCAAAACACTAAAAACGAAACGCTTCCACTGCATCTTAACCTCACCACGGCCGCATCTTTCCTCCGCACCCAAGACTACCTCCGCACCCAAAACTACCGCGAGTGATAACTGGTTAGAGCTCATACAAGGCGACCGAAGGAGGAGACGGGGAGAGAGCAGCGATGGGATGATTTAAAAAAAAAAGACGGACTCCGGCGTCGGCACGCGCGCTCACGCACCGGCCGAACGCCGGATCCAGAAATAGATTTATTCTCTCGCTTCTCTCTACTTTCTCTCTCTTCTAATTCTGTGTGGTTTGTTTTTGACTTGACCTCTTTTGTTTCAAATAGTTACCAATGAATAAAAATAAACAGTGTTTCAAAAAAAAAAAAGAATAAAAATAAACAAAAATAATTATTATTATAATAAAAAGTTAAATACAGTAATATACAATGTTGCCAACAACTATATTCCAGTCTGGCACCTAAGTAAATACTGTAGGAAAAGTAATAAAGACACGTGGCAGTGAGTAACATTTGGCTGATAAGACCCTCTACTTTCTTCTTCGCTCCTTCTCACTCTCAGCTCACAAGAAGAAACAAAGCGTGCTTCCTTCTCTCATCAACTCTCTCTCTCTCTCTCTCTTCACCAGAAACTCCAACACTATCATTACCTTCTTCCTCTATATAAACCTCATGGATCCTTGGGATAACCACCAGTACCGTCATCCTTCCTTCTCCTCCACTCTCCTCGACCAAATCTACCGCTCCACCGACTCCTCCTCCTCCTCCGACGTCTCCATGAGGAAGAAACAGAACCGCGCCGCCGACGAGAATCGCGTCTGCCTCGAGAAAATCCTCGCTAACCGCCGCAAAACCGCCGCCGACGATTTCCTTAGATCCAGGACTCCTAAGACCGTCGAGCACTCGAGCTCCACCTCCTCCGACTCGAGCGGACTCTCCTCTTCCTCATCCTCCGATTCCTTCTACAGGCGAACTCGCTCCTCGCCGGCGATTCACCACCCTCCCAAGCCGATTCGAACCTCCGTCGAGAGACTCGAACGGCCTAACAATAATAATAATAATAATAAAGTGAAATCGAAGGCGTTGAAGATGTATAGCGATTTGAAGAAAGTGAAACAGCCGATCTCTCCAGGCGGACGTCTCGCTACGTTCCTTAACTCTCTCTTCACAGGAAACACTAAGAAACCTGATAACAAAACCGCCACGTCATCATCCACCACTTGCTCATCAGCGTCTTCTTTCTCCAGATCGTGCTTGAGCAAAACGACGTCGTCTAGTGAAAAAACGAAACGGTCTGTTAGATTCTGTCCCGTCAACGTCATCCTCGACGAAAACTCATCTCGTGAGAGCCGAGTTATGGAGGAGAATCGTCGCGTGATTGAAGCAGCCAAGGAGCTTATCAGAACTTACCAGAAGAGTAAAGACGTCGTCAACATCTCCGTCGAAGAAGAAGAAGACGATGAAGATGATGGTGCGAGTTGCGCGAGCTCCGACTTGTTCGAGTTGGATAATCTATCGGCGATAGGGATCGGAAGGTATCGAGAAGAGCTTCCCGTCTACGAAACAACGCGTCTGAACACGAATCGTATCATCTCCGGATGAATGAATTATTCTTATGATTAGTTGCTTAATTACTTACTGGTTTTGGGGTGGATTAATTAATTTGGGATAATTCTATATATATTTAGTGTTTTCATAAAATGAGTTTACTTGTGAGTTCTGTATTACTACTACATTAATTATTGACTGATTAAACGGATTAACGGAAATTCGAAATCTAAGAGGAGCCTGGGATGAAGAGATCATAGTTATCTTTGGAGATGAGTTGAAAAGCATAAAAAAAAATTTGGTTTTCTGTTTTCAACATTTTGGAGCAAATAACTACTACAACTCTATTCATGTACTTTTATTGAATTACCAACCAATCAATTATAAGGGAAATTTCCAAAAATACCACTTTCATGATACCACTTTTCAAGTTTACACTAATCAACTTTATCACTAAAATTTTAATAGGCAAAATACTATTATACCCCTAACTAATTAAACCAAAAAAATTTTTTTTCTACGATTTCTTCAAATCTCAGATCTGTTTATATGATGATCAAATCCGACGAGATTGATCAAATCCGACGAGATTGGCCAATTCCGACGAGTACTCCGGCGAGATTCAAAGACGATGGTGAGTTCTTCAGTGAGATTTGATGACGTTGTCAAGTTCTATGGCTAAATCTCCGGCGAGATTTGATGAGGATTACAACCGCAAATGGTTTTCCGAATCAATCCGTTCATGAGCTATGCCATTTCTGAATCTCTCCTAGGGTTTGCTCGAGCTCCAATCCGCACTCGAAGGATGCGGCCCTAAATTGGTTCCAGTCTTTGTGAAAAGCTTTGGGTTTTTGATTCGTATCAGTTACGAACAGAAAGGTGGGGATTGGAAGTTTAATTTGACTGAGAATCATCCGTTTGTGAGGCTATGTGATACACATAACCGTTCCTGATCATAGCAAGATTAAGAAAAAAATATATTCATTGATTATTTAGTAGTAGCCGACATTGTTGATTTTATTAACATTATTTTGATGCTTCTTCTCCACGTTGTTGTTGCTTTGCAGATTCTTTCATGCAGAGTGGAGACGCATACGGAGCTTCGTCACCAAGTATCATATGATGCGTACTCGGCGATTGGAGATGGTAGGACTATGTGAATTTCTAGAGCAGTTCGTGAATTTTGTGATAGTACGTATCCCATTTGCAGATTCATCCCCGTCTTTATTTGTGAGGGAGTTAGTCTTATCAATGGCTTCCCTTTGTTGCTCATGCCATCTTGAAGCACTGCCAGTATTCAGATTGCTTACGAATAGAAATTTCAGCTGCATTGTCAAGACACTAGTTGATGCTTACATTGTGGTTGCTAGAGACTTGGTTGGAACTAGATTGATATGTTGTGCTAATTGTGTCATGACTTCATTTTGATCTTTGTGCTCTTTTCTAACATGTATTCATTTATTTAATGTCGAGAGAAGATCATTTTTGAATCCTCCTGTGTGTTGGCAAGAGACGTACTCATTGCTCCCTATGAGATGTGTCGTTTTACAAATGACATTAACTTGCATCATAGTGCATTACATGACTGGAGCTTTAATCACTGTGAGCAAAAGAAAAATATTATTTCTCAGGAAATTGCTGCAAGTGTAACATCTGATCGTAGGTATCACTCCTACCTGCCTGGGGTGGTCCCAATTGGCTGTTGCAGGTGATTGTTAATGAAGCATACAATTAAGTGATGAGTGTTTCTATTTTATCTACAGCTTTTTCTTCTTTAGTGGGTGTCTACTGATATCTCCACCATCTTGAACTCTGTTTTTCTGTTTGGCTCTGTTGCCCTTTGTTTTAGTCTTGAACACATGACCATTATGGTCGACACTCTTGTGATTCTGGTTTTATATATGGAACGAATTCATCAGTGTTAAAAAAAGAAGATTAATTTTTTGGTAAGCACATGAAACTCAATAACTCATGCCTATAACTTGCTTTTGGGGGTTTTGAAGATGGATCAACCATCTATGTGTTTGATACTTCAATAATATATTAATTGTTATAAAATGTATTATCTCTAATCGTTATAATATATTATCAGTGCTCAGTTATACCTTTTTATAAGGTCTTATAAAAGAAACTGTAAAAGAATGATGTTCTTTAATAAGCAAAGAAATGGTGAAAAGTTTGTTAATTTAGTGATTTAAAACTCTTATAAATAGTTTTTTAAACCTTGTATATTAATTTATTAACACTTATAAATAGTTTATAAATTCTTGCAAAATAGTTTTATAAGCCATTTTAAATAGTTTTATAAACTTTTATAAATAGTTATATAAATATTTATATGCGTTTTATAGACTTTATAGATGGTTGATACAAAGTTTTATAAGCTCTTATACAATTTATAAATGGTTCATAAATGGTTTCATAAACTCTTATAAAATGACTCTTATAAACTCTTATAAGCTCTTATACAATTGCCTAGGAATCTGACAAACAAAATGGCTTGAAATTAATTAGTAACAATAAATGTATTTCGACCCTTAGCGCTCAAATCCGCAACTCTCAGATGCTTCTCTCCAATGCCGCTGCTTCCAGACGTCCTGTGATGGTTCTTGACTCTGAACCCACTATCCGCGACATGGCTGTCTTGCATTACCAAGCTCAGCAGCTTCATTACATCCTGTGATGGTTTTTCTTTTCAACTTCCCACACATCAATTCAAGCTGAAAGCCAATTCAAGTTAAAGTTTGTAATGATCAAGAAGTTTGGAGTTGCAGAAAGAGAGAGAAAATGATGAAGAGATATGATAAAAATAATCATGAGACATATAAGAGAAACAAGACACATGTCTTTCTTTAATATATTGTCTAACACGTATTTCTATAAGTGCCTGAAAGCTGTAAACCATTTGTAACTTACATTTACTCTAATATAATATTTTATAAACTAGTATATCAGAGATACATGGACCAGCTATATACATTTATAATTTATTTATCAGTCTTATCAGCTTTGAGTTTATATAATACTTTATAAACAAGTATATCTGAGTTTTATAAGTGATTTTTAATAAATTCTAATGCATTATTGTTTATGAATCCTTAGATAATACTTATAAATGTTTTAATCAGCTCTTGCAAATAATTATCTGTAGGCCTTCATATAAAATATTTATGTGAGACATTTAAGAGAAACAAGACACATGTCTTTCTGTAATATATATCTCTAACATGTGTTTTTATAAGTGACTGAAAGCTGTAAACCATTTGTAATTTAAATTTACTCTATTTTCTTCTTTAAAAATTTAGTAACATGCATCTTCATGTATTTATATTACCGATTTTATTATTTTTTTGTTTAATAAACTTTTTATCATGACTTTCATAATGCTTTCTATAATTTTATTATAAGATTTATAAGGAGTTATAAGTTATATAATACTTTATAAACTAGCATATCTGAGTTTTATAAAAGTTTATAAGTGATTTTTAATAAGTTATATAATACTTTATAAAGGGTTATAAGTTATATAATACTTAAAAAACTAGTATATCTGAGTTTTATAATAGTTTATAAGTCAGTTTTAATAAATTTTAATGCATTATAAACTAGTATATCTTAGTTTTATAATGGTTTATAAGAGATTTTTAATAAGTTATATAATACTTTATAAGGGGTTATAAGTTATATAATACTTTATAAACTAGTATATCTGAGTTTTATAAAAGTTTATAAGTGAGTTTTAATAGGTGCAGGAATTGCCATTTCAAATGCTTGTTGTTCTAAAGGAACACAATAGTCACCGGATCTCTTACAAATGAATTATACTTTAATAGTTTATGTAGAAAGCCTTATAGACTGATTTTATAAATTCTTATAAAGTCTTATTAATTGTTTTATAAACCATTATAAATAATTTACAAACATTTATAACAGAATTATAGACATTTATAAAGAGATGATGATACGTACGTGGCAGATTTTGAGGCTCATGCGGACAGCAAACAATGCTCCACCGCTTCAGACCCCACCGCTTCAGCTCCACGAACAGGAAACCTCATTTGTCGGACTTATAAATCTTATATACCTTTATAAATGGTTTACAAACTCTTACAAATAATTTTACATACCCTTATAAATTATTTTATAATCATTTATAATGGTGTATAAACTTTCTAAATTATATTTATAAACTCTTATAAATTATTTACATACTTTTATCTTAACCAGAACTATTCAAATAACAAGTCCAAATAAGCCTTATTTGCTTTTTGTATAACTTAAGGAAGCACATCCTAAAATTTCTTGAACTTTTGTTTAAAAACGTCTTTATAAAAACTTATAAATCGTAGAGTTATACTTTTAAAAATATCATGAAATCCATATTTATATTTTACAAATGGTGTAAAAAAAATTGGAACAAATTGAACTTTTAGCAAATAACTGTATGATTGATGTTTCAGAGAGAAACTCACACACATTAAGACTGAATTAAACAACATTTAAAGAGTTTGCGAAGTCAGTTGTTTAGAACATATTCGTATAAATTGTTTATGTAAATGTTTAATAAACTCTTATAAATTATTTACATACCTTTATAAATCCTAGATAATTATTTTATCAACTCTTATAACTTGTTTAATAAGCATTTCTAAATGGTTATAGACTCTTATATATGATTTAAGTGATTTTCTAAGTGATTCATAAACCAATAAACCTTATAAATTATATACATACCGCTGATAAACAGTTTATAAACTTCAATAATTTTTTATAAACAGTTATAAATGGTTTGTAGACTTATTAAATGTTTTATAAATGGTTTATAGGCTTAATGTTTCTTATTTCCCCGTCCTCAAGCAGCTCCAAGACTCTGATACGTAAAGCTACTATCTCTCTGGACACAACGACGACGGACGTACACCGATCAAGTTCAGAAACCCCAAGTATCTCTCAGTGCTCAATTATACCTTTTTATAAAGGCCTTATAAAAGTATCTCTAAATGCTCAATCATTTATAAGACCTTTATAAACTATTATTAATGAATTATATACTCTTATAAATAATTATATAAGGATTTCTAAACTGTTATAAATATATTTATAAGCCCTTATAAAATATATTTATAAAACTTTAGAAAAGATTTATAAACCTTTGTATATAGATTCATAAACTCTTATAAATAATTTTAAATATTTTTATATGGGTGCTAACAATGTTGATCAGGAATGATATCACGGGGCGGAACATGCCTCTCTCTGATCTGCAAACCCTTCAGAACATGGAGATCGCTGATGGGAGCTATTCACATGACAAATTTTGTCACTACACAGCTGTTTCTGGTGACTTGAAAACCAGACTTATGGGAGCTAGATTTGTAGATATTTTAAAATTTTGACTTTAGATAGTGTCTAACTGAGATTTTAAATAGTTTTATAAACTTTTATAGTTAGTTCTATAAACATTTGTTTTATAAACCTTGTTAATCAGGTTTTTGCTATTGCTGTGAGAAAGATCCGAGAATGTTATATATCTGGTCTGGATACATTATGTACATCTGTAGAACTGAGGCGTTCATCTAACATTTTGGTTTTGTAAACCCTTTATAAATTCTTATATACCATTTTAAACATTTTAAAAACCCTTATAAACCCTTATAAAAGGTTTATAATATATTTATAAGTTCTTATAAACTAGAAGAATGAAAATTGTGTAGAGATACTGACTCAACAAAGAAAAACAGAGGGCATGTTGTGTTATATCCTTTGAAGGAAATTCAATATTGCCACGTGATATCTTGCATATTTGCATTGTTTTAGCTATTCATTCATATGCATTTTCATCATATATAATAAGATTTAGACATGTTTAGGTTGCATTTTGCATACATAAGTCTTTATCAGGTATTGGAATACCACATGGAGTTCTTGGAGATATTTGGGAGCAATGTGATCAAAAAGGGGGTGAAAGATGAGCATGGATGAAGGCCTTAGAGAAATCTTCTGTTGCTAAGATTTTGTGGAGACACAGTAAATTGAGTTAGCTTTCTAATGGAAGTGGTTTCAAGTCATTTGGAGATGTAATGGAGGAGTTATGATCAATTTACTAGAGGCATATCCATCCTGGCCGAGAACCGCAGAGTGATCTTCCGGAGCGACCCCCTAAGGTAGCTCCCAACCAGAGCGACCTTACCAGAGCGACCTACCCAAGTCGCTCACGTTTGGACGTCTCGGAGACACAAAAATGGAGGCTGGAGCGACCTTTCAGAGTGACCCCCCAAGGTCGCTCCCAACCCCAGAGTGACTTGCTGGAGTGATCCTCTGAGGTCGCTCCAGGTTATCTGCTGCACGATTTTAATATTTTCAAGGACCTTTTTGCAATTTCTTAAGCACGTTTTTAGACTTCTTAACCTAAGTTTAAGTACTTTGTAAGCCTAGGGAGGCATATCTATCTTATTTTCTATTGAAGAACATATAAACTCTCTCAAAAATTAATCTCTTTTGTTGTATTGTTAATGTTCTTGTGATTTCTCTTCTATATCTCTACATGATTAATCTGAAATCCATCATGGGTTTAAGAAGAATCATGGAGATTAGTGAGTAATCACTTGTTGAATTCATGGGTTAGGGAAATTAGGGTGATTATGTTAGATCAATGATGTTTTTAGTGTAGATCAATCTCAAACCTTGCTAGTAGAGTGTTCTTATTGCTTCTTTTATACTGATCATTCAAAAGTTGATCTCTAGACATTTCCCACCCAAAAGGTGTTTGATGAAATGTCTGAGACAACTCTACTAGGCTCTTAATGCATCTTGCCAAAGACATTTGTTGTTAAGAGTGTTAGGATAGCTATTAAACTTGTTCTTCATGATTGCTTTCATGTCATTCAACCAAAGACATTTGATGTTTGAGATATGTTAGCAAATGAGCATTCATCTAGACATAGAGCTTGCTTAGAATTGTGTTTAGGCTTAAGGTTGATAGTTTGATTGTTTACTTGTCATCCATAGTTTGAAACTTGATCACCCAAAGTCAAATTCCCTTTACCCATGAGTTCTCATTTCCAATAGTTAAGAAAGTTATCATTCTGCAGTAGCATTAGTCATTAGTTTAAAATCATTCAAATCTCTGGTTGCACTTAGATTAAATAGACACTTGCATTCTCACTGCTTTGAATCCCTTGGAATTGGTTCGACAACTTACTTCCCTATACTACAACATTTGTCTTAGGAGCCTTGAAAACTCCTAACATCACCACGAGACACCAGAAAGCTCCTGTGGAGAATAGAGATTCCTCAAAGATCCTTATGTCACGTACAAACATCTAATTGTTTGAATGAGTTTCTAGGTAGCTTCAATCACATTCCTTAAGACACTGCGAGTAATAAAAAATCGATGCTTTCCACTCTCAAACTGATCAAAACCAGACATTGTCCTAAATAAAACACAAATGGGTAAGAGAAAAAAAAATGGGTAACATTATCTATAAGAAACCAGACTCTAAGAAACTACACTACTTATGATGTGAATCAATCGGTTATAAGAACATTTTAAAGCTTATGATTTATATATATCCACTCATGCTTTTTAAACAGTTATAATGTTTCTTTCAATCTCTCTCTCTCTCTCTCTCTCTCTCTCTCTCTCTCTCTCTCTCTCTCTCTCTCTCTCTCTCTCTCTCTCTCTCTCTCTCTCTCTCTCTCTTGTTGTATCTGAGTTATGTATACCTAATTGTAAATGTTTGATTTTAAGTAAAATAGAGTTTGGAAGGATTTGGGTAATTTAAATTCAAAAGAAACAACAAACTCTTATAAATCTGTTGTAAAATATTATAAATCTTTTGAAATGAGGTATACACTCTTACTATTACACATATGTACATGATGTTTTTAAATTTTCTTAAGCAATTAAATGGTTTTGTACACCCTTCATAAACTCTTACAAAACTCTTAAAATGATTATAGAAACACTTATAAATTTATTTATAAACCCTTATAAACTGATTTATAAACCCTTTGAAACTGATTTATAAACCCTTATAAATGACATGTAAACATATAAATAGTATATATAATTTTATAAATGATATATAGAATCTTATAACGATATATAGATCTCTTATAATGATTATTTATAAACTCTTATAAGGAACAAAATTGGTGGAGAGTTGGTTAAATCTTGTGGTCTTAGAGAAGAATAATTTATAAACCAACGAAATAGTTTGTATGGTCTTATAAACAGTTTATATAACTTACCTTTATATATTAGTTTATATATATTCTTATAAATGTTTTATTAACCCTTATAAACAAGTTTATGTGTTTTAGAAAAAAAATTCACAAACCCTTATAAATGATTTATAAGCCTCTACAAAATGTTATAAGATTTATAAGCCTCTATAAAATGTTATAAGAGTACTTCATAAACAATTACCTTTTAAAATTCTACAAATCCTAATAAATGATTTTATAAGCCTTTATAAATAATTTTAAATATAAATGGTTTCTAAACTTTATAAAACCTTTCATGAATTTTATAAATGTTTTATAAAGCCGTATAAATTATTTACATTCCTTAATAAACCTTATACATTATCATATAAGCCTTATAATTTGTTTTATAAGTCTTTCTAAATGGTTATAGACTCTTGTAAATAATTTAAAGACCTTCTAACTGATTTCTTTTATAAACATTTATAAACGGTTTATAGACTTCATAAACATCTTTATAAGACTTTATAAATGGTTTATATACTCTTACGAATAATTTATAAACCTTTATAAATGATTTACAAACTTTATAAATGATTTATAAACCCTTATAAATATTTTATAAGTATTTATATATGATTTATAAATCTTCATAAATGATTGATAAACATTTATAAATTATTTATAATCTGTATAGAAAACTAAGTTCAAGTTTGCTATACATATTCTTATAGACTGATTTTATAAACTCTTATAAATGAATTATACATCAATTCCATGGCCCATACGGACAGCAAGCAAGACTCCACCGCTTCAGAAATTTTACATATCTTTATAAATTATTTTATAATCCTTTATAATGGTTTATAAATTTTATAAAGAGATGATGATACATGGCAGATTCTAAGGCACATGCGGACAACAAGCAAGGCTCCACCACTTCAGAAATTTTACATAGCTTTATAAATTATTTTATAATCCTTTATAATGGCTTTTAAATTTTATAAAGAGATGATGATACGTGGCAGATTCTGAGGCAGATGACAAAAAGCAAGGCTCCACTGCTTCAGAAATTTTACATACCTTTATAAATTATTTTATAATCCTTTGTAATGGTTTATAAATTTTATGAATTATTTTATATACCCTTATAAATTATTTACATACCCTTATAAACCTTTATAAATTATTATACAAACCATTATAAATTGTTTTATAAGGCTTTCTAAATGGTTATAGACTTTTTTAGTTGATTAATAAATCTATACAACTTTTATAATATCCCTTATAAATTGTATTATTAGACTTTATAAATGGTTATAAACTATTTAAATGTTTTAGCGTTCTTGTAATTAATTTATTTTTACCTTTATAAACATTTATAAATCGTCTAAGCAGATATATTCTTTTCTGTTTTATAAACCTTTATATATATATATATATATATATATATATATATATATATATTCAAATACCACTTTATAAAAACTTATAAATTTTTTTGATGTATTATCAGAATATCATAAAACCCAGATTTATAATAATATTAGTTTTAAAAGTGACATAAACTGATTTATAAACCATTTAAAAACACTCACAAACCCCTCATAATTGGTGTATAAACATTTTAACTTGTGTTTGTACACTTTGTGAATGTTTTTTTAAACCCATATAAATTATTTAAATGATTATATAAAACCTTATAAACTTTATGAATGTTTCATAAGTGATTTTATAAATGCTTGATTTAGAGGAATATATATACACTATTGATAAAGGTTTATAAATGATTTCTAAATCTTTAAAAATGATTTATAAACATTTATAAATTATTTATAATCCTTATAAAGCCTTATAGGCTGAATTTATAAACTCTTATAAATGAAATATACCTTAATAATTTATTTAGAAAGCCTTATAGACTGATTTTATAAACTCTTATAAAGTCTTATTGGTTGTTTTATAAACCATTATAAATAATTTACAAACATAATAGAATTATAGACACTTATAATAGTTTTATGAATATTTACTTCTAAAGTTTTGTATAGATTTATAAACTCTTATAAAAGAAGAGTTTATAAACTCTTGAAAAGATTTATTAACTCTTATTTAAATTGTGCTATAAAGAATATTAAACTTGAGTTAGAGAAATGATCTTTTCCATCTCTGCCACGCCCACCATCAAGCATGGTACCACTGTTAATTCATGGATTTAGACATTAAAACAAAATCGAATCAATCATTTGTAGCTTAAAGAAAAGAAAATTGTGCCAGTTAAAGTCCAAGCAAGTGCATAAAAGAACATGACAGAAAAACATAGTCTAAATGCTCGCCTAATATCACTTAGTTTGATAATTTACTGTCACCCTCAACCACAGTATTAACTGCTAATTTCCTATAATATAGCTTCATCATCTACACTATAGTGAATAATAACCATGAAAACTCAAACTCTTAACGTTTTTTTTTCCTCTACGAAGTGCCAACAAAGCTATAATGCACAAAGAAAACAAGAGCAAACCTTCCATTAAACCAAAGTTACTAAAACGTATTGCATTTTTGTGTTAAATGGCAAACAGTAAATCAGACTTAACCATACAACAGGTCTGAGATGATTTAGTTTATAGAAAGTTTATTTCACATATCTTCTCTCTTCTCGTTGTGAGAATTGGTCCCGTTGATTCCCCTACTACTACCACCATTATCCCCATAAGAACCATCCCCACTTAATGAACAACAAATGTGGTCCCTCGGAAGCCGAACCACCACCATTAACGGCGGAGGAGGTTTTTGCTTCTTGGAGGAAGGAGAGACGTGAACCCACTTCTTCTTTCACTTCCTCATTGGTCTTGTGAATACCGTTGCCGGTTCCGTAACGAGTCGAGGACCTACCTAACCTAGCTCCTACTCCTTCCATCAAACGAATCACTGATTCAATTAAAAAATTCAATCACGGAACCAATTTCGTCGATTTCGTCCTTGTGGTCGTCGCTCAATCTCGTCGCGTCGCAGTCGTCATCACTCAATCTCGTCGCGTCTTCATCACTCAATCTCGTCGCGTCGTCATCTCATCGGAAGCACGATGAATCTATGAATCTTGACAGAGGCTAGGTTAGATCTCGACAGAAGTGATGGATACCAACAGAGAAAATGAGAAGATTAATTGTCGAAGATGAAAGGTGAGGGTAATTGAGTCTTTTACACATTAATAAAAAGTGTATTTGTGAAAATGTCTCTCTATTGGTGGTAGTGTTGAATTATGGTACTACACAAAGTGTAGTTATGAAATTTCCCCCAATTATAAAGTAGACGCCATGAAAAAATATGATGCAATTTTCTTACTAGCTTGTAAAACGTTTGATGGTTTTAACTTCTAAGATCTTAACTTGTAATAATATACTGTATGTTTGAAAAATGTAATTATTTTTTTCAAATTTTAAAACCACTTAATTTAAATTTCACTAACCAGTAACCATACTTCCACAATCTCCCCAAAATGGAATTTAGTTACCAATGCTTCTGCTGTTTTACTTTCGTGAAAACTGCTTTAAATTGAAAATATATTAATGAGAAAAGTAACTATTTGAGTTGATTTTACTGAATATTAATCATGATAAAATAAGATAGGGGACAAGAGTGACAAAGACATGGTCTCAAATGTCATGGACAATAGTATCCAATAATTCGATTCTCTTTTACCGCAATTTGTTAGCTAAATTGACTTGTTTTTGTCCCAAGTGCGACTTTAATCAGCGCGACTTTAATGAAGATTACAATTATATTGTAGGCATGTAATTCTCGTATATATTTATAAGTTACAACCCCTTTCCACAATAGTTAAAAAACTAGCCTACTATGCATGTTAAATTCAACATATGAGTCTTGTACTATGCATCGTATATGGCAAATAGCAATAGTTCTAACCAATTCAGTCAGACGCCGAATATGAATTCATCGTACATGTATTAAAATAAATAAGGTTTAAAAATAGCTTAATCATAGCCTCATGATACGATACACTAACAAAGCATTTAAAACATTCTTAATTTAATAAATACACTTTCTTAAAGTATAAAACAAGTGAGAAGAGAAAAAGGGTTAATCTGTAGCCATTAAAATTTTTCCTATACAAAGGAAGCAGATGAAACACTAGCAAGAGCACATTTCCAAGAATAATTACTTAAGATAAATAACCAATTTTTAGTTTACAAAAAAACACAATTTTTTGTTGGTAAAACAAAAAAAAAACATAGATTGACATAACTGATCAGTGATTGATTTGATACCAATCCAGTGACAAATTTAACAACATAGAGTATTGGTCAGCAAATGCATATTTATCTAAGTGTGGCATACATGAAAACCCCGCTTATGCTAACCATATCAAATAGAATATTTTGTTCCGAAAATTAGAGAGCTAACACTCTAAACAATATAATATGTCAAAAATATAATAAAAATGGGAGTTTGTATGTCTTTCTACAGTTTGCAGGTGGACCCTTGTAAGCAAGAAGTTGGTGAACATTTCAATCAATAAAAGCAATTGGACAGCAACATATCATACGTAAAACTACACCACAAGTCTACTTATATTTAATACTCGGGAACTCTAGGCGCAAACCATGTCCCATAACAACACTGCATGCACGACACGACTCGTCATTCTCATGCACTTACTGTGCCTTAACCAATCAGAATGCAGGCGATGATTGGTATATGGTTTTGATTCTGTATATATCTTGGCAATTTGTTTGGACGGATCGGATCATACGGGTAAAACGTTACATTTGTACATATATTAGACAATTAGGTAGATTTTACCAATTCTCAGGTCGATGAGTCACAAAGCTTCCAATAGCAAGGTTATGTTTGCTTTTGTTGCACGCAATTTTTGTTATTACTCAAAACTTTAATAACTAGGTTACAGTGATATTGTATATTGGAGTTTATTACTTATCGGATGGTTCATTTATATTAATTAAATGCCACAGTTTTAACAGTAAAAAACATATTTCGCAGTATGTAACTACGTACTAGTTTTGTTTTTGGATTATCAAGAAGTTATGGACTTATAAATCCGAAACTATAATAGTATATATACTATGCGTCATTTGATTTGAGTACCTTTAAATTTTACAATAAGTACTTATATGATTAGCATGATTGAGTTTGGATGATTCCGCAACCATAACAGTAAGTGATCATCAACACATTCATACCAGAATGCTATTAACCAGCGCAAGTTGGTCCAATGGTGATTATTTGAGGGAGCTAAAAACCCTAATACGGAAAGCTACTTGGGTTCGATTCGCGCTGGCCATCTGATTTGTGGAGTTACCGTCCACTTGTATACAGGTTGCAGGTCTCTAGTGGACTAGTCGGTTGGCAGTCGGAAAAACACGTACGAATTACGGACCCTCGAACAAACGGAAACCACGTGTGGATTACGTACCGCGCCTAATATCTCTTGTTAAAAAAAATATACCAGAATGCTACAATACATATCCTGGTTGTAATTTATTTCTCCTCCAATTTCGTAAAATAGGTAGAATAATTTTGGAAAAATCTTTATCATACCAATAGAAATCTCTGTTATACCAATAGAGTTGAAACACTAAACAGACAATATTAATGGTGAAATAAACACGGAAAATAACTCATATGTGTAATGTATTGACTATTTGTCACGCTATTCTCAAACTCAAATACAACAAATTTGAGTATTAAATTATATGGTTTGTGTGTATTACGATTCACGAACATAACATCTGATATAGCGATGGTTTCTGAATGAGCAAAAGTCTGATATTTCTGAAGAAAACAAAATGAAAGAGACAGAGTATGAGTTTTCTATTTAAGAGGGCAACGTGGATAGGCAACAAACAGAGACCAAAACAAGTGGATATGACTTTTGCCCGAACATGACTGGTGGCCTCTTATGTCTACTGGTTGTCGCGCGTGCACACGTGTGAACCCTTCTTTTTCGATCCCTATAATAATCTTCTTTCTTCACGTCACCTGTGCTGTGAAAATTTAAGAAGATGTGATTATTACAATTACAAATGTGCTATATTAACTTTTGAGAAATATGTAAAATCAATTAATTATTGAGAAAATCTGTCAGTTGATTTTGTTTCAAATTTTAGCATAAGAAATATTCAAAATTTCAGAATAAAATCAAATTCATAGTATTATATTCGAGGCTTTCTATTTTGTTTTATGAAAGCATTTAGATAAAAAATTGATGATAGTTTAACTTATTTTATCTTTTAAATTCATCTATAACATATTTAGTTTAAATATAAATTCAAAGAATCGTTCTTCATTCGGGATAAATAAATAATAGGAGTGTGAACAAAGCCAAAATAAAATATTGAAAAGGCATATAATGGAGTTGTTGCTAATTAAGTATTTTATTTGATGAATGAAATGAAATCTATTTTTTTGTTGTAATTCAACAGTTTGAACTTACAAAATAATTTGATGTAAACGCTATATTTGAAAAAAAACAACAACAAAACTTGCTTTAATAATTATTCTCAAAACAAAAACTTGCTTTAATAATTGCGATAACAGTATTACAAATAGAAATGTTGAATGATATTTGTGTAAAAGAAAAAGGGGGAAAGTGAAATATGCTAAACCCGAAAAAACAAAGTAAAAAGGAGAATGTTTTGTTGGATGTCAAAGACGATGATCATATCACTGACTTGCAGCTTTTGTCCGAAAGATGATACGACATCGTATCAACACCTCTTCGTTTCACATTCCAGTAGAAAGATTCTTCCACTAATCCCAATTTTTTTCAAAAATTTTTGTTTAACTTTCCCAAGTGTTAAAGTCATGAGATCGGACAAAAGAAAGCTACGGGATAAATTAGTGCCAGTAGAGAGAAACTCCTTAAAGAGAGAGAAGAGAGAGAAAGTTAAAGAGAGATCTGGATCCGGCGGTCGGCCGGTGCGTGAGCGTCTGTACCGTCGCCGGAATCCGTTTTTCCTTCTGTATATGGTTTCGAGTTGTGTCCTCTCTACACCTCTCCCGGTTTCCGCTTTGTCCGACCTCTGGCCAGCCACCAACCATCCGTGGTGGTTCTGTTACTGGAGTGACGACGCGATCGCGGGTTCGAAGAGGTTGTGAAGATGTGTTGTTTTGTTTCGGTTCCTTTTTGTGGGAGACAGAGGTTCTTAGAGCTCCGTCGTCGCCGGTTTTTCGTTTTCGGGTCGGGAAAATTCAAAACTGACGTCGCCGGCTCTAGTCTCCAGAGGTGAGGGTTTCCACAGCCTCACGTCGTCGGCTTTGTCCCCTAGTCTTTTAGGGTTTATTCTGTCGTGTTTTTTTATGGCTTTTAGTTTTTGGATTTGGGCTGAGATCTCGTCGACTGACGGTGGTGATCTCAAGCGGAAAGGGTATGTTTGGTGCATGCAAAGCTTTCTCTGGGGTCGATGCGGTGATTGATGACAGTTGAGATCGAGTCACGGTGATGGGATCTATCCATTTTTGGTTTCGCATAAGATGAAAGGCGATTCGCGTTTGAAGATGTGCGGAGGAGTTGAGCTCCGATTTAGTCCGGTGAACCGTGAGTGGTTTCTCCGAAGGTAGCGAGGTTCGGTGGAGACGTGATGGCCTGCGCGACGCGTGCTTCCTCTAGATGGGGGTGATTATACGTGTCCGGTTCGCTTCAACTCTCGATGAACCCGGCGGCCAGCGTTGGATATCCACCTAGTGCTAGGGTTTCAGGTTTGGGCTGAAGGTCTATTAGAATTGGTTGTATTAGTCCGAGATGTAATGAACTTTGTATTGTGATTGAGCTTTGACCCATTTAATATATTAACTATCGATGGCAAAAAAAAGAAAATTAGTGCCATTAATAGTATATCTACTTTATTAGGGTTCTTGTTCCACGTATGAAATAAAACAAAATGTCCTCCAATTCAAATTAGTGCTGCATTTACAAGTATCCAGAGAAAACATTATGTTAAATCAATCATAAGCATCAACTTTTGGATACATTAGGAACAGATGATAGTTGTTGTTTGTTGGTCGATCAGTCCAAATTCATCTTTTTGATAAATCAGTCCAAATTCATCTTTATCTGATTTAATTAATATTAAATTTGTCTTTTCTCATATGCCACAACACACAAGTAAAATGGAGACAAAGAAAATAATGTTTCAAGTACACACAAATTTGTTTATCAACTATCTTTTTAATAGTATTAGTTAATTATGGTCGAACATAATTTAATCGCCATCAAATAGAATAAGGACTAGCAATAGTAGCGTGGGTATTTCAGTTTAGTTTCAGAGTTCGGGTTGGTTTGGTTTATTTGAGTTTTACAAATTTCAATCAAAGTCAATCTAAATTAGTTTGATTTGATTTTAATTCGGTTTGGTTTAGTTTTAATTTGATTTATGTTTGGTTCAGTTTAATTTGATTTTGTTATGTTTGTTCATTTCAATCGAATCAATTTTTATTTTTGTTCTAGGAGGATTTAGGAGGATTATTTTGTCTGTTTTCATAATAAACTTAATACATTTATCAAATGGATTATCAATTAAATATAAATTTGAAAATGATATCTAATTTGAGGTTAAGTTCGAATTCCCCTAGAAATATCATAGGGTAACATTAAAAAAATTTGGTTACAAATAATACATAAGAAAAATAATTTAAAAATACATTTTTAATAAATTTTAAATTTTAATTTATATTTATTGATTATTATATACGTTTTAGTTTTTAGAGGACAGAGTTTAATTAAAAGCTTATAGTTTGAAATAATTTAACCATTTTATTCTTTAACCAATCTTATTTTAGAGATTTTTCTTATGTGCTATGTTTTTCATAATTTTTGTTATTAAGTGCTAAGGATCAAGTCCTCTAGTTATGGTTAAATAACACATGGACACATTTAGTGTTGATTTATTTATTTATTTTGGTATTTTTTTGAGTATATTGTAATATCTCATATTATATAATCATTAAATCATTAAAGTAAATCTATTCAAATATGACATCATAATATAAAAATAGAAGTATAAAATAATTTACAAATTTTGAAAATAATTATTTTATCATATATTTATAATAATATATATCTTATTTATTATTACTACAAATATTTAAAAAATTAATCATAATATCATTAGTTTCTTTTATATATCTACAAATTTTAGAATTACTGTTTATTTTGTTTCCTAAGTATTTTTTTATATCAATTTTTTTGTTAGTTTTATTCAAGTTGATTTGATATATTTTAATAAAAGTAGATATAAAAATATTTCCTATATTATAATTATATATATATATATATATATATATATATATATATATATATATATATATATATATATATATATAAATATCTATTCTTAAATGTAATTTTAATCTGGAATTTTATCTGTGCATCCGGGCATGTATTTGATTTAATAAAATAAACATATGAAATTCTCCACAGTAGAAGAATGTAACTGCTACATAAAAAAGTGTCCTTATGAATGTGATTGATTTGTAATATATAAAATTTACGATAGCTTGACGGTTTTAATTGTCAGTAATTTGTTGATTGCTCATATTGTGGTTGTATATAAAACCAATCAAACTGATATGTTGTATGTTATATTCGTCCATAAATACTTTTAGCTACAGTTAACATTATTTATTTATTTATTTATAAATTATAACATCAATTATTATTTTATGTATATTAATAAATATTTCTTTCCAAAATAAAGTTTATTTCTGTTTTAATAAGATATGCAAATGTCGACAAAAAGTAAGATATACAAATATGTCTTTACGTTTTTCTCATGCCAAACAAATTGTACTTTATTTATTTCTGAGAAAATATCAAATTGATATTTATTTTTTGTATTCTTATAATTCAAATATATATATGTGTGAATTATATTAATCATCAAATTATTTAACATATATTTGAAAAATAAATTTATATGTTTTACTAAAAATATTATAGTTTATATTTTGTATGTGAAATAAGTAATACTATACATGAATATAAAGTTTGTAGTTATATTTTAAATAAATTGTTTAATTCTATTGTAAAATGTGGCTAGAGAATAATGGAAAGTTTGATTAGAAAATGATCTAACAAAATAAATAATTTGTGTTTAGTTAATTAAGTTTGGTAAGTTTGGCTAGAGAATAATCTAACAAAATAAATTGTTTGTAGTTGATTAATTAATAGTTATTAATTGATGACACAAGTTTTCATCAAGATGAAAATGATTATTTCTCAAAGGTACATCAGTTTTAATATAAATAAAATAATAAATTTTAAAACGTTTAAAAATATTTTTATGTCATATAAATTTCATTTTTTTTTCAGTTGGTGTTAGTGTAGGAATAGTTGACATTTTTTTTGCTATCTATATCATACGGACTAAGCTCAACTGAAACTCAACTACAAAAATATAAAACCCAAAATAAAGAGGCAAACTTAAGAAAACACTGCAATGCTTGGAAAGCATTTATGGAGATTTATAAAGAAACCAAACTCTCTATTTTCTCGTGTTTTTAAAGGTCGATATTTTAGGAATACTTCACCCCTAGAACCGGCCAGATCATACTCGTCCTCCTATGGATGGCGCAGTATAATTTCTGTTAGATCTCTGGTTAGCAAATGACTAATCAAAGGGGTGGGATCAGGATCTTCTATCTCAGTATGGAATGATCCCTGGCTCCCAACCAACCGCCCGAGACCAGCAATAAAAAACAACATGTTCTCTTACCTGATCTTACGGTCGATGCTCTCATCGATAATTCGACGCGTACTTGGAATTCATTGGTGTTACAGGAAATAATGGATCCTGCGGATGTAAAGATTGTTGAAAGTATTCCATTAAGTAGGTTACAACTAGCAGATCGGGATGGTTGGCACTTTACAAGGAATGGAAAATACACGGTAAAATCAGGATATCAATTAGAAAGGGTTTATCCTGATAGAGGAATTGGGATTGTGGAGTTTGGGCCAACATTTACGGATCTTAAAGCACATTGCTGGAAAGTGTGTTGCCCTCCAAAGATGAAGCACTTTCTGTGGCAGTTGCTGTCAGGATGCATAGCTGTGAAGAAAAATCTAAAGACCCGGGAACTTAAGGGTGATATTGGGTGTGATAGATGTGGAGCAGCGGAGGAATCTATCAATCATGTTTTTTCGAATGTCCACCAGCAGTTCAGGTATGGGCACTCTCGCGGATCCCATCGCACCCGGATTATTTTCCAGGACAATCTTTGTTCACGAATATGGATTATTTATTTTGGCGAATAAAACCGGAAATGGAGGAATATTATTTTACGTGGATACTGTGGTACATTTGGAAAGGGAGGAATAATAAGGTTTTTAGCAACTTGGACGTAGATCCGATGGTTACTCTAAATCTGGCCATGACTGAATCGGCACTCTGGATGGATGCACAACAATCTATAACTCAGAAGGCTCAAATTTTAGTGACACCCGCAATGATTTTACCAGTCAGAGCGGGAAGATAGTGTTTCACGGATGGATCTTGGCAATTGGGAGATACCTTTTCTGGGCAAGGCTGGTATAGCACTCTAGAGGGTTTTGAGGGTTTACTTGGGGCTCGAAATACAAGAGCAAGTCAATCACCATTACATACGGAGGTAGAAGCACTGATATGGGCAATAGAATGTATGAGGAATTTAAGGTAATATAATGTGACTTTTGCAACGGATTTTTCTCAATTAGTAAAGATGGTTTCGGAACCAGAAGAATGGCCCGCGTTTGCAACCTATTTAGAAGATATCAGAAGTCTCAAAAGAAGTTTCCACAGCTCGGAAATTATTCATATACAAAGAACGAAGAACAAAAAGGCGGACAGCTTAGCACGAAGTGCGAGGCAACAAACGTCGTTTATCGTCCATATGGATACAGAGCACCCCCTTTGGTTTACAGAGTCCACATGAGTCTGTAATATTGTTGACAAAAAAAAAACTTAAGAAAACACTTGGGTCTTAAACCCAACTCACAACCCGATAGACGTCACTTAATTCCACCCGTCTAGAAGTTTTGTATGGACGCCACCATTTGTTTTGCTGGAATACGCCGGAGACTGAATCCACCCCACCCATCTTCTTTGCCCTAATTCTTTTCAATAGAGAGCGTCATCGAAACTATCTCGAGATCTAATCCAGAGCCACCGAAACCACTACTTACGGATTTAAGACCCACCACCATCTCTTCCTTCTTCACCGCTTGAGTCCCAGTCCTTTCATGGGAGAGCTTCAAATTGTTATGCGAGGAGATCTCATCCGTAATATCATGCCACCAATTCCACTAAACAGAACAATCCTCCAACACAATTGACTTCTGAAAAACCAACTACCTTCGTCTGATGAAAAAGATGATAGATATTTAGTCCAATGCTGATAACGCAGAGCTTTGAAAAGCCTCTGCCCCCGAAGTCATAAGCCGTCGTAAACGGATCTGTAGAAGTCTCCACCTCTCGGAATCCCAACTAGGGAGAGAACAAAGATCCCTCCTTCTTAAAGATATGTGCATCAGTGATCGAAAGCAAAAGAGAAAACCAACGGTGAGGTGGTTTAAAACCGGGTCAGGTCCAACAACCGAAGTTCGGTTCAATGTTTGCTTACAGTTTAAACTGATTCAATTTCGTGTAAAAGCCCAATTGATTCCGGGCTTTAAAGCCCAACATATAATTGTCAACTGCATACGTAAACAAAAGAGTAACGCCTTCCTTCCTCAGCAATCTCTCTCTCTCCCTCTCCTTGGAATCATTCATCAATGGCGACAGAGTCCCCGAGCTCTGTTCGTAAAGGTGAGTTTTTGATTCTACGAACAATCGAATCCATCTGTGAACCGATTCAATTTCGTCTATTTCCAGTTTTTTGTTTTTGTTTTGATGATTATCTCGTATGATTTCGATTTTGATGATTTCTAGGGTTTATGTTTATATGACAGTTGTTATTCATCTAAGAGCTACGGGTGGCGCTCCTATACTCAAACAATCTAAATTCAAGGTATTCAATCGCGTTAATTTAAGGGAATTTAGGTTTAGGGTTTGATCTGTTCTTCCTGAAAAGCGATGATCTTTCTTGATTGATAAGTTAGTTTATTTTTCGTGTAAATAGATTCCAGGGACTGATAAATTCGCTAAAGTGATTGAATTTCTAAGAAGACAGCTTCATTCTGACTCATTGGTAAACACACAGAGCTCTCCCTCTCCTTCTTCTGTTATGTGTATGGATCTTTGGAGTTTGGTTTTAACCAGTTATGTTTTTTTGTTTGCTTTGTTAAGTTTGTCTATGTGAACAGTGCTTTCTCGCCAAACCCTGATGAATCAGTAAACGATTTGTACAATGTAAGTGTTTTCACTTCGCACCCATTTGTGTGTGTATCAAAAAAAAATCTCTGTTTCTATTATTACCTTTGAAATGATCTGCCTACTGCTTATGTGGTACTGGTTTTTCGCATTTGCAGAACTTTGGCTTTGATGGTAAACTGGTGGTTAACTATGCTTTCTCAATGGCATGGGGATAAAGCCAAGAATTGCTACAGTGTTCTCATGTCGTGTAAGCACATTCTTCCTGTTGTTTACTTTAACTCTCTTCCTTCTTCGGCTTTAACTTTTCATTATGGTTCTCCAGTTCTAAAAGTTTAACCTCAAAATTCTAGATTCGTTTATATACATAACTGATGATGAGGCAAGTGTGTATTATGAGCATTGCCATTGAAATCTTTAGTTTTATCGTTTCAGGGTCGTGCTAGGTGCTCTTGCTTTGTTGAAAAGTTGTCTCCCAGATGAAAGTTGCTGTACATAAATCTAGCATTGTAATTGATATTTTTTTTACGCTAAATACTTCCATGTACATAAAAGATCATAACAAACTTCAGAATATTATAAATCAGCTGAAGTTATCCATCTGCATCATCTTTTTCTCACTTTCATACCGAATCTAAGTGACATTAGTTATGTATTTATGTGATGGATTCCTTTGTTTCATCTGTATTAATTATCTCAGATCAGCATTAATTATGTTATTTAAAGTTGTTTGACTATGACATTTTAGTCAGGAACGTTATCTTGGTTTAATATTTTATCTCTAGTGTTCTCCTTCTCTGGTCTTAAAAGATGTTTTCTTCAGCTTTTACAGCACAATAAAATCTGATTTGTTAATTATTTATATTCTTTTTGTTTCAAAATATTACATATTTTGGATTTTTTCACATATTTTAAGAAAACGCATTAAAGTAGCACAATTTTTTTTGTGATTATACATTTCCCATAAATTTAAGCCAATACAAATTTAATACTTCAATTAAGTTTTTTGAATTTGCAATTATTTAATAAAACGTTTATTGAAAATGGGGAAAATCACATTTTAAACCCTCAGAGTGTCACTTTCTAGCACTTTAAACACTGAAGTTTTTTCGCTAGCACTTTAAACCTCCAAAGTGACATTTTTAGCATAACAAACCTCCAACTAAGTTTTCCTGTTCACATGTGACCGGTTTTACAGGTTAAAATATTAATAAAAATAATAAAATTAATAAAAAATAATCAAAATACATAAAAATTCGAAAAAATAGAGAAATTGTAAAAATTTCAAAACAAAGTTCAAAAATATGTAAAATTTCAAAACTATAAAAATTTGAATTTAAGTTTTTAAAATAAAATAAATATAAAATATTCTAAAATTTTAAAAATAAGATCTAAAATATAAAAATATCAAATTTAAAAACTAAAGTAAAATTTAAAAACTTTAAAAATTATAAAATTCAAAAATAAGATATAATATTTAATATTTAAACTTAAAAACTAAAATTCTAAATATCTAACTGAAAAATTAATAAAAATACATAAACTTTTGAATAAAATTGAAAACTGCAAGATTCAAAAAACAATTCAAAAAATCAAAAAGTTCAAAAATATAAACTTGCACCTTTTGAATGCTTCAAATTTGAAATTTTATATTTATATTTTATATTCTAGAACTTTTTGAGTTTTTCGGTTTAATATTTAGAATTTAAAATGTGATTTTCCTGTTAAATATTTAGAATTCTTAAAGTTTTTAAAATTTTACTTTAGTTTTTAAATTTGATATTTTTTTTTCATTTTAGATCTTATTTAATAATTTTTAATATTTTATTTTATTTTTAAATTTTAATTTTTATTTATATATTTTTGAACTTTTACATTTTTGAACTTTGTTTTGAAAGTTTTACAATTTTCCAATTTTATTCGAATTTTTGTGTATTTGTATTTTTTTAAAAAAATATTATTTTTATTAAATTTTTACCTGTAGAACCGGTCACCACAGGCAAAAAAACGTAGTTGGAGGTTTATTATGCTAAAAATGTCACTTTGGAGGTTTAAAGTGCTAGCCAAAAACCTTCAGTGTTTAAAGTGCTAGAAAGTGACACTCTTAGTGTTTAAAATGCGATTTTCCCATTGAAAATGTAAAGAATAAATCTTTTTGAAAAAAAAATTCTGTTGAATATGTAACTTTATGAAATAGAGAGAGTATTTGAGATCCAATCAGTACACGTTAGTGAAGTGGTGAAAAAAGTCTAGAGTTTAACAATAAGTCTGGTGTCATTTAAGTTAACCGACATGGTTTGCGTTAGTTCAAAGGATTTTGGATTTCTATAATCTAACATAAGTTGCATAATATGTTATCAAGATAATATAACAGAAACAAAAGACTGAGTTCAAAATGAACACTTTTAAAAGCGATCAGAATTTAGTGTACATTATTTATATGCCAGAGAAATAATTTATTCAGAAATTGCTAGGTATTAAAGATTTTATGTTTTTATAATCCATTTTCCTTCAAATTCTTCACAATGATAATCCAACCAAAGTTATAACTAATGCATACTATAAGGAGTACAACAACATTGATATTCAGAATTATCTGGATTGAGCATGCATAAACCAAGAGTTCCATGTGGGAACTCAGGCGGTCCACATCGACTCTTACATTCGTAACTGAACCTGCACGAGCCTCTGTAGGTACACTCGTCTCCATATCCGATTTGTTTTGTGTTCATGTTCAATTCTATCAGTTGCAGAAAAGACAACCAGAAATTATTATTTTAATACGTTTTCGGTTACACGAAATCACATATTATTTTTAGACAATTTTTTTTCTAATATCGCGAGGCTCGGAACCGAAGACAATGTTTGCTCTTCTTACAATCAAGAAGAAAACTTGTATTGAAATTTGAAAACGTGTGTAGCAAATATTCACGAGAAAAATGGAATTGAACTGAGATAAGAAGAAAAAAAGGTTTACCCTTCGATTGAGAAGCAAACAGGAGAAAACATGAGATGAAAAGGGCAGCAAGTTGAAACTTTGACATAGCCATTCTTTGAATGATATAAGTTTTGATGTTATGAGTTTTAGATGTTAAAAGAAGGAAGCACATGCCTATATTTATGTGAATAGTTGACATGGAATCTTAACATTAGTACCCAAAAAAAGAAATAGTTGACCTTAAAAATATTTTTTCTGTTTTATTTTAATTGTCGTTTTAGACTTTGACATATAGATTAATAAAATATTTAGTTTTATATATTTATTAGATAAAAACATCATTACCAATAAAAAATATATTAGAATAAAAAATCAATAAATTTGTATTAAAATCATAAAACAACATTTATTTTGAAACGAAAAATTTGCTTTACAACGACAACTAATTTAAAACAGAGGAAATACATATAGAAAATAATAATTCCATTGACAAAAAGAAGAACAATTCCAATTTCCTTTTTAAAGTATAATAAAAGTTCAGTGAACCTTTAGAAAATTTTAAATTCCCATAAAAATAGATATGGTCAAGCTATGTTTCCATAAAGATGAATCATTAATGTTAATATCTTTTTTATTGTCCTTTTTTTCTCATAGTCCAAGATAGAGTTTTTGTTGACATCATCCAAGCTAGAGTTTAAATGGCGCATCCACATAAATTTTTCAATAAAAACTTTATGTTATATTTGCGAAAATAGAAGATCAATATAAGAAAAAGGATCAAATATGTGGATGAGAATATCTTAGCATTGGTTTTTTAATCACTAACATATCGAAGATCAAAATGCTTAATTAACATTGGGTATGTTTAAGGTTTTAATACATGATTTATTTTTCTTATGATATATAAATGCATTGCATTCTTTAGCATTTTTGTATACGATCATAATGCTTAATTAATATTGGGGATATTTCATTTTCTAAATTAATTTTTTGTTCATTAATTTTTATTTTTGTAATAATCATAAATTATGTCACAAAAATAGCTTTGGTAACCTAGATTAAAGTTTAAAGAATTATCAGTAAATCCATAACTCTTCTAAGATTATATAACACTGAAATTTTTTATTTCAAAAAACTATTTAAAGTTAAAAGTTGATTTTCTTATTTTTGAAGATTTTATTTTAAATTACAATATTATAACTATAATGTATAGTTTTCACTTTTCATACGAAATATCCACTGTCGACCACCTAATATGATTAATAAATGCTTTTGGATGAAATATTAAAACTTGTTAAACATGGTGTCCAAGTTTTCCACAAAATCAAGGTAGTTAGCATATGCTTAAACTATATAATTTTTTTTTTAATGTTAGACAATTATGCTATCACAACTATGAGAAATATTACAAACGATTCTAACAACCGACAATTCTACATGTCGTATGAGAATTCATGTCTGACTGCATCACCAGAATCGTCCTATGGGATCCACACTTGACCGTATTTATTACATCATGCTGCATATCTCTTGTAAGCCTTTTTCTCCTTTGATTTGCAAAATTATGTATTTTTCGAGAATTGAAACAAAATCCTTTTGGTGTACAAGCATTAATGAATCATTGGTCAAACCACTGGACCAAAAAGACTTCCACAAATTATGTAATTTATTATGTTGGACTATTATTAGTTAAAAGCTAAAATAACCTTAATCTTAAATTAATAACATTTTCTGTAAATAAGACATGAATAATTGTATTTAAATATTTAGACTAAGCATATATCAATAGGTCATGTTCCTAATATAATAGAATAGATGTGTAAGAAAAGATAAATAGTAGAAATATATAGTATTTTTGAAAGACATTTTTCTAACTGATAATTATTTGGAAAAGTTTAATCGGTTCATTTTTCAACCAAAAAGGATTATATTATTATTAATCGTTAATACTCACTCCGTTTCGAATTAGATACCGTGTTGGAGTAAAATTTTCATTTCAAAATAAGTGTTGATTTATGAATTCAATGCAAAATTTATTGACTTTTTATTTATCTGTAAATTTTCCCGGGAAATAACAGTTAACCCCCTTCTCTCCTGTCAAATAGAAAACAGAGAAAGGTTGTTCCGTTGATGCCACATTTGGATTCAATCTCGTGAAAATGTGTTTTCTGAATCCTATTCACATTTTGATTCTCCCCTTTTCTTTCACCATCAACTGTTTCCTCATTGTCAAATCACAAAAACAGCCTCTCTTTACACTATCTCCTCAATGACAGATGCTAACTAACTTCTGTCTGCATCGACAACGTTAACTTTCTTTTGTTTTCGTTTTTTCTAATCATGTAAACAAAAATGTTGATTAGAGTGAAGATTATAGAGAGTGTTTTAGCTTTTAGGTGGAAAGAAATTGCAAGTGTTAACTCATAATGTGTAGAAATTATTTCTTTATTTAAAGATGAAACTGATCTGGCTTGGTGGGTCATAAAGGCTTAGTACTTTCTGCGATATTTGGATGTGATGTGTTCCTAGGTGCATCTTTATGAAGTGACGATGATGCTGAGATGATTCATAGTTTCGGACAACATTGTTAGAGGCAATACGAATCCTGACCGTCAAAGCCACCTTCTTTTCTTACATTATTTTGTCTGTTTCTCATGGTTCAGGAAGAAAGAAGATAAAGAGACTTTGAACACAGAAGATAATAACCAGACATGACCTTCTTGGTTGGAGTTCTTGTCTGGCTTAATGTGAATATATAACCACACAAGCATGAAACTGTATAGGTCTCCTCCAACAGTTAGGTATCACATTTTTTATTTTTTTTAGAAGTTGTTTCTTCTGAAAACTCCAGAAAGAATGTGCAGCAGTGAAATGCATAGCATTATTGGCAAGACAAGATCCTCTTGTACAGCTGATTACTTAAGGAGCTTTACATCTTTATCTTGACGTCTCCAGGGAGGTACTTGCTCAATTGCTCAGCAAAGCCGATGATGATGATGATTGCTGCATGCGTTTGATCTATTTTGCTGATAAAGTGATGCAAGTCATGAGCTTCAAACAAGGCATAAACTCGAGAGTTTCAGGTAAGATAGCTGGCTGGAATGTTGAGGAGGGGTATGAAAGTGTTTATAGGTGGATCCGCAATGTTGTAGACTGTAACAAGCTCGACTGTTAGACATGACCGCCTGCTGTATTTAAAAGAGTAACAAAAGAAAAACAATGTATTCATAAAACTCAAAATATTATTTCGATTAACAAAATAAACAATGGGGTTTTATTTTACCCATCCTTCATGATCAATTAGAACCCTCTATATTTATTGGTACAAAACAGAGAAATTAAATTGGTACAGAAGTGTTTAAAACAAATAAATGAAGGATCAGAGACTCCTATGAGCTTTGACGTGTTTTGGTCATTGTGTGGTTCCTTCTCCCTTAAAGCAACATGGATTCAGGGTTCTCAATGTAGCCTTTTAACGCTTTCAACCATTCAGCTCCAATGGCACCTGCAGATAGCAAATGATTAGACTCGGTTTAACTGTTTCATTATGAATGTATGATGATGGATAAACCGAATTACCGTCTACAACGCGATGGTCACAGCTCAGTGTTACAGGCATGTAAGAAGCAAAGTTGATTTCATCTGGACCGTTACCAGGAACTACTCTCTTCTCAGCTGATTCATATACATAACACGAGTCAGTTATTGGATCTTTGGGAAGATAGTAACTTGTGCACTCTTCTGTTATGAGAGAGAGAGAGAGCTTACCAGATCCAACAGCTAGAATAGCGGCTTGAGGGGGATTTACCACTGCACAGAACTGCTTGATTCCAAAAGGTCCTCCCAAGTTCGACACTGTAAATGTCCCTCCCTGTGAAAGAAGACTTTATTATCAGCTGTTTTTATTTCCGAAAGATGGATATAATCAGTGAGTATGTGAGTTAACTCTCTCACCTCATAATCTTCTGGCTTTAAGCTATTCTCTTTTGCTTTTTGAGCCAATGACCGAACTTCTTCTCCAATTGTGGAGAGACCTTTCTTGTCTGCGTCCTGGAATCAAATATAATTAAGCAATCTGAAATGTGTGCAGCAGTGAACGGTTGGTTATATTGAGTGTGTTTTGCACACCTTCACCACAGGAACATACAGCCCATTTTCTGTCTGCACTGCGACGTTGATGTTTACATTTTTGAACCTACAGAGAGAATGGTTAAGATGTCTGCTAAGCCAAAGAGATATTCAAAAGTTTGTCATCGATGTACTAACTGGCGGATGTAATCATCGGTCCACGAACTATTGCATTGAGGAACTTTCCTGAGAGCTAACGCAGCGGCCTGAAATAAATGCAGATAACAAGTTATTTCAGAAGATCTATTGGCTTGATTACTAGTATACGGACGTAAGATGTACCTTAACAACAAGATCATTGACAGATATCCGTTTCCCACCAGAAGTTTCTTGGAATGAATTGAGTTGACTCCTCAGACTGCATATACAAAAACCGATTTGTCAAAGCTTACTCATTGACAACGACTCAAAATTACATCATCGGAAACTTAACACTTACCCCATAAGTTTGTCAACACATGCATCCACGGTTAGGTAATAGTGAGGGATAGTTTGCTTGGAGAATGCCAAACGTGAGGCTGTGACCTGCCATAATTATACAGTCAAAAGAGTTTTCAGAATCCTTGATCCTCTTGTAACTTGGTAACTAACTGCGCAAGGATTATAAAAAGCTTTTACCTTTCGTATATGGGAATGAGGGATGTCAACATAGTCCAAAGCTGGAACCTTAGAATCAGTGGCCTTAGAGTGCTTCGCAGTAGCTTCTTTACCACCTGACGCTGAAGCCATTACAAGATCCATTAGGCAAAAAAAATAAATACATGAAGTAATGTAAACAGAGGCAACAAAGGTCTGAAAGTAAAAGCAAGGGCAAGGAAGAGCCAAGGAGTTACTAATACCCAAGTAATCCTCGATATCTGCCTTCACTATCCGTCCTTCAGGACCTGTGCCTTTGATGCTTGAAAGAGGCACCTGATGTATTTTTCAAAGTAAACGAGAAGATAAACTAGCATGAGAATTAAGAACAAAATAATAACCTTAGAACATTGTGAATACTAACATTATTGTCTTCAGCCAACTTTCTTGCAAGAGGGCTAGCAAACACACGATCTCCCGTGGGAGGTGGGCTAGGCTTGGAAGTCTTTGGTTCAGGAGGCGGTGATGCCTGTTCTACCTTTTCTTCCTTTGGTGGGGGAGGAGCTGGTTCTTCTTTAGGAGGAGTGGCATCAGCAGTAGATGATGGGCTGTAATCTTTGAACTTTCCAATATCCTCTTCATCTTCGACTGTAATAGCAATTACCTACTTAAAAGGAGAAATACATTTGACATGATTTACACAGTTCCTATTCAAATGGAAAAATACATTCTATTTGTGGGAATGTGGATCCTAAAATCATTACATAACTCTACAGAAACCAGAAAATGTTCATACCTCCCCGACTTGAATTTCTTTTGACCCCTCCGCCTTGACAATTTTAGCAAGATAGCCCTCTTCCATGCATTCCATTTCAACTGTGGCTTTGTCCTAAATAACAGAACATAATTAGATTTATTTCTCAACAGGGATGTAAAAGTACAAGATGAGAACAGTTCTAGAATGACATTACAGTTTCAACTTCACAGAGTACTTCACCAGGAGCAACTTTATCACCTTCTTTTTTCAGCCACCTGGCAATGTTACCCTGAGAATCGTAAAAGTGGCTTATTAGAACATATAGACAAACGGACAAAAGTTTTGATCAAGAGGTAAGAGAAGGTCCATGCCTCAGTCATTGTTGGCGAGAGAGAAGGCATCCCAATTTCTTGGTGAGCAGGCAGATCTGAAACAAATTTTCAGAAAATTAGGTGAAATGAGACAATGTAAAGCACATACCACTAAGCACTACACAACTATCTTAGGATGGAGTTTGCAGTGAATCCCTTAAAACATTATCAAGTTACATAAATAGCATATCAAAGGAATGACTTATGTAAAACCAGATGAATGGCAAAGCAAAAGAGAGAAATTGGAGAATGCAAAGATGTATATTAGAACAAGGTGGAAACTACCTGAAGCCGACGAAAATCCTCTAAGTGATTTCGTCGAACTGGCATGCAGAAAAAAAAAACTAATTGTTAGGACAGAAAGTTATCAAAATATGAGGAGGAAGCAAAGGCTAATGTAGATCCGCAACATAAGAGTAAGAGTAAGAGAATGAACCATGAAAAATCATTTCCAAGTCTTGGCCTGCCCATTGTACTGCTTAGTGTTGTTCTCGTAGTTGCAAAACTAATAGACACTGGCACCTATACAAACAAAAATTAACGATCATCAGGACCACATAAATCTCTAAGATTTAAGCTTAGTTAACACAGCTCAAGGAGAAGGGGAGGACTAACAATGTCTGTGCTACACTTGGCCATCCTCTCCACAGGTGAAAAACCAAGACGTGCACTGAAAGCATCTGAAGACCAACAAAAAAAAACATGCTGAAGCCACAACACAAAAGTAAAACTGGACAAAAAAAAGTCAAAATAACATTACCATCTCTGTTCAGAGGAGCCCTATTATTGCTGGAGAAGTAACGGATTGATGCAGCGCGCCCTCTCCGCAATAAAGTGGAAACATCCTTCAACTATATATATAAAAAATAAACAAATAGCGTTATACTACATAAATCACAAAAGCTTTTCAATTTAGACGATGCAGCATCATCATTTCCCGTGAGTAAACTAATACCCAGATCATTACAAAATCAGATGGACCCATAATTCAATTCAATTTCGAAAACAGAAAACACAACAGAAGCAAGTTGACTCAAGAAGCACAAATGATTCCAGGAGCTCTTCAATAACGAATGTGGATACGATCGGAAAATGATGGGATAAAATGAAATTGAGAAAGAGTATTAACCTTCTTGGACTGATTGAGGAGGATACGTGACGCGTAAGCCATTATCGGAGTCTGGTTAAGCCGATCCGATTATTGTTTCACACCTCTCTCTCTCTCTCTCTCCGTGTGGAAGGAAGAAAAAACTTTTTAGTTGGTACGATGACTGTTAGGGTTTTTATTTTTAATTCTCTCTCTCAGGTAAAGATTTCTGATTTACCGAGAAGAGGAGAATCTATGATTTGCCGTGACAGATCAGCTTTACCGTGACTACGATATGATTCTTTTTTCTTACCGACCTATATAGGCCCATTAACAGCTTGTAACGGCCCAGTCGAAACGGTTGTATAATTACGATTTTGCAAGTTTGGAAATTAGAAGAAGCGGGAAACGATCTTCTTCTTCTTCTCCGAGTGCGATTCTTCAAGAATCCATAACTAACTTCAAGGTATATCGATTAAAAATATATTCGTTTTCTTTCTCCTACGATTCAGATTCATTCGAAATATCAAACATTTCTCTTCTTTTGAACATGGCGTAGTATTGTATCCAAAATCTTCTTACCTTTCTTTCAGTAACCATGGATGATCCTGCAAGTTCTTCTTCTGATGATGATTATGATGCTACTGCCCCTGGGTTTGTGAAGTTTTGGACTCTCCGGCCCTGAGATTTTGGGGACCTGAAAATATGTTTATGTAAGAAAAAAAATTTATGAATTTGGGGGCCTAAACAATTTTCTGGGGGGCTTTTATCAATGTAAAACTTTTCGAAAATTTTGGGGGCTTGAGACGAATGTTTCATACGGCTTTGCGCAGGGCCGGCTCTTTCTTTAACACAACCTTTTTGATTTCTGTATTGTTTCTCTACCTTTTTGACAGATTCTTCTCACCCTCTCTTTTGTTTTCTTTGTAAAAGGTATTTCGCATGATGATCTGATCATTAAGACTATATCAAAAATCAATGATGAAAAAGGTGTTGATTTTGATGAGCTTTTCGATTACTGCAAGGTTAAAAAACTCCCTCTCTCTCTCTCTCTCTCTAAGTGTATATTTCTCTGGAAAATAGTCGATAAGATTTTTGATCACCATTATCATCATGCTCTCTTCACTACGTTTCTCTGTTTTCTTGCACCGCAAAGAGTTAACTTGGGTTAAAAGTAATCTCGATTTTTCAGAGGTTAAGAGGATATTAATTTACTATCGTTTTGATCTGAGAGTATATTGGTGTGAAAGTGAGGTTCTTGATGATCATCAGGCTGTCCTCACTACGTTTCTCTGTTTTCTTGCAACTCGGTCAAAGAGTTAAAACTTGGACTAGAAGTAATGATCAAACTCTAGCAAGTTTAGAGTTAATCTTGTGGTTTTTTAATTTTCAGAAAAGCCATGCGATTCCGCGGCAGTTGTTGTACAAGGATGTAACAAAACTTGTTTCTAAAAAGAAACTAGAGAAGTAGTTATTACTTGTTTATTTAATTAGAATCTTTTATGTATTGCAACTTTCTCCTTTTGGTGTTACCATCTAAATACTTGTAAGTACTAAAGGAGAGCAAAACGACATAGTTTCTCCTCCTCGGTTTACTGCTGAACAAAAGGGCAAAGCCATCTTGACCCAACCAAATGTCGAAGCCCAACTTCAGCAAAAGCCCATTATCCAGCCCGCAGCATCTTTGTCATCTTCTAGTCAACAACGGTCGACAATGGAGAAAAGCAGAGTACACAACACAGCTGCAACCAATGCGATTCAAGGAGGGTACACGGTCAAGCTGTCAAATCCATTTGCAGCGTTGGATCACTGTGACGATACCTGATGATGACACCTGCGTGTGTGCTAGGGTTTTTACATTTCAAGTATAAATAATGCATCTCTGTAATCGAAACATTTCAAGGGAAATAAAGTTTATCAAATAGAAAACTCAATCTTCTTCATTTACCTTCATGGTATCAGAGCATCAGGGATTAGATCCTGAGGCTCAAATTATTCTCCTTTAGTTTTTCATTAAAAAAAAAAAGTCTTGCCGAGCTACTTGCTACCTAGAGTAATCGACACAGTCCAAGACCCAGAGATGACTGAATCTACTGCTGCAGTTACTCAGCCTGAGAGAGCCACAGTGAAGTTTTCTCTGAAGCAAGCAGATGATGCTCCAAGATAAAGTTGAAGACTTCAGAAATCCTTACTGGGCCAGACAAAGCCTGTTATTGGCCTAGATGCAGGTTTGGAGCAAAAGAAAAGAAACGCTCCTTACGTGTCTTCATCAGCATCTTCTGGTATGTGATAAATGGTTTAGGGCTATAGGTTTCGAATCTGGAAGAAAACGATTAGGCTGGATTGGGTTTGCTAGGATGTATGGCTACAAGTTTCTGGTTAATTTAATGGAATGATGAAGAGAATAGCTGGTTTTAGAATGCAGAGTTTTTGTGGCACATGGAATGGGAACAGAGAGTTGAGGTTTAGGCTGTTGTAGGATGGATATTTTCTTGAGCCGTGAGATAGTTTAGTCCAGTTAGGAGGAAAAAAAATCCCCAACTTGTTGTGAGACAAAGAGGTCAAAAGAACCATGTTCACACACTTATATCTATTCTCCAAGCTGAATAGGATCATCTACCTACCTACCATGGATTTTCAACTACTTGTGCTCCTTCTAAAGCCTCATTTATTTGCATCTTCAAACTAAGCGTAGCTGTGCCATCCACGCTAAGTTTGTGGGGGAATATTGAAGACAAGCCCAAAACAAGTCATGAAGCCCATTATAATGTCGGAAGCCCATGTGTTTAGGGTTCTCTTTGCAAATAGTGTCATATAAATATTGTTCTTTGGTCTTTAGAGTTTGTAACCTTGGCTGCCATTGTTGCAGCCACTTTCTCCAAACCCTTATGATATTAATATAATCTTTGTGTTCTTGAAGACAAATCTAAAGCTTTTTCCTTTTCTCTTTGTGTTCTAATAAAGCTCACTGAGCTATCTTTCATTTCAATAAAGCTTTACAAAGCTACAATCTTTCTAGTTTACAGAGCATCAGGGATAACTCCTTGGTTGCCATGGCTATGGAGGTCTATACGCCTCCGGTTCTTGACATCTCCAACAGTGTTACGGTCACTCTCACCGACCGTAACTACATCTTGTGGAAGTCACAGTTCGAAGCTTTTCTCAATGGTCAAGGGCTGCTCGGTTTTGTCACCGGTCAGACACCTCAACCACCACCCACCATTCCAGTTCCGCAGATCAACGGCGACAACAATGTAGCTCCACATCCAGAGTACACACGATGGTTTCAAACAGACCAAGTGGTCAAATCTTGGCTTCTTGGTTCGTTTTCTGAAGACATCCTTGGTGTTGTTGTTGACTGTCCAACATCTCTTGACGTCTGGAACTCTCTTGCGCGATACTACAACCGGTCTTCCTCGCCTCGTCTGTTTGAGCTTCAACGGAAGCTTCAAACTATCTCAAAGGGGGATAAGAGCATGGATGCGTACTTGAAGGAGATAAAGGCGCTCTGCTCTCAGCTTTCCTCCATCGGAAGTCCTGTTCCTGAGCGCATGAAGGTGTTCGCAGCGCTACATGGCTTAAACAAAGAGTATGAGCCCATCAAAACCACAATCGAGAGCTCCATGGACTCATACCCAACTCCAACGTTTGAAGAAGTGGTTCCTCGTCTGACAAGCTACGACGATCGTCTCTTGAGCTACTCAAGTCCCACCTCAGTCACTCCGCATCTTGCCTTCTACTCAAACAGAGGGAGAGGTAACAATCACAGGGGTAGGGGTCGAGGACGAGGAAACTACTCGACACGAGGAAGAGGCTTTCATCAGCATCTGTCTCCTTCGTCCAACTCCTCTGTAGCCTCAACTCAGTCAAGCTTAGACTCTCGTCCCACTTGTCAGATTTGTGGACGTATTGGACATCATGCGCTCCAATGTTGGCATCGATTCGACAACAGCTATCAGACGGATGATCTGCATCAAGCTCTTGCTGCTCTTCGTATCAATGAGGTTACAAACTCTCATGGTCACGAATGGTTCCCTGATTCCGGAGCAACCTCTCACGTCACAAGCTCAGTCAACAACCTTCAACACGCTCAGCCATACACGGGATCAGATTCTATCATGGTTGGCAACGGAGAGTTTCTACCCATCACTCACACGGGATCCACTTCCATAGCAACCACGTCAGGTACGCTTCCTCTTACTGACGTACTTGTGTGTCCTGCTATTGCTAAATCATTGTTGTCGGTCTCAAAGGCCACAGTGGACTATCCTTGTGAGTTTGTGTTTGACTGTAATGATGTCCGTGTATATGATAAGGGCACCAAACAGCTTCTTCTTCAGGGAAGCCGCAGTAAAGATCTGTATCAGCTGTCTGAGTCTCAACCGCAAGTGTTCTTCTCTTCTCGGCAAGTTTCTGCTTCTGACAAGACTTGGCACCAGCGGTTAGGCCATCCTAATCCTCAAGTTCTGCAACAACTGTCTGCAAACAAATCTATTTTCATCAATAAAAGCACCAAGAGTCTCTGTGAGGCATGTCAAATTGGGAAGAGTTCTCGTTTACCTTTTGAAGCATCATCCTTTGTAGCTACAAGACCACTTGAGCGTATCCATAGTGACCTCTGGGGACCCTCACCGGTGTTGTCTGTTCAAGGATTTAGATATTACATTCTGTTTGTAGATCATTTTACCAGATTCTGTTGGTTTTATCCTTTGAAAAATAAATCAGACTTCTTTCATACCTTTCTCAAGTTTCAAGCTTTGGTTCAGAATCAATTCCAAAGAACCATTGGAACCTTCCAGTGTGATGGATGTGGTGAGTTCATGAGTACCGCCTTCCTCACACACCTTGAGCAAAGTGGAATCCAACAGCATATCTCCTCTCCACATACGCCACAACAAAATGGATTAGTTGAGCGTAAACACAGACACATCACTGAACTGGGTCTCTCGATGATGTTTTGTAGTAGAGTACCTCAAAAATACTGGGTGGAGGCATTCTTCACTGCAAATTTCTTGAGCAATCTACTTCCTCACACTGCTCTTGCTGATTCTCAGAGCCCATTCGAGCTGCTACATAAGCGCAAACCAGACTACAGATCTCTACGAGTCTTTGGTTGCGCCTGTTATCCAATGCTACGAGACTACGCTCATCACAAGTTTGATCCAAGATCGCTCAAGTGCGTCTTTCTCGGCTACAACGAGAAGTACAAAGGGTATAGATGCCTACTTCCAACCTCAGGGAGAGTCTACATATCACGTCATGTGATATTTGATGAAGATCACTTTCCTTTCGGAGCTGAATACTCGAAGATGCATCCTGCTCCAGCTACACCCTTGTCTGAAGCTTGGCAAAAGATTGCTGTGCCTTCTAAGTCATCTCCTCCAGAGTCTGCTCGATCTCGAACGACAGCAAAGCAGTCATCAACATCTCAGAGAACTTCAGTGACAGCACCAGTGTTCAGAGATTCTGATTTTCCGCCGTTGCCTTCTCGAACTCCAGCACCTGCTCCTGCCTCACCGTCTTCGGTAGTGTCTTCATCAGGCTCTACTTCTTGTGTTGGGCATAGTTCTGGGTGTACGTCAGGCTTAGATCCTGTTTCTATTGGCAACAGCTATGCACCTGCACAAGGTAGGACAGAACCTGATCAAGTCGCTACTCCTACAGCAACACATCCTATGACAACTCGAGCAAAGGCAGGAATCACCAAACCTAATAAACGATACGTGCTACTCACTCAAAAGGCCTCCTACACGGAACCTCGAACATTGACTGAAGCTCTGAGTCATCCAGGTTGGAACAGCTCCATGACTGAAGAAATAGACAACTGCATCGAGACAAAGACATGGTCCCTTGTTCCCTACGTTGAAGGAATGAATGTATTAGGAAACTTGTGGGTTCATCGTGTCAAACTAAATGCAGATGGTTCAGTTAAAGGGCTGCGTTCAAGACTGGTAGCTAGAGGTAACAATCAAACAGAAGGAGTTGATTACCTTGAGACATACAGTCTTGTTGTAAGGTCAGCAACTGTACGTATGATCCTCCACACCGCCACTGTAATGAAGTGGAACATACGGCAGATGGACGTTAAGAACGCCTTTCTCCATGGTGATTTGAATGAAACTGTCTACATGAGACAATCTGCTGGTTTTGTGGACAAGACGAAACCCAATCACGTGTGTCTTCTCCACAAGGCTCTTTACGGTCTGAAGCAAGCCCCACGTGCCTGGTTTGACAAATTCAGCAACTATCTCATCGAGTTTGGATTTGTCTGCAGCTTCAAGGATCCTTCTCTCTTCGTGTATTCGCGAGGAAAAGACGTCATCATGCTTCTTCTCTATGTCGACGACATGTTGATCACGGGTAACAACTCAGCTGCAATGGACAGGTTTCTGGCATAGCTCAGTAAGCAGTTTAGGATGAAGGACTTGGGACTGATGCATTACTTCCTAGGCATTCAAGCTATCTTCCATTCCGGTGGTCTCTTCCTGAATCAACAGCAATATGCTGAAAACATTCTTGCTGTAGCTGGAATGTCGGATTGTAACCCAGTAGCCACTCCTCTTCCAACGCAGCTCAATCAGATTCCGCAACAGGATGAGTTGTTTTCTGATCCTACATACTTCAGAAGCCTCGCTGGGAAATTGCAGTACTTGACTCTGACTAGACCAGACATACAGTACTCCGTGAACTATGTATGTCAGAAGATGCACTCCCCCACAATCTCAGACTTCAACCTGTTAAAAAGGATTCTTCGTTATGTCAAGGGAACGACAAAAATGGGTATCAACTTCACTAGTGATACAGATTTCGTGGTGCGAGCTTACAGTGATAGCGATTGGGGAGGATGTCTTGAAACGCGTCGATCCACCGGCGGCTTCTGTACTTTTCTTGGGTCCAATCTCATTTCGTGGTCTTCTCTGAAGCAAACATCAGTTTCCAGAAGCTCCACTGAAGCTGAATACAGATCGCTTTCAGAGACAGCTACTGAACTTCATTGGATTGGATCTGTTATGCGAGAGCTGGGAATTCCGATGCAGGTAACTCCGGAGCTCTACTGTGATAACCTCTCGTCCGTGTATCTCACTGCCAATCCTTCCTTTCACAAGCGATCGAAGCATTTCGAGTTGGATTATCACTACGTCCGCGAGCGAGTTGCCTTGAAAGCTCTAGTGGTTCGACACATCCCAGCACGATATCAGCTTGCTGACATCTTTACTAAGTCCCTTCCGGCGGCCGCCTTCACGAGTCTCCGATACAAACTTGGCGTCTCCGATCCTCCGACGCAAAGTTTGAAGGGGGGTAAAGGAGAGCAAAACGACATAGTTTCTCCTCCTCGGTTTACTGCTGAACAAAAGGGCAAAGCCATCTTGACCCAACCAAATGTCGAAGCCCAACTTCAGCAAAAGCCCATTATCCAGCCCGCAGCATCTTTGTCATCTTCTAGTCAACAACGGTCGACAATGGAGAAAAGCAGAGTACACAACACAGCTGCAACCAATGCGATTCAAGGAGGGTACACGGTCAAGCTGTCAAATCCATTTGCAGCGTTGGATCACTGTGACGATACCTGATGATGACACCTGCGTGTGTGCTAGGGTTTTTACATTTCAAGTATAAATAATGCATCTCTGTAATCGAAACATTTCAAGGGAAATAAAGTTTATCAAATAGAAAACTCAATCTTCTTCATTTACCTTTAAGTACTCGTTAATGCAGGTAGAAACCCGCTACAAGATCGTCGAGGGTACTGTTATACGAGCTACAAATCCAACACAAACCTCGAGTTCAGAAGATTCCCCACAAGAGATATCGAGTTCAGAAGAATCACCGAGCCACAAGAGCTACCAAGTACGCCTTTGTCATCAGAAAATATACAGCAAAAGCTCATGAATAGTGTCCACCTACTTAACTGCATTATCGTAGATTCATCATCAATATGATCATCACTCGCCCGTTTTGCTTTGTTACTTGCAGGTGCTAAACGGCGGAAATTTTGAACTGCGTAAAAGGCTTTATCATACCTTGTGGTCCACTTCATTCGAGGACTGGTTCTTTAATAGGTTTGACCTTGAAAAATAAATAGTACGTGTATATGAGATTTCATTGATAATGACGTTGTCACTGTCTGGTTAGTTTTTGATGTTAAACGTTCTTGTTGAGTTGTTGTAGACGAAAACTAAAGTTCTTATTACATGTTAATAGATGTCTTTGCAAGTCATACTGAGAATTTTTAGTACATGATTTGTGTTTTTTGCTTCTCTTGAGACCTTGGGAGAATGTGGCCTCCCATCACACGATTCGAACGTTAAAATTAGTTTGCAGCTCTAGGCTAGTTGAACATAAGGAGTTGAGGACATAAAATCCCACAGACAGAGATAGTTTCTTTGAAGAAATTTTCTTCTTCTCTACTCCATTACTCCATTACCTCTAAGGTTGTAGAAATAGGTAGTAAATAGTCTACCATCATGTTATCTTCTTACAATAGTATCATCACGTCAAGAATATATATTGATTACATTTGATTCAAGTTGAAAGTGTTATTTTTTGTGATTTTGATCAGTTGCAAGGAAAAGTACGAGAGGTACGTAGCACAAAAGTTTGAATGGCAGATAGATTTTAGGTGGATGCTCCACGTTGTTGGAAGAGGAACCTCTTTTGTTCCACATCCCATTCAAAATTTTAGTAGTTGACTACAATCGTTTAACCACCCAAGTAAATAGCGTTACTTTCTGGTTTGGTTCAGTTTTAGATATGCGGGACCAGTTGTTGAGTAAGAGACGACATATAGATAAGTGAGTTCTTTTTTTTAACAAAGAAGATAAGACAAGTGATTCTCATCCATCTTTGTGTTTTTGTGCGCTCTTGGCGAATCTAAGTGCAGTAAGCTGGTGGCACTTGCCCCCATTAAAATTTCAAATCCTTTGTAACATGCCCAAATTTTGGCTGTTCTATTCTACTAAATTTTTATTTCAAGCTTAGTTTTTATATTTTCGTGTGATTTTCCCCCTCAAATATTTCATGCTGCATTCGCCATTTGTGATGGTAGTTGAAAAACTAATAAAACCTCAAAAAGTTGCAGGTAAATATCATTTCTATTTTTTTTTGTAGAAAAAATGTTTAATCCGGGTCTATTAAAGACATAGATCTAACTCCCGGATGGGAGGTGCAGCCCACGACATGCCCTCTTTTGGGTTTTTATACAGACGTATTCGCAGCCGTGGGTAAGCAGGACAATGTGACTTAGTTTCTGCAGCAGGCAGAGCCGACCTTGAGATTTTCGAGGCCTGTAACAATGTCTTATATAAAAAAAAGATTTTATCGGTTTGAGAGCCTAAAATATATTTTTGGGGGCTTATATATATATAATTTTTTTCAACAATTTCGGAAGTCTGCTGCAAATGTTTCGTAAGACATTGTCCATGACCGACTCTGGCAACAACATGATTGAACCCGAAATGTGTTTGCATCCAAGGTCCTCCACTACCACTATACCACAAGGTCCTCTCAATAAATATGATTTCTAAAAGAGATTTAATTCAATAAACAATGAATATTATAATTAATCAATTTCTGTTTGAAAAATAACATTGTGACTTTGTTAAGAAGATCAACAAACTAAGAAGAAAATATTTTTAAAATTGAATAGTAGAAATAAGCATTTGTCTAATTTATTTTCATCAAATCTATTGAAGAAATATTACTTCATAAATGTCTTAAAATATGAAAAAGAGATCCACATGTCACCAATTTAACCAAAAAAAATCAATTTAGTTAATACAAAATCTGAAAACATTGACTTTGTGGTGTAGTTCACATGAAGAATATATGTTTTGTTTTCACTATATTTGGGGTGAGGGACCAAACTTTCTCATCAAGTTTTGATGACTTTCTCATCAAGTTTTGATTGCTTTCTCATCAAAACTTTACATTACTTCCTCATAAAAGATTTCTTTCTACTTTGACAAATGTCTTTAATGTCAACCATTCATCAAATTTAATTAGTTAGAATAAAAATTGTAATAGAAATGTGTTAGATTATAGGACCATACAATAGATAAGAATGAAGGGAAGAAATAAATCCTTATTACATTCTTATTACAATGTAATCCTAACATGCTCTTGATAGATGTGTGTGATGGTAGTTAACATTACACAGAATTATGTGCCATAATACCACAAAGAATTGCAAAAAAAAAATGATTTAATAAACAAAAAATATTATAAATAATTTATTTCTCTTTGAAAATACTTCGTTAACAAAAATAAAAAACTAGTAAAAATGTTTTTAAATTGAATAATAAAGAAAATAAAATTTTGATCATCAAAATTATAGAAGAGAATATTACTACATATTTTTTTTTTCAAATATGAAAAATAAAAGAGATCGACATATCAATAATTTAACAAACAAAAATCAATTTAGTTAGTACAATATCTGAAAACAATGACTTTGTCATAATGTTATATATGGTGGAATTCAATTCATAAGAATATGTTACTTGTTTTTCTCATAAAATATAGGATATATTACTAAATAATCACATCATGTTTCCATTGAATAAATATATATATTAATTATTTTTCTCCTACAAAATACAATAGAAGTGGGAAAAGAAAAGAAGGAAAATTCCTAAAAAGGAAAGGAGAACAATGCCAAAAAGGAAACCCTGAAGACCACCGCCTAGAAAGAAAAGGAGGAGGGGGCTATATATAATGTGTTTTCTAACACCCTTTCATTCTCTCTATCTACCTCAAAATTTTATTGCTCTCTGTCTCTTTCAAAAATCGCTCATTCTCTTCCCATTCGGTTTCAAATCCGAACAAAGAAGAAAATTTCAATCACTCTTAAGAAAGTCTTTCACTTTTGCTCTTACTCTCAACCTCAAGGTTAGAAAACATCTGCTTTTTTTTTTCAAGTTTTTCTCTCTGTCTATGATCGATTCCTGTAAATCTATTTTTCGTCATGGGTCATCGTTACATGAACCAATTAGTGGCTGAAACCCTGTTATATCTTTTCTTCGTCATAACTTGTGTTATTATATGCTTTTATGGAGAGCGATGTGTATATTTGGATGGTATCTATATGATATGGGATGAACCATTAGTTTTGTCTCTTTCTTGAACGAATATATTAATTCAGATATTAATGCTTGTTTTCCTGTCTATATGGATTTCAAGATTGGTTACTCTGTTTAATCTGTTACATGCTTGTTTTGTACGTTATCTTTAAGCTATTTGATTGTCTTTTTTGATCTAAAAGTTGTGTTTTTGTGTTATAGTCATGGCAGGATCGGCACCAGAAGGTACACAGTTTGATGCGCGTCAGTTTGACCAAAAGCTCAATGAAGTGTAAGTTTTTAAGATATGTACTTTTAATACTTTGTCCACTCTTATTTGTTTTTTTTTTCTTTTGTTGTATTTGGCTAATTGGTATGAGGTGCAGCCTGGAGGGACAGAATGAGTTCTTCACCTCGTATGATGAGGTTCATGAGAGTTTTGATGCCATGGGTTTGCAAGAGAACCTTCTTAGGGGTATCTATGCTTATGGTATGTCACTATGAATCATCATAGTAAACATCTTCTTCCTGTTTAATTCTATCATATACCGGGATTGATTGTTTTTTATTCTAGGTTTTGAAAAGCCTTCGGCTATTCAGCAACGAGGAATTGTACCCTTTTGCAACGGTCATGATGTGATCCAGCAGGCACAGTCCGGTACTGGCAAAACCGCCACTTTCTGCTCTGGTGTCTTGCAGCAGCTTGACATCACCCTTGTCCAGTGCCAAGCTCTAGTCCTGGCTCCAACCAGGGAGCTTGCTCAGCAAATTGAGAAAGTCATGCGTGCTCTCGGAGATTACCTTGGCGTCAGGGTACATGCCTGTGTTGGTGGAACCAGTGTTAGTGAGGATCAGCGTATCCTCCAAGCTGGTGTCCATGTTGTCGTTGGAACTCCCGGTCGTGTCTTTGACATGCTCAGAAGACAGTATCTTCGCTCCGAATGCATCAAGATGTTTGTCCTTGATGAAGCTGATGAAATGCTCTCCCGTGGTTTCAAGGATCAGGTTTGAATCTTTCCTCTTCATTTTTGAACTCTCTGATCTTGACTGGTTATAATAAGTCTTGTCTAGGCACCACCTAGTGGCCCGGCTAGGCGGGCAAATCGATCTATAACGATTAGTTAAAAATTGATTATTTTCTGATTAATAAAAGACTATCTACGCTTTCAAAAAATCTAAAAAACTATCTAAACTTTCAAAACAAGCAGCCTAGCTATTTCTTGAACATTGATTATAATGCTTTTTCTTTGTGGTGAATTTGCAGATCTATGACATATTCCAGCTTCTCCCACCAAAGATTCAGGTAGGAGTGTTCTCAGCTACAATGCCACCAGAAGCTCTCGAGATCACAAAGAAGTTCATGTGCAAACCAGTGAGAATCTTGGTGAAACGTGACGAGCTCACACTTGAAGGTATCAAGCAGTTCTACGTGAACGTGGAGAAAGAAGATTGGAAGCTCGAAACTCTCTGTGACCTCTACGAGACTGTAGGCATCACTCAGAGTGTCATTTTCGTCAACACACGTCGTAAGGTGGACTGGCTCACTGACCAAATGAGGAGCCGTGACCACACGGTCTCGGCCACTCACGGGGACATGGACCAGAACACAAGAGACATTATCATGAGAGAGTTCAGGTCTGGTTCTTCTCGTGTTCTCATCACCACAGATCTCTTGGCTCGTGGTATCGACGTGCAGCAAGTGTCTCTGGTCATCAACTTTGACCTCCCGACGCAGCCTGAGAACTACCTTCACCGTATTGGAAGAAGTGGGAGGTTTGGAAGGAAAGGTGCGGCGATTAACTTCGTGACTCGTGATGATGAGAGAATGCTTACTGATATTCAGAGATTTTACAATGTGGTTGTTGAGGAGCTTCCATCAAACTTGGCTGAGCTGCTTTGAAGAAGAAGAAAGCAACCGTTGTTAGCTGGGGAAGAAAATAAAAGGTTACTTGTTTGCAAGCTTCTTATTTGATTTTTGACCCATCTGTCTCTTTTCTATTTATTATTCACCAACTCTTTGGAACATATGTGTCATCCGACTATTTTTCATTTTAATCTCATGCAATATTTATTTTTCGTTCTTGCAATGTTTTAATCTCTCATGCAATAAAGTAATAAACATACTGATGCTGGCTGGTTTATGTGCAAGCTTCCGTACTGTGCAAATGGTTGCAAGAACCGGGTTGGACAGTTTCTGGATTATGAACAGTCACTCATCAGTTAAAAAAGCTAGTTTGATGCCTTTTTATTGATGTTCTCACGCTATACAAACACGGAGGAAAAGCTCATACATTTGTTATACTCGCTCATAAGCAAACCATTAACATAAGTGATTGTTTTGACTCTGGCTGATTGATTCCGAAAATTCAAGTTGTTGAGCAAAGATGAACAAATTTGCTCAAAAACCATGGATCTTGATTTTTTCCTTCTTCACAAGATCAGCCTGCTGGTTGAACATTCTTAAGATCAGAGAATACACATTTTCTGCTATTAAACAAATTTAACTTAAAACAAGTTTTAAAAAAGGGGGGGTGCTAAGGTAACTTACCTGAACAAGGAAGGTAGAGACGTTCGTCCTCTGAAGTCTGATCACCTTGAAGCTGAATAACCTACAATTTATCAAAGATCCTCAAGTTACAAATCAGTTGATAAACGTATATATCTAAAAAGGGTTCACACCTTACGACACAGACGTGTTGCAGCAGAACTCATTCTTAAGATCTTTAAGGATCTTGGTATAGCTATACTCTTTCTTAAGGCCCTGGACAGTGGTCAGGCTTTTTCTACTATTACGCTGCTGAACACGTATGTGCACTTATTCCTTTGTTCCAGCTCCCAGCTCCAGCGTCCTCAGCATTTGCAACAGCAAACGGATCTTTCATCATATATATAGGATAAGAAGATTGTCCATTATATCAGATGAAAGAACAAAAAATACAATTCTATTCATCACTTTTTCAACCATAAAGGTATTTAATTCAAATGAAAATTTACAAAAGGCAGTGGGGACTTGAACTTCTTCTGACATGAACCTTTAGTTGAAACAAGGGAGCATACCACAAGGACGCTGTGAAGCCTGGAGACAAGGACATGCCGGGCCGGATCTGGGCAATGTCTCATGAAATATTTGCAACAGGTTCCCAAAATTTTTGAAAAAAATTACATAGACAGAAGCTCCTAAAAATATATTTTAAACTCCCAAATCGATTAATTTTTTTTACATAAGACATGATTACAGGCTCCCAAAATCTTAGGGCCTACTCTGAGGACATGAAAACTCAAATTAAGTATTACGGAGTTTTTTTATTAAAAAAAAAGAGACGTGATTTCATTACAGAACATGAAGATAACTCGTGATCATCGTAAATAATAACTGCTTGAAATGATCAAACGAGCTCTTTAGGTTATCCTAAAAAAAAGAAACAATTCTCTAAAACATGAAGTCTCAGTTGCGTAAACTTATGATATCCCTTAGAATATTAAATCGAATCTAATAAAGAAAACATTCTTTCATATGGAGTCAATTTATACAAAAAAAAAGAGTCAAAATAGACAATAACCTTATAATTTGCAAGAATGGAAAAGGATGATGGGGTCCAACATTATCAGGTATAAAATGACTCTGATATTTTTTTTTTCCGTCAAAGAAAATATATTAGATAATTGGGTCAAGCCCACAAACGGCCGAAGCCCGATTACAAACATCCACTAATCGAAAGCCCAAACAAACACGGGCTAACAAACAAAGCAACTACGGGCCCTCGGCCCAACCCAGAACCCACGGCCCAGACGTACAAAGCGATGTGGAAGCTACACGTGGAAGACCCTGCTCCCTTCACTCGACATCCGTCGGCACCGCTTCAACTCAACCGCTTCCGCCTTTACGCCGCCACGCTCGTCAGAGCTTTTAAACCGGCAAAGCCTCCAGAACGAACCTAATCTCATTCTACTGCGCAGGATCGTCACGCCTGTGGGCTCAATCGTTCATCGAGATCACCACCGGCTTTCAACCACATCAAACCCTAGATCCGCGACTCGAGAACCACTTCTCTCTCTCCTTAAACCGACCAAACATCAACGGCAAGCTTCAACTTCTGAAGGGAAGACCTCCGCCGTGACACAAACTAAACAAACACCACAAGAAAAGGGGAAAACCTAAAAAAAAATCGAACTACAGAACACAAAGCCGACGAGGCAAAGTGATAAACACTTTCACCCCTCGGAACCCAAACCGGCGTCGATGGAACTACGAAAGCTTCCACCTCCCGGAGATTAGCCGACGACGCAGAGCTTCGAGAAACTCCACCCCCGGCAGCTAAAACGGCGATGACAGAGCCAGACTGAGCCTCCGCCTCCTGGAGTTAATTCTACCACAACAAGATCCAGCCGCCTTAGATCCGTCATCCTGCCTCCTCACCGCAACACCAGAGAGAGGTAAATCACTGCCGTTCAAATCTCTCCACCGAAGAGCTCTTCCCGGAGCAAAACCCTAGCCCAGAGTTGCAAGCCTGTCGGAGAGAATTACAGATCGAGGCACACCGACGGATAACTAGACAGAACAAACAACAAGAGAACCACCGGTGCCGGCACGCGCTCGGACGCGCGGCCGGACGTCGGTGGAACCTTCAGAGCGTTTTTCTCTCTTCTCTCTCTTGTATCGGCAAGGGACCGTTGTTGAAATGACTCTGATAACCATACTAGATTTTTATTTATTTTAATAACAAAATAATTCTGTAAAAGCTATTTATGTATATACAAAACCCACTATTCAAGTCTGCTTTCTCGCTTCCTCTCGTTTTATTTTTTTCTTCTTTCTTCTCAATTTTCCTCGTTAATTTTTTGTAATCTACTTCTTTCCAAAACTTTATTTTATTCAATATACTTTGTTCTCTCTCGGTGATTCTGTCCTCAGTTGTTCATCTGCATTTAAGGATTCGTCGGCTCTCTGGCCGTGAAGAGGCAACGTTTCCTCTCACCACAAAACCCACAAAAATGATATTTCCTCAAATCTTAGGGTTTCGAGTAAAATCAAAAGATTAAGATCATATTATCTCAGTCTCACATCACATTACTGTTCTGTACTTTCAATGCAAACTCTCTTTATCCACCTTCTCGGTATTCTTGTGGAAACCTTAGATACGAAAAGATAATATAATAATTAACCCGTTAACATAAGTTACTAATATTTACGTATTTGTTAGTTTAGCTGGCTAACATTCGTCTGTTTAGTTTGATGTGTATTATTATATTTATACGTATTCAAATCAAATATTTTCATGCAATATGTTTGTTAGTTTAGCTGGCTAACATTCATTCTTTTAGCCAGTTAACAATATATGTAAACAACTTTTTTGCTAACAATAGCTACTAGATCATGACCCGCCCGGTCGGGCGGGTTTATTTTTTGCTTCACAAACTTTTAATCCATATTGTAAATCATTGTAAATTAAATTGTTTTGAGTTATATAATACTCAGTCTTGGTGAGTGATTTTATGTGATTGGAAGTACATGTATTAAAAGTTTTCTCAAGGTGGACTATAAATCTAAACGTGTTAACTGTGAAAAAGCTGGTGATGATGGTCGGTTACGGTGAAATAGCTGGTGAAAGACAGAAAGGCTATTAGCTTTAAAAAATTGACATGATCGGTAAAGAAAATAGAACTATATTCCTAAATACATTGTTTTTGAGGCTTGAGATGTTTGTACGGTACTTTTATTTCTTGTCTTTTCCGATCATAATAGTAGGCTTTAAAAAAAAATTGTTTTGCCAAAGTTGATTTTATGTATAATCTTGCCAAAACACATAACTTTATTTAAACTCTGTCTAATAAGATTTCATTGTCTACAAAATGATTGACATTCTGATATAATAAAAGTCTTAAAAGCAAGATCATCTTTGAAATACCAATAGCCAAAAAGTCTTAAATATCAAATATCTCTTTGTTTCAACGATTTCTAAATTCATAAAAATAGCCAAAGAATGAACATTAAAAACATAAATCTTCGACAGCAAGTACACATCAAGCTTCGGCTGTGTCTTCCTTCCAGCGTCATGAGAATATCAATACACCTGAAAATCTCAAAAACAGAAATATCAGACAGAATCAAAATAAAATCCAAGTAAAGATATCAAAAATGTATTGATCATCACCTGATTTCTAAACTTGCTGTGTTTCTTCTTCGTCTGATCTTCTTAGATCAAAGGTTGTCAAAAACCTCTTTGAAAACAATGTTCATTGTTTTTTTCTGGGGTTTTCCATCTTTGTCGAGTATCAATATTTTCAATCCCTTTTTTGAAGTTACTCTAGAAACAGCAACATAAAGCTGTCCATGTGAGAACACTGGCCTTGGTAAGAACAGACCAACTTCCGAGAGTGATTGACCTTGGCTTTTGTTTATAGTCATTGCAAACGCTACAGCCAAGGGAAGCTATCTTCTTCGCATTTTGAAAGGTAATCTTGTGTCTGATGGTGTGATCAATAGCCTGGGAATGGAAACTGTTTCACCAACATTTTCCCCTCTAATTATCTTCGCATCCACCATAAATGGCATCAACTGAGTGATTATTAGTCTTGTTCCATTCATCAATCCGTTTGGAGGATCAATATTACTGAGTACCATCACAGGACATCCAACCTTCAGTCTTATACTATGTTTCGGTAATCCAGAGACCTTAATGCTGTTTAGAAAAGCAGGACTGAGTGCTTCATCGTTAACTGAATTTATATCAGTAGGATCAATACTATCAGAACTCAAGTAAATCCTTTCTTCACCTACAATTTTTATACACTCTTAGTTTAAGAAATACACTTTAATATACTATAGAGCAATTCAGAGTACTTACCATCAAGCTGATCCAACATATATTCGTTTATGGTATTGACATCTTCGTTTGTTGGACATAGAATAGCTCTTTCTAAAAAAGAACTTTGGGCTCTTATTCCCTTGCAACGAAGGCACATCTCCATATACTGCCTTGCTTATTGCTTCGATGGGATCATTAGACTCGAGGATGAGAAATTCTTCTGGAATATCAATTAGAGCCTCACCTTCATTAGGCTCAGATAGCTTACCATCTCCAACATCTAATATCCACTTCGAAAAATCCTTAAGCTCGTCATCCTCTGAAGGAGATAGACCAGTAGACAGTAATCGCATGTTCTTTGTTAATTTAAGAACTCTGCAATGCTCCCAAAGATAAGATGAATTCAGAGAAGCATAAACAATATCTGCTCTACCACCACCATTTACAACAGGAAGAATCTGTCTAAAATCACCTCCAAAAACTACAACCTTTCCTCCAAAAGGCTTGTCATCTTTTCTTCCAACAATATCAGTTAGACTTTTATCCAAAGCTTCAAAACAATGCTTGCTCATCATTGGAGCTTCATCCCACACAATGAGAGATGCTTCTTTGACCAAATTCGCTTGATCAGATCCATGAGTCATTGTACATGTAGAAAACTCATCAGGACTTAACGGTATCCCAAACCTTGAGTGAGCTGTTCGTCCACCAGGTAACAATAAAGATGCAATCCCACTTGAAGCAACATTAAGAACAATATCACCTCTAGAACGGATTGCGGCAGATAGTAATTTCCAGATAAAAGTTTTCCCTGTACCACCAAATCCAGAAACAAAGAACATTCCACCTTTACCTTATGTGACAGCGTTCATTATCTCATCATATTCGGTCCTCTGTTCGTCAGTCATCTTCGGAAGATCATTATCAAGAGTAGCTCTGAGTTCTTCACGGTTGTAATTACGTTCGTCAGCAAGTAGGACATTGAAATCTTGTTTACTGCTCATACGTATCTTGGGCATATAGTCAAACAAATCAAGAGAACTGCCGTGACGTCTCATAATCTTTTCGATTTCTTGCAGAGCAAACTCTTTTTTATCATCATCACTTAATATGAGACCTACAAAAGCAAATTCATATCCATTTTTGAAACTGCGAAAACACACTAAAAACCAACTGAGATTGTAGATTAAAAATAATTAATTATTATGAATCTTACCAGGCCTATTTAGAAGCCGTCTACGGGAATGCTCAATATCTTCAGACAAGTATTCCCATGTTTTTTCCCAAACATCTTCAGGAGTAGTAGACAAACTACCAGAAATCAGCATCATCACAAATACCTCACGAAGAGAACATGCGAAACCATCGAAGTTTCTCCTTAGTAAATCATCGATGTACTCTTGGTCATCATCTAGTAGCCCACGAGCAAAACAAGCCTCTTTATAGCTAGGATAAAGAACACCATTAAACGTCTTGATGTCCTCATAACTGGTAGGGCCTGTAACAACATCCAGTAACACTTGAAGATAATAAGAATTCTCTTGAAGCCGTGGAGCATAGTTTATTCTGCCAACGCTAAAACCTTTTTTTCTCTTGTTGAACTTCTTCCTGCTGCTATCGTAAGTGTAGAAATTGGGAATTTGGACGTAAGTTAAGGTTCTGGCAAATGGATCAACTCTATTCAACTCAAACCACGCCAAAAACATGGTATTTGTGATGAGCACACGTTCGACAACCGCTTGAATTTTATCTTTGCCTCTGAAGAAAACCATCTGCTTTCCAGGAAGATGGAACTGAAGATTCTCAACTGATGTTGTGCGATAATGTATTGGGAATTTAAAGATACGCCATGAACCCTCACAGGCAGAAACATATCTATAGAAAAAAATAGTTATAATAGCACACATTATAAGCATTATACTGATCTATAACCAAAAAAAAAATTACAATTCATATACCTGCAATCAAAAAAATCTTGAAATTCATTCTTTTTTTCAACATTTCCAGAATCTGTTGGTTCCACAACGACTGTGACTCGATCACTACCCTTGTTTATGTACTTAAGTAAGTACTTAATAGAACCTCATTGGTTGCACCACTCCACGTTAATATGAGCTCGGTATAGCAGCGAGAGTTGCTTGTTGTAAGGGATTACCGATCTGTTATCAAATTTGATACCGTTTTTCTCAATGAAATTATTCGACTGCTCTCTCCTTCGATAAACAGGGAATCCTTCTTTATTAATGGTAGTCTTCTCAGCATAACTTTTAGGGTACATTTTCGTACATTTTCCCTTATCCATACACGGTGAATTCATGTTAGCAGCACCACATGGTCCATGTATCATCATGTCTTTGATAACACCGTACAGCTCCGGTTCCAAGTTTTTATCTGAAATTTCTGTTGATATAATCTCGTCTATATCATCAGCGGTGAGAAACTTTGCTGTTGGATGCATGAAGAGCAGAATATGAGAATGCGGCAGGCCACGCTTTTGGAACTCAATTGTGTACATAGCTGAAACATTAAGACAATTGTAAAACGTTTGTATATAGATTATTATGAGATGATCCAAATATTTCACAAAGAAAGAGTTTATGAAGCCATAGCTTACCTGCAACTGTCTTCCCTAGAAGCTGCTTCTTAGTCAAAGCATACATCAGTGAATCCAGTTTGATCTTAAACATCCTAGACAAGATATCTGGTCGGTCCTCAGGTTTTAAATTGCGCTTCATAAGATACCTTGTGATCTCAGGCCATTTAGGATTGCAGGTGAAAGTAATGAAAAGACTTGGAAATCCAAAATGCTTGCATATGGCCATTGCATCCAAGTAGTTATTCTTCATATACCTAGGACCGCCTGTGAAAGTTGCAGGTATCCTAAATTCCTTGCCTTGCTCTTCCAAATCAGTGATCCCTGCACTCTCAGACTGTTGAATAAAATCAAAACTACCAGATCGCAAGGACGCTTGATTAAACTTCAAGTGCCGCAGACGATTAGATTCTATAGTAGTATAGCCATCAACCAAGAATTGCTGGATTAAGCGCCTAGAATGTAGAAGAATGTGAGACTCTTTCTTTCGTTCGTGGAGTCTAAATGCATAGTGTTGCCTCATGCTAATAGTCTTCCTTTTCTGCTTCTTCGTAGCTTCTGTGACGCCTTTATTTATTCCAAGTCTATAGCCATCTTCGCCATAAATAAAAATCAGTGGGTATTGAAGTGCAAGATACGCAGCATGAATCTCGCTAATTCTCATTAGCTTTCCAGAATGTTCTTCTATAACAATATCTCTTTTATTCATGTCGAGATTAAAATCTCTTGGAATCAATGCTGCAATTTCAGATGCTGTGGGGGCGTTATATGTCCTTCCATCTTGAACACGATCACTGACAATCCTCATCTGAAAAGTCTTATCCGGATTTTCTTTAAATCTATACCTCATAGATCTGAACTCCTTGACATATGGATTCACTGCATCTAACACCTCCATCAGGGAATTGATGATCTCTTTTTTCAACGTATCTTTTTTCTTATGCTGACCACTGTTTTTACCTTTGCTGCATCATTTATAAATCAGATTAGAAAATGGATCAAAAACAGTTGAAAAAATAATCTAAAAAGAGCACTGCACAACTACTAAATAGAAAACCATATACCTCAATGAATTCAATCTATTTTCAACTTCATTTTCAGTGTCAACAATATATAGTTGTGAAAACTTCGCATCTGCTCCATCGTTTGGCTTTAAACTACCCATTAAATGGTAGTTTTCCCCATGAATTTGGAACATCGGTGGTCCACGACCTTTAGCTTTGGCAGATTTTTCACATTTACCACCAACAGATGTAACAGAAAAAACCATGTTGTAAGCTCTTGTATTTTGCTGAAAATGTTTGCTGAGTGGGTTATCTCCAGTGAACAATCTTTTGATTATTTCCGGCGGATCCTTAAGAAGCGGCAATTAGACCTGTCCTTGCATACAACATAGTGTAAAGATGGGTTTTCGTGTCTTTCTGGTTTTGTTGATACGTTCTCCAAACCACATTATAGCACCACAATAAGAGCAAGTATGTGTAGGGTCTCCATCATCGATATATGCTGTAGATATCACAAATTATAGAGTAATATTTTAGTGTACAGAAATAACAATGACGTTCCAAATATCATCTCTGGCATTTCTAACTTACCTAATTCTTTATTTCTTATTTGTTTTGGAGCTGATTTTGTTCGACCAATAAGATTAGCCAATAGAGCTTCCATTTTGTTTAAAACAGAAAGCTTGTGTACTGCTTCACTGTTCTTTAAACTGTCATTAATGTCTGGTTCCGGGTCAGAATCAAGGTCAGTATCAGAATTTGTATTTTCAGGGGTACTACACTGGAAGTATTGATCTCGGCCGCCCACAAATACAGAACCTAATAGTTAAACAATATGAACTTAAAATTAGATATGTTACAGTAAAGTCAGAACACGGAAATATATATATATATTTAGTTTGAAAAAAATAGTCACCTTCATAATCAGAATCATACAATTCTTCTGATTCATTATCTTCCTCTATCATCTGTCCATCAATTGGAGACTGTTCTGGGTGTAAATTGGTGATGTCATGCAAAACTTTCCTGCTTCTCTTCCCCATATTCAGCGAACCACCAAGTCTTAACGTGGTCATCCCTGAATTACAACTCTTGGTTGCTACGAATATTTGAAAATATAAACTGGGTGTCAATCCTGATGTGCAAAATAATAAATTAAAATAAAAACTAATGTGAGGAACGCACATGAAAGTGGTTGTGAAATTGGAGTTCTCTTTTTTCTTTGAGATGATTCAGCATTTCCTAAACCCATAACTGACCAAATACAAAGAACAATGATGAGAATAAAATCTGCGATAGGAACATACATAATTGTGGACAATTGATATCACACTGACCAAATGTGGGTTTCATACTATTGGCTGATGTTATTGGTGTCCTAGGACTGTTTGAGAAATCGCTGAGAACTCTACCGAAGATTGATCTAACCGGAATAGATAGGTTGCTTATGGGAGAATTGTCATTTATTTCTGTTGGACATGGTGATCTTTGCATTGTTCTGTCAGTCTTCATATCTGTGTAAGGAATCAGATGAAGTGATACAAATATGTTATTCTAAGAAGGTTAGAATAAGATTTAGCACTATTTGGTATGCTTGGTTTTCGATAAACAAATATTAAATTCTCACTTGAATATTCCAGTGAAAGTGGAGTTCTCTTAGCTGATTGAGATGAGGTTCCATTCTCCTTTCCCATATCTAGCATTTAAAGAAAAACATAATATGTCATGTATAATAGACTGATGTTTTATTGTTTAGAACAAAAGTATCATGTACTCACCAAATCTGCATCGTTTTTTGTTATTGACTGGTGTTGTTGATGTCTTAGAGATGTTTGAGACATCTGTGAGGACAACTCTTTCTGGTATAGTTGGGTGGATTATTGGAGGATAATATGTTGGTTCTCTGACGATCTGACTGTCTATATGGGTTTCATCAGGTTGATGACCAGAAATATGTTTCTTTTTCTTCATTTCGCAGTCTAGAAACACAATATGAATAATTAGGATTTTCAAAGTGCAGCTGCGATGTTTGTGTGAATAAGAAGTGACTATGAGGTTTTAGGTCAACTTAAACAATACTAATTGGTTGGTCGTTAAAAAAAATCTCCAAGAAGATATTTTCAATAATTCTTTCTTTTTATATTAGTGAGGAATCGATTTAAGTGTAACTAACAGCTTGATAAATCCATATTTTGTTCGTTTTTGGTCTAATAGATTTATAGATTGATATTATATAATATAGGTAAACTATATTTCTTTATAGATAAGGGGTGTATGAGCTAGATCCTATCTATCTTATACAAAAAGGTATGCAACGATTACTCATACTATTAGAATTGGATTAGGCATGTAACTGTTTCTGGAAAGATAGGAAAATGGGGGATTACATGCTGTTTGTTGGTTTATGATTGGTGATTGATATTAAGCCAATTTGTTTTTTTAGATTTTCTCGACAATTTTTAATAAATGCGGGGGTTAAAATAAAAACTTTATTTTATTTCATTGAAAAATATAGAAAGCAAAGAAAATGATAGAAGAAATAAAACCAACTAAAAACAGCAAACAAAGATAAAAATTAAAAAAAAAAATCCTAAAACTCATAAATGAATAAAACATCATGTAATCGGATTCAGATCAGCCACTTTCATTGTTGTTGTTGAGCTCTGTACATTGCTTCTTTCTTGAATAAACAGAGATCTGGTGCAGCCACTTGGTTCTCTTCCATATAGAATCGGTGAGACCCCACACTTTCTTTGCATTGAATGTGACCATAGCAGGAGACTTGTTATTTTCATCAATTGAAATTCCAAAACCATAAGTTTTGCCAACTATCTCAACAATTTATGGCGGTAATGTATCTTGAACTTCAATCTGTTAATAAAATTACAGATATTATAATTACATATACAAAAGAATATATCATAATATTAGTTAGTATAAGGCATAAAAATATATCACCTCGTCAATCAAAACATTCACCACTTTGGATGCAGATTTGTTCACCATATATGTTGCAACTGAGTCAATAAGTGTGAACTTTGATTCACAAGTCTGATCTTGCACAAGTAAATCTAATTTGTACCTGAATACAAAGCATAAAAGAGGATTTTTTCTACAATTAACCAGTTGTCGAATACAACCACATATTACATTATGTTTTGTAAGTATTTACTCGAAATTACTACCTTGGTTTCACCTTGGTAACATTAAGCTGACATACTTGACACCACCAAATTGGCACCTCTTGATTGGCAAATGTAATATGTGGTTTGTAAACCTTAGTTTGGCAGACAGCACAAGTACAATACCACCATCCATCTGAGGTATCAATAGCATAAACTGAACAAATTGTTCTGAAATTTCCACCCTACAAACGACAGAAAACAATATAAAAATTTGATAAAATAAAATATTATAAGTTGTTTATCAATATAATCATACCATATCACAGTGTTTAATCTCTTGAATGGTACAGAAAGGATATTGGGACCATTTCATGCGCTTTTCCTGGATAACCAACTTGTTAGTGATATGTTGGTTATTCTCAAGTGTGATATCTTCAACAGGAAACCTGAAAAATAAACCAAAAACCATCAGATTGTGCGACTTGTTATAATAATTAATACTTATATTTGTGATACTGGCTTTTGCTTAAGTGACTCGGCATCTTTGATCGGGGGGTTTATAAACACCAAAGTAGAATCATATGCATTGTACACTTGCCAATAACCTTTACATAAAATAGATAATTCAAAACTTAATATAAGAAAAATATATATTAATAAGAAAAATTATAAAACCAAGTGGTGTAAATACCGTTATGTTTAGCGATTGCAGCAAACCGGACTAAACAGACATCTCCTATTTTTGGTTTGGCTTCTTCGATCAACAGCTCAGCTAAATTTCCCGAGAATTTACACTCGATGCGCTGGTCGCTGAGATGAGAAATAGTAATAAAATATTAGATAACAAAGAATAAATTAGATAAGATCACAACCGTATATAAAAATTTTACTTGACATCTCCCAGTGTAAATTCCAAACTGGTCACTTCCTTCCTTGCACCTTGAACAATACTGCGACCTCCAACTTGTATGATAACTCCCATCACATCTGTTAAGCAAAAATGTTAGTTAAACAAACTCTGAATATAGTTACATAAATAAAAAAAAGATTCCATAACTTCATAAAATTTACCAATAAGAAAGTGCCTGTCAAGTGAACCATTTAAAATGTTACCAAAATCTTGGAGATCGAGGAACATGTTGTCACATGGGACTGTATTACAGTTGCTTATCGTGGTATGATCCATGAACTCCATTTTGTAGAGATGGTTTGTGGGTCGGTTTATACCAGTTGCCGCTCTTAATGCAAAGTTGGTAATGATTTTCCATTCTACAACGCCAAGTTGTTTCTCTAATTGCTGCAGTAGTGAATGTTTGCAAATGGCATGAATCTTGACACCCTGAAACATGACAATAAAAATACACTGTAAATCATATAGGAAACACAGCATACTATCGACAGGAAGTAGGTGATATACGAACGTTTTTGTCGGCTAAAACCATCTCAAGAGATGCACCATACTGATGACTGAATGAAATCCATCTATGAATGACTTTCACAGTAACTCTCCACCCAGATTTGTAAGGTTTAATCTCACTCAAGTTGCTCATTTTGATTATGGAATCCATAAGAATAGAGAAAGGCTGTGAGTTTAGGGAATTAGATGGTGTACTTTGGTTTGTATACGGTGACATAAATATATATACTTGCTACGATGGAAAAAAAAATCAATGGAAAATATAAAACGTGGTATATAATTAGGAATATTCTATTATAGATAAACTTAAACTCCATTTCATTTTAAATTAAAAATGTTGATTTGTGCTTTAGATATGATACGGCTGTTAGTTTTAGATATGATATGAAAATGTAGTTTGGATTTGATACCGTATTTTTTAAGATCGCAAAGTTTGCTAAAATTAATGCTTGGATTTAGGAATATTCAGATTTGTTTAAGTTATATGTGATATTTTAAGTTCCACTCAAAATATTATCGGTGTTCATGGATGTTAAATCTATCTTCTTCAACAGAATGCAGTTTCGATTTTAAATTGTTATGGCACCATATTAATTATTTTTATGAAAATGAATGGTTGTCGAAGGAACTAAGCATATGTACTCTTTTAACACTCTCTGTATATGAAATACGTGCTAGGTGTATGCCATAGTTGGCGAGTTGAATAGATTCAGAGGAAGCTATTGTGTATCAAGTACCATTCCATTAATACTGTCATTAATAATAAATTCCATCTACATTTACTTGTGAATCCACGATTAAATTCGATGTTTTAAAGCAATAATATATCCTAAAATTGAAATTTTTATCTAATATCAAGTACGGTAACATTAAGACTGAAGTACAGGTGTTATTTTTGCAGTTAAATGATATACCGACAAGCTTAAAAGCAAGAATATATCCTAAAATTGTGCATCGTTTTAACCAAACCAAAACATTTAAATTAAAGTATAATCTAAAATGAAACCAGTGGCCTCTTTTTTTTTATAATTATGTTTTCCTAATAAAATCCTCAAGTAATAAATAAATAAAAGTACTGAAAAAAAATTGAAATTAAAAAAAAAACCAGCAGTAAAAATAAATAACAATTGAAAGCAATAAGTTCAAATCGAAGCACGTAACTAATCCTTCTTTGTCTTTTCAATCTTGATCCTGTTAGTGCACAATTTCTTAGAGGTAGAAGTCTTGTCTTGTAATTCAGCATCTTGTTCTTTGCGCTTCGAAAAAGGTGTTGAAGCACCTTCAGATGAACTTTCTTTGTTTGCTTCAATGGCAGAAAGCTAGCAACGCATTACGCCATTTTAGAATAAATGTCACATAATACGGCAATACGTAGATGAATAAATATATTTCCTAAAATAGTTCTTACCTCACCACCAGAGTGTGTAGACGAATTAGTGTCAATATGGGACCCCATATATGTTTGGGATTCGATCTTATGAATCAAGTCCCCAGACCAGACCTCATTAACAAAAAAAGTGTCTGCTCCATTTTTTACATTGTCACTGGCGATAGAAATGCCAAAACAAAAGGATTTCCCTTCTAAATCTTCAATAGGCTTTGGTAATATAGTTGGATCTTCAATCTACAAAAATAAAATAAACAGAAGTTCAAAACTTTTAATAAAGATAAACATATTGCGAAAGATATGAGTAGCAATTCTTAATATGTTACCTCCTCATACGAACCATCCCAAAGTTCCTTTGCATCAAAGCCAATGATAGCCTTGGCCACTGTGTCAAGCATCATGATCTTGCATGATCCGGTGTCATCTTTGACAAACAAATGAAGCTTATACCTAATTTTTTTTCAAAAAAATACAAAATAATATCTAGATTAATAGATATGGAAAAAAATATATATTAAATATTAAATTTATAAAACTTATAAATGTTTGTGATATTTGAACGACACTTATCACAATTAAACATAGGTTTTTCGCCGACCTTTATCTTTCCATAGTTAATACCCTTTAGTTTGGTCACACGTCGGTTGTGTCTGTTACAACCTATGTAAAACCAACCCCAATCTGTGTCTATTGATTCGACTGAACAGATGATTTTACAACTTTCAACCTAAAAAAACATACTGAGAAAGTTAAAATACATATACATAACAATCTAAGTCATAGATTAGTAAATATTACCTCAGCAGCAACCAATATCTCGGAAATACATCTCACTTCACAATCATTCCAATCATCTTTCTTTGGCTTATTAAACAGCTTTTCTTCTTTTCGCTCAATAATAGCAAGAGGAAGACCAGTTGCCAATATCCTACTCGATATTTTCATTATATTATCAATTATTCTTAAATAATTTAAACTAACTTTAACATATAATTTGGATTCTAAATATATTAAATTACTCACTTCTCTTTAAATTCTATAGCCTCCTGGGTCATAGGATTGAAAGAGACAATTGAAGCATCAAAAGCATTGGAAATTTGTACTTCGCCTATATAATAAAACCTTCTGTCAAATCTATAAATAGCAGATTTACATATTGCAATATCTATAAAAGACATTAAAACGTGTATATACCTCTGAATTCGGCAATTTTAGCAAACCGTATTAGGCAAATTGGAGTTGCATCGATTGAATCTTCAAAATATGCTTCAAGCTGGTCAGCATATTTCTCCCACAAGCAACACGCGATCTCATTACCACTGACAATAAAATAAATTTTAAAACAATAAAGGGGAAAGAAGAGTATATAGAAAAAAAAACCTGAACCGTACTTCCTCTTTATTTATTAATAAATAATTGGTTATAAAAAGAATGTGTATACATATTAATAAATATAACTGACTTGCAATCACGTAAAATGAATTGAGCCATCTTTTTGTCGACTCCCCCAACTTGAACCGTTCTTATCGCTGGTAAATCTGTAACTTGCCCAATCACATCTGTGTTGAACAACACAACATTGAAATTTAGGAAACAAAGCTGATAAAATAATTTTAATACTTGCATACATCATTGGAGACAGTACCGATTAAGATCTTATCATTGAGTTTTCCACTGTTAATATCATCATAACTGGTAAGTGACAGCATGTTATTATCACAGTCAAAATCTGCCGGTGCGAACACAGTGTCGCCTGTAAGAGTCAACTTGTACTGATGATTTGTCGGTCGAAATTTCCCTGTTGCAGGTCCAACTTGGAAATTTTCGACGGACCTCCACTCTCCAGCAGGCAATTCACGTTGAACCCTTTGAAACTGGTTTCTTTTGCAACATGCTGCAATTTTTGCACCCTACAAAACCACAAAAATGTTGTTATTATTTATGTGAAGAGAATATATTATGTAAATATAAATATTGAAGTTGACATACTGTTTCATCAGCTAGGACCATCTCTAATGAATCTCCTCCGAAATTGGTCTTCTGATACCAACTGTGTATTAATTTAGCTCGAATTCGCCATTCACTTTTGTAAGGCTTGATATCGTTAATCATTTTGAAAGTGATAGCTTTAGACATTATTTTTTCTTTTGCAAAGGGAATAGATCGTTGAATGATCAATAAGAAGTTTTGTATTTATATATCGATATAGCTGTCAAAATGGGATATACTCGTTTTGCCATATCTTTACCAATGGAATATACGCATTAGATGAAGAGATATGATCGTGAAGATAGATTTTATGGTTAAAAGAATTATCTTGGAGTTGGGATGCTTTGATTTTTAATTATAATTCTTCGGTTAAAATAATAAACTATGATTCTAATTTCTGTTACTTGTAGAAGGTATATAATCTCCATAATGGATGTGATCGAAATGGTGTCAACGATAAAAATATTATATTGTCCTTAAGAATAGGAGAAGATCGGCATGAAAAAACTTGAGTATCTCGATTATGATTTAAAATATTAAGTTCAACTAATTAACATAACTATGAATAATTGTCATTTATTTTCGTGAAGGAGATTTTTATTTAAAAAATTGGGCAAGAATCTTTACATTTTGTTGGGATGTAATCTTGGAGTCCAATTTTTTAGGGAATCTTAGTTAGAACAACCATATAGTACTACACTCATTTAGGTCTTGGTTTGGTCTAAAATACATATCTTACTAACGTATCGTTAACTAAATCAATATGATGTGCCATATCTATAAAAGTACAAATAACCGGAAAGCTCATACATCTATTCCCTCAAAGCTAGAGCTGCGAGAATAAAAGACAAATATGGAAGAAGACAAAGTGATGTGTTGCTATCAAGAATCATGCAGGAAAGACCACACATATCTTTGTCTAGAAAGAATCCACTTTTTTTACACAGCCTTAACCCTTGCATGTGTCTTTCATGCACATTGCACTATCAAATCATATGCATGCCTACGATTCTGCCTATAAAAAGATGTTACACTTTTTGAAGTATACACTCACAACATCCATATTTGTTTGAGAAAAACAAAAAACACTTATATTTTTACTATCCCGTTTGAGCATCTCACAAGAAACAACACTTCTGAAACATGAAATCACAAGCATCATACAATAACTACAGCTCCAACACCGAGTGTGATTCGTCAGCCAGTAATCAGTTCAACAACTCAGATCGTGTAACCTATTTCAAAAACATGGACCTTTCCTATTTTGTTCCTCAACCACTCGAGATTCTCACCATGCATGCTAGGTTGAGGGACAAATGCATGGAGAATGGCAACCCTGAGGCACACTATATTGAAGGTGTAATTCAATATTTTGTCAGCAATGATAAGATGAAAGGGCTTCGTCACCTACGCGAAGCTTCTCGGCTAGGCTATGAAAATGGTACATATCTTTACGGTGTCTTAAGTCTTGCCTTAGGTCATTAGGAAAATGGTAAAAAGTACCTGGATAAACTCGAGTGGAAAGAAAACCGATCAACCTCCAATGTTTGTTGGGAATGAGTGAAGAACTCACTAATGACAATCCCTGAGATTCCTCACGAACGGTACGCATGTAATCTGTACAACTTTAGACCACGCACAGCTTGCAATCTCGCTAACATGAATAAGGTGTGCAAGAAGTGTTACTACTACAAAAGGCTTTCCCAATTTGTTCAGTTTGCTAGGAGTAAGGAGTAAAAGAAGAAGGGTTGTCAAGAACAATATCTATGCATGCATGTAAAATTCGCTTGTATAATTTTTACATGTGTTTATCTATGTTTGAAATTTAATATGTTATGCTACTTTGTATCTTTCAGTTATTGTATTTGAACTCTGTCAGCTATGCAAGTTTCTAAGTTTGATATATGTTCTGCTATTTCATTATTTTACTCATACGTCTATGGTTATTTTCAATATATCTATTGATTCTTTTGCTAAGTGAAGTTTGGTAGTATATAGTTAGGTTATACGGTTGACATAGTGAATCCCAATTATATATATAGGTCGTATGAGTAATACATTTTTTAGCGTTATTGGACTATAGAAAGATACCATATGCTTATAATGGGTTGTTTTTATAATAGTGTAATATTTATTTAGTGGAGTTGCAATATTTATTTAGTTAATGTGCCTATATTGTCTCGAACAATTTTTTAAAATCTGTGCATAAATATCGGATAATTATATGCATGTTTAAAAAGATGTAAAATAAATAATAGTGCAATGTTTCTGTAAATAATAGTTAGGTCCACCTTTAAAATCCACCTAGAGAATGTTGCAATGTTTCTGTTTTAATAAAATAGATGTTTATCGGCTATTTGAACACTTGAAAAATATTTTATTTTATAAAAATACATTTAACATAGTCCATGTATGATCAGTGAATGATTAAACTTTTAGAGAACATCAATCATAAATTACGAAGATTATCCTCTAACATAACTGGATACTATGTTTTTAGCTGGTTTTAAAATTTGTGTTATATGGCTATTTTCAACAATTGACTGTCTTTAGTTTGAAATGGCAACACTCGTGTTTCAAAAGATGCATGTTTTGATGCTAGTTTACATATTGGACTAGTAATAACATACGTATCTGGCATACTAGTGATGAATATCGGTTAACTTCATTATTAAACCGAGAGTAGAGTTAGTAGCTTCAACATGACCAACAAAAGACAAAGACTAAGGGGACAGTGGACACATTCGTTACCAGAGGAGCTTATACTAGTTTGACCGAAAACACTCAAGCAGGATATCCTTCCAATTGAACGCTGGTGCGTCAGGGGATACCTCTAGATCGACACACTGCTTTTTCGAGTGAGGTGCGGGACTATGTTGCTTCTGAAGCTCCGTTTGTAGCCTTGCTATTTGGATAGTTAGCCGTCTAATATCTAGGTCTTTCTGTCTGAGATCATCAAGGGCTTGGATGAGAGACCTCTTCGGCCAACCCATAACTTCCCCATCATCTCGGTCTTTCTGTCACGCATGCGCTCTGTGTCTGCCTTTGAAGCTCCACCTTTGACATATGGCTTGAAAAACGTGACATTATTGATTGAGCTGAACATTTTATCAACTCTTTCATTATCCTCATCGTCAGAAAAATACAGCTGCGCTTCGTCCAACTCGAAGTCACCTTCATGGGGAATGATAGAAGTCACGCGAACCTATACACTGGATTAAATAGAACATTCGGTTAGCCGGATATATGAGGGTAACGTTTACTATGCGAGAACGGCTATGCTGTAAAATATATGTCTAACTGTATTGTTATCCAGAAAACTTAGCAACAACAATGCGAGTAACAACACCCAACGGTTAGCCGACAATCTATCAGAATGTTCATGCAAGTGTATCAAGTAGCTGGATAAGCACGGGTGACTGAAATCGGTAAAATCAAAAACAATATTTGCAAGCGGCTGGTTATATGAAATCAAGACCTGGCTTTAACCAGAGAATGAGGCATGGGTTAGCCTTAGTTGGAAAACGGATTCGAGTATGGGAACTGATTCGAAGCAATAAGAAATCGTAAAGGGACTTACAATCGTTACAGATACTATCGACGACACGAATGTAGAACAGTACCCCGACGGAGCGACGGTCACGGGTCCGACTTACGAGAGAAAGGAACTGGAAAATGGAACCGACGTATAAATCAAAGAAGACAATTTGTTGGGGGTTTGGTGATAATTTCTCTGCAAGGGTTTCGAGTGATAGAGCAAAGAGAAAGAGAAAGATGGAGAATCGTTCCGACGGAGAAATCAAAGGAAGTTAAAGAGATTAGATATACTTTCGAAATATTAGTGTATCGATTAACGAGGTGAATGTAATCTCTTTCTTCACACGTAGTGATGAGATATTTTTTTTTCAAAAATTTAATAGGCATTTGGTTGAAAAACAATATGATAGGGGTGCTATGGCCATTAAAAAAAAACACGTCACCCAGAAACACGAAAATCCATTCTTGCAAATATGCCGGTTATGCTTGTATATGAATGCTAATTTCTCAAAAAAAAATCAAAAAAGCTTATTGGTCCTTAATAAAAAGGCTGAAACTGTTTCTTGTAGGCCGGGGCATTCGGAGTCCCAATCAGATTTCAGTTTTATCCAATCGGATTTCAGTTTTTTAGGTTTATCTAAATCAGCCTCATTTGAATTATATGAAAGTTCAGTTCGGTAACGGTTTGGATTCTATCAAACTTGGGTCGGTGTTAGTAAATTAAACGACGTCATACAATAAGTGTGGGCTCAAATAATAAAAGCCCAAACCCAACTACTGATTCTTCTTCTTCTTCGTCATCTTTTCCATTCTATTTTTCCTTCTGTTGATGTGTGGAAGGAAACCAACCATCAACGATTCATCAGTAGAAGAATCTCACTCTCCCTCTCTCTAACCATTGGCCTATTCGATTTCCCCAAGGTAGATATCAAGTTTCGCAGATTCAGTCTACCTCTCTAATGTTTTAGTTTCTCAGCTTTCATAATTAGGCGATTCTGTTTTGAAAAACTTGTACTTTATTTTTGGGGATTTCTAAAGCCAAATACATGAATTGGGTTCTCGAATAGGTATGTGGCATTTATACTCTTTCGTATTTGTCTGTTTGATTTTTTTTATTTAATATTCTAATTGGAGACTTGAATTTAATGGAAGTAGCTTAGCACCTTGTAAGTTGGAAGTGGATGATGATACATAGTATGTGGAAATATCCTTTTGATGAGTGTTGAATGCCCTTTGTTCCAGGATCCAGCAGGGTTCCTTGTTCTTATGTGGCTGGCTGCTAAGCTTCACTGAGTCGCACACTGTTGTTAAGATTGCTGGAAGGGTAAGGTGAAAGCTTTTTCATATCTTTTAGGCTCATTGCCATATTACTAACTCCGGTGCGTTGAGTATTTACTTTTCATCTTCTTTCGTTTCCTACTCTATGTAGAGTAACAAACACTACTTGAGAAGATGAGGCTGTTGAAGGTCGCCACGTGTAACTTGAATCAATGGGCCATGGAATTCGAATGCAACATGAAGAACATCAAGGCCTCGATTTCACAGGCAAAGGCTGCCGGTGCTGTCATCAGGCTTGGACCCGAGCTCGAGGTCACTGGCTACGGCTGCGAGGATCACTTCTTGGAGCTTGACACCGTCTCTCACGCGTATGCTTTCTCTTTATTAAATGGTCTATTCTTGTTATTGAATCATGCTCTTTTTTTTTTTTACACATTGTTAATATGCTCTTTTCTTTCTTCAGGTGGGAGTGTTTGAAGGAATTGCTGCTTGGTGATTGGACAGATGGGATATTGTGTAGCATAGGAATGCCTGTGATCAAAGGAGCAGAGCGGTACAACTGTCAGGTTCTCTGTATTAACAGAAGAATCATCATGATTCGGCCAAAACTGTGGCTCGCAAACGATGGGAACTATAGGGAGCTCAGGTGGTTCACTGCTTGGAAGCAGAGAGGAGAGCTCGATGAGTTTCACCTCCCTATCGAAGTTTCAGAGGCCTTGTCACAGACATCGGTCCCTTTTGGCTATGGTTACATCCAGTTCATCGACACGTGAGTCTTGATATAATGCTTACTTATTGATGGTGTAAATGTAATTGACTTTACTTACTTATCAACTATTATCAGAGCTGTTGCGGTCGAAGTCTGTGAGGAGCTGTTTAGTCCAGTCCCTCCTCATGCTGAGCTTGCGTTGAACGGTGTGGAGGTGTTTATGAATGCGAGTGGGAGTCATCACCAGCTAAGGAAGCTAGATATTCGCTTGAATGCTTTCATGGGGGCTACTCACGCTCGTGGTGGAGTGTATATGTACAGTAATCAACAGGGATGCGATGGTGGCCGCTTATACTACGGTATGATGTTCAAAGAACGTCGGAGGATTGAAATTGTCAATTTTGAGTGGTTCTTTATCTACTTTTTTTTTTTGTAATACAAGTGTAGATGGATGTGCATGCATTGTTGTAAACGGGCATGTTGTAGCTCAAGGCTCACAGTTTTCACTGAAGGACGTTGAGGTCATCATTTCCCAAGTGGATCTAGATGCGGTATCCCTACAGTTATCCTCCTCTGGTTTTTACTTTATTTGATAATATAATATATGACAATTTTTTTGCTTGCTTTGGTTGAGAAAGGTTGCTAGTCTTCGTGGATCCATAAGCAGTTTTCAGGAACAAGCAAGCTGCAAGGTTAAAGTATCTTCAGTATATGTGCCCTGTAAGCTGACACAGTCCTTCAACCTGAAAATGACACTAAGCAGTCCGAAGAAGGTTTAGATGATCCTCCTCTTGCTTCCAATATCGTTGAACTTTAGTGAATGTTCTAAAAAGTTTACAAATCTAATATTTGTTCGTGTATGTAGATCATGTACCACACTCCACAAGAAGAAATAGCCTTTGGTCCTGCTTGCTGGCTGTGGGACTATTTGAGAAGAAGTGGAGCTTCAGGGTTTTTGCTTCCCCTTTCTGGTGGAGCAGACAGCTCGTCTGTGGCGGCTATTGTTGGCTGCATGTGCCAACTTGTTGTCAAAGGTATGTTAGTCTCAACCACGTGAAATAACTTAAAAGAGACTTCCATGATTTTGATATATCTTCATGATCGTGCAGAGATTGCAAATGGAGATGAGCAAGTGAAAACTGATGCGAAACGAATTGGGAATTATGCTGATGGACAGTTTCCTACTGATAGTAAAGAGTTTGCAAAGCGAATATTTTACACCGTCTTTATGGGGTCTGAAAACAGGTAAATTAGTGAAACGTAGGGATGAGGATGTGAGTTTTGGTTATAGTGGTGGGATTTTTGCAGCAAACATCAACTTTTTCCCCATGTCGAAATCTCAAATGTGCAGTTCTAAGGAGACTAAAATGCGTGCAAAGCAGCTGGCAGACGAGATCGGTGCATGGCATCTTGATGTTTGCATAGATGGCGTTGTCTCCGCGGTTCTATCTTTATTTCAAACGGTTACAGGCAAGCGACCTCGGTACAAGGTATAGAGAAACAGTTGGACCAACCAGAACATTATCATCTGAAAAAAAAAGATAGGCGCAATCTGTTGATATGGTTGTTGGTTCAATGTATAGGTTGATGGAGGATCAAACGCTGAGAACCTTGGATTGCAGAACATACAAGCACGGATGAGAATGGTGTTAGCATTTATGTTAGCGTCTCTCTTGCCTTGGGTTCATAGCAAGCCAGGCTTTTACCTTGTTCTAGGCAGCTCCAACGTTGATGAAGGACTTCGTGGTTACCTGACAAAGGTGTGATGGGAACTCATCTCTTTCTCCATCTCAATTCCCCATTAGATTATTAATATTGCTCCTGTGGATGAAACAGTATGATTGTAGCTCAGCAGACATAAACCCAATAGGAAGTATCAGTAAACAGGATCTGAGGTTGTTCTTAAGATGGGCTGCAACCAATCTCGGTTATCAATCTCTGGCGGACATAGAAGCTGCTCCACCAACAGCTGAGCTTGAGCCCATTCGTTCTGACTATACTCAGGTAAATAACGAAACTGTTTGCGAGTCTATAACTAAAGCCAACTAAGTATATATTTTAAACATCTTGAGCTGTGAAAATAGCTTGATGAAGTTGACATGGGAATGACATATGAAGAACTTTCAGTCTATGGAAGAATGAGGAAAATATTCCGGTGTGGTCCAGTTTCAATGTTCAAGGTTTGAGTTTCTGATCTTCAGACAAATGTATTAAATCATGATGCACTGAAACTGACATTTGTCTGTGTGGTTCTGTAGAATCTATGTTACAAGTGGGGACCAAAGCTAAGCCCAGCAGAAGTAGCTGAGAAAGTGAAATACTTCTTCAAGTATTACTCGATTAACAGACACAAGATGACTGTCCTGACACCATCCTACCACGCTGAGGTACCACTACTGTTTGGGATCATGTTAAAAATCTGTCTCAAGAGAGAGAGAACTCATTGTGATTATGTTGCAGAGTTACTCCCCAGAGGACAACAGGTTTGATCTGAGGCAGTTTCTGTACAACAGCAAGTGGCCATACCAGTTCAAAAAGATTGACGAGATCGTTGACGGCTTAAATGGCGACACTGTTGCTTTCCCGGAAGAAGAAGAAGAAGCAAGCTCCGGCCAAGGAGGTGTCGTAGCAGCAAACTCCGGTGACCCAAGCGCGGGTCTGTAATGATCGTCTTTACCTTAACCTCTTATGTTTCAACCCAAAATGAAACTAAGAACATCTCTGTGTTTCACAGAAATGTATAAAGTTGGTGTTAGAAACCAACAAAAACAACACTAACTAGTTCCAGTAAGTTTACTTTTTGAGTGGGACATTGAGTCATTGATCATTTGATCTATGCAATAATAAACTTCTGTTCGTACTGTATAAATTGTTACATAAAAATTAAACTCTAGTTTTTTTCTTTTTGTGTACGAATGGTTTTTTATAGTCTGAGAGATTGTTTCTCAATGATAATATTTGACCCCAAAAAAATAGCTGTCATTGTTATTTGTGAGTGCATTTGGTTACTTCCTACATTGTTAATTTTTTATATAGTGTATCAGTTTGGGTACCATTTATCTGGAACTGCATAATAAACCGTGTAAAACTGAAAAAAAACGAAACTCAAACTGAGCTGAATTTCACAAATAGCCGAAATTTTATATCTTTGAAACCAAAAAAATTGAAACCGAATCCTGAACCAAATGGGTATCTTAACTTTTAAAATACAAACTATACACCAAAAAAATATCAATATATTTAATTTTAAAATACCCAAATATCGTATAAATACTTTATTCAAATATTAAAAGTATCCAAATTATACGATTTTTTATCTGAACAATTCGAATTCGAATTACCCAATAATTAACTGAAAATCCTAGAGTATCAATTACCTGAGAAACCATAATCGAACCACCCGAATCCGGCCCAGATTTTTTTTGGATATTTGTTGGTTCCTAATTTTATTACCAAACCAAAAATCAAAATAACCCAACTAAAACCAAATCAAACTTTGTAAACACCAACGGTTCATAAATTTCTAAAACTAAAACAACAAAAACAAAAGAACCAAAACCTATGGATGTTCAATCCAGATATCGGTTCGGCTTTGTTTTGTTTTTTTTTTTGGTTTTTCGGTATTTTAGTTAGTAAAATACAACTACCATTCTAAATTCATATTTACTTAGGTTCGGCTTATATACCATCGATTTTCGGTTTATTTGGTTTTATACCAAAAAACATATTTATTTAGTTTGAGATAATACTATATGGATTTTAGAGTTATTTTTTCAATGCAAACTTTTTTAAAAAAAACTATTATATGTTTAAATAAAAGAACAAAAAAATGCTTCTACCATCTAATAAAATATAAAATCTAGAATTAAAATCAAAGCTAGAAATTTTAAAAATAAAAATAATAATACAAAACAAAATTATGAAAGAAAAGTTTTTCAATTTTCCATATTTAGTGTTCATCAAAGTTATGTTTCTTCAATTGAACACGAAATTATGTTTGTTTATAGATAAGAAAAAATCTGGGAAGAATTTCTAGTATTTGTTATCCATTAAATTTATAATTTTTATTTCAATTTAGTCAATGCTAAAATAAAAAAATATCAAAAATAAGATTAAGAAAATAAGAAGTATCAGTTACGATGAATTCTTACTTAACTATAATTAAGTGTTTTACAAATTAGGGCATCTTTTTATTACTTTAAAAATATGGTAATAGTTATTAGCAAAAAAAAAAAAAACTTATATATTTTCATGCGTCGTTATAAAATATATACATATTTACATGTTTCTACTTGATCAGTTTTATTCGGTTTAATAGGTTATAAACCAAACCATATCTAAATCCTATGGTTTTTATAAAATCACATTTATTCGGTTTGTATGGTATATACCAAAACCAAACCATATTTTCTATTTTGGTTCGGTTCAGTACAATTGGTTTTACCATATTGAACAATCCTATCAAAACCGGATGATCAAGAATAATAGTGCTTTTACATTTAAATGATTCTAAGAGAATATTTTATTTTTGGATATTATTTATCTCCTTTTTAATATGGATATTTATGTAGTTTGTTGACAAATTAAAATATAAGCAATATTTTCAAATTTGATTCAAACCTGCAGTTGAATCGATAATGGTTGCCGTATATAATATAGACTGACTTATGTTATTCATGTAACATTCTATCATGATTCCACAAACTGATATGTTTCTACAAAATTTTGAGATTAATAAAAACCTATTATTTAAAAAGTTGATAAAACCAAAAATCTTGCCATTAATTCGTAAACCGACACATGTCGATCCGAGAAAAACCCATAAAAATCTGATAGTATTGTTTTAAAGAATTTATTATAGTTCTCATATACTTAATAACAATACACAAACTTAATAAACTATTTTATTGTCATATAAAGTAAATGCTTTGTATTTATGTTATGCATTTTAATTTATAAGTTTTGTAATGATCAATACTACAACAATTTTAGTGTAGATCTTTTTTTTTTGTCTAGAAGCATACAATGAGTTCATGCCTATTAATAAAATTAAATATATGATTGTTGAAATGAAATTTCTTAATGAGTCATAACTGTAATGAATGAAATTAATGGGTATGTTGAGTTTTAAGCCTTGAAACTAAAAAGGAAAAAATCATTCATAGAATTTTAATTTCCTTTGTAAATTTAGAGGTATTTTTGAGAAAATTAAAAAAAAAATTATCAAAGAAACAAATATGAATGTTTCTGATTTAACAGTATAGATGAAAATTGTATATAATCTCCCTCTTCGATTTTGGAGATAATATTTGACTGTTAACATAGTTAGGTTTGTTAAAAGTTTAATCAAGGAATTTTGGTATATTCGAATATTTAGGATATATTTCATTGATATATTCTATGAGTATATTTAAGAGTTTTTAAAATATCTAAGTGATTTGTCAATATGCAAAAGTATTAATGATCTTGTAAGGCCCCAAAGTCAGTTGCTATCAAATTTTCAAATTCCATGGACGTTGTATAATCTCGTTTCACGGTAGATAATGTGATTGCAAAATTTTTTTGTTACACATTTGGCTCCATAAAAGATGATTTTCATAGCCATCATGGCATCATTATATGCGTAATTTTTTATGATATATAAAGTGCATAATATTTGTTCACCAAAGCAATAAAGTGTATTTCATTTCATTCAAATATTCCACGTTATATTTGTGTAGATGAGAATGGGGTTTGATGAACGAAAAAATCTTGAATACTTTTAATGATTGTGTGAATTTGCAAGCATATTCTCGTTTAACACTCTTGTAAATTATACATTAAAGTTACAAAAGGAGTAAAACTTGGTAAATGATATGGTATAATGTTATTGAGTAGCATATTGTTGACCAAAAAATAATTGACTGATGAAAAAGTCCAACAACATTATTTAATTAGATTTTTTAGAATATTTCTCTTTTAATAGTATGGATTTGAATCTCTCAAACGTCATGTAATCTGGATTTTGCAAGACTGAATAAATCTTAGATCAGGTCTTATTTTTATAACATTAATCTTCCATTTAAAGAAAAAGTTACTAATATACCAAATCAATTAAACAAAGTTTCCTTGCAAATTGACCATATAAACAATATTTTCTTTTAAAAAGGAAGATTTGCATCACCTTTTCAAAGATTTCATCCACTTAAAACAGAAATCTCAATATATCTCTAACACAATAAACAATATAGATAGACCTGATCACTTACTCTGTCTCCCCCCGTATTAATACGCATATTCTTGCTCTTTACTTTCTTCACATCACGAAGAAATTAAAAAACTGAAAACTGAAATTTACATTATACCAATAAAATGGCATTATCAAAGCTTCAATTTGTAGTCATCTTCGTCTTATGTTCTCTCCTTGTTACTTGCCAGTCAAAAGGTGATACGTTTTAAATGTGTAATATCTTCAAGAATTATATATCTCGAAATTTCTCTTTCTATTTTTTTCTGAAATTATTGTATATATGTTGGTGAATTGATAGATGTAAGAGAGAATGCTGATCATCCTTCACAGTGTGTCTACAAAGATCCGTGTGTGAGCAACCGAGACTGTAAGAGTCAGTGTGGACTGCCTGAGTTTCCACCGGAGACCATTGGCTTATGCCAAGCTAGTCCTAGGGGTCATGGCAACATTTGCTGTTGTGCTAAAGATTAATACTCTCCGACCAAACTAAGAACAGAAATCTGCTTTGACATAATTACTTGTTATGCTTAAGTTTTTTCTTATAGAAAGAAGACAGAAGTTTACACCGTTTTATATTAATTTAAGAGAAACATCTACAAAATTGGATGTTTGCTGTTATTCACCAGTTCATAAATTAGCACACTACAAGAAAACAAGCCAATACCGAGGGCAAATATCGTCGGAATGTCGTCGGAATAACGGTATTCCGACGACATACCGAGACCAATTTCCTTCGGAAAAACGTCATCAGTATTTAGCAATTCCTCGGAATGTACTCGGAAATTTCCGAGGAGATTCCGAGGAACAATTATTCCGAGGACATACCGAGTACGACCTTTCGTCAGACAGGTCGTCGAAAAATACGGAGGACGCTTCCATCGGTATATACCGAGGACAATACCAAGGAAATGTATCATCGGATTACGGATTAGAAACCGAGAAACATTCCGAGGAAACTGGTCCTCGGAAAATTCCGAGGAACGCATGTCGTCGGAATTTTCCGAGGATATATTTCGTCGGAAACATCCCTCGGAAACGTCCGACGGAAGCCGTCGTCGGAATATTTCGATGGACAGTTTCCTCAGAATTTTAGAAAAAAATATTTAAAAAAAAAAATAAAAATTAGAAATTTAAAATCGAAAATATAAAATTAAAAAATTAAATTTCGAAAATAGAAAATTAAAATTCTAAAATTTAATTTCGAAAATATAAAATTCAAATTCAAATTAGTACAAATAAAAAAACATTACAAGGTTTTTTTTAAAAAAAACTACTGGTTGTGGGGGTTTGGGTTTTGGGTGTTCGGGTCCTGCAGAGTCGGGAAGTTCACGTTCGGGTGCAACGTCCTCATCATCTCCATCATCTGCTCGTTCAGCTTCTTCTGTGCCTCGAAGCTCGCTTGTTGAGCCTCGAAGCTCGCTTGTTGAGTCGCCATTTTGTTCTCCAACACAGATATGCGAGTATCCTTGTCTTGCAGCTGACCAAGGAGTACTTCGGGCTGAAACCATCAGTACATAATCCAAGGTAGACATTTCTTCTCTCATATGCAAAGTCGGGATACAATGATTGGAAATGCTTCCACGCTTTTGCATCTGAAGGATGTCTAATCTCACCATCTGTTGAGTGCTCCGCATGCCATCTCATTCGTTGCGCTGTGCGTTCCGAAAGATACAACCTCTGCAACCTTTCCTTCAAAGGCAAATACCACATCCTCTTATATGGCACTGGAACTCTTCTACTCGTATCTTTGTAATGAGGCTTCCCACAAAATTTGCATGTAATCCGCTGCTCATCCGCCCTCCAATAAATCATGCAGTTATCGCTGCATACATCTATTACTTCATACGGTAAACTAACACCAGATACGAGTTTCTGCACCTCGTAGTATGAACCTGGAGCTACATTATCCTCAGGTAGAATACCTTTTACAAAATCAGCTATCGCATCCACACAGACTTCAGCCAAGTTATAATCGGTCTTAATGCCCATCAGTCTTGTAGCAGATGATAAAGCTGAATGACCATCTCTGCAACCTTCATACAAAGGTTGCTTTCCAGCATCCAACATATCATAAAATCTCCTAGCTTCTGCATTGGGTAAATCTTCCCCTCTAAAATGATCATTTACCATCTGCTCAGTACCTACACCATAATCTAAATCCGTTCTAATTGGTTCTTCTAATCTAACTGCCGGCTGAGGTTCGCTAGTACTACCAAGTTCATAACCAGTTTCTCCATGATGATACCAAATTTTGTAATTTCGTGTAAACCCATTCAAAAATAAATGAGTCCAAACATCCCACTCTTTAATAACTTTTCTATTTTTACAATTAGAGCAAGGACATCTTAACTTACCTGTTTCTGCTTCCGGTTGTCGGCGATATAACGCCATGAATTCGGTTAAACCTTGTTGGTATTCTTCCGTAAGCAATCTCGTCTCCAGATCCAAATGAGGTCGATCGATCCAAGAACGAAAATAATTTGAAGAAGACATGTTTTTTTTATCTAAATTTCGTGATACTAGGAGAGAAGAAGAAGAAATGGGGTGAATGAAGAGGAGGAGGGATGACTGTATTTATAGAAGAATTCCTGCCGACATACTAACGGAATTCCGAGGAAATTCCGAGGAAAATTCACATATCCTCGGTATTTCCTCGGAATTTTTGAAATCACACAACGGCTCTCCCAACGGCTCTCTAACGGCTACAAAATATCCTCGGAATTGAAGAAATATCTGTCGGTTTTTTCCCACGGACATAACTTCCTCGGAATGTCCTCGGAAATTTCCGAGGAAATGGTGTTTCCTCGGAATTTCCTCAGAAATTTCCGAGGACATTCCGAGGAAACCCAGAATTCTGGTTTCCTCGAAATGTCCTCGGTTTTTCCTCAGAAAATTTCGAGGGAAATCATTTGCCCTCGGAATTCTCTTGGAATATCGATGTTTTCTTGTAGTGGCAGTGTTCTAAAGTATAAGAGATGTAAATTAATTAATAATCTATGATGTTTTTAGCGGTTAAATAATATTAAAGAAAACTTTGTTATGTGATAAATGAAATAAAAAAATTCAAATGAAAAAGCTTATTTATATATGCATTTTTTTGAACATATATGCATTTTCAACCAGGTTAATTATGTTTGTTTTAGTGAACAGAAAAACAAAGCGTTCCAATTAGGGTTGGCTGCCTATTCACCCCTAGAGACTTATAGACCATATCTATTCCCCCCCCAAACTTCTCTGCTCTTGACAAATCCACCCAAACTTATAGTTTCTCTTCAGATCTCCCCATAATCTTTTTTTAACCCCCTCTCTAATCAATTTTGAAATCAAAGTTAGAGATAGATTAATTGCGTTTTGTATACTGCGATTGCCCATTGCCCATTAAAAAGTAATTCTACCCGGAATAGAAAAAAAATCCGACCAGAATTAATTCAAAAATGAAATCGAATTGGGGCTAAATTAAAGTTTCAACTTTTTTGTTCTAAACCAGAAGAAGAAACGACGAAGAACACAGAGAGAGAGAGAGATGATGAGGAACAGAGAGAGACAGAGACTACGACGAACAGAGAGAGAGACGACGACTTAGAGGAACAGAGAGAGAGAGAAAGAGAGAGAAAGAGAGATGATGAGGAACAGAGAGAGAGGGATGACGAGGAACAGAGAGAGAGGGATGACGAGGACGAATAGAGAGAGAGAGAGAGAGAGAGAGAGAGAGAGAGAGAGAGAGAGAGAGAGAGAGAGAGAGAAGACGACTTGGAGAAACATAGAGAGACAGAGAAACGACGACGAGGAGGAACAGAGAGAGAGAGAGAGACGACTAGGAGGAACAGAGAGAGAGAGACGACTAGGAGGAACAGTGAGAGAGAGAGACGACAAGGAGGAACAAAGAGAGATTCATTACACAACCAATCTTATTAATGATGAGTTCTGAGAAAAGAAAGTAACTTTGTGCGAATCTTCACGTGATCTAAGTAAAAGAATCTCCTTCTTTTTCAATTCTCCTCAATTTTGACTTTAATTATCCCTTTGTGTGTTTGTGCAGATAAGAGTAGTGGTCTCTACGATCTTCACCTTTCAAGTGTTCAATCATCATCATCATCGGCATCTCATAAGAGAGAGATACTTAACAAAGAAAACGTTCAATACACTCAGACTTGCCACCAGAAATTTCAGATCAAAGTCTCTTGGTCACACTGAAACCCGATCAAGGTCAGTTGGAAAGTGTATTTTGTTGTACGCTTCGACTTCTTTTACTCTTGATAAAATTTCGTGTCTTTTTGGGTGTTAAGAGAAGCGGTGAGCTTATGGGTGTCGACGTAAAATCTGGTCAGTGAAAAAAAAATACGAGAGATTGGCTTCTCCTCTCAGAGTTCATCAACAGGTTTTGTTCTTCTATTCATTCATTTGGAGTCTCCTTTTTTTTCCTGTAATTTGATACGAGCATAGAGCATGAAGAAATAACTTCTACATGGAGACAATCATGTCGTTTTTGTTTGACAATGAAGCAGTGATAGATGAGCTAGAGAAGATAGATGCAAAACATGAACTTGTGAATAATGTTAAGAATCTGAGACAAAGTATGATGGAGTGCTTTGAGTTTCAAAAAAAAACAAAACTTGAGAAGGTGGAAGAAGAAGCTATGAGAATTAATATGAGTAGAGAGATGACTGAAAGCTATGATGGGATATGGTTCTTTGGAAATGAGTCTAGTAACTGAGATGATCATGTTCTTTATGTTATTTGGTTGTGTAATGAATTTCTCTTATGTTTACTTATGTAAGACTTATATGTTTTCAGTCTTGAGATTATCATGTTGTTTGTGCGATTCAGCAACTGAGTTTGTCATGTTGTTTATGCTTGAGTTTAAAACATGAGTTAGACTTGTTTGGAACTCAAAGGAAATATTGGGGTTTGGCTAGCTTTTTTCACGTCCACAACATGCATGACTCATACTGTCTTAATAAAGAAAATAGTCTCGAGATTATCATGTTCATAATACAACTCAATGTAAATAAAATCTCACAAAGAAAGTTGAAAGTTGAGCATTATGATAAAAGTCACAAAACAAAGAACAATTAAAAGTTGAAACATAATAAAACGTCAAAGGTTGAGCAACAAAGGTCACGCCAACAAAAACAATAAAAGCAACAAAAGCAACAACAAAGAAACATAAATCCACTAGTCTTGAGCTTGAGTAGATTGAGTAGGTTGTGTAAATCTGATCTCTTCATGGACATGAGAAGAAGTGCCCTGCCACAAAACCAAACATGAGATAACTACATTAACAATTTTTGAAATTTGGTTGATATTATACCTCTGCCACAGTTTGGTGTGTCTTCTTCATCTTCTTCTTTGGATGAACTTTGCAACCGAGTGCGTTATGGCCTGCCTCACCGCACGAACCACAATGGACTGTTCGACCACCCCTTCCAAGCTTCTCCACTTCTCTCTTCTTCTTCTTCTTCTTTGGTGATTCAAATTTGCCTTTTATTCTAGGAAATTTCTTTTGCTTCTTCTTCTTCTTTCTCCCTGGTTGATCAGGCTCAGGAGGAGCAACTATCAATCCTAAACCCGACTTCATCCATACTCGTGGTCCTCTAACAGGTTCTAAATTGGTGTTGTAAATATATTGCCACATTATGGTAGAGAAGAATTGTGAGACATAATCATCAACATTCAAACCTTTATCAATCATTGCTCCATAAGCGTGTTCACACGGAACTCCACTTATTTGCCATTTTCCGCATGAACATGTATGTTGTATTGTGTTGACATTATGTCTATCATTGTCTACAGAGACCTCAAAGACTCCACGAGTTCCAGGTGTTGTCACACATTCATCTGCGATCTTCTTCTCCTCTGCAAGAAGGTTAGCTACATACTTTGAACAAACCCCCTCATGCCTCATCGATTCAATGTTTCTTCTGGCGATGCGTTCCATTGCTTGTCTCCTTATCATCTCAAGCATTGGGACCATTGATTTCGCTCTAGCTTTTGTGATAGTGGAGTTAAAGGACTCTGTTGCATTGTTGTCAACGTCTTCACAGCAGCTTCCAAGCTTGTAAAAAGGCCGAGACCAAGTTTCCAGCAACTCTTTCATAACATCAGTGTACAATGCCAAATCGTATGCTTGTAACTTCTTGACATTGTAGTCAAATTCTGACTTCGTATAGCTCCGAGCAATATCCCATATCATCGGTTTCAGCAAGTCTTTCTTGGCATGGTTCTTCTTCACATTCTCTATAATGTGTTTCACACACTTTCTATGCTCAGCATTCGGTAACTCTGACTCCATGGCATTTTTCAGTCCCTTTGATCTATCTGAAATGATGACAAACCTATTCCCATCTCCCAGAACTAAGTCATGTTTTATTTTCTTGATAAACCATAACCAATTATCAGTTGTCTCAGATTGAACAACAGCCCAAGCAATCGGGTAGATTTGATTGTTGGCATCATGTCCAACAGCAGTTAGCAACACCCCTTTCACAGCTCTCTTTAAGAAAGTACCATCAAGTCCGATAATTGGCCTACAATATCCTCTCCAAGTGTCCCGAAGAACCGCAAAGCAGACATAAAAACCGCTGAAAACATCTTCCCCAGCTTTGTTTTTGTATGTGTCTACAATGGCTGTGGAACCCTGATTTGTCTCCATGATCTCATGTGCGTATCCTCGAAGATGAGCAAATTGTTCCTCATACTCTTTCTCAAGCCATTTCAGAGCTAAAAGTCTGCCTCTTTGGCACTGATTCCGTGTAATGACTATTTTCCACTTCTCCTTTATAATATGTTGAATCTCTTCAGGCATCAAATCCGCTTTCTGTCTCAGCTTATCCAAAAACAGTCTTGCAATCACCGGACTTTTCAACAGCTTGCATTTCCCATCCGGAGTGCAGCTATGATACCTATACTTCGTCTTCAACAACCATTTCTGACTTTCAGTATCATAGGAGCAATAAATCCGCCATTTACACTTCCCACGGATGCCACACACGTATGAGACTTTTGTCTTATCCCACCTATCTTGCTTAATGTTTCTTCTTTGGCTTAAAGCATACTCCAAGACTACCTCTTTAAACTCATACAATGTGTAGTAGCTAGTCCCCAAAGCTAATTTATCATGACTTCTTCTTTTCATTATGTTCTCACGCACATCAATTTCATCCTCAGAGGAGTCATCCGAACTCTCTGGAATCTCGTTTCTCTCCGTTGGAATCTCATCCTCAAAATCAGCTACTGATTCCTCAATCTCATACTCAAATCGACCAAGAGTATCCTCAGCTTCATCCATCTTATCTCGTTTCCCAGATTTCAAGACTTCCTCATCCTCGGTCTCATAATCTCCTTCTAAGTTTTTTTTCTCCGTTTCAACCATGGTGTCAGCGCTTTTGATTTCACCTCTTTCATCTCTGTAAAAAAAAAATTCAAACTCAAACCAGCACAAAAACATATAGGAAATCTAAGTTAAACAAGCTTAAAAATTCTCCATACCTATCCACAGCCCCTTCATCGTTCCTCAATGTCTCTCTCTCCTCTGCATCATTCCTCTCTGTCTCTCTCTCCTCTGCATTATCTTCTCTCGATTCTATCTCTGTCTCTTTCTCTTTCTCTGTCATCTTCTTCGTTCCTGTCTCTCTCTCCCCTGCAGTCTCTCTCTATCTCTCTTCGTTTCCGTCTCTCTCTCTCTCTCTCTCTCTCTCTCTCTCTCTCTCTCTCTCTCTCTCTCTCTCTCTCTCTCTCTCCTCTTTTCCCTGTCGTCTCTCTCTGGTTGTTTCTGTGTCGTGAAAAAAACATAAGAAACCCTAAGTCCCACTGTTCAAAAATAAAAAATAAAAATTGACCTAAGTGTCACTTTTGATTTTTTTTTAATGTCTGGTCAGGTTTTTGTATATGTCGGGTCGGGTTATTTTAATCGGGCAATCACTATTTCTTAAACGCTATTTCCTTTTTTATTAATCACGTTTGGAAATTGATTAAAGAGGGGGGGGGGGTAAAATAAGTTTAGGGGGGTAAATAAAGAGAAAGTGTATGACCAGGTAGGATTATGAAGTGCCTGATAGTATGGGGGGGGGGAATATATAGGGTTTATAGGTCTATGGGGGGAATAGGCAGCCAACCCTTCCAATTATGATCAAATATTACCTAAACGTAATCAATATATAATCATTTATGTGGTAATTAGAGATATTCCCTAACGTGCCGAGACTTCACTCCGAAATGTGTTACAAATAAATATGTTGACTTAGGTTCAAGAAAGAATGTTGACTTCACTTGGACCACTGATCATAATAACTACGTACTTCTTACCGTTGATCACAAAAGAAAAAAAGAGACGACCATGAGAAAAGAAATTAAATTTCGCGATAACAATATTGTATACGTTGTGCATACTTAAACAAAGATACATAGAACAAACCTCGTCTGTTTCTTCCCGAAAAACAAAGAGATTTCTAACCAAACAACCGGAGAAAACGTTATTCGGGAAAGTTTTAATGTGTACCAAGTGGTTCTCCCGTCCTACGGACGGGTGAGTTTACACTAAAAATATAACATGATTGATTTACGCATCTGAACCGAAGGTATCATAATGAATTTGGGTTTTGAAGATTTAACTAAAAACCAAAAAACCCAATATTAATAAATACGTTTGAAGATACGATGAACGTCTAAGGTTAAGCTTAGACTTTGATATTTAGAAGAAAACAAAGATGAGACTCTAAGAAAAATGTTCTTGTATGTTGAGTCATGGATAAAGAATGAGAGATTCATAAAAATATGAAGTGGATATTACATAGAGATTGTTTTCAATGGTCAAGCAAATGAGAGTCTCGATTACGGCGATGATTTATGTTTCCGACTACTCCATCTCTCATGGTGGTCTTGAGCTATCTCAACAGCTTTTTAATTTCATGGGTTTCTTCTGGGTTTGGATCAATGGACCTCATTTATATTAGTTTTGTTACGGGTCTCATCTTACATTACAATATTTATGTTAGGACATCTCCAACGCCACTCTTTTTTCACTCTAAAATAATGTTTAGAGTAAAAATGCTCCAATAGTGCTCTATTTCTCACTCTATAATAGAGTGAAAATTAGGTTTACTCCAAATATATAATAAGTTATTTTTTTTGTTCTTCCTAAGATTGTCTGGTATTTGTTACATATTGAGTTTATAAGTTTTATGTTGTGTGGTTGTTTCTCACAGCGTTAAAGATTGTTCCAGTTAATATTGGATGTTCATTTTCTTACACAGATTTTTTTGATGTTAGGAAGTGTATCTCTTTGTTGATGTTAAGAATTTGTTATAAATTGGGTTTATAAGCTAAATATTTGATGCTGTTTTATTTTTGTTAGTTTACAGTCGATAATCCATACTCAGTTTGGTTTTCAAGATCTGATTTTTGATCATTTGACTTTTATGTTCTCTTTTATAGTTTGAGGATGGCTCTACAATTTGCTGATTTTGTTTCGTCTACCTTTCCAAATATTTTGTCATCTCATTGCAGTTTTCATCACTGCTTGGGTCTCTAGTGTCTCTCTATTTCGCCAAATTTGGGATTCAATGTTAAGATAGTTTTTTTTATGTATATGCTTTGTAGATTTATAATGTATTTTCTGGTTTCAATCTTGGGCTCTTATTTTTTGGTGGCTAACTTTCATTTTCATTCTTTCAGGTTGTATTTCTTGTTCCTCTGTTTTTTTAGTCTAAATGTGCAAAGTTAATTTTTGGAATTTTGGTATCTTTTGTCTAAAGTTTTGTGATTATCCGTTAGTATGGACGCCTTTTTGTGATTGTTTAGTTTGTGATGTGCTTCTTACCTCTTAACTTGTGGCTGTACTTATGGTGTGTCAAGTATTTGTCTTCTTTTTTCATGGCGATTTCTGCCTTCTGTTGAATATTCTTGCTTTAACACGCTTTCTTGATTATTTGTGTTGGTCCTTAATCGCATTTCTTTGTATTCGAAAGATGCTCTGTCTCAGAGTTTATTTTTCTACCCTTTTCCGATATCTCTTTGTTATGGCCACAATATTTTGTGATAAAGTGATCTAAGTTTGTTTTTATTCTTGATCTCGTTTAAGCTCTATACCCTTACTTAGTTAGTGTGTATTTTGCATTTTGTTTTTCTCTTTGATTATAGAGATTTTATGTTTCGATTATGAATTGTGCTCTAGTTTATTTTTTTAGTTTGGCCAATATTAAAATAAATACATAATTTGTAAATGAAATAATTTAAAATAGTAAAAATTAATAAAATAATGAAAATTTCTGTTACTTTTAGCTGCGAATAAATTTAAAAATAAAAAATATATTATATTATTTTATTTATTTTATTCATTTATATTTTGTAATCAATAAAATGAATAATCAAACTTTAAAAATGGTTAGTATGAAAAAATTAGATAATGCACAATTAAAAAATGGTGAATCAAATTGTAGTAATATAAAAAAAATGATCTAAATTATAAAAAGATGAAAAATTGGGACACATGTAAACAAACCCTTCTTCCACATGTCACAAGAAAAGAAAAATGTTTCATTTATATATATTGATAGATTTTTTACAAAAAAAAAAACTTCCATAAATTCGTACATGTCAGTAAATTTGTTTGGAAAAAAGTTTTGTAGAATAAATAAATTTGTATCTGGATAGATTCTGGACATGGCCGTGATCTTCAAGCCTTCATAAAATATGTTACATGAAAACGAAAGCAGATACGTGGAAGCAGAATCGTGTGGAAGCGTACAAGCGAGATTTAAAAAAAAAAACAAAAGCGGATACGTGTCGGAAGCGTGTATTTATACATATATATATATATATATATATTAAAATATAAGAAATTTTTAGAAAATCTAAAACTAAAGATTATATGATTTAAATTTAAAATAAATCACTTATTCATTTATAATAATTTTGAAATTTTTTCATTTTAAAACTGTGAAAATACACATAAAATAAGTTTAAGTAAATTATTAAATTAATTATTTTTATTACTTTATAAATAATTGACAAACTGGTAATTAAAAAGTATTCTCTCTATTTCATTAATTTATAGTATTAATTTTAATATTTTAATATATCTAATATTTGTATATTTAATTTAATATTTTTATATTTCTATTCTCTCTATTTCATTACTATTAAATTTTGGATTTTATATAAATTAAAACCTATGATTTATATTTATATTGATTTATACTATTGCGTCTTAAAAATTGGAAGTGTGATTCCAAAACGGAATCGTAAGCTTCCAATGTGGTTTTAAAGAGAATATTTTGGAAGCGTCTTGGAAGCGAGATTCTGCAAGCTTTCACAATGTTCCGATTCCAATTCCGATTTCGAAGCGGGAAGCAGACGTCCGATGAAGCTTCCATGCAACCTAGTAAAATACTTCTTGGTCTTAACAGAAAGGAAAATGGCCGTTGATTATGATAAAACAGTTATTGAGTGAACTCTTTTTTTGCTCCTTGTGTGAATACATTCAACTATAGCAAGTTGGAGATAAAGAGACTCCACCTGATCCAATGGGTTCTGGTGCATCCTAAATTTTTTTTTGTTTGTCTTATGATTGGCTTAGAGTATCCCCAGGCTTTCTTAAATGGGTTTGGATCGGACCAAATTGAATGGGTTGGAAACTTTCCCATATTGATGTATATTTGATCAATTTTGGGAAATCGATTGCATCTTGGTATTTTCTGGACCAATCCTCTTGATTTCAGGCTTCTTGTAAAGCTAAGAAACTCTTTTTGAAGTCCATGATTGATTCTGGAGAAGACCGCTTTATGGTTGGGCTGAAATCTACTTCTAAAGCCTGATATTTACAATTGGATGTGCTGGAAACCCTGCAGTTAGTAAAACCCATTACTTCTTGATCTGTAAAGATTTTCTGGTAATTCCAAGCCTCAATGATAAATTACTGAGTTTATTTTCCGTAAAATTTTGTTTCATGGAAAAAGACCTTTTGGTTGTTGATATATTTTCCTTCAACTGAATCTTTATCGTTGGTATCTCCTAGATGGCCGGTTTGGTGAGACTCTGGTTGAACCATGGATATTGTGACCGCAACAGCGGAGGTATAGAGACAGACTGTACTAGAGATGCAGCGGGTATGTATATACTTATGAGGATATACATGGTGCAGAGAGTAACTATGCACTATAAGCGCATGGGTTGTCGTTGACTAGTGCAGTAGGCATATTTTGTTTGCTCTATAAGGTGTACTAAGCACCGTGTTTGTCTCATGCTAAAATAGATCCACATAGTCATAGTGATATGTACTAAGTCTGTTATTTGCAGTTTAACATCCATATTTTACTGAGTGACACCCCTATTGCACATCCCTCTTTATTCCCCTTGCAGGTGAGCATGACTAGTAGTCGGATATCTGGACAATTTCGTGTCTTACAATAATTGTATTTTATTCTGATTTTAATTAATGTTTTATACAATTTTTGGATACAATTTATTTTGGTTACTAAATTAAAAATAATTTATCCAGCTCATATTTTATTAAATGTTTTGATAATTTATTCGGTTTTAAATAATTTGGTTTAATTCGATATTTTGTTGTAAGTAGCATGTCGTTCTCAAGAAAGGAGGAGCAACTGATACAGTTTATCTGTTAAATCTGGTTTAGGGCCATTTAGTTTGATGGTATTGGCATATGATGACATGGAGGAATACACATCAGTTTTGTTCAGAATTTTCAGGTCAAATGATATGAATAATAGTACAAACTATATGGTGCTGATGTGTAGTGACAAAAGCAGGTATACGATTTCTATACATAAATTTAAAGACACATTTAGATCTTTTTGTATCTACATGAACTGTTAACAATGATATTTGGTTAGGTAGCATTGAATCCAATCAGTGATTCAAAGTGATACTACATCATTGTATTAGTGGTCAAATTATGTAGAAGGTCAATCCATTGTACCTTATATAATGCGGTGGAATGAATGTGAAGTTGAGCCAAAAAAGTGTGCATAGGCCAGATTTTCTTGAGTCGGGCATGTCCATATCGTGTCTATCGGGGTCAATTAACTTGTTATTTGACTATATATCGAAGCTATAAATATGTATATGAGCTTCATTTTTTTCTCCTCAACCCCATAGGACCCGGTGAAAAAGAATGTGATGGTCATTTGCCTAGTTCTTTACCAAAATGACATTGTTACTAGAATGCTAGTTAACTTATTTTCATCAAATTAAAGATTAGTCAAATGCTCGTCAGCAATTACCTCTCGCCGGCGCACGACAAAGTTCTTCGGTGTTTTCGCCGACATTGACGATCTCGCTTACTCCGCCATCTCTCCCTTCGTTTCTTGTCGCTTCTGTTTCATCTCTGGTTAATTAAGGCGTGAATATCTTCTTTAATTCTGGCCCATGACACTTCTTAATATGCTTAGTGAAATCAGTTATTTGTTGCTCAATAAAAAAAAGATAAATGGATTTATAAATGCATACCAACTTGTACATTATTAGTCCCTTGAATCATGTGGAAAACGAACATTATGCGAGTTTTTTTCAAGTTCTAATAGTTAAATAAACAATCTAATTAGCTATGTAAGTCTTTTTTTAATATAAGATTAGCTGTTAACACTTCGTATAATATATCTACAGTCTAGGCCTAACCCAACCACACGAAAAACACAGAGAGAGAAAAACAAGAAACAGAACAACAATGGCGAAAACACTGTTACTGCTGCCTTTGTTGCTCTGCAGTTTTATCATCGATCTTGAAGCCTCACACCAAGATCTCAACCAACCGTACCGGACCGGTTATCACTTTCAACCTCCCAGTAATTGGATGAACGGTATGTTCAGTATCGATCTTTGATCTGATCTCTGTTCATCTATCTGTGTGTTTGATTCTCAGTTAACATCGTTTTATTTTCTGTTGACTCCGTTATGTTCGATGATAATCTGATACGACCGATGAGGCGATGATCCCTACTCCAGATCCTAATGGTTAGTTCTCTTTATTACATTTTATTCATAGTTTTTTAATATATTTTAAAATATGCATTTGTTTTTTTTTCTTGTGTAGGACCAATGGTATACAAGGGAATATACCATCTTTTCTACCAGTATAACCCGTACGGTGCCGTCTGGGATGTAAGAATCGTGTGGGGTCACTCCACGTCACTTGATCTAGTTAACTGGACCCCACAGCCACCAGCTTTCAGTCCATCTCAGCCGTCAGATATCAACGGTTGTTGGTCAGGCTCCGTCACGATTCTACCAAACGGCACACCGGTGATCCTCTACACCGGCATCGACCAAAACAAAAGTCAAGTCCAAAACGTCGCCGTTCCGTTTAACGTCTCCGATCCTTATCTCAGAGAATGGTCAAAGTCGCCGGCAAATCCACTGATGGCTCCGAACGCCGTCAACGGAATCAACCCCGACCGTTTCCGAGATCCCACCACCGCGTGGTTAGGACACGACGGAGAATGGAGAGTCATCGTCGGAAGCTCGACGGACGATCGTCGGGGACTAGCGGTTCTTTACAAGAGCAGAGATTTCTTCAACTGGACGCAAGCGGCGGAGCCTCTTCATCACGAGGACTTAACCGGAATGTGGGAATGTCCTGATTTTTTCCCGGTTTCGTTAACCGGTTCGGAAGGTGTGGAAACGTCGTCGTTTGGTGAGGTGAAACACGTGCTGAAAGTGAGTTTGATCGAGACGTTGCATGATTATTACACGATTGGGAGTTACGACCGTGAGAAGGATGTTTATTTTCCGGATCTTGGGTTTGTGCAAGATGGTTCGGCTCCGAGGCTGGACTACGGGAAGTTTTATGCGTCGAAAACTTTTTACGATGATGTTAAGAAACGAAGGGTCTTGTGGGGTTGGGTTAATGAGTCTTCACCGGCTAAGGATGATATTGAGAAGGGTTGGTCTGGTCTTCAGGTAATTCTTTAGGAACAAAGTCGCACATCAAACGGTTAAATAAATCTCAACTAAGATACATTCGGATCAATCCATTAATCACCAATTAGTTGTAAATTCTGGGTGATTTAGTTGTTTTTTGTTATTTTACAGTCATTTCCAAGAAAGATATGGCTTGGTGAATCGGGAAATGAACTGTTACAATGGCCGATTGAAGAGATTGAGACCTTGCGTGAGACACAAGTCAAGTGGGACAACAAGGTTCTTAAGGCAGGATCCGTCCTCCAAGTTCCTGGTATTACTGCTGCACAGGTAAACAGTCTATGCTTGATCTCAGACAGATTAATGGTTAATCACATCTAATTAAATAAGAATCGATCTTTGGTATTGAGCAGGCTGATGTTGATGTATCATTCAAAGTGAAGGATTTGGAAAAAGCCGATGTGATTGAACCAAGTTGGACCGACCCTCAAAAGATATGTAGTCAGGAAGATTTATCGAATATGTCCGGTTTAGGGCCATTTGGTTTGATGGCGTTGGCGTCAAATGACATGGAGGAGTACACTTCAGTTTACTTCAGAATCTTTAAATCAAATGATACGAATAAGAATACTAAGTATGTAGTGCTGATGTGCAGTGACCAAAGCAGGTATGTGATCTCTATAAATCAATTAAAAGACACATTTAGAGTATCAACATAAACTGCTAAATTGTATTTGTTATCCCACTGACATGCAGATCTTCGTTGAATGAAGAAAATGATAAAGCAACGTTTGGTGCTTTTGTGGCAATAGACCCTTCACATGAAACACTTTCTCTTAGGACTTTGGTAAGTTTCCAAGTATATGACAAGATGTGATTACATACAAGTGTCTTGTACAAAGTATACATAAATAGAAGCATCATAATACGGAATGATGAGTGTTTTTCTATAACTTTGTAGATTGATCACTCTATAGTGGAGAGTTATGGTGGAGGAGGCAAAGTATGTATAACTTCTCGAGTGTATCCTAAATTGGCAGTAGGAAAAAATGCAAATCTCTTTGTCTTCAATAAGGGAACTCAGAATGTTGATGTCTTGAGCCTAAGTGCTTGGAGCTTGAAGTCTGCCCAAATGAATGACGAGACAGTGTCACCATTAAGTAAGTGTGAATATACACAGTCACTTAACCAGTCTTGATTATTCACATTTTACGGGGAAACACACAAAATAACCATTCTTGAAACTTTTACACTTCAATTCAAAATTTGGGAATTTGTATGCATTGTGTATGTTATTCTTGTGCAGAGATGAAACAATATATTGCCTAGGTGATGATCCGCACTCTGCGCGACATGAATGACTAAAAAAGTTTATTACTTTCAATTTATGTATTAGATATCCTATAAAATATCTTACTATATATAGTGTGCAGGTTTATATGATGTAAGCTTATTTGTTTTTCTTAAAGGTTTTGTGTAATTGGATAAGTATATCGAAGTATATTGTATGCAAAAAAAAAACTATAAAAGTAAGGAAAGACTTATATAAATTTACTATGAATTTAAGAAAAAACAAAACATACAAAATATAATTATTGTATTCATAATATCATTAGTTGCTCACGAAATACTCCGTGATTTACCCATAATTTCCGAGTAATACTCCTTGATGTTAAAAAATCAAACATAATTATTACTTTCAAACGATTTTCTGTTAATTATGAAATGATATTTAATTTAATTTAATCAAAGCAGATTAGACAAACTTTCTCTATATCAACAGTAATTGAATCCATGATTTGCTCTTAACTGCCGAGTAATACTAAAAAATCAATCAATTAATATGATGTAAAGCATAACTATTAGATAATATAATATATGATTTTTGGTGGAATGATATGTAATTAGTCTAAGCAAGTGGGTGTTTTTGAAAAAAAAAATGATGTGAAATAGATTGTAATGAAGACACATAAACAATGACAAAATTGTTAATTACCTATGAATTGCAAGATTTATTTTCAAAAGTTCTATTCAAATAATATGAAGGGGATTGACATTAAATAATATTTTATCCATTCCGTATCATTGAGGTTAATCAAGTGTCCTTTAAATATTTTTTTTTCATCACAGATATTATTTTACATTTTTAGGCTCTGAATGGTAAATGCGGTTTGAACGGTGCAGAACAAACGGTTTAACTGCGGTGCAGTTTAATAGTTATAGAAACATATAGTTATACAGTATATACATAAATTTTTGTTACTGTTAACTGCGGTGCGGGGCGAGACGATTGTTACCATTCGGAGCCTTAGAACATTGACATTTTTTTCTGTTTTCTCTTTGCTTTTCTAAATGTATTAGTTACAAATGATCAGATATGACTAATGAATTTTATTTCACATTTAATAAAAAAGTAAATAAATAAATAATACAATATTACGACGTCGTTTACGTTGAATAACAAAAAAAGGCTTTCTTCTTGCATTGGCTATTGTAACCATTGTTCTCGTCATCCGAGAAAAGCCTCGAAGAGATTTTGCAGAAGAAAGCAACAAAGACGAAGATGACGATTCGAGTATACGTCACTGTGCTACTCTCTTTCCTCCTCTCCTCCACTATTTGCGCATTCTATCTTCCCGGAGTCGCTCCTCGCGATTTCCAGAAGGTACTCATTTTGCTTATTCCGTTCTCACGCTTGGTGACGATAACGATCTAGGGTTTTACGCTATCAATTGAGATTGTTTTGGCTTGTAATTGACTCCAGATCTGTAGGAGAGTGTTCTTGCTTCTAGTATTATCGAATGATCTTCGAGAGTTGTTCAGTGTAAGAGTAGTATTGCTAATAAGGAATATGTAGGGATCTTCGAAATATAATACTCGATTAGGTAATGTTGTAATCAGCTCACATTGATTCGAAATGAAACTTTTGAACTCAAGCCTTTGATGTTTTGAGCGTTTTCCAGTGTAGGAGTATGGATCTTTGAAATCGAATATAATCGATTAGATGGTGTTATAATCGAGTTACATTGAAGATTTTGAGCTTATGATTTTGCAACTTTTCCTGTGATTATTATCCATTTGGGAACAGGGTGATCCTCTTTATGTTAAAGTGAACAAATTTGTAACGACCCGGTTTTCACTAAACCAGTATAGAAATTGGTTTGATTATTTAATTGGTCTAAACCAAACTATTTGCTAAACCAAAGCGATATATAACCCCGTAAGCATCTCCTTCCTCATAATAACCTAGCTGTCATCTTCCTTTTGCGGCAACTCTTGAGGCTTCTCATCACCAGCCACCTTTTCTCATCAAATAAAGTTTGTTTCATCTCTGGAGAAGAACCATGATCGTTGTGATTGGTGTTGTGGGAACTGCTCAAGACGAGATGAGAAAATGAAACCTGAGCCGTCACGGTCCGTCACGACTGGCCATAGATCTGCACTGCCATGATTCACAAGTCACCGGAGCCACCATCTCATCATCACCAACCACCATTGAGTTGCGTCCCTGTGAACCTAAAGCCACCAGACGTGTGTCCTATAGCACCAGGGATACTTTTGTGCAGCAGAGATTTCATCATTTCTTAAGCTAAAGAGAAGAGATGGATACATCAGACCCATGGCTGAGGAGTGGTTTTGCGAGAGGTTTCTAGTACGATCCAAGGAGTTATAGGATGCTAGTCATGAATCTTTGGATAGATCTAGTTTCCAGGAATCTGTAGCAACAAAGGGAATCAAGTTCGGAGTTGTACAGTAAAAGTTATTGACGTTGCTTCTTGGTCAAGAATAAGCTTAAGCTGTTGCAGTGCAGAGGCAGTTCCGACGAGTCTCGGTGTAAAGGCGAAACAGTCGACCAAATCAAAAGCTTTCAGTCTGTAAATTCGACAGTAAGTGCTTTACTCTGTTATCTATCATCTCAAGCAAGCGGATTGTCATTTAGAGTTATTTTCTGAGATTTATGATTGTTTTCGTGAGAGTTCTTGGTGCAGTCTGCGTTTGCGACCAGCTTGTAGACGAAGCTAGTTTGGGTAATCAAATGGTGTCCGATCGGAGTAAACTCGGTGGCTACGGAAAGAGGACATCTAGTACTACATTCTTACCGGAGGGATTGAAAAGTGAACGGTTGGTTCTTGAGTTATTCACCTATTTTCAGAGAGTTTTGGAGTTGTGGTGTTAGAGCCGTAGAGGTCCATTCGATGTGTATTCAGGTTTTCTTCAGAACCCGTGGCAAAGGTGAGGGTCTACTCCGTAATTCCCGTACCAGGGTAGAATTCTTTCTATCGTAGTTTAGATTTCGAAGCATGAATTGAGTCTGTTTGAGTCGTGTTTGCTAGTTAGTTTATTTACTGTAAACCGGAATTAGGGGTCTAGAGGATTCAACTATTGTTTGGATTGTGTGATGCTGAGTTATGAGATATATATATATGTACGTACATAGTTATGAGTAGAGACTATGTGCGAGGGCGGGGGTTCAGGGATGCCTGGACTAGCGACGCCACTGTTGGGCGGGGGCTCAGAGACGTCTGGGCTAGCGACGCAGCTTGTGTGGGGCGTAGTGCAGAGACGTTTGCATTGACGCAGCTTTGTTGGGCGGGGGTACAGAGACATACTGTACTAGCGACGCAGCGTATGTATATCCGTATGAGGAGATGCAGGGTGTGTGGGTTAGCTATGCACTATCAGCGCATTGTTTGTGATGTGTGATGCCTTAGGCGTCTTGTTTGTTCATGTTAGAGCTAAACTTCTATAGTGGGAGTTCTATTTACTCAAGTCAGTGTGTTGCGTGGGTAGCATCCCATACCTCACTGAACGATTCCCCTGTCGTTCATCCCTTTTCTTTCCTCCTTTCAGGTGAGACTGACGAACAGAAGTGATTGCTATTGGATTGGTGCTTTTGGGAGTTTTATTTATCTATTTTCCAAACTTGCGGTTTTATGTTTTATCGATATTTTCGGGATTTATTTTATTACTTGGATTTAATGTTATTTATTTCTTGATTATGATGTTGAAGTTATTTATGAGGAGTAATAAATGGAATTTTTAAGACATTATTATTTATTATGTTATTTGGAGAAATACGGGTGTTACAATTTGGTATCAGAGCAGGGTTCCGTCCCGGCTCTGACCCGGGATGGCAATTTGTGGGACTGGATTTTTAATCGGTTTTAGAAGTTTTCCGAAACATTTTGGGATTTGGAGGGATTTTAAAAATAAAAGTAACTAGCACCTTTCTGTCCGGTAACTTCTAACCCAATTGTCTTTTATGACGATGAGTTTACTCATCGTTATCCATTCTCTAGTTATCAGGGTTCAGCAAGATGGTCGATAAATGGATAAGGTCATAGTTTGTCAGATTGCCCAGATGATTATCAGTTTCGCCGGTCGTGTTTGGAGATTGTATACTTGTGGATATATGACGTTTTCGCCGCCACCCAGACTTCAAGCCATCTCTCACAGAGTTTTGTCATTGGAGATTATGTGATGTGAGGATTGAGCCATTGTTGGCATGTGTTGTTTTTGTGTATGAGTGTATGGACTATTTGAGGACTTGTGGGGATCGCTTTTAGATTGGGGGTGCGGCAGCTTGCGTTGTGATTGGCAGCTTACGTTGTGTTGATATTAGAGTTACCATTGGTATGTTTGGCAGTTATTGAGTGTGTTGAATATTTCGGAGATGTTTTAGTTCACACAACTAACAAAGGATGTTGGGAGATATTTATATTGAGTTGTTCTAGTTATGCTTAGTGGGGTCGAGTATTCACGGAGTTGCAGAGATGGAGCTGAGTTTTTGCTATGTCATTCTGATATGGTTGGTTGTCACGACACTGAGTAAAGTATTTTTTTTACATGAGGACAATAGTTCATATTCTTGGAGCAGAGAAGCTTTCGTACTACATGTTGAGGTGTTATTGGATGAAGGAGTGTATGGATTTTTGGCGACTATTTCGATGGTTAAGGATGATGGACAGCATGAGCTGCAGGATTTTTTAGTTTTTGCAGAGTTTGAGGATGAATTCAAGGCTTTAAAGAGGCCGTTACCAGCTAGGGGAGATTTTCCCACTATTGAGTTGGAACCAGGGACATCACCGGTTTCATGGGCGCTGTACCGTATAACGCTAGCAAATACGGTTGAACTGAAAAAGCAGTTGGAGGATTTTTGGGTAACGGTTTCATCAGACCTAATACTTTACTGTGGGGAGCACCAGTATTGTTTGTGTAAAAAAGATGGGAGTTTCAGGTTTTATATTGAATACAGAGGTTTGAACAAGGTGATCATCAAGAATAAGTATCTGCTTCCGCGTATCGATGAGTTGTTGGATCTGTTACGATGGGCTTCATGGTATTCTAAGTTGATTTGGCATAAGGTTACCACCAGATTGTGATACCTGATGAGGATGTGTGGAAGATTATTTTTCGTATACGTTATGGACATTATGAGTTTGTGGTGATCCCATTTGGAATGACGAACGCACCGGCAGCATTTATGAAGCTTATGAATGATGTGTTTGGCGAGCATTTGGATAAGTGTATGATTGTCTCCGTCGAGGACATCCTGGTGTATTCTCGTAGCAGGGAGGAGTATGATGAGCATTTATGGATTGTATTGGGTATGTTTGGAGAGCATCAATTATTTGTTAACTGAATGACTGAATAATTTGTACCTAATGACAGAGGGAAAAAAAAAATTTTGGATTTTTTGGGCTTTGTGGTTTTAAAAGCAGGAGTTGCTTTAGATTTGGAAAAGACAACTACAATTTCAGAGTGGCTGACACTAAGATGTACAGAGTTTTGGAGCACTATTACCACTAGCTTGCTATCGAGAAAGACGTAGCTACAGTTGTATCGCGGTGTCAGATATGTCAGTTGGTTAATGTTGAGAATCAGGTACCTAGTTGGTTATTGGAGCTTGCCACTGCGATAGTGGAAATAAGATTTAGTGACTATGGATTTTGTTATTGGACGACCAACCACCTCAACTGGGAAGATTGTTATATGGGTGATCATGGATAGACTGTGGGAACCGAAATTCGCACTGTCGATTTTGATAAGTAAAAAACGTAGGAAAACTAAGTTGACCTAGTTTTCCCCGAGGATCCCGGCTATCTGCTGGGCCACGCACGACAAAGTTAAAAGAAAGTTAAGTTGAAAGTAAATACGTAAAATAAGAGAGCAAAAAGAAAGAATTTTATTTCCGAGATTCGCGGAGAGCGTTGGAACAATAGGTCGAGATCGCGGCCGTAAGAGCTGTCGATCGTCGCTAGCCTTGAAATCCTAGATCTAACCTAATTGAGTCGCAGCTCGCTAAAAAGGAAATAAAGCCTAAGTTCTAAATTGCTCTGAGAGTAGTTTGCCTTGTGATTTTCGGATCCCCTTCCTTCTGCTCCTAGACTTGCTTATATACTCCCCATATGACGGTCTATTCCTGACGGGCCGGCGCGAGCTGGGCTTTTTCCATTTTCGTCGGCCTTCATGTTTATCGGGAAAGTTGACATTTATCTTTTCGGAAAATTGATGTTTATCTTTTTGGAAGTTTGACATTTATCCTGTTTTGGGAAGATAATCGCAAACAGTCGTATCTATCTTTTTAGAAAATCGTAAAAATGGTTATCCGATCATGGTTGGTTTTCGTTGGGCCGTATCTCGGATTTCCGCTATTTTTACGATTTCCTCGAGAGAACGTTCCTACTTGGACATTGGGTTTTTCGGAAGATCTTCGATTCTTTTACGTAGGAAATGGTGTTTTTAGATAACCGTTGCCGCTTTCTACGAAGTTCTCCTATCCGTTGACGTCTTACGGGTTTTCCGAAGGCCAGGAGGAAGAAAAAGAGTTTGGTTTGCGGGATTTAAGAAAGTCGCAAAACTTTGATTTCTGGCGGTTTGAGAACTCGGAACTTACGCACGAAGACTAGCCGTCCGATAACTCGAACTAGCATGGCGCTAGGCGCCCGGCGCCTAGAGGCAAGCACGGGCGCTAGGCGCCCGGCGCCTAGAGGCAAGCACGGGCGCTAGGCGCCCGGCGCCTAGAGGCAAGCACGGGCGCTAGGCGCCCGGCGCCTAGAGGCAACACGGGCGCTAGGCGCCCGGCGCCTAGAGGCAAGCACGGGCGCTAGGCGCCCGGCGCCTAGAGGCAAGCACGGGCGCTAGGCGCCCGGCGTCTAGAGGCAAGCACGGGCGCTAGGCGCCCGGCGCCTAGAGGCAAGCACGGGCGCTAGGCGCCCGGCGCCTAGAGGCAGCACGGGCGCTAGGCGCCCGGCGCCTAGAGGCAAGCACGGGCGCTAGGCGCCCGGCGCCTAGAGGCAAGCACGGGCGCTAGGCGCCCGGCGCCTAGAGGCAAGCACGGGCGCTAGGCGCCCGGCGCCTAGAGGCAGCACGGGCGCTAGGCGCCCGGCGCCTAGAGGCAAGCACGGGCGCTAGGCGCCCGGCGCCTAGAGGCAAGCACGGGCGCTGGGCGCCCGGTGCCTAGAGGCAAGCACGGGCGCTAGGCGCCCGGCGCCTAGAGGCAAGCACGGGCGCTAGGCGCCCGGCGCCTAGAGGCAGCACGGGTGCTAGGCGCCCGGCGCCTAGAGGCAATCCAGGGTCGTCGCTCGTTTCTTCCGGCTCGTGCAAGTTTTTACGTTCTTTTTACTTCCCGGAGATTTTATCGTGTAGAGAATGTTTCTAATCGTCGATTTCGGAATGTCTTAACATTTTCCCGAGTTTTCTAGTATGAAACTTATTCTCTTAATGCTTCTCTAACATCTTTCGTATTTTGTCCGAACTTTTCGGACATCGATTTCGTCTTGACCGATTTTGACCCCAACAGTTAGCCCCCCAGCTAGGTAGGAGCCGTAGCGGTCGTAGGTCCTAGCTTGCTGTATGGTTCGTGAGGAAAGTATGGAGATGAAATCGTGCCGAAGGTCGGGGTAAATAGTAAAATTTCATGCCTATAAAGGCTTGTGAATCCTTTACCATTCTTACTTCACCCAAGAATCCTAAGTCAATTTCTCCCTCAAAGATTCTCTCTCTATTTTCAAGAAAAGATTGACTTCAAGGTCAAAACCTTCGAGGAGACAGTCTCGCTCTGCTTCGGGCAGTTTACACGCCGAGGAGGAAGCTCCGAAGCCCGAGGTTTCAGAGGTCGAGAGGAACGCGTACTGTGACGCCGTCTTTGGCTCCGATCCCCCTCTTCCTGTGATTCCGATTCCCCGGCGCCCTGTGAAGGCACGTGTGGAAGCTGATTCGCCGAGCGAGGTATCTCCCGAGTATCTCGAGATTCTCCGAAAGTTCTATAACGTTCCGGAGAAAGTCGTGTTTCGCATTCCCCTTGGGGACGAGAGTCCGGAGTGTCCTCCGGAGGGTTACTTCACTTGCTACGAAGCGTTCCTGACGCAATGTCGATTATGGTTCCCGATCCCTGGGGTCATCGTCCAAGCTCTCGATCGTTTCGGACTCTCGATCAGCCAGTTGAATGTGCCGGCTCTAGAGAGCTGGCTTGGCGTTTTGATTCTAAGTTACGAGTTAGGGATGGATCTTAGCCCTTCGGACTTTGAAGGGCTGTGGCTTTCCAAGAGCGTGAGAACCAATGGAATATTTGCCATGAAATCGAGGACTGGTCACTCGGTAATTTCTGGGCTTACCTCGCATGCTAAGGACTTCGTTAAACGTTTCTTTTTCGTGAGGATAGATGGAGAGTCTGTCGAGGAGAGCTTCCTTCATCTATTCCCGACGGAATGGTTGTACCGACGTGGTAAGATTATCGCAATTTTTTTTATTTTAGAAATCGAAAGGCGAGCCCTGAATGCGTGTGCACGTTTTTCTTATTGTAGAGAATAGGTGTCTCACGCACATCCCTTCCGATCTTACTGTCAAGAGAGACATATTCAGGGTGAGGGCCTGTTCCTGGGATTCTTTCGATCTCGATCGGATTCGGAAGGCGGTCGCGCTTCACCGATCGCGAGGCGGTACGCGACCTCTCATCAATGATGGATCCTTCGTGTTTGCTCCTTCGAGGCGGAGGGGGAAATCTTCGAAGGGCAAAGGGATCGCTTTCGAGGCCTCGTCGGAAAACAACGAACCATCGAGGTATGATCCCGACTTTGTCGCAGAGAGCGGGGGTGCTTCCGGTCCGAACCCTCCTCCAAATGACTTCTTTGATGAGCTTCCCCCGGCTTTTACCCGTGACGAGTCCTTGGATAACGAGGAGAGGGACAAGGTGACAGCGGAAGGCACTCGTTTGGTTAACGAGGTTTGTTTTCGACACTTAAGCAAATTCTTCCTATCCTTTCGCTTGAACTTGATTTTTTTTTTATTTTTGCAGGCTGTGAGAGTATGCAACGCGTCAATCGACGGAAGTTTCCGTACCGCTCGGTTGGCCCGCTTCAAAGCGGAGGAGACCGAAAGGGAGTTTGCCAAGTATAGGTTGGAGGTTGAGGAGCGAAACCGTCGGCAAGCCGAGGTCCAGGCTCGAGCCCTCGTCCGTGCAGAGAGGAGAGGACGTAGAAAAGCCGCTGCCGAAATGAATCGACGGGCGGAAATCTTTTCTACCGAATTTGAGGCGTACAAAGAGGCTCAGGACTTCGTAGGTGACTTTCGCGAGTGTCGCGGTTCGGTGGGTACTCTTTACAAGGTGCAACGTGAGGATTTCTCGCTTTCCAGCGAACTTGCCGCGATGGATGGTTCGATGAGAGTATGCGCCAACGCCGAATCCTCTGTTCCTCCGATCGAAGGAAGAATCCGGGAATTGTGGAATCCTATTCAAGTCTCGGAAGATACAGCGGATGTTGGTGCTGATGCGAACGCGGTTGACGGAGGCGAGGAGGTCGACCAGCCTGATTCCTCGTTTGATATAACTTTTTCTGATTGTCTTGCATTTGATTACAATTTGTTGTAAGCTAAGTGAGGCTGTTTGTATGTGTCGCGACCCTTAGGGGGTTGCGTGACTTTATGCTTTTCGGGATCGGCCGTCGGTGGCCTTTGAATCCCTATTATGAATGTTTTTATGAATCATGCGTTTTGATTTATACTTTCGCCAAGTGTAGAGGACTTCGAATACGCGTAGTCACTTCGTACTCGAGCTCTTTTTTGTCGCTTAACCTGTAGGTTACTTTGTAGCGAACGTTAGGTTTATAAGCGATAAGAGGCAAGTTTTGGGATCTCGTATGCTGGATACTTATGCCTATGAGATGTTTTAGATACCAGCAAGGCTGGGTTTAGGGCAAGACGTAGGTCTAATTTCGGCTGAAGCTATGCGATGACTAATCGGCTTTTCGTTTTGCTTGTTTGCGATTTCGACCTGACTTGTACCGTTTTAGAATCCGCGAAGTGCTTATCGGCTTATATGATTCGTTTGGGTACGAGTCAAGCTACTTCCTTTACGAAGAGCTAACCAAAATTTGGATTTCTTGTATAGCGCGCTATGATATCCTTGTTGGATGTGAAAGGACTTCGTTGGAAGCCAGACTACGAATTTGATTTAAGTGAAACGTTTCTATGTTTTTCTGTCGGGGCCAATCGACGGAAATTGGGTTTTTAAAGTCGCGGAAAGACTGTTTGATAGAATTTGTTGGAGGAGAGTAGAGAATCGAAACTGGTCAGGAACTTGCGACGTCTCGCGTTCCCTAAAGATACGATTTTCGTTTTCCGTAGTATTAATGCTTTCGATAAGCAAATTTCGAATTTAAGACTGTGAAAAGTTTCAAGAATGTCGAATACATGTAGAAAGTATTTTCGCGGGAGTAAAAGATTATTCGTTCCCATCTTCCCCCCCCCCTTTTTGGTGGGGGGGATAGCTGAACTCGTCGGGTTTCGACGAGCTGCCTACGTACCTCTTGCGAGGATCAAGCCATCTCGTAGTTCTGCTTATATCGCGGATGTTATTACTCCACGACTTCCGGCGTTTCGACTGTCTTAGCTAAGTCGGTGGCCGCGTCAGGAGTTGGATCATCCGTTCCGTCGGCGATGGACTCAAGGATTGGCTTATCATCCCGAGTCGTGGCCTTTTTGGACGAATCCGAGTCGTCCTTTGCCGAGTTTTCAGAGATACTCGGATGTTTCTTAATTCGCTTCAGGTTAGCCGCTGGGGCGTTCCGATTGCTGCGCAATTTATGTTCAGCCAGGAAGCAGAGTCGCGATTGTTTTTGGCTTCCCCAGATTACCGCCGTTCCAGTTGGTGTTGGAAACTTGACGCTAAGATGGTAAGTCGATGGGACTGCCTTCATGGCGTTTATCCAAGGAGTCCCCATTATGGCGTTGTAGATAGCCGGGTTATCCACTACTGCGAATTCGACGATCTTTGTGACCTCTTTCGCCATGACTGGGAGTCTGATCTTTCCGAGGGTCATGGAAGTGATGCCCGAGAATCCAGTCAACGGTCTTGGTTCTGGGATGACTTCTCCGAGGGGTATGTTCATCCTTTGGAGGGTATCGCGGAACATGATGTTGACCGTGCTTCCCGTGTCGATGAGGATGCGGCCGACTTCGAGATCTTGGATCACCAAGTCGATGACCAAAGGATCGTAGTGAGGTTTGTCGAGTCCGGCTGTATCTTGTTCCTCGAAGACGATCGCGTGATTGGGGACGTCGTCTTCTGGGCACCATCCGGGACTCGTTTCGGCTTTTCGTCCATAGGCTTTGATCGACGAAACTGAGTCCTGGTGGAAGTGCGATCCGCCGATGATCATGTTGATCCTCTGGCGATTGCTGTTGTTTCCTTCGCCATCTTGCCTTCGTCCGCGTTTCTCACCCGATTGAGTTCCAGGAGCGTTATTCTCGGGGTTAGCTCCGTCGGTCTTCGGCGGACGGTCGGAAATTAAAAGCAGGTCTTTCACGCTTTTCACCGTTGCTAGTTCGCCGGCGAGCAGCTTTGTAATGAGTCTAGCGCCGAGAACTTTGCAATTGGCGGTTGAGTGACCTCTCGTCTGGTGGAACTCGCAGCTGGAATTGTCCTTGTACGAGTTCCGCGTCCAAGTATTTCCGGCGGTCCTCCCTTGCTCGGAGTTGACGGCGTAATTATGCTCGCCTTGGACGTCTTCCCCTTCGTGATGGACGTACTTGTCGTTACGCGAGGTTTTCTTCTTACCGGGCGCTTTCTGCGGCCCGTGCTTCTGCGCCAGGACTTTCATCTCTTCCTCCATGATGATGAAATCCGTTGCTTTGTGGAGAGTGTCCTGGATGGTGCGCGGTCTCTCCAAAGAAATCCACTTTCGGAATTTCGACTTGTACCAGAGGTTTTTCCTCAGGGCGTCGATGGCGACTCTGTCGCTGAGACCTGTTACCCTGGACATTACGAGTTTGAACCTCTTTATGTAGTCGCGGAGCGGCTCGTCTTCCTTCTGAATGAGGCTCCAAAGATCTACATCGGAAGTTTCCCTGTCCATGAACATGGAAAACTGCTTCAGAAAGGCTGAAGCTAGCTGGCGAAAGCTTCCGATGGAGTTTCTTTTCAAGCGTGAGAACCACTCGAGTGCAGCACCTCTGAGGTTCTCGACGAACAAGAGACAGCAGCCGACGTCTTTTTCCCGCTCTGGAAGTTTAGACCTGGCCATCGCAATCTGAAAGGATTGCAGATGTGCCTTCGGGTCTGTGGTTCCGTCGTAGGTGGGAAGCTTTATTTTCCCGGGATCCGAGACTCGTGCGTCTGTAATTCGAGACGTGAATGGAATCTTCATCGATTCTTCGAGGAGCAGGTCGATCTCGGGAGCAGTACTGGTTGCGTGGTGAATCTGCGATTTTACCGCTTTCACCTCGGCTGCAGTCTTTGCGATGTATTCGCGTAGATCGTGGATCTCATTGGCGCCGTTTGCGCTTCTCTGTCTACGCTGGCTGCGATAGGCCCGGGTCTGGTCTTCAGCTAGCCTCTCTTGCTCTGACCAGTAGAGGTCTTCCTCCTCTTCCGTCATCGGTTTCTCGAAGGCTGCCGCCAGTCGAGCCGATTGACTTCGGGTCCTTCTGTGGTGGACGTCGGCGTCTTCGTCGGACGGATCCGACTGGTCGCTGATATCCAGATTGATTCTTTCGACGTCGACTCCTTCGTTTTTCCTCGCGGGAGGTGGAAGGTTATCCGTCGTTTTCTTCTGCCCCACCGGAGTGGTATCGTCAGGGATGAGTTCCGGGGATTCTCTCGGGGCGTCTTTTTCTTTGTCTCCGGAAGTTCCGAAGTCGAGTCTCCTGACACGCCTCACCTTGGTGGATCCGCGCGGGAGTTTGCTTTTCGCTGTTAAGGTGCTGACCTGTTTAGCGAGCGAAGCCATTAGCTTCTCTTGTTCTTCCGACCGTTTCTGGGCGGTGGCGAACAGTTCCTTCACCTGGTCTAGCATCGCGGTGTTTGCCTCAGCAGTGACCGTCGATACGTTTCCAGCAGGAGTCTTCTCAGCGTTGGCATCGGCGGCTGGTCCGTCGTGCGTTTGCTTGTCTTTTTCCGCGTTAGCAGACATGCTTAACTGGGCGTGCGTAGTTGCGAGAAAGATAATTCCGTGATGCCCCTCCTTCTAGCGCCAAACTGTGGGAACCGAAATTCGCACTGTCGATTTTGATAAGTAAAAAACGTAGGAAAACTAAGTTGACCTAGTTTTCCCCGAGGATCCCGGCTATCTGCTGGGCCACGCACGACAAAGTTAAAAGAAAGCTAAGTTGAAAGTAAATACGTAAAATAAGAGAGCAAAAAGAAAGAATTTTATTTCCGAGATTCGCGGAGAGCGTTGGAACAATAGGTCGAGATCGCGGCCGTAAGAGCTGTCGATCGTCGCTAGCCTTGAAATCCTAGATCTAACCTAATTGAGTCGCATCTCGCTAAAAAGGAAATAAAGCCTAAGTTCTAAATTGCTCTGAGAGTAGTTTGCCTTGTGATTTTCGGATCCCCTTCCTTCTGCTCCTAGACTTGCTTATATACTCCCCATATGACGGTCTATTCCTGACGGGCCGGCGCGAGCTGGGCTTTTTCCATTTTCGTCGGCCTTCATGTTTATCGGGAAAGTTGACATTTATCTTTTCGGAAAATTGATGTTTATCTTTTTGGAAGTTTGACATTTATCCTGTTTTGGGAAGATAATCGCAAACAGTCGTATCTATCTTTTTAGAAAATCGTAAAAATGGTTATCCGATCATGTTTGGTTTCCGTTGGGCCGTATCTCGGATTTCCGCTATTTTTACGATTTCCTCGAGAGAACGTTCCTACTTGGACATTGGGTTTTTCGGAAGATCTTCGATTCTTTTACGTAGCAAATGGTGTTTTTAGATAACCGTTGCCGCTTTCTACGAAGTTCTCCTATCCGTTGACGTCTTACGGGTTTTCCGAAGGCCAGGAGGAAGAAAAGGAGTTTGGTTTGCGGGATTTAAGAAATTCGCAAAACTTCAATTTCTGGCGGTTTGAGAACTCGGAACTTACGCACGAAGACTAGCCGTCCGATAACTCGAACTAGCATGGCGCTAGGCGCCCGGCGCCTAGAGGCAACGCGGGCGCTAGGCGCCCGGCGCCTAGAGGCAGCGCGGGCGCTAGGCGCCCGGCGCCTAGAGGCAGCACGGGCGCTAGGCGCCCGGCGCCTAGAGGCAGCACGGGCGCTAGGCGCCCGGCGCCTAGAGGCAAGCACGGGCGCTAGGCGCCCGGCGCCTAGAGGCAAGCACGGGCGCTAGGCGCCCGGCGCCTAGAGGCAAGCACGGGCGCTAGGCGCCCGGCGCCTAGAGGCAAGCACGGGCGCTAGGCGCCCGGCGCCTAGAGGCAAGCACGGGCGCTAGGCGCCCGGCGCCTAGAGGCAAGCACGGGCGCTAGGCGCCCGGCGCCTAGAGGCAAGCACGGGCGCTAGGCGCCCGGCGCCTAGAGGCAAGCACGGGCGCTAGGCGCCCGGCGCCTAGAGGCAAGCACGGGCGCTAGGCGCCCGGCGCCTAGAGGCAAGCACGGGCGCTAGGCGCCCGGCGCTTAGAGGCAGCACGGGCGCTAGGCGCCCGGCGCCTAGAGGCAAGCACGGGCGCTAGGCGCCCGGCGCCTAGAGGCAAGCACGGGCGCTAGGCGCCCGGCGCCTAGAGGCAAGCACGGGCGCTAGGCGCCCGGCGCCTAGAGGCAGCACGGGCGCTAGGCGCCCGGCGCCTAGAGGCAAGCACGGGCGCTAGGCGCCCGGCGCCTAGAGGAAAGCACGGGCGCTGGGCGCCCGGTGCCTAGAGGCAAGCACGGGCGCTAGGCGCCCGGCGCCTAGAGGCAAGCACGGGCGCTAGGCGCCCGGCGCCTAGAGGCAGCACGGGTGCTAGGCGCCCGGCGCCTAGAGGCAATCCAGGGTCGTCGCTCGTTTCTTCCGGCTCGTGCAAGTTTTTGCGTTCTTTTTACTTCCCGGAGATTTTATCGTGTAGAGAATGTTTCTAATCGTCGATTTCGGAATGTCTTAACATTTTCCCGAGTTTTCTAGTATGAAACTTATTCTCTTAATGCTTCTCTAACATCTTTCGTATTTTGTCCAAACTTTTCGGACATCGATTTCGTCTTGACCGATTTTGACCCCAACATAGACTCACCAAGTCGTTTCATTTCTTACAGATCAAGAAAACATATGGAGCTGATTAGTTGGCGCATGTTTACTTCACAGAGGTTGTGAGGTTGCTGGGAGTTCTCATCAGTATCGTATCAGATCATGATGCAAAAGTTCACATATACATTTTGGAGAGCCATTTAGAAGGCACTTGGGACAAAGGAAGCTTGGGAAAGTATCTACTTCTAACGGAGTTTGCCTACAACAACATCTATCTTTAGAGCATTGGGATCGCACCATATGTCACTTTACGTTAGGCCTCATCAAACACGATTTTGTTGGACAAAAGTGAGGGAGAGACAAGACGTAGAACCAGACGGTGGAGCAGGTTGTGATGCTAAAGGTTCAACTAAAAGAAGCCCATGAACGTCAAAGAGTTATGCAGATCATACGACCAAGGATTTGGAGATTTATTTGGAAGACTTGGTATACCTGAAATTAAGGACATTTTAGGGAGGATCTAAGATTCAAAAAGAAAAAAAAAAGCGGAAGTCGAGATATATAGGATCCTACTCCATTGTGGAGTGGACTGGAGCCGTGTTTATAGAATGCAAGTTACCATCAGAATTGCCAGACCTCATTTTGCATCAGCTGCCACGATCAGCTGCCACGCGAATGTAAGAAAAAAAAAAGAAAAAAAAAATCGGCACATACTCAGTTAAGTGAAAATTTTGATCAGCGAGGGAAAGAGGTTCAGAGGATGATGACCATGTTCGTCAAAGTATGTTGAGAGAGACAAGATCCAGGAGAAAACTCAGGAAACCTAAACGCATATGAGGATTGAGGACTATATAAGCTTTTTCAGGATGGTATTTGACAATTGGCGCAACATTTGAATTCGGGGACGAATTCTTATTTAGTGGGGGAGAATTGTAACGACCCGGTTTTCACTAAACCAGTATAGAAATTGGTTTGATTATTTAATTGGTCTAAACCAAACTATTTGCTAAACCAAAGCGATATATAACCCCGTAAGCATCTCCTTCCTCATAATAACCTAGCTGTCATCTTCCTTTTGCGGCAACTCTTGAGGCTTCTCATCACCAGCCACCTTTTCTCATCAAATAAAGTTTGTTTCATCTCTGGAGAAGAACCATGATCGTTGTGATTGGTGTTGTGGGAACTGCTCAAGACGAGATGAGAAAATGAAACCTGAGCCGTCACGGTCCGTCACGACTGGCCATAGATCTGCACTGCCATGATTCACAAGTCACCGGAGCCACCATCTCATCATCACCAACCACCATTGAGTTGCGTCCCTGTGAACCTAAAGCCACCAGACGTGTGTCCTATAGCACCAGGGATACTTTTGTGCAGCAGAGATTTCATCATTTCTTAAGCTAAAGAGAAGAGATGGATACATCAGACCCATGGCTGAGGAGTGGTTTTGCGAGAGGTTTCTAGTACGATCCAAGGAGTTATAGGATGCTAGTCATGCATCTTTGGATAGATCTCGTTTCCAGGAATCTGTAGCAACAAAGGGAATCAAGTTCGGAGTTGTACAGTAAAAGTTATTGACGTTGCTTCTTGGTCAAGAATAAGCTTAAGCTGTTGCAGTGCAGAGGCAGTTCCGACGAGTCTCGGTGTAAAGGCGAAACAGTCGACCAAATCAAAAGCTTTCAGTCTGTAAATTCGACAGTAAGTGCTTTACTCTGTTATCTATCATCTCAAGCAAGCGGATTGTCATTTAGAGTTATTTTCTGAGATTTATGATTGTTTTCGTGAGAGTTCTTGGTGCAGTCTGCGTTTGCGACCAGCTTGTAGACGAAGCTAGTTTGGGTAATCAAATGGTGTCCGATCGGAGTAAACTCGGTGGCTACGGAAAGAGGACATCTAGTACTACATTCTTACCGGAGGGATTGAAAAGTGAACGGTTGGTTCTTGAGTTATTCACCTATTTTCAGAGAGCTTCGGAGTTGTGGTGTTAGAGCCGTAGAGGTCCATTCGATGTGTATTCAGGTTTTCTTCAGAACCCGTGGCAAAGGTGAGGGTCTACTCCGTAATTCCCGTACCAGTGTAGAATTCTTTCAATCGTAGTTTAGATTTCGAAGCATGAATTGAGTCTGTTTGAGTCGTGTTTGCTAGTTAGTTCATTTACTGTAAACCGGAATTAGGGGTCTAGAAGATTCAACTATTGTTTGGATTGTGTGATGCTGAGTTATGAGATATATATATGTACGTACATAGTTATGAGTAGGGACTATGTGCGAGGGCGGGGGTTCAGGGATGCCTGGACTAGCGACACCACTGTTGGGCGGGGGCTCAGAGACGTCTGGGCTAGCGACGCAGCTTGTGTGGGGCGTAGTGCAGAGACGTTTGCATTGACGCAGCTTTGTTGGGCGGGGGTACAGAGACATACTGTACTAGCGACGCAGCGTATGTATATCCGTATGAGGAGATGCGGGGTGTGTGGGTTAGCTATGCACTATCAGCGCATTGTTTGTGATGTGTGATGCCTTAGGCGTCTTGTTTGTTCATGTTAGAGCTAAACTTCTATAGTGGGAGTTCTATTTACTCAAGTCGGTGTGTTGCGTGGGTAGCATCCCATACCTCACTGAACGATTCCCCTGTCGTTCATCCCTTTTCTTCCTCCTTTCAGGTGAGACTGACGAACAGAAGTGATTGCTATTGGATTGGTGCTTTTGGGAGTTTTATTAATCTATTTTCCAAACTTGCGGTTTTATGTTTTATCGATATTTTCGGGATTTATTTTATTACTTGGATTTAATGTTATTTATTTCTGGATTATGATGTTGAAGTTATTTATGAGGAGTAATAAATGGAATTTTTAAGACATTATTATTTATTATGTTATTTGGAGAAATACGGGTGTTACAAAATTATCATCTACCAAGACTCAGCTTCCATATGATTACTACTACTTAAAGTACTGTAAGCCTCCCAAGATCTTGAATACCGGTGAAAATCTTGGGGAGGTTCTCAGAGGAGATCGCATTGAGAACTCGGTGTATACTGTAAGCAAGGATTTATATATTTATTGCTTCTGGTCTTTGTACATTAATATGTGTCACCCCAGCTCATGTTTGAGTCTACTTTTGATTCTTTTTCAGTTTGAAATGTTGGAGGATCAGTCCTGTAGAGTAGGTTGTCGTGTGAATGTTGATGCTGAATCTGCCAAAATGTTCAGGGAGAAGATTGATGATGAGTACCGGGCTAATATGTGAGTTTATTTTATATGTTTTTCTTGATACGTGCGAGGTAGTTTTGATGAGTTGAAATGACTGTGTAGGATTCTTGATAATCTTCCGGTAGCTGTTCTTAGACAACGAAGAGATGGAAGTCAATCTACGACTTACGAACATGGTTTTCGTGTTGGCTTCAAAGGAAGTTACGAAGGGGTAAAACATCTTTAAAACCTCTATGGCTACTACACACTCTTTTTTATGTACCAATCTTGAATAGTTTACTCTGTTTTTTTTTATGTAGAGTAAAGAGGAAAAATACTTTATCCATAACCACTTGAGCTTTCGGGTCATGTACCACAGAGACGAAGCGTCTGATTCTTCTCGAATTGTTGGTTTTGAGGTTACTCCTAATAGGTAACTTTTACTGGTTATCTTCAACGTTATTGAAGACTCTGAGATTCTTATTAGCTAAGTTCGTTTTGTTTTTTTTTCTCCCTTTGAGTAGTATTTTGCATGAATACAAAGAGTGGGATGAAAACAATCCTCAGTTAACAACATGCAATAAAGACACAAAGAATCTGATCCAAAGCAACACTGTTCCACAAGAAATTCAGGAAGGAAAAGAAATCGTGTTTACGTATGATGTCACCTTTAAGGTAACTCACTTACTTAACAGAGCTTGTTATTTACGCTCTCAAAACAGATTATGATGCTTAAAATATGCAGGAGACTGAAATCAAATGGGCTTCGCGGTGGGACACATATTTGCTCATGAACGATGATCAAATCCACTGGTTTTCAATCATAAACTCCCTCATGATTGTACTTTTCCTCTCTGGAATGGTAGCGATGATCATGATGAGAACTTTGTACAAGGATATTTCAAACTACAATCAGCTGGAGACCGAAGACGATGCTCAGGAAGAAACAGGATGGAAACTCGTACACGGAGATGTGTTTAGGACACCCGTGAACTCTGGATTACTGTGTGTTTACGTCGGCACAGGTGTTCAAATTTCCGGTATGACCCTCGTGACAATGATGTTTGCATTGCTGGGATTCTTGTCTCCATCCAACAGAGGAGGGCTCATGACTGCCATGGTTCTCTTATGGGTATTCATGGGAATCTTTGCTGGTTACTCCTCTTCTCGTCTTCACAAAATGTTCAAAGGGAACAACGAGTGGAAACGAATCGCAAGACTGCGTTCATGTTCCCTGGAATCCTCTTTGCAACCTTCTTTGTTCTCAACACACTCAAATGGGGAGAACAATCATCTGGAGCCATTCCCTTTGGTACAATGTTTGCTCTGGTCTGTCTCTGGTTCGGTATCTCTGTCCCGCTCGTCTTCATTGGTAGCTATCTCGGTCATAAAAAGCCAGCAATCGAAGACCCGGTCAAAACAAACAAGATCCCGAGACAAGTACCAGAGCAACCATGGTACATGAAACCAGGTTTCTCCATACTAATTGGAGGTATCCTTCCGTTTGGAGCAGTCTTCATCGAGATCTTCTTCATCCTAACATCGATATGGCTCAACCAGTTCTACTACATCTTCGGATTCCTCTTCATAGTGTTTTTGATCTTGATCGTGATCTGCGCAGAGATCACAGTCGTACTCTGTTACTTCCAGCTCTGTGGCGAAGATTACAACTGGTGGTGGAGAGCTTACTTAACATCAGGCTCGTCCTCAGTGTACCTATTCTTGTACTCCATATTCTACTTCTTCACAAAGCTTGAGATCACAAAGCTAGTTTCAGGGATGCTCTACTTCGGGTACATGATCATCATCTCTTTCTCGTTTTTTGTGCTAACCGGGTCGATCGGTTTCTACGCATGTTTCTGGTTCGTTAGAAAGATCTACTCCTCAGTGAAGATTGACTGAACATATGAAGGTTTTGTTGGATGGTTAGTCTTAGTCAGAACTCAGAAACAAGAAGTTACCAAAACATGTTCAATGATACAGCTATATATTATAGTAAAGTTTATGCTTATCCTTAAGAATCCCAGATTACGAAAATGATAATTTCAAGAGTAGGAAACACACATTTGATACACTTGTTGAGTTCATGTAAGTGTTTCCAGTGATGGGTCCGGCCCGTAGATCATTAGGCCTGACGTGAGAAACAAAAAGGCCATTAATTGTTAACAGGAGATTATTATTAAAACGACATCGTTTGCTAGCTTAGCCACCTACAATATTCTCCGGGCCAATAGAGAAGAGACTTCAAAAAACAAACCGAGAGAAACAAAAGGTTTGAAGACGATCTCCGCTCTGCAACAGAAGAGGTTTCGACTCTCTTCTGTTTCTTCTTTAAAAGTACTTTTCCTCAATATCATTCTACATGTTATCGTGTCTGAATATTAAATACGGTTCAATTGTCGATCTCCTGAAGCTGCTGCGATCAATTTTAATTCGAAACTGATTTCTATTGAGAGGTTTAGCTTGATTTGATTTCGTTTGATCCTGTAAAACCCCTAATTGATCTTTTCTCGTTAATTCCCAAACTTAGCTTGATGTAATTGTGGATGATTGATTCCGAGAAAAGTGACGTAGTTTTGAAAATTTTGCTAGTTGGGGTATGTAATGATCATTTTGAGGTTTGTCTTTTGTCTCTTTACTTCAGAAAATGTCTGGAAGAGACCACCGATATCAACGAGAAGTTCAAGACCCTTACCATGATCGGCGTCGTTTCTCCCCGGAGAGACCATTCCTTCGAGCCCCTCCACCTCCATCATTGCTGGAAGATCTTCAGATACAAGAAGCTGAAATCCGGAGGCTTTTGGGTGATAACCACAGACTAGCTGACGACCGAATGCTTCTAGAGAGAGAGCTCGGTGCTGCAAAGGAAGAGCTTCACCGGATGAACATGATGGTCTCTGATCTCCGCGCCGAGCAAGATCTGCAGTCGAGGGAGTTCAGTGAGAAAAGGCATAAACTTGAGGCGGATATTGGTGCTATGGAGTCTTACAAGAAGGATGCTGCGCAGTTGCGTGGCGAAGTTCAGAAGCTGAGTGAGATTAAGCGTGATCTAAGTGGAGACGTTCAGATACTTAGGAAGGATTTGGTGAAGTTGCAGTCGGATAACAAGCAGATTCCGGGTTTGAGAGCTGAGGTTGAGGACCTGCAGAAGGAGCTTATGCACGCTAGGTATAAGATTTGAACTTGTATATTCTAGTGCCTGAACTTCTGATCTTCGGTTTTAAATGCTAAAAGGAATTGTTGGAACAGAGGTGCTATTGACTATGAGAAGAAGGAAAAGTTTGAGCTTATTGAACAGCGGCAGATAATGGAAAAGAACATGGTTTCTATGGCCCGTGAAGTTGAGAAGCTACGAGCAGAACTTGCTACTGTTGATAGTAGGCCGTACGGTTTTGGTATGATTCTCCTTGATCTGTCCTGGATAAATTTTTGTACTTTAGTTGAAATTGCTAACTGCTTTGGTGTGATGTTATGTATCCAGGTGGGTCATATGGGATGAATCTGGGCAGTATGGATGGCGCTTACCGTGGTTCCTATGGAGAAACCGATGGTTTTCTGGTACTCATGCTTGTATCCTTGTATAATGTGTTTTTTTTTTTCTTGTGAACTTGTACTTTGACACGCCTTATTATATTGCTTGTTTCTTAGGGGTCTTCGGAAAGGAGTCAATATTACAGCCATGGATCTGGCTCGCAGAAGAAACCTCGCTTGGATCGTCACTGAATGCTATAAATGATCTCTGGAAAAGAGAATGAGGTGAGTCTAAACTGGCTACTTTGAAACACTCCTCTTGTTGTTTTATGGGTATGCATCTACTCTAAATCAAAACGTTAGTTCTTCTACTCTCTCAATAAGACATTTTAATTAAGTAAGTTCGCTGGCTAAACTATGTCGTATGTTTCTATAATTCAATGATTTGGTTTTTCCTGTTTGGTAATAGCTATGTCCATTTATCCCTCTTATTCTTCTGCTTGCATCCTTTACTCTCTGGCCTTAATTGTTCGTAAATGGTAATCCCTCTGATAGAAACCTCAGAGGAGGATGTCTTTGTGCCAGTAAGTTTGAGAAAACATACTGGCACTGAAATCTATATGACATTCCCCTCTTCGTGCTTCAATCCCACACTCCTTCCTTCTGCTGTATTTTTATTTATTAAGATCTGGTGAGCGAACCTAACCCCTTTCTAAGGGGCTGAAGGCTTTAAATACTTGGTGTGAGGAGAGATTTGAGAGATTGATTGTGGCCACATTTTTCTGGAAACTGTCGAGTTGCAATTGCTTGTTTATGGAAGCTAAAAGGGAGAATTTTTCCACGGGTCATTGCTTTTATGTGGTGGTGTTATGTAATGTTCTAGTAGATTTAAGGTATACAAGAGAATCTCAGTTAAGGTGAAGTCAGAAGACCCCCCGGTACGGATTGTTTTTGAGCAAGGTCTCCATCTGAGCGATCAGTGTCCTCACCCCCAACTGCATCTGGACAGAATATATGTGCCGGAAGTGCTTTTGGACTTGGTCAGAGTTGTAGGACCCTTACTGCCCACTGACAATCGTATGGTGGATTGGGAAAATATACACCTGGGCTCTACCATCAGAAACTTTGTGTGCCATTAAGTGTACCACATACTTTACGGTTCTAGCCATTGGAAGAAAGGTGACCTGGAGCTGATGCACAGCATTTTCTGATGGGGTGGCTGAATCTCAGTTTCAAAGATTGAATATCACTCCGAACAACATAAAATGAGTTCTGAAGTTAGGAGGCTGGTTGGAGATTATAATCATGGATGATAGATGGATATATAGAAGACATATCAGAGGGACGTTTCATGGAGTTGCTTTATCAGAGACATGGTAATCAGTCTACAGAGTCATCAGGGTCCTTCATCAGCTTTTAAGACTCCTACATTTGCTATTGGGCGGGTCAACAAGTTATCATGAGGCCGGAATTATCTACCGAGATCCGAGCTCTCTGGAAATATTCAAGCGGGGAGACAGCTCTTAACTACTCTATTAGGACTGCGTTGCAGAGTTGCTCCATATTAGTCGGAAACGTCAAGAGTAGATTTTCTGATGCATAAGTTTATTTCTTATTTTGGAGCATTCGCGATGAGCAGGAGAGAAGAACTTCGTTCAGGTGCAGTGTGGCAAATAAGTTAGGATTTGACGGTGGTGCATCCTATGATTAGGTGTGTATTTTAGTGGGTCCTGGTACTTGATTGAAGAAAAGCAAGTTTGGAACATTCTTACGGAGAGAGCTATAGTCTCAAAGTACCTTATCCTATCCTTTACTTGCCTTCAGAGAGAGGAATTTTTTCATATATCAAGAGATCGTCAATGGCCTTGTTGATTATGTTGATGGTACATCAGTTTTTGGGTTTGCATTTTCCAAGGATGTTGATGTGCCTGACAAAAAATATCTCCAACGAGTCAGGTATGCGATCTTCCCAAGAAAACTTCGCTTACGAGAAAGTTTATTTATATAAATTCTGGTTATATCTTCTAGAGGTTAGCTATGTTTGGTTTGGCATATAGGTCCTCATACTTTAAATTTTTGCATATAACGGATCCATTTCTGTTTCTTTGTGTCCGCATTATTATTTTTGCCACATCAATGTTGGATTTTCTTTAGTGATGTGACAATGGAGGTTGAATCAGTCATTTTTTTCTAAAGAATTTGTGAGACTTTGAGACTTTCCTAGATTTCACATTAGAATGTTGATAGAAACGAATTGCTGGACTGATGGACAAGTAGCTGTTCTTGAAGATGGTTCACTACATTGGTCTCTGGTGTTTCGTGGAAGAAAAGCTCTTTAGAATTGACTGGTCAAGACTTTCTTAACCATGTGAAGTTTCTGGAAGCTGCAAGAGATCTATAGATAAGAATAAAGGCAAAGCTTATGTAGATGAGAAACACGTAGGATCAGCTCACTTAAGCCTGGAACTGAGAGCTAGTGGTGTAGTTTTTAGTAAAGGAAAAACTTTGAAGCTTTAGAGGATCAGCTCACTTAATCCTGGAGCTGACAGCCACTGCTGTAAGTGCAAGCTTTAAGGCTTTATATTAATCTGAAAGTAGATCGGTGTAGGTTTGACCAAGATGAAAGGTTGTACCCGATATAAACCTAGATGTAACTTTGTCGACTTCCCTCTTACTTTTTCAAAGACTGAGGATCTCTGTTTTAAAAAGAGCGTTTTTTCTTCGCGCAAGGCGCAGACCCAGACGTCATGGTCTGCTAAGGCGAGGCTAGGTCCTAGAGGAAGGCGCCTTAAGCGCAACAAAGGTGCGCCTTGAAGTTTTTGGTGCCTCCATTTGAGTTGAATCTCGTCAATGAGGCTTACGGTGTGTTGGGTGCGTTGTTGGTGCTAGCTTTACGCATTGAAGAATCATATCTTTGATAGTTGAAAGAAACAAATCTGGATGTGAATGGGTCAGGCTCACATGTGAGCATATCGAGTCTGTGCAGGATAGAGAGAAAGCGTTTGTTATTGGTGTTGAATGAATCAAAGCGGAAGAAGCTGTTGAAAGAGAAGTAATCGTGTGCAGCAGGTGCTTGGGACAGAGTCGAACATGAAGGGACTTCTTCACGGGAAAAAGTTGTCTGAACGGTTTTCCACCAAAATCAGACGTGCTATATGCAGGAGTGCTTGGGACGGGGACATCTAAGAAGGATTTCTATCAGGAAACATTGATCCATAAGGCAAGCGCCTTAGTGCACCATGCCCCTACATCTTCAGAAAAGTTTTTGCCCTCTTGTGTCCTTATCCAGGACAGATGGAACTCTAGTTGAACTGTATCGTCTGCAGGAATCTGCAAGATGATTGGTACTGCATTGCAAAGATTCAAGCTTCCAGTAATGAATCTTCTTGGAGCAATACACGGTACAGGAAGGGATGGTTGTACTCAGGCATTTGATAAGCGTCGACACGAAAAGAATAGTTCTTCAAGCTCTAAACCCGTTTCACCTCTTAGACATATGTGTAGAGATACTCGTCTTTTTTGTGTCATGTAGCATTTGTAGGCTTTGCATGAAACTTTTCACTATTAAAAAAAGCTGCTCTGATTTGGTCTTTACATGTTTTGATTTATTCTTCTCTTCGTTTCAGGTAATAAAGCTTGAAAATGACAGACTTCGAGGCCAGTCATCAACTAGCTGGAACCGAAAAAAGAAACCAAATGTTTATCATAGAAACCAGTAAGTGTGTTAAAAACATCATTACAGAGTCAACATCTATATACCCTTTATTATCATAATCAACGAGTTGAAAGTTACTTATACATTGCAAGTTATGTTCTGATAAATGATTGAAATTTACTTATACATAGCAAGTTACGTTCTGATAAATGATTCATGATCCTGACATTTTCTTTCAGGTTGTTAGAACCGGAGGCAACATCTTGGACCTTTTCCCTCTCACCAACGTCTTGGTATCAGGAAAAACTCCATCTCCAATTTCCTCAATCGCACCTTCTTTTGTGACACTAATGGGGTATGCAACCAAGTGGACACCGTTCATATCCACGACCTCGTCTCCGCTGTAAATGTCCCACATTTGCTCCCCAATTGTCCGTAACCCTCGGACGCATTCAAGACTCTCTGGCTCCGAGAAAGATAACTCATCCACTGTGATCTGTCTACCTGTATGCTCGTACCAGAGCGACAACCGGTAAGCTCGAATCTCATTTGTGTTGGTTGTATCTGTTTGGTAGCAACCTATTGCAATCTCCGTGTCACGACAACCGTCCATTGATCTCTGGTTTATGTTGGCTGATCCTATTAAAACGTATGCATCGTCCACTACAAACACACAGAAAGACAATAATAAGTAAGCAATCTTCATTTTTGTTTCAGGTTAGGAATTTGAACCAAACCTATCATGATCTTGGAGTGGACATAGACCATGAATCTGCGGTTCCTCTGTGCGTTCCAGTACTGTGTTTTGGAATGCGGTGATGAAACTGCTTCATACTCTCCGTCTCTCTTCTCTTCTCTGTTTGCGAGACAGAAGAAGTTCAAGTAATCTCTCGGATGCGTCCCGTCTCCAGTCTCCCTTATCGCCTCTCCTATGATCCGATACATCATCGACATTGTCTCTCTTGTCCAATGAAGCATCTCTTCGACCGTTTCACTCTCTGGTTGCCCTTCTGGCCACATTGGTATCACTATATACACCGCAAATCTCTCCTTCGCGCGTATCTTTGCTGCGATCTTTAAAGCTATCTCAACCGGTATCAAGTTTGTGCATCCGCTTCCGTTCTTGCTCTCCCAATGCTCGCAGCTTCCCATGAAATACTGATTCTCAATGTATATAAACCTCTCTGCTTTCCGAATTGCTGCGACGTAGCCGTCGTGTACACTCCGCTCAACTTGTAAGCCTCTTGGCATCTCCGTTGCCGATACGTGATCTATCGATCTCAGGACTTGAACGTTCCATTTCCTGTCATCTTCTTCAGTGGTCTCTGGTCCTGTTCTGTTTACTAAGTTTCTAATCCCTTCGGTGTTGACCAACACCGAAGGGTTACACTGTTTGGTCCATCTCTGTTCAAAGTTCTTCAAAACATCCCATGCTGCAGCCCCGACCACACACACGTGACAGTCGTGCCACGGCTCTCTTGGTCCGCCTCTGCTTAGCTTAGCTCCAGCAAGACTCGTTTGATAGAAGTCATCGCTCGTCCCGAGTGTACGGAACAGAGAATGCTCCTCTGTGTCGTACCGACCATCGCACAGGTCGAAACCGCCGAGGAAGCTCATGATTTCTCGCTCTTTTGTGTTTGTATTCGTTACACGCGTGTCCACTGTTATGGTCTTTTGGTGATGTGCGAAAGCCGTAGGGAGCTTCTTGTGCGATCTTGGACACAATCTACCGACAACACTTGTGTCTCTGAAGTAAGCAAGAGCGGTTTGGTCTTTTGTTCGCATTACACCTTTGTTCTTGATCATCGGTAGAGACGACTCGTCGTTCCACAGCATCACTCTCACCGCTACACCTTCATGTGCTTTCCGTTTCAGAAGCTCACCGATCGTGACTCCCACTGCGTGTGGAATCTCTGTCTCTTCATCGCGTACTAGAACGAGATTAGGGTTGAATGCCCATCCTGCGATGTAGACTAAGTGCCTAGCGCAATCAATCGCTTTGTAAACATCTTCCCATAGGTTTCTTGCGTCACAAGAAACATCATGAACCCTAGGATCAAACGTGGCTTTATGATGCGCGTCTTGATACAATATGACCCTGCAACTGGATCTCTGTGGGAAACTCGCGTTCTTAATACCTTGAAAAGGCTCTCCTTCAAGTGTTCTGCACCATCCCGGTTCTAGATAAGCCGGTCTGAACCACATCATACACTTGAGCTTCAAGTTAGGTTTCATAGATCCATTATTTGCTGTAAGAGGAAAGCACCCGTTGACGATTGCTGTGTTAGAAGTAAGAATCTGTTCTGCAGAGATCCGGAATCTTCCGAGAACAGAACAGTGAGTCTTGAGCGTGATTGTGATGGTCGTGTCGGAAACAGGATGTGCGCAGAGGATCTGAAATGTCTGGTTCCAGACACGGTCGTGTTCTGTGCTTGTTTTGGCAACTTTCTTTTTGTTTAGCTTAACGGTCACGTAAGCTGGTCTTGGCTTGGTACATATACACTGCGAACAACATAAAAAAATATCTCATGAGACATTAAACACAAATGTTATCGTTATGAATTTCACCATAAACAGTATCATATTTACACTGAAAGGAAATGTAGGAGAGAAAGGTGTTGCGTCGAAGATTGTAATCTCGAGTGTTCCATGGAAGAACTTCTTCTGTTCCTCGAGCTCCATCTTATTTCTTTGTACGAAAATGGGTCTTTAAGAGTGTGAGAAACCTTTCTGCGATTATGTGTGTTGAAGCTGGGTCAGTTACATTAGGCACAAGGATGTGTCTATGTTTATTTATATACATGTGTTTGCTAAAACTTGGAGGATTCTCCAAGGACAATCTTAAAGAAAACATTCAACAACATATTTTATGTGTATTAATTTAAAGGTGGAGTGTCTTGGAATACAGATCAAGCACTCGACTTTTGGTTTATCAGTACGAGTTGTAAAAGCAAACTGTTGAAGTGTATCGAAATATAAGTTTTGGGATGATGGGGTTACTAGAAAATGTGTGGTGATCTTGGTAAATTTCATGTGGGATAATCCACGCCCAGTAGCGGTAAGACGATGCAGGAAAAGGCACCTTGGGTCCCAATTTAAGATGACGCTCTATGGCTGATGGCAAAACACCCTTTTAATTATGTCGAAAGACACCAGTCCATATATGTCAAAACTCAAAACAAACAATAATCATTTTAACTGACTATTGAAATTGACTGATGATTTTATATGGTTTATGTTGAAAAAGGCTGACTAATGATTTTGTATGCTTCGGAATGAAGAGAAACATTAAACGAATCTCATATACTAAGGACTGAATTAATGTTTTTTTTTTGAAAAAGGCTTAACTGAATTAATGTTTTTATGGAATTCAATCCTAAATACATGTACGAAATAGGACATATAAACATCGAGACTTTTCTTTTTTAACAAAAAAAAAAACGTTTCTATGATGATGTTTCTATAATTGTTTAACAATTATACTCTGTTTCTATTTAGATTGATGTTTTAGTACAAAACAAACAAATTAAGAAAAATATTATTTATATTCAAAACACTTGATTAAAAAGAAAAAGTAGAGAAAAAGTAAGTTAAAATACTTGATTAGATAGAAAAAATAATATTATTTATTAGTTTTTACCTTAAAAATCTCAAAACTTCATCTAATTTGAAACAAATTTTTCTTTCTAAAATATCATCTAATTAGAAACAGATGAAGTAGTTTGTAGTTGAAAATTAATCCATTCCAAAAATAAACTTAATATCACCAAAATACGTAGTACTAAAAGCCTAAAAAGCTCTGGTTGATAAAAATAAAATTTTCTGCTCAATGAAACACAGAATTATGATACAAATAGTTTTTTTCGGAAAGAATAAAATATGACTGTATGAAACAAATAAAATCTTAAGTTTGTAACAGATATGTTAGTGTTAATAAAAACATTACAATGATATAGTACCTAAAAGTTATATATAGTACCTAAAAGTTATATATAGTACCTAAAAGTTATCTACTTTATTATTATATCTAAAATACTCTAGGGGCTGAGCAAAAATACATATTTTTTTCTCCAGCAAAAACATAAATGTGTTATTTATTTATAAAAACAAATCTCTTTCTGTAAGCTATTCAACCTCTCTCTATCTCTCCCCACGCCGCGTGAAACGAAAATGACGAACTACGGCTCGATCCCGACGTCGTCTCATCCATCTCCACCGATCGATCTCGAGTACATCTCACGCGCCAAACACCGCATCAAATCAGGTCTCGCCACGCGCCGTCCATGGAAAACGATGTTCGATCTCCACTCGATGAGCCTCCCCCACGGCTTCTTCGACGCGGTCTCGAGGATCAAGACGAACCTCGTCTACTTCAGAGCCAACTACGCCGTCGTCGTCCTCGTCATCCTCTTCCTGAGCCTCATCTACCACCCGACGTCGCTCCTCGTCTTGGCCGTCCTCGTAGTCTTCTGGATCTTCCTCTATTTCCTCCGCGACGAGCCTCTCGTGGTCTTCCGCCACCAGATCGATGATCGGACGGTCATGATCTGCTTGTCGGTTTTGACGGTTGCGATGCTTTTGTTCACGCACGCGACGGTGAATGTTCTCGGGGCGGTGTTGACGGCTGCGGTGTTGGTTGTGGTACACGCGGCGGTTAGGAGGAGTGATGATTTGTATCTTGATGAGGATGCGGCGGCGGCGAGTGAAGCTTCAGGGCTGACGTCATATCCATAACCAAAATCCAATTTGTTTTTTTTTTTTGTTTTTATGATGTTACTGTGTGATTTGGATGGAGAGGCTTTTGAAAAGTGTTTAGATTTTTTTTCAAAAAAAAAAAAGTGTTTAGATTCTACTCCGTTCAGTTATGTACAATTTGTTCTACTCTTTATTTCTCATCCTCAATGGTAATCTTGAAGAAGTGTAACACTCTTGAAACAAAAGTACTGTATATCGTAATCAATAGCGATTAGTGTCCTGCTCATAATAATACCCTTATGCTCTAAATTAATCTTTTTAAACTAAAATCTAATACGGCGTCGTTTGTTTTATTCTTCCTTATTTTGGATAGTCCAGTGTCCAGCCATTGGTTTAACCCGAACCGACCCATAAAAATCCGGGCAAGTCAAACAGATAGAAGAGAACCAGCTTTAAACCCTAAAATGGTCCGAGATCTCAATCTGAAAATCTCTTCTCGCTTGTTCCTTCTGATGGCGACTACTTCGAAAGTGTGCAGATTATCGTCAAAGATACAGTCTTTAACGCAGAGGCTTAGCAAGACGAATGTGTCCATACCCTCTCCCATCAAATCTTCATTGCCATCCTCACCAACTCCCCGTATCAATCCTTCTTTTAGGTCAGTGTTAATGGACGGACTAAACCCATCTTCGTCCTCCTCCTTTTAAGTTACTATCTTTTTTTGGTGGGGCAATTGTGATATTAGCTTATTGAAACGTAATGGGTCAATGTTCTAGAAATGTATTGATGTTTGTTTGTTTTTTATGAACAGAGTACCTGTGGAGCTGAGTAGCTGTGTATCTCTGCTTCCCCTGCACAGTGCCATAGCATCTTCCAGATTAGTATCTAGTCTCTCTGTTGAATCCATGAGCTGGGGTTTAGTTCCTCAAGGTCACTACTCTCTCTTCTCTCTGTTACATGTATCAACAAGATTCACCTTCTCTTTGATCTTGGGTGATTGTTACTTTTAAGCTTCCTAGACATTGCTTTTCTGAATAAGCAAGAAATTTGTAAATCTCCATGAGTTTAGATTCACATATTTTGTCTCCTGCCAGTCATCCATGCTTTCAACTTTGCATTCTTGGTTTCTTGCTTGTCATGAAAAAGCCCTACTTGTAGTGATTGATATTGTATTCTTTGTGTCTGTGCTTATGGGGTTCACATGTAGTAGAAGCTTTAGTTTCATGATTACCAAGTTTCTTACTTGTCATGAAATGTCTGGTGATTGATATTCTTATCTTTGTGTGCGTGTGCTTATGGTTTACTTGTAGTAGAAGCTTTAGTTTCATTCAATATTTTGGTATATTCATCTAAATCAAGCATTCACTTGTTATTATATTGGGGCTATATTTTGATTATGAAACGTCTTGTTCAGCTCAATGCATCTAAAAGCTGACATTTTTGTATCTGGCACTGCAGGTATTTCAATGCCTTTATGACAGTATTTTCATCTTACAAACAATTTTCCAGGATGAGACAAACTGTATCGGATTTTTCATCTCTTATCTCCTGAATTCAGGACAGGTTTTATGCTCAAACTGTATTTTGAGTTGTCTTTTTTTTTGTTCATGGGTTATCATCAACAATTGAGTGATCAGTGTTATGTTGTTGGCAAAAGCTTATACTACTAGTTTTCATTGAAATGTCTTGTCTTTTACCATGAGGAGATGGTGTTTGGATTAATAATTTTTATCGCATACCACCAGATAATCTTTAGATATACATATAGCATACAAAAAATACAAATCAACGTTCAGGGACACCAAAATCAATATAGATTTTATGAGAGGAGCTAAGAAGCTGCTGCTTCTACTACTTATGTTTGAGAGGCATCACGGAGACTAAAGTGTGTAAATGGGTGGATCGAGAAGCTTTGAATCTAAAAAGATATCGTGGATGAGAATATGTCGAAAGAAGTCGAGATTATCAGAAACTCAAGAGCTTTTATTATCATAAACATGGCACCATTCGTTAATGTTTCCATCCACGGATACATTTTATTGAATCCTTTATCCGTTTAACAAATTTGTAATGAAGATAATAAAAAGGATTTGAAGGTATGAAAAGGACCACTTATTTTATTTATAAAATCGAGTGTAAGGTTTTCCAATTTCATAAAACAATCATTTGCTCTTGCTCTTTAATAAAAAAAATTCCAAAATTTATTTACATTGAATAAAATTTAGTTGGTAGAAAATTCGGTATAACTTACCAAAAAAACTTTACCAAAAAAAAGAATATCTTTTAAAACCTATAATACTTTAGCAAAAAAAATTTGCTAAAACAAAAAAAAAAATTACCAAAAAAAAATCACATTCACGCATTTTTGATAAGTCCACATAAGTATTTAAACGAAAAGTTAAATATAAATTAAACCAGTTTGATTATACAACTAGCAATCATATAACTCCGAAATAGGAAAAAAAAAGAGTCAATCGAAAAGATCAGGAGCAAATCAGAGCTCTTTTTTTTTGACAACAGATAAGAAAAATTAAACTACGATAATAATTTAGAGAAATAAATGAATTATTACGTTATCTACAAGACACATGTTTCATGCAAAGGAAAGTCATGTCGTCGTCGAGTTGAAAGACTTTCCAGAGAAACTATAAATATTACATTATAATTTATAAGTGATTTTTTTTGTAACCGTTTATAAGTATGATATAGGAGTATAGAACCAACAAAAAACTTTTTCTTTCCTCTCTTCGGTAGGCGATTCCAGAAACTTCTCAAGGAAATTTCAAGCATCAAAATTTCGATCTGATCATAGCAAAAATTATGGATTCCGACATGCAAATCAATGATTTGATTTGGATGGTTGCTCTTGATAAGTGGAGTGACAGAGGGTACCCAAGCTTTCTCCAACATATACCCTTCTGGGTAAGAATCTATAAGCTTCCAAATGTTTATAGAAGACCTGGAATTGTCGAAAGTATTGGATCAAAGCTGGGTCAAGTTGATGACGTCTCAATCGTAGAACCAAGGAACAACAATGAATCTGAAGTCTAGGTGAATGTCCAATTTGACATTAACGATGTCATAACATTCACAAGGGATGTGGATATAATAAAGAACAGGCCATCCGAGGACAAAGACTTCCGATACAAAGACCTGCAAAGGTTTTTCATCACCTGTGGTAGTCTGCAGCATGAGTATGAAGTTTGCATTGAGTCTTTCAATCTCTCTCAACAGAAGCTGGAGTTTATGGATACAGGAACAAATCCCTATGCAACTGCTGAAAATAGAAGCGATGCAATGGCAAAATATTTAAGCATCAAAGAGATTGGAGAAAGCTCTGGAACAAGGATGGTAGAGATCAATCCTCCACAGAACCTGCGATTTGAAGCTACACAAAAAGAGGAGGGAATGGATAGAGGACAGCAGAATATGCAACCAACTGTAGTCTGTGAAGGTTCAATCTCCAAACAAGAAGAACAAGGAACTAAGAGAAAAGTGCCTGAAGAAGGAGACAGATATGATCCTGCAGCAGTAAAGAGACAAGAGTCAGAACAAAATCGTCTTCAAGATCATCAAGTAACGGTGGCTCTGAGGGTGGAGCCACCTAAGGCTCCATGAGACTAATGCACTGGAATTGTCAAGGGTTAGGCAGTCCCTTGACAATTCCACATCTTCATGATATTAGGAAAAATCATAATCCTGATATCATGCGCCTAGTAGAAACAAAAAATCAAGATAGTCTTGTACATAAGCTAGTAAAAGAGCTAGGATATGAGCACTCTTTTGTAATCTCAGCACAAGGTAGTAAAGGAGGGTTAGTTTTTATGTGGAAGGAAGGGTTTAAAGTCAGTTTTTTGGGAAACCCGACTTTGAATGTAACAAATATGTACGTAGAAGACGGATGTAACACCTTTTGTTTGACATATATATATATATGGACACCCTGTATTAAATAATAGGCAAAGTCTTTGGGAGGAAATGATTGGTAATGCAGTTGCAGGTCTCTACCAAGGAAGACCAAGATTAATGTTGGGAGATTTCAACGATATCAAAAACAACAATGAAAAGGAAGGAGGCATTCAAAGGTCAGAGACTTCCTTCTCCCTCTTTAGATCGATGATTGCTGTAAATGGTGTGCATGACTTAAAATCCATAGGAGGCTTCTATACTTGGAACGGTAATAGGTCTAAATATAATATAAGATCGAGAATAGATAGAGCTATGGCAACATGTGATTGGCTAGACCCTTACCCCTCTGCCCACGTTAGATTGCTTCCATGGATTGGTTCAGACCATAGGCCCTTGTTAGTATGTACGGAAGATATTAAATGTAGAAGGAAAAGCCTTTTTAGATATGATAATAGGTGGAGATTTGAACCTGAGGTAAAGCGAATTATTCGGGAAACATGGGAAAGTGAATGTACTAATATTCCTTCTCAGGATTTCTGTAAGGTTATAGAAAAATGCAGAAGAGCTTTGTCTAGATGGAGAAGTCGAAACCCTAAAAATACACAGAAAAAAATCATCCACCTAAAGGAAAAAAATCAACAAGCTTATCAGTCTTTAAATATAGATTACGCTTACATCAATATTTTAAAGGCTGAACTAAGCTTGCAGTATCGCCTAGAAGAAGAATATTGGAGAACAAAGAGTCGGGTTCAATGGCTACAGGCTGGAGACAGAAGCACCAGATTCTTTCACTCAAAAACAAAGCAGAGAAGAAGCAACAACCGTATCATACACATCTCTGATGAAAAAGGTAATACCTATACAGAAGTGAAAGAAATTCATAAGCAAATTGGTAAATATTTTCAGGAGCTATATACTAGTGGAGGCGCCGAGATGAATCAGGAAATTCTAAATGGGATAGCTCCTTCTATTACGGAGGAAATAAACAACAACTTGACAAAGGAGGTCACTGATCAAGAGATAGAGAAGGCAGCCTTTGCTATCAACCCTGACAAATCACCCGGACCAGATGGCATGAATGCGGGATTCTTCAGACACCATTGGAGCACTATAAAATCAGGTGTTATCTCTCATGTCAAGCTTTTTTTCCAGCAAGATCAGTTAGACCCGAGGATAAATCAATCGCACATTTGTTTAATTCCTAAGATTGATTCTCCTAAAACTGTTAGAGATTATAGACCAATCAGGCTGTCTAATGTTGCATATAAGATTATTTCAAAAATATTGGCTGAGAGACTTAAGACATGGCTGGATAGAATAATCTGTGATAATCAATCGGCTTTCATCCCGGGTAGATTAATAACTGATAATGTGCTTATAGCTCATGAACTCATGCATTCACTGCACACAAAAAATTGGAAAACGAAATATATGGCTCTGAAGTTAGATATCTCCAAAGCTTTTGATAAAGTGGAGTGGAAGTTTATAGATGCAGTGATGAGGCAAATGGGTTTTTGTGAAAAATGGTGCAGATGGATTCAGAGATGTATGTCAACAGTTACTTATTCAGTGCTCATAAATGGAGAGCCTTCAAAAGTTATTCAACCCTCAAGAGGAATAAGACAAGGTGATCCTATATCACCGTATTTATACATAATATGTACGGAGGGATTATCTGCACTCATTAAGCAAAAAATCAGATCAAATCAACTGCATGGTTTCAAGGCATCAAGAGGAGGACCTCCTATATCCCATCTGTTCTTTGCTGATGACTCTCTTGTCTTTTGCAGAGCAACAGAAGAGGAATGCCAGGTGCTGATGGATGTTCTGCGACAATATCAAGAAGTCTCAGGCCAAGAGGTTAACTATAGCAAGTCAGCGATAACATTTGCAAAAGGTATTCCCTCTGCTACTCAAGAAAAATTGATGAATATGACTGGAATATCAAAAATAGGAGGCTTTGGGAAATACTTAGGACTGCCTGAGAAAATAGGAAGGAAAAGAAAGGATGCTTTTGAATACATTAAGCAAAAGATCATTAATAAGCTGGACAGTTGGTACAACAAATTTTTATCACCAGCAGGGAAGGAGGTTCTACTTAAGGCGGTAATAACAACATTGCCAACATATGCAATGTCTTGTTTTTTGCTCCCAAAAAGCTTACTGAAGGAAATCACTTCTGCCATGAGAAAATTCTGGTGATCTTCACACAAAGACAAACATAAAATACCCTGGATAAGCTGGCAAAAAATTACAGAATCAAAGAAGGATGGAGGTTTGGGCATCAGAGACATGGAATGTTTCAATCTAGCTCTGCTTGCTAAACAAGGCTGGAGGATACTTCAAAACCCATCCTCTTTATTAACCAGAGTCCTCAAGGCGAAGTACTTCAGGCATACAGAATTCATGCAAGCGCCAAGATATCAGACGTCAAGTTATGCTTGGCGTAGTATCTTACAGGCGAGAGAAATATTACAAAAAGGGATAAAATGGATTGTGGGAGATGGAAAAAAAATTGAAGTATGGAATGATAACTGGATTCATTCGAAACCAGCGAAGCCAGCTTCAGGAAATGGCTCTAGTATTTATCCTGATTTACGAGTTAATGATCTAATGTCTCCGGGAACAAGAGAATGGAACACAGAGCTAATCACCAGACTCATTAACTCAGATGATGTAGACTACATTCAGAACATAAGGCCTAGCTACATGGGAAGCCAAGATAAACCTATATGGAGCTATACGAAGAATGGAATCTACTCAGTAAAATCGGGGTATCACCTATGTAATCAGATATGCAAAAACCAGAGGCAAGAACAGGAAAACAATACATCGACATCTGAGGAAGCAAAGAAGCTCTGTTCTGCTATCTGGTTGCTAAAAATACCACCAAAAATAAAGATTTTTTGGTGGAAAATGATACATAATGGCATATCGGTTGCAGAAAACATGAGCAGAAGAGGTATAAAAGTAGATAATACTTGTCAAGTGTGTGGAGAGCATGCAGAATCACAGTCACACATGATGTTCGAATGTAGGGTTGCAAAGGATATATGGTCTATGGTGCCTACATTATTCACCTGCATAGAAGATCAGCATGGAGATATAATGCGACATATCCATGATATAATTTCTCTGGTTAAAAAGGATAATAGAGAATTGCTGAACTTTTTTTGTAGGTTGGAGAATATGGAAGATGAGGAACAGCATCATATTTGAGCAAAAAAGACACCACATCATAAAGGTAATCCATGATGCTATAAGAGAATTTACTCAATGGCAAGAGGCAAATGATCAAGTGTCCCAAGAGGAAATGCGCTTTAACAGTCATAAGAATACTGGAATAAATATTCAGGATATACTTCCTCAACAAGCATTATATTATTGCCAAGTTGATGCTTCTTGGAAGAGTAGTAAGGAGCCTCCAGGTGTTGGATGGTCCTTGTATAGCAGAGAAGGCACTCAACACTTACAAGGCTCTTCGTCAATTCAAGCAACAAACTCTTCCTTGGAAGCAGAAGCACAAGCACTTTTCATGGCTGTCCAGCAAATGCGAGCATTAGATTATGATAAGGTTGTTTTTATGAGTGACAGCAGGATGCTAATAGATGAGTTGAATCAGTTTAAAACTGGATCAAACATCAAGGAAGTCCGTAACACAGAGAGCACCTCTATGATACAAGACATTATCCATATGTCAAAGTTGAATAGTTTTGAATTCAGTTATGTACCTAAGTCCATGTTAAGTAGAGTTGATGAACTTGCAAAACTAGCTAGAGTTAATAAGAAAAACTATGTAATCTCTTGGTATAATTAATAAAACGAGAAGTTGACAAAAAAAAAAGGAGTATAGAACCAACAAACAAATGCGATTGAATTATTAACATAATGAGGCCCGGCTTAAAAGACTAGGCCTTGTGCCATATAATATTTTCTACCTAGGTTAGTTAATGATTTAAAAAATTGGACCTTTATTTACAAGAATGTTAAAAATTTAAGACCCTAAAACTACGAAGAAATTTTAATGAAATTTTGGGACCCGGTGCACTCGCACCTCTAGCACTACCATAGAGCCGGCACTCTGTATCATCAAAATCTCCATGTTGAAGAAAACAATTATTATCAGTATTATTAATTTAACAAACGTACAATAAAACCACCACACACACACACCATAAGCCAAATGCAAATTAAAAACATAAAATATAAGAAATCTTGTTTTATCATCACGTCCACAAATCAAATATAAAACATCAATAATGCAGAACATAACAGCTATACTCAATAGTAGCGTCCAGGCTCGTGAAATTAACCCACTTTGATCGAACCTCAACGTAGCCTCTAGCAAACCGGAAAAGCCCACTTCCTCCGACAATCGGCATTTCTCTTACCTTCGACATCGCCGAGTTCCGACCAAGGATCGTGATCGTGCTGCCGTTGTACTTCCCTGTCATAAAAACAAAATTCATGCCCATAATGAAACCCAACTCCTTTTGTGCCGCTCCCGCGTAAAACCCTTGCGCCTTGCCAACTAACGTGGAGTTCCTCGACACTTTCGCCGTCAAAGCGTTATCGATCATAGAGACTCCTCCAAAGTAGGTAGTAGAGTTCTTAACTGGTGGCTGGATGATGATGGACGTTGGGTTTGGACCGCTTACCCTGTCGTGCCAATAGACTTTGAAATGGGTTAGCTTCTCTTTCCTGTGAAGACCTAGAAGTTTACGATCTATGGTTTTGGCGAAGTTGTCTCCGGTGGAATGAACGACGGCGAGGAAGAGGATTTGGAGGGAGATGAAGAAAATGAGCTTAGCCATGAGTTTTTCTTTTGGGCTATAGTATTGTGGTGTGTTATAAATGATGCATGAACTAAGGAGGTGTGTGATGTTATTTATATATGTCGAGTTTTAGACATGTTTGAAAAAGCCTGGTTATATATTACTACATTGTTATTTTTTTATTAATAAATAGTTGTATATGTTTATTATTTTTTTTGATTCGTTTTGATTTTATGGATTTGTTAAAGAACATTGATTAGGGAATGTGATAATATTTGTTTTTTTTTTGACAGATGTGATAATATTTGTTTATAAATTTAAATAAGTGGAGGAGGTTGGTGTTGTGTACTGATGCGCGCGTATAGTTTAATTTATAACTAATCATTTTCTCCTGCATTTTAATAAAAAACTTGACCCGCACTTAAAAGCGCGGGCTGATTTTTAAAGAATCTTTAATTGGTTTAAATGTTTTCCATTATAACTATTCATTTTAATGTTTTTATTATTCATTATTTTCAAAGTGTGAGATTTGTTCAAAATAATTTTAAAGATATTATATATGTTTTTAATAATAAAGATATTTAATATTAAAATATATTTTTTATTATTGAATGTAGTAACCAATGTTTTATAAACCGAATCAGACCATACAATCGAATTTGTCGGACTGTGACCTGCTCCTCTAACTGATTCCGGACTGTGCTAAAATCAGATTTGAGTGTTATATAGGCAAACATGGTCAAAAATCGGCCAAACTCGTTAAAATATGTGACCTAGTTTGATATTAATCAACAACAAGGTGGTGGTCTAGTGGTAGGCGAGTTTTGGGATTGTTAAGCAACCCGGATTTGAAGGCACCCCACTACATCTTACCTTGTGGTCAGATGGATATGGGCCTATCTCACTACAAGAAAACAAGCATATACCGAGGGAAAAAATCCTCGATATTTCGTCGGAATAACGGTATTCCGATGAAATACCGAGGAAAAACTCCCTCGGAAAAAACTCCTCGATATTTCGTATTTCCGACGGAATTCCGAGGAACCCAAATTCCGAGGAAATACTGAGGACGACCATTCGTCGGAAAATACTGAGGAACCTCTCTGTCGGTATATACCGAGGACTATTCCAACGGAATATATCGTCGGAATGCGGATTACTAAGTGAGGAATATTCCGAGGAACTCATCCGTCGGAAAATTCCGAGGAACACTTTCCTCGAAATTTTCCGACGGATGACTTCTCGGAAAATTCCGAGGAAAACGTCCCTCGGAAAATTCCGAGGAAAACGTCCCTCGGAATTTTCCGAGGAAAGTGTTCCTCGGAATTTTCAAAAAAATAATTAAAAAAAATTAATTTTTTTAGAAAAATTAAAATTTGAAATTTTTATTTGAAAATATAAAATTAAAATTTAAATTGGAAACATATTATTGAATAAAATTCAAAGTCGTACAAATAAAAAAAATATTTCGAGTTTTTAAAAAAAAAAAGCTACGGGTTTTGGACGTTCGGGTTTTGGACGTTCATGTCTGACATGGTCGGGAGCTCCTCGTTCGGGCACCACCTCCTCATCATCTGCAACATTTGCTCGTTGTGCTTCTTCTGTGCCTCCCAGCCCGCTTGTTGGCTCGCCACCGTGGACTCCAACGCAGAAATGTGCTCATCCTTGTCCTTCATCTGACCCAAAAGTACTTCTGGATCAATAAAGGGCGGTTGTGCAGAAGAAGATGGAACCGACCGGGAACGACGACCCAAACCGACAAAACATCTCTTCTTCTTTGGAACCGCCTGAAATAGAAAAGTGTCAAAATTATATAGTAGAAAAAGAAATGAACATTAAAAAAATGACTTACTGATTCAACAATTTGGTTGATCTGAGCCCGAGGCAAGTAGGTCGACGTCGTGGAATCGTCATCCTCGGTTTGAAGCTGAGACGCTGCTTCTTCCACCTGAAAACCGATCAGGGAGACCACATCCTTCACCACACCATCATCAATCTCGCCGGTCTTCTTGTTGGTATACGCCCTCTTCATTAGGGAGAAATCATCAACCGGGTCCCCATCATTTTCCTCCGCCTTGAAAAACACATAAATTACACAAATTAGACGAAATAAAATTTAAAAAGGATTAGCTTACCATACGATCCCCCAGAGTGGCAATAGATTGAGCACCCAAGTTATGCTTGAAGACGCCTTTCCCTTTACGGGTGCTCCTGCGGTTGGTGGAGTTGGTGGAAGAAGTTTGTTTCGTGTCCGTCTTACTCCAATGGACATACAACTCCTCCCAGACTGTGGGGTTCATATTCTTTGGGATCTGTTAACAAAAAAAAATTGTTAAATAAAAAAATATTTTAGTTAATTGAAAAATTGTTTAACAAATAAAAAATCACCTGGTTTATTTCCCACTTCTTCTTCCACTCGTGGATATGCTTCCCATAGTTGTCCATAAGTTTATGGACGAAGCTGTTGTAGATATACATCGTATAATCGGGATCCCAGTTGAATTCTTGCTGAAAATAAAACACAATTAGTAGAAATTTTATATTAAAAATTAAAAATATAAGTAAGAAATAAGATTACCGCAAACTGTTGAAACCACATATGCTGCTTCGCGGTTGGGAAGTCGGTGAAAGTCCGATGTCCCTTGTCGAGTGACGAGTACATCATACGGTTGATCCATGAGCTGATCCCGTTCGAGGATCGATCGAACCTAATAAAAAATCACAAATTATTAAAAAGAAATCAAATTTTAGTAAAAAAAATATAGGTTTCATTACCATGTTTGACCTCGGCCATTTGGATACGGAGTGAGATAGGGAAAATGGTCACGACCGGGCTGTCGAACGAACTCCGCAACTCTCATCAATGCCTCCGGACCCTGAGGAGCAGGAGGAGCAATGGGTGGAGCAAGGGGGGCGGAAGAAACACGAGAGGGAATTGGAGAGGGAGATGTATGGTAGGAGCTGTTGGGCGATGGGGAGGGCTGAACGGAATGGCTCCCAGAGCCACGACTACGACGCGCTCGAGGCCGGCTCTCATCATCATAAGACCTATATATATATATATATATATGTAAATATATATTTTAAAAAAAACAAAATCACAAATAAAAGTTTTTAATCACAAAAGATGTTTTAAAATTGTTAAATAATTCCAAAAATTGTTTAAATATAAAAAAAAATTTAAAAATTACAAAAAATAGTTTAAATGTATAAAAATAGTTTACTAATTAGAAAATAGTTTTAATATATAAAAATTGTTTAATAATTACAAAAAGAGTTAAAATATTAAAAAAAGTAAAAATTACAAAAAAAGTTTTAATAAACAAAAAAATGTTTTAAAATTACAAAAAATAGTTTTAATATATTAAATTTGTTTAATAATTATAAAAATAGTTTTAATATATTAAAATTATTAAAAATTAATAATTTGTTAGTATACATGATTTATACATATATATATATGTATAAAAAATTATAAATAGAGAAAAAAGGTTTATAATTTTTTTTAAAAAACGTTATATTATTACTGGAAACTTGAAAAACGTTTTTAAAAATAGAAAAACGTTTTTAAAAATCAAAAAACGTTTTAAAAATAGAAAAACAAATTGAATTTTAACCAAAACAAAAAATCATTCCAAAAAAAACTAAAGCAACAATCAAAACAACAATCCTAACTTAAACTACTCATACAATCCTAAACTATCCATCTAACAACCTAAAATCCAAAATTCTAATCTCACAATTCCTAATAAATCACATTTTTTTGAAGAAAAGAGAGAGTGATAGAGTGCTTACATGATTTGGCAATGATTTGGCAAAGATTTGGAGAAAAGAAACGGTGGGATTCGCCAGAAATCGATGGAGGAGAAGGAGGAGCCACGTAGAGGAAGAGAGAAATGGAGAAGAAAGAATCGGGATACCCTAATTTTATGAGGGGTCCGACGGGCTATTTCCGTCGGAATTTCTTCAGTAATTTTTAAAGGGTCGTCGGAATTTCCTCGGTTTCGATATATCCGATTTTTTCGAAATGTTTGGCGGCTAGGGTTCCCGGGTAAATGAAAAAATTCTGAGGAACCTTAACAAGGTTTGGGGTTTCAAATTCCGATTTTTTTGTCGTATTTCATTTCTTATTCAAATTCAATGCATACCATTGAGGATTCTTTGTATAGATGATCATAAACCATAAAATAACAAAATTTCAAAAATAATTGTAAGTATTTCCTTTAACGTTTGTTAAAGTGTATAAGTGTTTATCTTATGTTGTGTGGTTTTCTTTCAAGCAATCGTAAAAGTGTTTGTTATTGTGTGAAACACCATAGGGTGACTTCATAATATGATTAAGACACTTAATGAAGGTTATATACGTGTAATTCAATCCGCAAAACGTCGTTCTCGGTTAAAAAGCCCCAGTTCCTCGGAATTTCCTCGGAAATTACCGAGGACATTCCGAGGAAATTACTGAAAATCAGTAGTTTCCTCAGAATTTCTTCGGAATTTTCTGAGGAAATTTTGAGGAACTGGGGTTTTTTAACCGAGAATCCCATTTTCCTCGGAATTTCCTCATAAAATTCCAAGGAAATTCTGAGGAATAGCACTTTTTAATCAAATCCCTTAATCGAGAAATGGAATTCCGAGGAAATTCCGAGGAAACCCTAAAGCCTCTCGGAATTTCCTCGGTATTTCAATAAAAAAAACTACTCTAGTTTCGAGTCATCATCACCAGATGAATCGGAATCTGGATCTTGGTGAAACTCTCCAATAACTGGTTCATCTTCTGCGTGAACGACGGCTTCCTCTGCGAAGTCGGTCAAATCGACTACAAGGCCACCTTCCGCTACATCTTCTGCTGCACTTAAGTTGCCGGATGTGATTAGTTGTAGTGGGTTTTCAAGCTCAGAACTTCCCTGAACCCGGCCTCTCGGGTTAACTCTTGTAACAGTAACCCATGGATCATCTATGTTCCTTACCCGGGGGTACTTGATATAACAAACCTGTAACATTTAAAAAATTATTAGTAAAAGTATAAATATTGATCAATCATTCTGAATAATTAATATTTACTTACCTGATCGGCCTGAGAAGCAAGAATAAAATGATCATAATATTGCAGCTTCCGCCTCGAATGTACTGATGTAACACCAAATGCATATGTTGTCACAACTCGATCTGGAGTGTTGTCGTGCCAATCACAATAGAAAACAGTACATCGCAATCCAAGCATGCCCAAATACTTGATTTCCATAATCTCTTGTATGTGTCCGTAGTATATATCATCTCCTGATGCAGAACAAACACCAGCATCATAGGTCGTACGCGAACGTCTCCTCTTTTCAGTTGTGAATGCATATCCTCGAGTACAAAATTTCGGATGTGACTGCACAACACAGTTTGGGCCAACCACCATCTCGCGTATCCAATCGTCAAATATTTCACCTCTGGCCAAACCAGCAGACACCTAATAATAGCACATATGTAGTTATATCAATAAATATGAATTAGTAAAAATATGTGATAAATGAAATTTTAATTTGTTTAAAGCACTCACATAATTAAACATCCATCCAGCAAATTCTCTCTGCTTCATTTCTTCAAATTCCGCCTCTGTGGCATATCTATGTTTGAACCGCTTTTCTGCCATGAAAATCCTGTACATATAATAATTAACAATAATATAATTAATTAAAATTTAAATGTCAATTTGTTAAAATAAAAATTTTTAAGATAATAAATTTACCTCTCATATGGAAGAACATCTTCGCAGTTGGTGAGCAAATATGTTTGCAAATGACTACGCTCATTCTCAGTAAGTTGACGGTCCTTTGATTTTCCGATAAGTCGTCCATCATCTGTGAAAATATCTAGAACCTTAACATGATATGTTGCCCGTTCCCCTCTATCATCATGCCGAGCAGGTCTTCTGTTTTTGGTATGAACTTCTGCTGGAAAGTAGTACTCGGCAAAGTTTGAAATTTCTTTATTGATCATCTGTGCGACTATAGAACCTTCCACCCTACTTAAATTTTTCACCATCTTCTTCAAATGGAACATATACCGCTCATACAGATACATCCATCTATACTGCACAGGACCACCAAGTTCCAATTCTCTTGCCAGGTGAATAACAAGATGCTCCATAACATCAAAAAATGAGGGAGGAAATATCTTCTCAAGGTTGCACTGAATCACGGCTATGTTAGCCTTCAAATTTTCAATCCCTTCAAGAGTCACTGATCTCGTGCATAAATCGCGGAAGAAAGCACTTATCCCTGCAATTGCTTCATGAACATTTCGTGGTAATAGTTCCTTGAAGGCAAACGGAAGGAGACGCTGCATCAACACATGGCAATCGTGAATTTTCAAGCCAATAAACTTTCCTTCCTTTATGTCGATACAGTTACGCAAATTAGATGTGTAACCGTCCGGAAACTCCACATCGTTTGAAATCCAATCAAAGAACGCATCTTTTCCCTCTGCATCAAGTCGGTATATGGGAAAATGAGCCCTACCATTTGCATCAACATTAAGTTATGAACGAGCACATATATCGACTAAATTCATTCTTGACTTCAAATTATCCTTTGTTTTACCTTGAACGTTAAGGATCGTGTTCATGAGATTGTCAAAAAAGTTCTTCTCAATATGCATGAGATCTAAATTATGCCTTAGGAGATGATCCTCCCAGTATGGCAGATCCCAGAAAATACTTTTTTGTGCCAGTTATTTAGTTCTCCAACATCATCTACCGGAAAACGCTCATGTCCACCGACGTCTAGCGTCCTTGCTGCACCATAATCTCTTAGTTGTGTATTCAAACCTTTCCCACTAACTTCCTCAGGTGGACCATCAAACACCTGCTTGTTCTTTCTAAACAAAGTCTTACTCCGACGGTATGGATGATCAGGTGGTAGGAATCGTCTGTGACAGTCAAACCAACACGTTTTTCTTCCGTTCTTTAGTTGGAAAGCATCTGTGTCATCTTGACAATATGGACATGATAGCCTCCCATGCGTTGTCCATCCAGATAACATATCATATGCTGGAAAAACACTTATTGTCCACATTAGTACTGCCCGCATTTGAAAATTCTCTTTACACGAAATATTATATGTTTCAGCACCTTCAGCCCATAGTTGTTGCAACTCATATATTAGTGGCTGAAGAAACACATCAAGTGATCTCTTAGGATGCTCTGGTCCGGGAACGAGAATGGAGAGAAACAAAAACTCTCGTCGCAAGCACAAGTTTGGGGGTAAGTTGTATGGTGTAACAATGACTGACCATAGAGAATATTGTCTTCCACTCTTCCCATACGGGCTGAAACCATCAGTACATAATCCAAGGTAGACATTTCTTCTCTCATACGCAAAGTCGGGATACTTTGATTGGAAATGCTTCCACGCTTTTGCATCTGAAGGATGTCTAATATCACCATTTGTTGAGTGCTCCGCATGCCATCTCATTCGTTGCGATGTGCGTTCCGAAAGATACAACCTCTGCAACATTTTCGTCAAAGGCAAATACCACATCCTTTTATATGGGACTGGAACTCTTCCACTCGTATCTTTATAACGAGGCTTCCTACAAAATTTGCATGTAATCCACTGGTCATCCGCCCTCCAATAAATCATGCAGTTGTCAATGCATACATCTATTACCTGATAAGATAAACCAACACCAGCTACGAGTTTTTGAATGAACCTGAAGCTACATTATTCTCAGGCAAAATATCTTTAACAAAATCAGCTATCGCATCCACACAGTCTTCAGCCAAGTTATAATTTGTTTTAATGTCCATCAGTCTTGTAGCAGATGATAAAGCTGAATGACCATCTCTACAACCTTCGTACAATGGTTGCTTTTCAGCATCCAGCATATCATAAAATCTCCTAGCTTCCGCATTGGGTAAATCTTCCCCTCTAAAATGATCATTTACCATCTGCTCAGTACCTACACCATAATCTACATCCGTTCTAATTGGTTCTTCTAATCTAACCGCCGGCTGAGGTTCGCTAGTACTACCAAGTTCATAACCAGTTTCCCCATGATAATACCAAATTTTGTAACTTCGTGTAAACCCACTCAAAAATAGATGAGTCCAAACATCCCACTCTTTAATAACTCTTCTATTTTTACAATTAGAGCAAGGACATCTTAACTTACCTGTTTCTTCTTCCGGTTGTCGGCGATATAAGCCATGAATTCGGTTAAACCTCGTTGGTATTCTTCTGTAAGCAATCTCGTCTCCGGATCCAAATGAGGTCGATCGATCCAAGAACGAAAATAATTTGAAGAAAACATGTTTTTTATATCAATTTTGTGATACTAAGAGAGAAGAAGAAGAAATGGAGTGAATGAAAAGGAAGAGAGGTGGATGTATTTATAGATGAAATCCTGCCGACATACTGAGGAAATTCCGAGGAAATACCGAGGAAAAACCACCATTCCTCGGTATTTCCTCGAAATTTTTGAAATCGTCCAACGGCTCTCTAACGGCTACAAAATGTCCTCGGAATTTTAGAAATATCCGTCGTTTTTTTCCGACGGATACAGTTTCTCGGTATTCCGTCGGAAATTTCCGAGGAAATGTTGTTTTCTCGGAATTTCCTCAGAAATTTCCGAGGAAATTCCTAGGAACCCCCATTTCTAAGTTTCCTCAGAATTCCCTCGATTTTTGTCAGAAATTTCCGGGAACGAGAATGGAGAGAAACAAAAACTCTCGTCGCAAGCACAAGTTTGGGGGTAAGTTGTATGGTGTAACAATGACTGACCATAGAGAATATTGTCTTCCACTCTTCCCATACGGGCTGAAACCATCAATACATAATCCAAAGTAGACATTTCTTCTCTCATACGCAAAGTCGGGATACTTTGATTGGAAATGCTTCCACGCTTTTGCATCTGAAGGATGTCTAATATCACCATCTGTTGAGTGCTCCGCATGCCATCTCATTCGTTGCGATGTGCGTTCCGAAAGATACAACCTCTGCAACCTTTTCGTCAAAGGCGAATACCACATCCTTTTATATGGGACTGGAACTCTTCCACTCGTATCTTTATAACGAGGCTTCCTAAAAAATTTGCATGTAATCCGCTAGTCATCCGCCCTCCAATAAATCATGCAGTTGTCAATGCATACATCTATTACCTGATAAGATAAACCAACACCAGCTACGAGTTTTTGAATGAACCTGAAGCTACATTATTCTCAGGTAAAATATCTTTAACAAAATCAGCTATCGCATCCACACAGTCTTCAGCCAAGTTATAATCTGTTTTAATGTCCATCAGTCTTGTAGCAGATGATAAAGCTGAATGACCATCTCTACAACCTTCGTACAATGGTTGCTTTTCAGCATCCAGCATATCATAAAATCTTCTAGCTTCTGCATTGGGTAAATCTTCCCCTCTAAAATGATCATTTACCATCTGCTCAGTACCTACACCATAATCTACATCCGTTCTAATTGGTTCTTCTAATCTAACCGCCGGCTGAGGTTCGCTAGTACTACCAAGTTCATAACCAGTTTCCCCATGATAATACCAAATTTTGTAACTTCGTGTAAACCCACTCAAAAATAGATGAGTCCAAACATCCCACTCTTTAATAACTTTTCTATTTATTTACAATTAGAGCAAGGACATCTTAACTTACCTGTTTCTTCTTCCGGTTGTCGGCGATATAAGCCATGAATTCGGTTAAACCTCGTTGGTATTCTTCCGTAAGCAATCTCGTCTCCGGATCCAAATGAGGTCGATCGATCCAAGAACGAAAATAATTTGAAGAAAACATGTTTTTATATCAATTTTGTGATACTAAGAGAGAAGAAGAAGAAATGGAGTGAATGAAAAGGAAGAGAGGTGGATGTATTTATAGATGAAATCCTGCCGACATACTGAGGAAATTCCAAGGAAATACCGAGGAAAAACCACCATTCCTCGGTATTTCCTCGAAATTTTTGAAATCGTCCAACGGCTCTCTAACGGCTACAAAATGTCCTCGGAATTTTAGAAATATCCGTCGGTTTTTTCCGACGGATACAGTTTCTCGGTATTCCGTCGGAAATTTCCGAGGAAATGTTGTTTTCTCGGAATTTCCTCAGAAATTTCCGAGGAAATTCCTAGGAACCCCCATTTCTGGGTTTCCTCAGAATTCCCTCGGTTTTTTGTCAGAAATTTCCGAGGAAATCATTTTCCCTCGGAATGTCCCTCAGAATATCGATGTTTTCTTGTAGTGTCTTACAGCCCATTTGAATACCGGATTGAGAGTCTATCTGTGGACTGCACCACTCATTTAGAGATTAGTCTGGGCTCGTTCATGGGTTTGGGATACTCCCAAGATTAAAAAAGTTTGATATTAATCCATTTTTTCATCAAATTCAAGTTAAAAAAATAAAAAATATTTTTGGATTTTCTAATATATTTATACATAACCGATTAAATCACATATCTCTAGAATCTCTGGAATTTTTATATTTCATGTTCATTTTATAATAGTAACATTTGTTCAGCTGGTCAAATAATATACATTTGTAAGGTTTTCAATAGTTTTAGAAATGTTTTCGTATCCAACCTAGACCCGCAGTCAAACTGATAAATCCAGCGCCTCCTATATATTATACGGTCCTTGTATAATATTAAAGCAGGATCCTATTATTTTTTTACCTAAAAACATCCTTTCTTTTATTAACAATTCAGATTTTATTAAGGGCAATCAAGTAATATAAATAACACATCTATATTGAGTTTTTTTTCTGGATCCAACCCACTACTGCCCACATAAAACTTTTTTGGGCTATTTGCCCAATTAAGAAATCAGATCCAATTCTCACATTTTTTTCCTTTGTGCCATTAAGTTCAAGTTTAAAATAATTTTTTCAACCATTTTAAATATTTTGTGTAGTGAAAAAAAGTTAAACACTTAATTATTATGTTTTTCTTTTCTTAATATAATTTAAGCAGTCATGAAAAATTTTGAATTTTTTCACTGAGAAGTATAAATATTTATTAAAAGTATATAATTTTTTTATTAAAAAATAACCACTTAATAAAATTAATTTATCAGAGTTATACCAACTTAATTCATTAAAAAAATAAAGTTTAATTTTTAAATATAAATAGTCATTTGAAATGAAATACGATAAATAAAGATAAAAAGTTTAAGTATTTTATAAAATAAAACACAAGTATATTAAAAATATGACATTTACTAAATATTTGTCAATTTTAAAAAAATAAAAGAAAATAAATCTGCGCTTTAAAGAGTTACATTTGTTGAATTATACAGACATAAATTTATGATTTTGGATTTATGTAATAATAAAGATTTGTATGGTTTTTAATAGTTTCAATTTATTTTAAAATAATTATTTTTAATTATAAATAAATTTTATACAAATTAGATTAACTTAATACATATAGTTTTGTTTTAAGAGATTTTAGGGAAGTGTGTTTATCAAAATTTGATTTTCTATGTATTTAAACATATTAATTTGTTACTTTAAATATTGGGATAGTTAATATCAACTTGTGGGTAAAATTATAATACATATTTACAACATATGTTTTTTTCTGGTTTCGTCAGCATTTTAGGCTTAAGTGCATAAGTTTTATTTAAAATAATTATCTATACATTATAGACATGAACCAATAAAATAAATTGCTAAGATAATAGATTAGCCCACCAGCTTATAGCTTTCTCCATGATGTTGGATAGTCGGATTCATCTTGTATGCAATCATTGTACCTTGGCCACATATGATCACCTACGTTTGGCTCATGCTCTTATTGAATTCGTGGGAGAAAGATCATGTTCTCTTATCCAACATATATTCCCGATTTTCATCTCATCCTTATATGAGGTATTCCATCCAAGATGGCACATAGGTATGTGGTGGTTTATTCATAAACTCGTAGGATGGTCTATATCTGGATTATTATCCTTTTATCATTCTTAGACGGAAATATCTATGCTCACTTTATATGGCCTGATGTATCTTATCTTTCACACATGTATACTGTAATGTCCCCAAGCTTATAGACTTTTGAAGTCTGAACCTTAAAGGTTTATTGCTTTATACGGCCAAGTTATAATGCCTTATGGCCTTCGGCCAGGGTTATCATATTCGGGTTTTTATAGTATGGTCATGGACCACACGGAGTGTCTATTCTCCCCCTCATGAACATGATATAAAATACGTTTGTTTGTCCTCACTTAAACGTAATGCTTGGACGGCCAGCATAGTCATAGACATGGTACACGAATTGTAGTCTGGTCATGACCACGGTTTTTTTCTTCACTTCCCTCATGATCAGATTATATTTTCGTGTTTGCTTGGGACAATGAAGCCTACTGAGTTTCCCTTGTGTACATGTTTCACAACGTGAGATTTTTGGGATAACTCTTTGTACCTTAATAATTTTAAAACTTTGCATCAAGTTTTGGACCAGGATGGCTAATCCGGTCATGCCATAAAGTGTTTAACTCTTTGGTGAACTATTCTAGTTCATAGTCATATAGTTCTTATATATTTCTGAAAATAGAAATTTTCTTTTATATTAGGTTTCTAAAAATAGAATTTTTCTTTATTAGGAAAGTTTTAGAAAATAGAAAATTTTCTTATTTAATAGGTTTCTAAAAATGGAAATTTTTTTATTAGGAAAGTTTTAGAAAATGAAAAAATTCTTATTTAGTAGGATTCTAAAAACAGAAAGTTTCTTTATTAGAAAAGATTTAGAAAATTGAAATTTTCTTTATTTATTAGGTTTCTAAAAATAGAAAGTTCCTTATTTGTTATATTTCTAGAAATGAAAAGTTTCTTTATTTGTTAAATTTCTAAAAAATATAAAGTTTCTTTATTTAGTAACTTTTAGAAATGGAAAGTTTCTTTATTTAAAATTTTAGAAAATAGAAACTTTCCTTTTATAATGTTTCCTTTTGGGAAACGTGTTTGGGTTAGAGTTTATCATATCTGACATGGTCGGATAAAAATCGTCATTTCCAACCGATCGGATAAAACTTATCTCACCCGATTTTTAGGGTTTGACAATGCTTATTATGCCCGATCTCAATCCTTGCCAATTTTCAAAGTCTGCTAGGGTTTTGAACTATGGTTTTCGAAAACATTGAACAACTAATCAAATTTCTAAAAAAAACGTTTTTAGGTAATTTCCAATTTAGTTTAGGATTTCTGATTTCTAACTAGTTTAGGTTTTCCATAATTTTTCAATCACACAGCAATATGGAAAACACACAAAAAAAAATCAAACAAGGCTAATGGAAATCGGATCTCATTGTATTGCATACAATAAGTATGAACACGGTTTTAGGGAGTTACGTCGGTTACAAGATTCGCCAGGGATTAGGGTTTTTAGGTTAAAAGGGGAAAACGGGTTTAGAAGGTTAGGAACAAGTCGTGATGATAACGTGTTGTGAATAAGATGTTTTCCCGTGAATGATTTATGTGTTACTTATTCATATTCATCTCAAGGACCAGAGGTTCCTTTATATACATGATACATAGACCGTCATAAATAATGGGTCTAATACAAGATGGGCCATAGATAAATACTAATCATTGGGCCATCTCTATCTCCTCTTCTGGTCGTCATCTTCATGTCTCCTTGAGCCGGGCTTGGGCCGGTTTGGTCATGTCTGGTACGACATTTCTGGTCCGTACGGTTCGTCCGGTTATGGGTCGATCGCTATATAATATTCGTAACACTATTAATGTATTTTTAAGAAGTCCACATAAGTATTTAACCGAAAAAGTTAAATATAAATTAAACCGGTATCAATTTTTTTTTTGTAAAAACATTAAACCGGTATCAATATCAATCCAAAATAGAAAAAAAAAGAAGAGCCAATCGAAAAGATGAGCAAATCAGAGCTCTTTTATTTCCATTTTAGAATCAAGGCAGTTTGAGTTAATAATAATTTAGAGAACTAAATTAATATTTATGTTGTCTACAAGACACATGTTTCTTTTCTTTTTTTTTTTTTGCTAAAAAATTAATATTCATATTGACGATAGAGTTAGATTTGCAAAATCTTTAAAGCATCACCATGGCAAAAAGAAAAAAAAAAGTGAACAAACGTTGTGAAGCTAAAGAAAGACCAAAGAGGCTCTTTAGGGGAGCTGAAGTGCAGAAGTGCTTTAGTTTCTTCTTGGCAGTGATTATAGTTTGGATGTCTCTGTGGATACACCAGAATACCTCAGCTGTGGAGAAGGAGATTTGGTTGTGAATGACGTTATTGCGCTGCTTCCACCGATGAAAAGCAGTAGCTTGCAAGGGGTAGCCAAAGACAGATGTTTCTTGCAAGGGGAAATAACGTCGTCGTCAAGTCGAAAGTCTTTCCAAATTCCAATAATCAAGTAACTATAAGGCAATTATATTACCACTAACGGATTACAATCTAACTGCTGGATAAATAATTGTCTAGGGATTAACATTATAAGTATGAGTGAGAAACCAACAATCAAATGCGATTGAAGTATAAACATAATTTCTTACTTTGCTTAGTTGTCAAAGTCAAGAACGTGACCCTCGAGAGTTCTTGGTCCAAAACCATGAATAACATATACAAAAAGACTATATCACCAAAATCTCCATGTTGAAAGAAAACAACTATCAATATTATTTAATTTAACAAACGAAATAACCACTACAACAAATCCACCACACACACAGACCATTAAGCCAAATGCAAGCTAAACATAAACATAATACATTAAAATATTTTTTATTATTACTTCTTCAAATCAAAATATAAAAACATCTTGAACACATCAATAATGCACAACATAACAACTATACTCAACCGTAGCATCGAGGTTACGAATCCACTTTGTTCGAGCCTCAACATAGCCTCTAGCAAAGCGGAAAAGCCCACTTCCTCCCACGATCGGCATCTCTCTAACCTCCGACATCGCCGAGTTCCGACCAAGGATAGTGATCGTGCTCCCGTTGTACTTCCCTGTCTTAAAAACAAAATTCATTGCCATTATTAAACCCAACTCCTTTTGGGCCGCTCCAGCGTAAAACCCTTGTGCCTTGCCATTTAACGTGGAGTTCCTCGAAACTTTCGTCGTCAAATCGTTATCGATCATAGAGCTAGATTCCTCCAAAGTAGGTAGTGGAGTTCTTAACTGGTGACTGGATAATGATGGACGTTGGGTTTGGACCGCTTATCATGTCGTGCCAATAGACTTTGAAATGTGTTAGCTTCTCTTTCCTGTGAAGACCTAGAAGTTTACGATCTATAGTTCTTGCAAAGTTTTCTCCATCATCTCCGGTGGAAGAAACGACGGAGAGGATGAGGATTTGGACTGCGAGGAAGAAAATGAGCTTGGCCATAAGGTTTTCGTTTTTGTTATAGTATGAGTTGTGTTATAATGCATGAAACTAATGAACTGTGTGATGTTGTTTATATATATATGTCGAATTTTAGACATGTTTGTCGACGAAAATAAACAATTGTATAATCTTTATTTATTTAATTTAACTAATCGGAGGACGTTGATGTTTTATTCATGTGTGACGCGCGTGGTAGTTTTATATATGACCATAATCGTTGCTTTTTTAAAATTTTGTAAACTAATCGTTGCTTTTGTTTATTTAGAAAAAGTTTTCGTTCCTAATATTTTTTCTATATAACGTATCTTTAATTTAATTGCAGCGTGTTCGAAAAAAAACGTATCTTTAATTAGTGCCGTTCTCAGACTACCTTTTTGGTCAAACTATCAACCCTTCCATACGTAATTTGTTTTTTTTTCTCAGACTACCTTTTTTTTTTTTTTTTTTTTTTTAATAAAGGGTTACAGTTTCAAAAAAAAAAAAAAAAAAAAATTTATAAAGGGTTACAAATTTGGACCATTTCTATTATTAATTTGAATATAATTATTCATGTGTGATGCGCGTGATAGTTTTATATACCATAATCGTTGCTTTATTCACCTTCCTTTTTTTTTGTCGACACCCTCTCGCTTTGTTTATTTCGAAAAACTTTTCGTTCTTTTTTTTTTCTTTTGACATCGAAAATAGAACGAAATTTTCGTTCTTAACCTTTTTCTATATAACGTATCGTTAGTGCCATTTTTAGACTACCTTTCGGCCAAATTATCAATCCTTCCATACGTAATTTGAACTAGAGCTTGACCCGACCGGACGGGTATTTATTTAATGTAATTTTTATTTTATTATTTGTACTGATTAACTGTTTAATATTTTCTAACAAATTAATTTTATATTTATGGTGAGTAATTTTATTTTATTTTTGAATTATTAACTGTGTCGCTCATTTTTAAAATATGACCCGTGACAAATGTATTTATATTTTTATGAATCAAAATATTAGAACAAAATTGTAATTTTTGGTTATAATTTACAATCAAATAATTTAATATATTTTCTTATGATTTTTTTGTATATATTACATATCTTTATAAAAAAAATGTTTTGATTTGACATACAGTTAATATACCAAAATAAAGAAAAAACTATTCCATAGTAATGAACATCTTGTTATATTTTTGCATTAATTACGTATGATTAATTAGTTAGCTATATTATAGAAAATTTTGCTTAACCAAATAGTAACATAATCTGTTGTGCTTTAATTTAGAAAGGATTCATTAAATTATAAAAAGAAGACAACAATAATAAAAGATAAGTTAATTAATATATTCAGTGATATTTTATTGTAAATAAGTGGTAAAACTAAAGGTTATTTTATTTTTGTACTTTTTTTTAATAAGAGGGATGAATAATAAAATTCTTAACTCATTTATTTCTTTTAATACATGTTAGAGCACGTGTGAGGATCAAAAGAAAATGAGAGCAATTTAAAAAGTTTTCTATGTCATTTCATTACTTTCATGTATTATGCTTAGTGATTTTTCGGTTTAATGAGTTGATGTAATTCAATTTTTTTTTGTTTAGATTCGTTTTTGGAAATTAGTTATTAATTTAGGAAAAGACAATGATTAATGCTAAGGTTATTTAATATTTCAGTGGCATTACATTGTAAATAACTATAAAGTTTATGGGTGAATTTATATCTGTACTTCTCTTTTAATAATATAAATAATTATAGACTTTGATTTCCGCATATGCGATGATGTATATTTTGAAAAATATCACGATATTTGTTTTTCATCTAACTATTAGGGTTTTGACAAAATGAATCCAAGGAATAAAACCGATATCAATCCGAAAATATAGTACCAAACCCGAACATAAATTGATTAAATATTTGAATTATTCAAAATTTTGTTAGTTAGAGAATCGAATCGGATCCGAACCGAAGTATTCTTGTACCTGAATTTATCTGAAAATAGATTTATATAGTTACATATATTAATTATTTTTATATTTAACGTATATAAAACATCAAGAATGATATTTTTAAATTTGTTTAAAATACTTGAAAATATATATAAATAGTCAAAAATAAATATTTGAAATAGTTAAAGTATACTCAAATCACCAAAAATACTTAAAATAATTATTGATTTTGTATCCAAAATTTTAAATCAAGCCAATTGATATGTTAAGCTTAGGTATTCTGACATATATTATTTAAATTTATAGGTAATAGATTATTTTATTTATAGATTTGAGAAATTTAAAATATATAAAAATAATTTAAATGGGTTATCCAAACCCGAACCAAATCTCTCAAAGATCTGGATCAAACTCAAACAAAAATTTAGAAACATCCTAATAGGACTGAAATTTTTGATTTCGAAACCCGAAACGCAAACCGATCAGAACCAAACCCGTATGGATGTCCGAAAACTCATCCTTAGTCATTATTATATATCTTATAATTTCGTCAAATAATAAATCGTATTTTATACGTACCATCATATAAGTAATCATATAATTAATAATATTTTATATGCATCATATAAATAATTACATATATTATATTTTAAAAACTTAATATGAAATATAAAAATCATAATTTGAGTTGGTATTTCAAATTGGGCTTTGTTTTGTATTTTTATTATATATATTAACAACATTTTATAATGGACTTAATAACTTAAACCCATTACTTTTTTACTTAATACTACTATCTTTTTTTCCAAACAAAATTAATTTTTTTTTTAATTACTACAATCAAAGTTTCCAAACACTTTAATTTTTTTAATAGTCTATTCAAGTAACCAAACACTCTGATTTTGTACTTCTACTTTAATAATATAGATATAAGCAAATTAAATACTCTATTTATTAGTGAGAGATACTCCCTTCATTCTTTTTTATTAGACGTTCTACAACTTTGCACAAGAATTAAGGGAACTGATATAATACCCATCTTAACCTTGTTCATTAATGTTAACTTGACATTTTCACTAAATTCGTTTAATAATTATAAGGGTATAAAAAGTCATATCAGGTCTTTTTCTTCGTTGGGTTCCGCAAACGTCAACTAATTTGACACAAGAAAAAATCTGTAGAACGACTAATAAAAGAGAACAGAGGGAGTAGTTAAACTAACTTGTCGTGGTTTACCTAACAGCAACGTGGCACTTTATAATTGGGAAGAAATGATATTTGTCGAGAAAACGGCAATGAAATGGGACATAATTGATATTTGTCGTGTTTCTTAATGCAATTCATTTGAACACACACAAACTGGACCAGTCAACAGATTAAAAATCATTTAATTAAGTTTTAGATGTTGCTTTTTCTCTATAGTTTTAGTCTCATAGATTTATATTAGCTTTCTTATTATATCTGCGTTTTGTCAATCACTTTGTGAATCTCCATGAATTTTGATTCACGAATTTGCCTACCAAAGGATAAACTTTTTGTTTGGGTCAAAACCAAAGGATATCTGTTAAATATTTTTACATTCTTCGTTTTTTTTTTACTTGTTATGAGAAGCTTACTTGTGGTGATTGAAATTGTTCTCTTTGTGTGTGTGTTTATGGTTTACATGTAGTAGAGGCTTTAGTTTCATGGTTACCAAGTTTCTTACTTGTCATGGAAAGTCTACCTTTGGGGATTGATGTTGTTGTGTGTGGTTATGATTTACATGTAGTAGAAGCTTTAGTTTCATGATTACTAGGTTTCGTTCAATATTTGTTGGATTCATCACCTGGACTGGTCTAATTAGGCATCACTTTTGGCATATTGAGGCTATATTTTGATGTCTAACTATGCATCTAAAAGTTGATATATTTTTCTTTATCTGACAGGTACTTCAATTTCTTTATGACAACAAACACGTTTCGAGGGGGAGAAAGTTGTATCACGCTTTTCTAACTCCGAGTTAGAAGAAAGCAGCATTAGAAAAATTAGAGGAGAATCAATGAAAAGATCTCCAATCATCATTTTAAAAAAATCAGAGCTCTTGTTTTAAAAAGGGAAAATCGTATAAAAGACTCTGAAAATGTTACTTAATAGCACTTTAAATCTTAAAGTTTTTTTCACTCACACTTTTAACTTTCAAAATGACATTTGCATCATAAAAGACCTCCAAAATGAAAAGTTAACCGGTTATATAGGTAAAATAGTGATGTGTCAGGATTTTTTCAAAAAATAATTATTTAATTAATAAAATAAACAAAAATAATAATTAAATTTTGGAAAATTAAATAAAAATAGGAAAATTTAATTAAAAATCACAAGTCAGAGTTTTTTTAAAAAAGAACTTTCAAAAAAAAATAATGATTTATAAAATTTAATAAAATTTAGAAAATTAAATAAAAACAACTAAAATAAATAAAATTAAATTAAAAACAGAAAATATATATTTTAAAAAATAATTATTTTTTTTAAATCCTAATTTTTTTAAACAAAATCATAATTTTTAGGAAAAAATTTAAAAAATTCTAAAATTTTATTTTTTTAAATTACAATTTTTTTTTAAAATATCATTGCATCATTTACAATAACAAGTTCAAATATATTACTTAAGAAGATGATGGTTTTTCACCTAACCGAGAACAATGGTGTTTTCGGTATATCTCCAATAATAATTTTCGAAATCATTGTTAAAATGCAACATTAATCGTCATTGTTAATGGTTATGTGAAAAATGACCATCGTCATAAGTGATGTATTTTAATTTTTATTGTAAACGATGCTATGCTATTTTTTTAAAAAAAACTTGTAATTTAAATATTTTTTGAACTTTTAAATTTCCTATATTTTAAAATATTTATGAATTTTATTTATTTTCTGAATTTTAATTTAATTTTATTTATTTATTGATTTTTTAGTTTATTTTTATTTTTATTTAATTTTATAAATCTTTATTTAATTTTTTTAAAGTTAAAAAAACAATTCTGAATGTTTATTTAATTTTGTGAATTTTATTAAATTTTTCTATTTTTATTTAATTACAAAACTTAATTATTATTTTTGTTTATTTTATTAATTAAAAAAATGAAACATCATTTTTTTACTTGTATAACCAGTCAACTTTTCGCTTTGGAGGTTTTTTATGATGCAAATGTCACTTTGAAAATTAAAAATGTTAGTAAAAAATTTTCAAAGTTTAAAATGGTAGTAAGTGACAATTTGAAGGTTTTTTATGTGATTTTCTAGTTTTTAAAATAATAAAACCAGCGCGTGTTATACAATTTAGAGAAGTAAATCGATGTTTTTATTTCAGAAGACGCATGTTCCTGCAAGGCAAAGCCAATTCATCGAGTTAAAAAATGTTTCCAATAATAAAGGAACTGTAAAACAATTATATTATCACTAACCGACTAATACTAACAACAGCTGCATAACTAATTTGTGTAGTGATTAAATTAGATCAGTTAGATACCAACAAATAAACGCGATTGAAGTGTGTAACATTATTTCTTATTCTCACCTAGTTGTCAAAGTCATTAACGTGTCCTCTGAGGGGCGGATCCAGAAATGTTTTTAATTGGGGACATTATGCTATAAACAACAACAACAAAAACTTAATGGGGACACTTTTAAAGATTTCTTCACTAAATTAAAAATATTTGATAAATTAACTTAAACCATTAAAGAAAAGGGTTTTCTGCAAAAAAACCTTCAATGTGTTTTTTTTTGTAAATTAATCCGTGAACTCAAAAACCCACGGGTCAATCTTCCAAGTGTCAGTCAAACCGTAATATAACCTTCAGCCGTATATATGTGTATTTGACTGGATATAGTTTTAACATTTTTCAATACTATGTCATTTTGACACTAATATTTTAATGAAAATAATTTAGTAAAACTTCAAACCTTGAACCTCCAACACAGTGTGCATGCTACATAACCGTCTCTACCAACTTATATATTTGTTCACTTAACGAACGCAATTATATATAATTCTAAATTTATTCTGAAATGGCCTAATTTATAACATTATATATTACCAATTTTTATTATCTTTATTATATAAAAAACCTATAATTGTTAACTTAATATTTTACTAATTATTTTAAATAGTAAAATAATTAATAAAAATTGGTTATTTAAAAAAATATTTTTATGTTATATAAAAGTCGATATCTAATTATATAAAGTAAAATTCACAAAAGTTTATGGCTTTTTGGTATAAAACCAAAAATTGATGGTATATAAACCGAACCAAACCAAATAAATATGGTTTTAATATGGTACCTATTCTTATAAACCAAAATACCAAAATGCATTTAGAAATATATATAATTGAGTTTGATAAGTGAACAATTATATATGTTTGCCAAAATAGTTATGTAGCATTCAAACTGTGTTTGAGGATCAATGTTTGAACCTTGATCTCTACAACTTTTTTCAATAAAAAAATTAGCGGCAAAACGACGTAATACTGAAAAATGTTAAAATTCAGTCAAATACACATATATATAGCTGAGGGTTATATTGCGGTTTGACTGATACTTGGAGGGTTGATCCGTAGGTTTTTGGGTTCGCAGATTAATTTGCAAAAAAGAACCACATTAAAGGTTTTTTTTACAGAAAACCCTCAAGAAAAAATAAAAATCAGTAGAGGGCACGTGACCCCGTACCGCCACACCTCCGTCCGCCCCTGGTTTGAGTTCTTGTACCGACCACGTCGAGATGTCGGTCCAGAACCGTGAATAAATAACAACTAAATCATCAAAATGTCCTTGTTGAAAGAAAACCGTTACCAATATTATTAATTTAACAAACAACATAATCACTTCAAGTCAACAACAAATCCACAACACGCACACACCATAAAGCACTCTGGGGAAAAAAAACACATTAAAAAAAAATTCTTGTATTATTATTACGTCGTCAAATCAAGATATAAAACATCATGCACATCAATAATGTAGAACATAGCAGCTATACTCAACGGTCGCATCGCCGTTCTTGATATTAAACCACTTTGTCCGAGCCTCGACATAGCCTCTAGCAAATCGGAAAAGCCCACTTCCTCCAACGATCGGCATTTCTCTGACCTCCGAAAATGGGGTGTTCCGACCAAGAATCGTGATCGTACTTCCGTTGTACTTCCCTGTCTTAAAAACAAAGTTCATAGCCATTAGAAAACCCAACTCCTTTTGGGCAGCTCCGGCGTAGAACCCTTGGGCTCTGCCAACTAACGTGGAGTTCACCGAAACTTTCGCCGTCAAGGCATTGTCCATCATATTGATTCCTCCAAAGTAGGTAGAAGAGTTCGTGACCGGTGGCTGGATCATGATGGCCGTTGGGTTTGAACCGCTTATGATATCGTGCCAATAGACTTTAAAATGTGTTAGCTTCTCTTTCCTGTGGAGTCCGAGGAGCTTTCGATCTATTGTTCTTGCAAAGTTGTCTCCGTCGTCTCCGGTGGAAGAAACGAAGGCGATGAAGAGGATTTGGACGGCGAGGAAGAAAATGAGCTTAGCCATAAGGTTCTCCTTTTTTTGGTTTAGTATTGGATTGTTATAAATGACGCATGAAACTAAAGGAGATATGTGGTGTTATTTACTTATTTATACATGTCGAGTTGTAGAGATGTTTCTAGAGGAAAATAAATAATATTTTAATTTTTTGAAGATTCGATTTTGATTTTATGGACTTGTTAGAGGACATTGACTAGAGAATGGGATAATTTTTTATATAAATTAAAATAAGTGATGTGTGATGCACGTGATAATTTTATATCTATCATAGCCGTTGCTTTTATTCCCCCTCCTTTTATTTACTTTACTTCGAACTTTTTTTGGTTCCATACCTTTTTCTATATATAACGTATCTCTAGTGCCATTCTTAGACTATTTCTTTGCCAAATTATAAACCCTTCCATACGTAATTTGAATACAAACAAATTAAATTATTTATTAGCGAGAGGTAGTTGATGAATTTGTCGTGGCTTACCTACCAGCAACGTGATAGTTTGTAACTTGTGCTACGGCCGAGAACGACACTGAAACCGGACAAATTGATAGATCGGTCGAGTTTCTTAATTCAGTTCATTAGAAAATTCACACACATGAGACTTGCTACATTATTCTTGAATTTAGGGGCGTGTCTGGCTTCATCAGAAAGCCCATTACGTGACGACCACTTGTCCACTGTCGTTGGCCGGTCGTCTACTTCATTCCGGACGTTTATATGTGTTCGTCCACAAAATTGCAAAGGGTAAATTTACACACATCAGGAATTATGCGAGTCATAAATGCAAAACATAGCAGCTATACTCAATGTAGCATCACTGTTATTGACATTAAACCACTTTGTTCGAGCCTCGACATAGCCTCCAGCAAATCTGAAATTTGTAAGCTTTTTAGTTTATGCTACAATTCTATTACTGCAGAATATTTATTTGCTAAATGTTGAATCATTTATAAAATTCAGGATATCATGTGGCTTATATCATCTTCATTATACTTTTTTTTTCTAATATAGGGTATTCCCTCTATAAGTTAAATCGATTTAGTTGTGGATGGCAACACCAAAACGTACGTATCTTATTTACGCTTTATATAAAAAATATAATTAACCAATTTTTTTTTTTGATTATAGATATCAATACTATTAAATTTGCAACATGACCAGTTGATGTAAAGTTATGTCTAATTATTTATTTATTTTATAAATCAATAATATTGAATAGATATAAATGTAACTTCCAATATTCTCGCAGCTGCTCCCTTTTTAATATTGATTTTGCCTTTAACTTTTGTAACTTCCCCTTTACTTTTTTTGCTTAATCAAGATGGGTTTGGGCTTTGTCTTAATTTCCCTAGGTCTGGAACCAGCCTTTGTATGTATTTTTTTAGGAGTTCTGAGCACTCCTCCCCGTCCGAGATTCGAACTTGTGACCCCTCAAACCAAAGTCTGAAGTGTTACCAGTTGAGATAGCTCGTCCGGATAACTTCCCCTTTACTTCCAGTTTTGTAACTTTTATCTTATACACATATAATACTCGAGAGTTATAAATGTATTGAGCATGTGATAATATATTTCTACACATGATCGACTAATATGTACATATAAATTTGGTTATTTTAAATAATTATTGTATCATTATATAATAGCTTTCCTGTTTAATGTAAATGTAATAATTTTGACTGTTCATAGACATTTTAAAATAAAAAATTTCTGAAAAATAAAAATATATAATAGGTTATTAGTAAAAAAAATAATTTAGTACTGCTATTTAATATTCTTACTAGAATACGATCCATCTTTTCAAAGGGCGGGTATGTTTTTATTTAATTTTCTTGTAAAAAATTTTACATTTGAGTTTTCTTAATGATCATATTTGTGTTTAATTTATTTCATTAAAATAAAATCATGTCCAATTGATAAATTTATGGTCCAACTACTTTAATAGAATAGATTAAAAACTTTTATTAATCATTTAAAATAAATATTATACCAAGAAAGTCACAAATATGACTAAAAAACAGATATAAAAATTAAATTTCATAAAAATATAAAACAAAAAATAAACCCGCCCTTTTAAGGGCGGATCAGATTCTAGTAACCTTTTAAATTTAAATAAAATAAATAAATAAAATACTAAAAATATAATACTATTACGTTCTCATAGAAAATTAAGTAATTTTTATTTACTTAATTATTAAAGCTAGTAGGGGTGAAAATTTGATTTAATCTGTTATTTGTAAAATCGCAAATTTTAAGATTTAAAAAAAACGAATATCTGCACCGATATGTTATAAGCAATATATTATTATATTTAAATTATATATATATATATATAAGTATTATATTTTATGTAGATTTTATAATATTTTTAATTTGATTATATGTTTTAGTTATTAAAATTTTTAAGGTATTTTTATTTGAATGGATTAAATTGAATATCCGGTTTAAACGTAATTTTCTAAATATTGGGACACCAGATATCTGAATTAAACAACTACGAATCAAATCAGATAAAAAATAATAATGATTTGACGAAATAAATCGGATCAATACTTCAAAAATCCGCACTGCGAGTCATCCACCCCTAAAAGTCTGTAACGCATCCTTCAAGCTCTGGTACCGACCACGTAAAGAAGACGGTCTAAAACCATATAAACAACATTACAGTACACATGTCGTTACTCCTTGAAACAAGAACTATTATATTCTTTATTGATTTAACAAAAGTCGGAACTACTACCATAATTGATCGAACAAAACTTAGGTTAGCTTAGGTTCACCTTAAAGTGAACCTCTAAATCTACCCACATTAGTTATTTGAGATTTGATATCTCTTAAAAAAAGAAACCAAATAATTAAAATTTAGCGAAATAAAATTATGTTTTTAGATAAATAAAAATAGTAACAATTATCAATTTTTTTAAAAAAAATTGATAAACCCATCCGCAAATACTAAACTCTAAACCCTAAATTTTAAATAATAAACCCAAAATTCTTAGGGAAAGTCTAAACCCTTGAAAAAATCTTATACGCTAAACAGTTAATCCTAACCCCCAAACCTTTAATCAGAAACCATAATATTAAACCTTGAATCCTAAACACGAAACCCTAAACCCTAAATTTCTGGATAAATATTAAATTTTAAACCCTTAATCATAAACCATAAACCATTTTGGAGCTTAAGATTTAGGGTTTAGTATTAGGGGACATGATTTAGGGTTTAGGGCTTAGGATTTAGTTTATGATTTATGATTTGGTTTAAATTTAAAGGTTTAAGGGATAGGATTTGTCCATGGATTCATGCTTTCCCCAAGGGTTTAGAGTTTAATGTTTAGAATTCTAAGTAAAGTGTTTAGTATTCGGCAGATTTATCAATATTAAAAGAATTTTTTTTATAATTATTATTATTTTTTATTTATCTACAAACATAATTTTGTTTCACTAAATTCTTATTATTAAGTTTACTTTTTTAAAAGATATCAAATATAAAATAACTAAATCTTATTGGTAGATGAACCTAAAGGTTCACGGGGTGAAACTAAGTTTTATTCTAATTAATCCACCACAGACATCATTAACATCAATAGTGCAAAACATAACAACTGTACTCAACAGTAGCATCGAGGGTCTTGAGATCAACCCACTTTGTTCGAGCCTCTACATAGCCTCTAGCAAATCGGAAAAGCCCACTTCCTCCTACGATGGGCATTTCTCTGACTTCCGACATAGCTGTGTTCCGACCAAGAATTGTGATCGTGCTTCCATTATACTTCCATGTCTTAAAAGCAAAATTCATAGCCATTAGGAAACCCAACTCCTTTTGGGCTGCTCCTGCGTAAAATCCTTGGGCTTGGCCAAGTAACGTGGAGTTCCTCGTAACTTTCGCCGTCAAGGCGTTGTCGATCATATTGATTCCTCCGAAGTAAGTAGAGTTTGTAACCGGTGGTTGTATCATGATGGAGCTTCGGTTTGGACCACTTAAGATGTCGTGCCAATAGACTTTGAAATGAGTTAGCTTCTCTTTCCTTTGGAGACCGAGAAGTTTCCGATCTATGGTTCTTGCGAAGTTTTCTCCGTCGTCTGTGGTGGAAGAAACAATGGCGAGGAGGAGGATGAGTTGGACGACGTGGAAGATTAGCTTAGCCATGAGTGTATAGTATATGGTTGTTATAAGTGATGTATGACACTTAAGAGGAGGTGTGTCATGTTATATATAGTCTTATAGATGTCGAGTTGTATGCATGTTTCTAGAGGAAAAAGATTGTACGTTATTCATTATATATTTGCCTTCGTTTCATTTTGTGGTTGTTAACGAACATTTACCGGAGAACATTTCAAATAATTGGAGGAAGAGGTTGATGTAAATTCATTTGAAGTATTAGCTACCATCATATTGTGTCATCGTGTTGTTATAATCTTATATATTAAAATAGAAGTTATGGTATTTTTCATATGTGATTTTTTAAAACATATTTGGACCTCTCTTAGAAAGTTATAATTTACATAGGTGTATTATTTATTCAACTATACATTTTATTTTAAACTAACAATAAAAAAACGTAATTAATTAAAACCAATATTTTTTTTCAATATTTTAGAGATTTTATAAATAAGAGTAATAATATATTGAATCCAACTTATATTTAAATCACACACAAATTATATATATATATATATATATATATATATATATATATATATAAATTTCAGAAAATTATGTATATAAAATTTTCGAAAAAACTGTTTACAAATATATTAACGGAACTTAACTTTTAAAATTATATGTAAATATTTTAATTAATTTCGTGATTAGTTTTGAATTACTATTATACACTAATATATTCATTATCATTTAAAATGAAAATTAAATATTCTATCCTATTTTTATCAATTATATAATCAAAATCAGTCATATTAAAAGAAAATTATTACGCTGATCAAAATATTTTAGCAATATATTAATTTTCAAAAATGTATGTAAACATTTTACTAATTTCATAATTAGCAATGAAAAATTACTATGCCTTAACGTAAATACAGTTATTATTTGCAAATGTTAAAAGAAAAATTCTATCATACTTTTATCTATTTTATAATCATAATTAATCATGTAAAATAAAATTATATATTTAAATAAATATGATAAAATTATATTAAATTGATAGATTATAAAATTCATTTTCATACATATAAATTATTTATGTTAAAAAATATAATATGATGACAGACTACAATATATGTATAAAAATAAACATATCTTAGATTTTTGTATATACAATAATATATGAGGTAAAATGAAGAAACGCAAAAATGTTACTAAAATAAAATCCAGTTTTGAAGGAAGGGTAAAAATTTAACATATATTAAATACAAAATAATTATCAAATCTGTTCTTCCATGTACAGATTAATGTGTTAAATACCTAAATGCAAATACAATAATATAAATATATAATAAGAAAGAAACAAATACATGTGATTTTTTAAACATTTTACAACATGTATAAATGTATATATAATATAAATAATGATCTAAAATAAATAAATATATATATACATATAAAATTAAATGTTTAATTATTATAATATTAATATATGAAGCTATGGGTTTAGTTTTTGTTAAACTTTCTTATTTTGTGAAATATTACATTATCTTTGAAAATGATAATATTTTAATATTTTACCAAGTTCTATTTCTATTAGTTTATTCAATAATGAAATACTAATTCAACAAACAAAAAATGTAGAAGAAGAAACAAACACATGTGAAAGTTTGAAATTTTTTTTTTGATGAAAACAATTATACTCTAATATTATTATGTTTGAAAATCATTAAATATACACATCTCAAGTATGTGAAACAAAATGTTTATATAACTATAAACGAAAAAAACGTCTGTGCGGTTGCGCGGATTCAAATCTAGTTTTTTGTTAAAAATAAATATAGTGTTGACACATGTGCTAATATATTCTTTTGCAAAAACATGTGCTAATATGTATATAACTTGCAAATCAATTGACAGATAATGTTTAAGGACTACACACATTTCTTGTATATAATTAGGGCTAGGCACAGATCAAATATTCGAGGTTTTAGAGGTATTTGTGATTTGCTTTGTATGTTATGAATATTTAATCTGTAATTTGATTTGTTTCAAAAAATATGAATATCCGAAAAATTAGATATTCAGAAAATAAATAGATATTTGCGGATATTTAAGAATACTTACGGATATCTTATATGTTTTGATTAATACAAATAATATTAAAAATTTAATAAAATTTGTTTTGTAAAATGTTTTCTTGCATGATTTATAAAATAATAATTAAAAAGTAGTGAATCTAAATAGTTTGTTAAAAGTTTTAAACTTAGTTAACAATTATAAAAACACAAAACTTAAGAAAACAATTATAACTATAATAAATTTCCTTTTTCTTTTTATGTAATACTTTTATATAAGTAATAATTTGAATAAAATTTATCAAATCATATGTTAGAATAATAATTATATAACTATACAAATAAATTTTTAAATATAACCAAGATATACATGCAGCACTGTCTTAAATAATTTAGGAGCCTTAGGCGAAACATGAAATATGGACCCTTTTTTTATAACACTTGAAAAAAAATTAAACTAGAACAATTTTCTCAAGAGAAAATTGAAAATAATAATGTTTAAAGCATACATTTTTTTTGGTTTTGTCTGGTTGTATGTAGTTAGTTTTACTAAATCATGGATCCCTTATTAACATAAACAAATTATGGACCTTTAACAAATTGAAATGGATTTTTGTAATTAATTAAATAAAATTAAAGTTAAAATTTTTAAGATTTTTTTTAAATCTTCTCTGCATTTCTTTAAGTTAATCATAATAGTTTTCGGTGAAGCGTATATAGCTATATTTGTTAAGTTTTAACTAATTTTGGACTATTTATTATAACACTAAAAAATTATGAACCTCTTACAAAATGAAATAGACCTATTATAATAAATTAAATAACACCAAAAGAACTTTTGGATATACTTATCCAGGGCAACCGCTCCTCCCGCCATGCTCAAAAGCCGAGACTGGAAACATGTATTTATATATTGTCTGACGGGAAAAGATATCTACTTTCCAAAATTTTAATATTTGTGATTTGTTTCGATTTTAACAGATACTAATTTTTAATATTTATTTTGCTTCAAAACTTTACAGATATCCGGAATTTTCGGATGGAATCGAAACAAATAATAAATTAAATCAAATTAACGGATAAAATGTTCAGTACTATATATAAATATATATTTATCAAATCAGTCACCATAATATCTTTTAGATACAGTTTTGAATTCACTGATAAAAAATATCTACTTAACAATAATTTTAATTTTCGTATCTTGGAAGTTTCAAAAACGAAAAAAAAAATAATTTAAGCATATATCCATACGGAAACTAGAGTTACTGCTTAATAGTACTAACCAAAAGTTTGTATACTTTACTGATTAGGTCCATAATATGTTATTTAATTCATATTTACTTTACAAGAAATTTCTCGAAAATCTGAATCATTTATAAAATTCATTTATAAATTCATGTTATCATTGTATTTTACTTTTCTTTTTGTCAGTCGTCTCTGTCATCTAGAAGTTACATTATGGGCTTTTGCTTCTTCTTTTTTGCTTTATTTGCTCTCACTTTGTTTACATCGAAAATGTTTTCGTTCCATTTCTTTTTTCTGTTTATAAATTATATAGAATCTTTATAATATTATTTGAAAAATCATTTTACTATGGGTCGCATTCATATTAATTTTTATGATAATTAATTACACTAATACTTTTAATGAACTAAAAATATTACTTTCAAATATTATTATTGAGTTTTTAGTGAGTTTCCTTTCTATTTTTTTTCCAAATAACATATGTAATAAAAAGGGAAAAATATAAAGTTTAAAAAAGATTTTAAAACGAAAATATATGTTTATAATGTGATTTCATAAAAAACAATTTCACACAAATAAACTTGATATTATAAAGAATAAATATTATTTCCTTTGAACATAATTTGAAACAATAGAAAATAAATGTTCAAGGAAATGGAAATATATTTTTATATATCTATCTATTTTCTTAGATGATTACATAAAATAGCATAAACTAATATATGTTTAATTCACTAATATAGTATTATTAAAATATTTTATTTGAATTTTCTTATATTTAGCTGACTATAATATCCTTCAATTACAGTAAAAAGATCTATAATTTATATATTACTTATATAATATAAATTTTAAAATAGTATCACAATTTTTACTTCTGGTTTTTAAGATGTATTGAAAAATAAAAAAAAAATTAACACAAACATCTCTTGGTCAAATAATTATAAAATATTTTTAAATAACATGACACTATATATTATAACGAGGTAAATATATTATATTTTATCATTATTAAAATGATTTTTCTTAATATTAAATTTTCTTTAAATTTTTATGTTTTTATGTTTGTTGAACTCAATATAACCATAATCAAAATACCAAAAATAAATTTGAATTCTTATTTTAAAAATTATTTAAAATAAATTTCAGTTAAATTTCTGTTTGCCTTCCGATAAATTTAAGACATAAAATTATATATAACTTATAAAAATAGAATTAATTATTCTAAATATTGATATGTGTTCTTGAGTTTCCAAAATATATCTACTTGTGTATCTAATTTCTAGTGATCATCGTTTTATTTTCTAATATTTTTTTTAAAACACTCAACATATACAGTAGTTTGATAAATATTATGAAAATACATACACATTTTTTTTGAACAACTTACATACACATTTAAACGATGAATAAAATTACATTGAGATGGCTTAATTAAAATAAAATTAATAATACTTTAGTATAAGTTTGCAAGAATGTATCTAACTCAATTTATTTATAACATGAGTGACTCTAATAATCCAATTTATATTAAAATCATACATTTAACTACAATGGTAATATATAATTTTATAATAATAATAATAATAATAATTATAGTTTATTTTATAATATAAAGTTTAGGATGACTAAAATAATAATGAAAACAAAATATTAACCAACTATTACAATTTAGTTTTTTTTTGTAATTTATATATATATATTAAAATAGAGTCAATTTCTTGAAAATTCTAAAAAAATAAGAAATTAGTTAAATGCACATGATGAGACAAGTTTGTATCTATGAAAAAGGTATCATAGGGTGGGATTTAGGGCATATAGTTAATTAGGGATAAAGTTTTGTATAGGGGATACAATTTCCCTTTAAAATATTATCGTAATATTAATTTATGAAATTTAGAATTAGATACTTTAGTTTATTTTTATTTCATTCTAACAACAACATATCTTAAGTTATAAATAATCTTAATAAAAAATAATACATTTATAATAAAAATATTATAGTTGAATTCAGAAAAAGTATTCTACTTGATATATCAAACTGATAACTAAATTGACTGTAAAAGCAATCAAACCGATTAGTTATAACATATCTAAAAATATATGTCAAATTAAAGTAATATAGTATTATTAATGTAAATTACGCATAAAACTCTAAATTAACTTAAAATTAAATGTATATAGCAATCAGTTATTATAGTATATTTTTTATAAATATTTATATTCGTCCATTAGCACGAAAAAATCACCTATATATATAAAGTTTGGTTCTTCAAATTTACTAATTAACATAGTTGTGACACATGTCAATCATATATTTAAGATTGTGACATGTGTTAATCAATTTATCTCATAACTAAAAATATATTTATAAGATAATAACAAAACAAATTAAAATAATTGTTAATATTATTAATACTCTCTCTATTACAATATAGATGATATTTTAGAGATATGTTATTGTTTTATAATAGATGATGGTTGCACAAATATATATACATATATATATATATAACATTAGCTTAATTGAAAACTGTGTAGCCAATTGTATTTCTATTATATCAATTTATAATTAAATAAAGTGGATTTATATTATATTTTATTGATACTTTTGATTAAAGAATAATTTTATTAATATTTGTGCATTTATCTAAAACATCATCTAATATGAAATAGAAGGAGTATTATTTTTCCATTTTTTAATCCTAAATAAAAATATAATTGCAAAAGATGATTCGATAGTAAATTTTCTTCTAATATTACATGTGTTTAAATATGTATAATGACTAAAATATATTTACTTTGACAATAAATTTTTTTTTTGAAAAATAAATTGTTATACTCATTAAATAATAAAGTATAATTGTCAAAGATGATTTGATAGTAATTTTCCTTCTAATATTATTACATGTGTTTAAATATGCATAATGAATAAAATATATATAATTAGAAAATTGAAAAAGAAATTGTAAAATATTATTTAGCAAGAAAAAATATTTAATTGTATTTTTAAATTTTTTTTTTCAAATCATAAACATAAACAAATTGAAAAATATATTTAATACTATTTTTTCGATCAAAAATCTAAATGAAAATATAATTATAATTGATTGTACTAAGCATGATTTTTCGAAATTGCTAATTAACATGATTGCAATAAGTGTCAATAAATTATTAAGATGATAAGACGTGTCAAAAATATTATATAATATTTTTTTAGGAATTAAATGATATTTTAAATTGCAAAAATAGTAATTTTAAAATTATTAATTAATAAAAAAATAGTTATTTAATCGAAAATTATGTTTTTCTAAAATTTTAAAGAGAAGATAATTGTAATAGGTTATATGATAGTAATTATATTTTTCTAAAATCTTAAACAAAACTGAAAAAAAAGCGTTTAATAGTATATTTTATTGTAAGTAAAAAGGAGATCTATGAAATAGAACTTTTTCCTTTTCAAAATAATCCTAGAAAATTAAAAAAATTTAAAATTATTTAATAAAACATAATATTAGTACAATATAACGGTATATGATGTTGTCATTGACTTGATTGGTGTTATTTGACTTTCATTTTTTTTTCTTTATTTTTGGTTGTGTCCAGTTTAAATTTTTAGTTATAGTATTTTTTCCGATCCTGGATATCAATTTTATAACCATTCATCTATGCACTGTGATTATAAAGTACAAATATTAATTTGAATTTATGTGTGAAAACGATTTCTAATTATGAAATCTCATAAATCTCAAAAATATATATAAAAAAAATCGTAAAACTATAATAAAATTATTTATTATTTTATATTTTTATTAAGTTAAAACATAAAAAAAAATCAATTACAACCCAACGGGTTATATATAACACGTATTTGAGTTTAAGCTAATTGAATTATTTATCAGCGAAAGACGGTCACTGGATTTGTCATAGTGTGACATGAGACATGACAAGTATATGATGTTTCACCAAAAAAAAAAAAAAAAAAAAAATATATATATATATATATATATGATGATGATGATGGTGATGATTTACATTTTACAGGCATGCCTGACTTTATCAGAAAGGCCATTAAATGTGGTCTTCCACTTTCCATTGTCATGGGCCTGTTGTCTGCCCCATTCTGCTCGTCCACAAAATTGAAACACTTTAGCTTTTATCTTCTTTTTTTTTTTTTAACACCATTTATCTTCTTTTCTTTTCTTTCTTCTTTTCCCAAAAGTTTAGGTAGTGTGTGGAGTAGGCCTGGGAATATGAGTTTAAACCTGCGGGTCTCGCACCACCCGCTGCACAGCGGGTGCTTGTCGACCAATATGAAAAAAAATTGTTTAGCTAGTGCGGTTGCGGGTCATGAATTATTACCCGCTGACCCGCATATTTAAAGAGAACAAATAAATTTGAAAAAGCTTTTTTGGTAAAAAAAGTAAATATTTTTTTTAAAAGTATGAGAATTCAATAAAAATAATTTAAAATTTAAATATTATATACAATTTTAATCATAAATATATTATTTTTATAATAAATAAATTAAATATTTAAAAAAAAAAACAAGTATGACCAGCGAGTTACCCGCAAAATTAAGCGGGTCGGATGCGGGTACGAAAATACTTGTTTGCGGGCTGTGCGGGTCAATTTTTTGACCAAAAAAATATTGAAATCTGCGGATTGGTGGGTCAGCGGGGCCGGTTTTACTCACAACCCAGCTCTAGTGTGAAGGAGAGAATATGACATATTTCAACTTGTACAATTTTTTATCTGAACACTACACTAAACGGGTTGGATGCAAGTCTTATAAATTTGAGCCGGCAAAAACAAGCTCTTTCAAAGCGATAACCTACGAGGTTAACATTATAAAATTGATTATAAAAGATGATTGTTTTATGTTTTCTATGGAAAAATTACAAACTTTAAGAAATTAATTTGTTTTATTGGATTACAATTGACAAAAAGTTGTTGAAAATTGAAAATCACAGAAAACAATAAGTTTATTATAGTGATTTCGCGTTTTCTTAATATGTAAAAACACTAAAAAGACTATTTTTAGAAGAGAGTATAACACACACACGCACATAGGAGTGTCAAAATGGGTCAAATGGGTCAATCCAACCGATAACCCAAATGGGTTGACTGTTATTTGGTACCACCCGCCACGTTCGTGTCCGCCTCGCTGCGGTCTTCATCTTCAGCGGATATCTGCGGGTCGGCCCACCTATACATGCAGTCTCAAAACCTGTGACCAAACCCACCCCACAAGTTGCACGGGCTCTAGCGGGTAAACCCGCGTTAATAGCTTAAACCTGCAATAAGCTTGGAAATTGTTAGTTAGTTGTTACTTGGGAGAGCTTGAATAAGCTGCATCGCAACATTCACATTAAGTTTTCTAGATATATATGCATGCAGGGATTTAACTATTTCATCGTGTCTACTAAGAGGAAGAAATCAAAAACTTTTGTAGTCAAAGAACGAGAAACTACCGCGGCTATGGTGGTAAAATCAAGGAAGAAGCAAAGCTATGGTGGTATTCTGGTAGATCGAGGAATTATAGAAGCTCTGGAGGAGGCTCGAGGAAAGAGAGAAGCTCTGGTGGAGGTTCGAGGAAGGAGACAAGCTCCGATGGAGGCTCGAAGAAGGAGAGAAGCTACAGTGGTGGAATCTTCAAGAATAGAAGTTATGGTGATGGAAAGAATACAGAGAGAAGCTCCACTGGTGGTTCGACGAAGAAGAAAAGCTCCGGTGGGATCTCCTCGGGTGCTCGTCAGTCGAATTGTGATTCGAATCGCCATTTTCGTCGGTGGCTTGCTTTTTTCAGGTATCATAAAACAAAAGAGGAAATAGTGCGCACTCTTTTTACCCTGCAGACCCGCACTGGCCCGAACTGCAAAAGCCCATACCGCATGATACAAAGCCCGTGAGACCCGCTACAAAATGGGCTTAAATTTCTCTGCCCAAACCTGCCCCGCATGGATCTTGTACTGTCCGGTATGCGGGCTGCGGTTTATTTGCCATCAACCCAACATCTTTATTGTTTTTGTGTACATGAGATTTTTCTGGTTTAGCGGAAAACTGAAATTGTTAGTTTTAACGAAATATGAGATTTTTTTTATTTTGGTGAAAAAACGAGATTTTCGATTTTGGTGGGAAAACATATTTTTTGGTTTTGACGTGAAAAATTACTGTACGATTTTGGCGGGAAAACAATGTTTTTTTTGGTTTTGGCGGAAAAACACATTTTGCGGTTTTGGCGGAAAAACAAGATTTTATGATTTTAGCGGAAAAACATGTTTTCAGTTTCAGCGGAAAAACACATTTTTCAGTTTCAGCGGGAAAACAAAAATTTCGGTTTTTGCGGGAAATGCGTTTTGCGATTTTGGCAGGAAAACAAGATTTCTCTATTTTGGCGGGAAAACACGTTTTTCGATTTTTACGGGAAATGTGTTTTGGCGGGAAAACACATTTTTGCGGTTTTCGCGGAAAATTCATTTTGGAGGAAAAATACGTTTTTGCGATTTTGGCGAAAAAATGCGCCTTGACGGAAAAACGTGTTTTCATGTTTTGGCGGAAAAACACGTTTTTGTTATTTTGATATGGAAACACGTTTTGCGGTTTCTGTCGAAAAACATGTTATTGCAATTTTGTCGGAAAAATACGTTTTTGCAATTTTAGCTGGAAAATGCATTTATGAATTTTTGGCATGAATTTGTTTTTAATCACAGTTTTTTTTAATGAAACTAAATGTGTAAGAGTTGACCCAACCCAATATACATATTTAATTTGTTAACCCATCAAGTTGTTAACTCATCAACATGTTAACCCATTAACCTGTTAATTTATTAACCCATTAAATAAAAAATAAATAGTTCATTTGGGTTAATGAGTCAACTTGAGTTGGGTCAACCCATAGATCATGACCCATTTTGACACTTCTACGCCCGCACGCGCGCACACACACACACACATATATATATATATATATATATATATATATATATATACATAAACTAATACCCATTAATCTTTGAATAATATATGAACTTTGTGTTATTCACCAAGGATATTATATTTGCGTTTTTTTTCTTCAAAAACTTTCATAATCGCATTTTTCATACCCGAACAAATAATAAATGTAGTTTCATATCCAAACCGTATGACTAGTTAAATTTCATATCCACACTTAACACCGTACTATGAAAACCTACAATGACTAACCACATTTTAGTCAGACTGTTACATTCTAATGAATCAGTGTTTATGCGGCAAACAATGTTTTGATTGTTGTCTCATTTTCTTGGTAAAACTGTTTAAATAAGATTTTCACAAAAACTGCAAATTCTTATTTTTGTGAAAAAAATGCAAAATTGAGTTCTTCAGTAAAATATGAAACATCTTATTTCTCGATATGATCACAAAATCAAGTTTTTCAACAAATGACTTTTTCCACAAAAAAATTAAAAATGGATTTTTTTTACCAAAGCCGCAGAAAATATTGTTTGCCAAAATTTTAGTAATAAAATTTGTTTTAAAACGAAAAACTTGTCTTCCCGCTATAACTTTAAAACAGGTTTCCATCAAACATAAAACCTTGTTTTTCTTCCAAAAGCAAATTTTTTCGTCAAAATTGTAAAATCTTATTTTTGTCAAACATGTAAAGTCAGTTTTCTCATCAAAACTAAAAAAAAAATTATGTCAAAAACACAAAAAAAAATTGTTTTATCGTCAAATCTGTAAATTTTCTAGTTGAAACTGCAAAAGGACCCCCGCAAAAGGAAAAACTCAAAATCTCTTCTTTTTTTTTACACAAAGAAAAATCTCGTTTGCTTGTTTTATAGATAGTTAATAAAACTAAAATATTTATCTAAATTATAAACTAATGTAGGTGAGGAAATTCTGGTTTAACCCGTTTATTAAGATGTGACTAAAATAGGAATAGGATCTGGAAAAGGCTGAATTTTTATCATATATGATCGGCTGGCCAAAACTCCTTTTTAACATCCTTAATCGCCATTGGCATATCATAACGGAGTTATGATAACTCTGGTCGTGTTTCGAGAGATGGTGCCCAACAAATCTCCTAAAACAGGCAGGATCCTTGTAGAGATCTATCTTAGAGCAGTTTATGGTTCTGCTCCCAGTGCCGTCTTAAAAAAAATTGCCCTAGGCAAAATCTATATATATATATATATATATATATAAAATAGATTTTTCTCTCTTCTTGTGACATGTGGAATGAGAGTTTGTTGACATGTGTCTATTCTTATATCTTTTTACATTTTAGATCCTTCTTCTTTTAGATTATTACAATTTGATTCACCAGTTTTTAATTATCCAGTATCTAATCTTTTTCACAATAATCATCATTTCTTATGTTTGATAATCCATTTTATTAATTACAAATAGCAAATGAATAAAATAATATAATTATATTTTTAATTTTTAATTTATTCACAACTAAAAATAACATAAACTTCACTATTTTATTAGTTGTTTATATTTTCTACTATTTCATTTAAAAATTATATATTTATTTTAATATTGACTAAGTTAAGAAAAATAAAATAGATCACAACTCATAATTGAAACATAAAATCATCATAGAGAAAAATAAAATTCCAAAGACACACTAACTAAGTAAATGTTTAGAGTTGAAATGAGATCAAGAACAAAAATTAACTTAAGTCATTTTATCATAGAATGTTTTGGTCATAACAAAGAAATTTTGGAAACATCAACTTCGAGACAAAGCATCTTTCGAATACAAAGAAACGCGATCAAGGACCAACACAAAAAAACCAAAAACGCGTGTTAGAGCAAGAATATTCAACAGAAAGCAAAAATTGCCACGAAACAAGAAGAAAATATTTAACACACCAAAAGCGCAGCCACAAGCTAAGATGTACGAAGCACCTCACAAACTAAACAAACACAGAAAAAACGCTTATACCAGCAGAGAACCATAAAAATCTAGATAAAAATGACAGAAATTCTGAGAAAATAACTTCGCACACTTATACTAAGAAAAGCAGGGAAAGAAAACATACAATCTGAACGAGGGAGAATATAAGTTAACCACCAAGAAGTCATTAGGCGTTAGTCAGATCCTCTCGAGATTCTTGATACCAGGATCATCAAATATATATATATATATATATCCACATGTACGAGTAAAATATCTAGTTAACTATTATAAGTTGTCTATTTGTTAAGACTGCAATCATAAAATAATATTATTTGGTTATGTTAGATATCTCTGGAAATGTAAAATCGATTTTTAAATATTATATATTTAGGATTTCATAGCTTCAATTAATACTTTTAAGAATATTCTTAAATATGTTCTATAGATAAGTAAAATGTCATGGGTGAATAAATGATTTTAATATAATCTAGTGAATGTTTTTTTCAGATCCTTATACTCCCTCTGTTTTATATTGTAAGTAGTTTAAGAGAAATTTTTTTGTTTCACAATATAAATAGTTTTCATTATTCTATGTAACTTTTATTTTATCGGATATAGTATGACCAATCAAATAATATCAACTCATTTTCTATTGGTTTAACTATATTTAATTTATATATCAAATATTATTTTAAAAATAACTAATATATTTCTTAATCTTTGTGCATTCAACCAAAATTATCTATATAAAAAACAGAGGGAGTATATAAAAGAGTGTTTCCTCCTTCTTGGTGAGGAAACCAAAGATGTCATGTCACAAATTTGTTTAATGTCAGGGTGACACATGTCCAAGAAGATTGAAACTCGCGTTTCATCTATTATATTAAAACAGAAGTCATGACTTTTAATTCATGTGTGATTTTTAATAAATGGACTATAACTAGAATTAGGCACATGACATTTTCAATCATCACTAGTCTTTATATTAAATAGAATATACTACATTATTCCATCATTAATAATCTTAATATTATTTAAAAACAATAACTTCCCAATATTTTAGGGATTTCATAGATAAGAATAACAATATATGAAACTCAACTTATATTTAAATCATATATATATATATATATATATATCAAAATTTCGAAAAAACTGTTTATAAATATTTTAACACAACTTAATTTTCAAAAATTATATGTAAATATTTTAACTAATTTCGTTATTAGTTTTGAAATATTATTATACACTAATATATTCAATTGTTATATACAAAATGAAAAAAATATTCTATTTTTTATCAATTATATAATACAAATAAATTCTATTAAAATAAAATTATTATGTCTATCTAAATATTTTAACAATATATAAATTTTAAAAAAAAATATATATGTAAATATTCACTAATTTTTTCATTAGCAATGAAATCTTATTATGCAATATTTAAAGGTCGGATAAAAATTCAACATAAATTATACAAAATAATTATCAAATGTGTTTTTTCATGCACATATTAATTTATTTAAAAACTAAAGACAAATACAATAATTAAATATTTAATAATAAGAATCAAATACATGTGTGTTTTAGACATTTTACAGCATGTAAACTATAAATTATTTTATTTGATATATTTAAAGAAACATTAAATATATGACTAAAATAAATCTAAAATAAATAAAAAAATAAATATATATACATATATATATATATATATAACTAAAAATTTAATTAAATTCTTTATAATATTAATATATGAATTTATAAATTTAATTTTTAACTATCTTATTTAGTGAAAAATTACATTAACTTTGCAGATGATAATATTTTAATATTCTACCAAATTATATTTCTATTTATTATTTATTTATTCAGTAATGAAATACTAATATAAAAAATAAAAATAAATAAATAAATAAACGAATACATGTGAAAGTTTGAAACAATCTATTTGATGAAAAAGTATACTCTTATATTATTATGTGTGATTTTTTTAAATGGATCCAATGAACTATTCCTAGAAATTAGTTACCATCATTTATTATTAATAATAATATAACTTATATATAACATGAATAATATAATTTGTTTCCTAATAAACCGGAAACATAACCACAATATCTTTTGATATATTTTCATTTCAAAAATAAATTGAAAAATTTGTTTAAAAATGTTTAAAAAAGATCTTAATTTTCAAAACTTATATGTAAATATTTACAGTAATTTTGTAGTTAGTTTTGAAATATAATTTAACATCAATATATTCAGTTATCATTTAAAAAATGAAATATAAATATTCTATTATATTTTTATCTATTATATAATCACAATCAATCATATTAAAATTTATTATCTGATTTAAATTTTTTAACAATATCATAATTTTCACAAATTTCATAATTAGAATTAAACTATATATTATTATGCATTAATAAGTATATTTTCATTGTTTACAATCCGTCACATATTAATTTACTTAATAAAAAAATAATACAATAATATAAATATATAATAAGAGACAAAAAATACATATGACAGTTTTAAACAATTGATTATATACAACGTGTCAATTAGAAGTTATTATATTTGAAATAGTTATAAAATATTAAAATTAAAAATGTATACAATTATTAATTTAAAATAAATAAATAAATATATATATAATTAAAAATAACAGTCGAGATCTAGTTTAACATTGAGTTATGCCCGTGTTCTTCTTCGCCTCTTCTGCGTCAAACGATCTTCCATCTTCTTCATCACAAAGATACCAGTTACAGATTAATACCCTTAAAACCCTCAATTAATATTACATTCACGATCTACATTCAATGAGAGTTCTTCTTCTCCAAGGCGGTGGAGATTCTAATATAAAAAGGCGAGCGCTCCTGCTTTGATAATCATCTTATCTTTCCTTTAACCCAACCAGTAAACTAAATATGTGATTATGGATAGAGTTTCCGTCTTCCTCTCCGATATGCAGCTAGCCGCTCCTCTTCCACTGTTCAAGTCCGGTTGATCCGTTTCTTGAGATCAAGAATGTCTGCCATGATGGAGACCTCATGGGAGTGATTGTGATCCTGCTGAATTCTCAGGTATTTTCTTTCACCCTGCCTTTTGTTCATAAACATAATTATTCCACCGGTTTAATGTTTTAAACATTCCTGCCTTCATGAATCTATATTAAAAGTAATTGTTTTACAAACAAGTTTCTCTAGTATCTTCTCTAGCTCCGCCTTTTGTTCATAGACAGAGCTATTCCACCAGTTTAATGCTTTAACAGTTTCCGCCGTCCCTGATCCCTTTTGAAAATTGTGATGATTTTTGTAGCTTGAGTTTAAAAAAAAATTAAAAGATTTGATCCAAATATTTTTCCCTGATCCCTTTTGCAGATTGTGATGATTTTTGTAGCTTGAGTTAATTTTTTGTTATCCAGTTCGTATATCGTAATGAAACTGTCGTCACTAAATCCATCACTGGTATTAAACCCTGATGGATTTCAAGGTCACCGAGAATGGCTGGTACACATGACATTGTCCTTACTGCTATGTCATTCCAATTTCAAATTTCCATTGTTTGATTCTCTGACCTGTTCTGTGTCATTTATTGTGAGGTCAGACGAGATCAACTACTTAGGGCAGTTAAAGTTGTGAGTAAATTATAGTTTAGGATGTGAGAGTAAAGAGAAACAGAGTATGTGTTGAAAGTAAATCAAGAAAAGAGTAAAATGTGATTGAACAAAGTGAAGGGAAGTGAGAGAGAGAGAGTGAGAGAAATTGGGTGACAAAGTAAAGAGTAAAGAAGGATGTATTTCCTTAATTTTATTGTCTTTGCATACAATGATATTTATAGAAGGAGATAGTGGAAACACTCCACAGATCTGAGTTCTAACAGCTATATTTTTGAATCTGTGTTCACACCTTAAAGTCAACAGTTTCCAACAGCTATATTTTCGTATCAATAACTCAGCTGTTGTTCCGTCATAACTCAGCCGCCTCACGTCATAACTCAGCTGTGTCATAACTCAGCCTCTTCATGTCATAACTCAGCCTCTTCATGTTATAACTCAGTCTCTTCATGTTATAACTCAGTCGTTCCGTAACTCAGCCAGTTGTTCCCTTTGGTTCTTCATCTTAATAGATGCACCTCTTCTTTAACATTGTGGGCATTCCCTTATTTATTTCAACACTCCCCCTCAAGTTTGACCATAGGAGATCCTTGGGCAAGCTTGGAACTGTGAAGAACCTCCCTCATTAAAACCTTACAAAGAAAACCCTTTTTGGGACAAAACCTTGTAAGTAAAAGAGTAGAGATCCCCACAGCCTGGAGATTGGCCAGTGAGCCTATGGAACTTCGGATTTATCATGGTGGAGTCCTTAGGCTCTGGATCATGGCCTTACTTCAATGGCAAGAGGTGTTGGTGCCTTTCTTGCTTCACACTCAACTGATTTAAGACACCTTTGAGCTTCTTCTTCTGGTCAGAGCTTATCTCCCCCCATTTCTTTTGGCTTCTTGCCTTCATCATGGGTTGAGTCCACGCCTGCCTTGTTCATGAGCTCAATAGGTACCTGATTCAAACAATGCACAAACACATGCATCAATTCTCAAGGGGCAAACCTATTCAATCATAAGCATAAGTATAGATTTAGGTACTTCCCTTGCATAGGTTTCTGAAGAATGGATAGTGGCTTCTCATATTTAACACCCCTCCTCAAGCTTGACCTGAGAATAAGAGTATGTGGTCAAACTTGGAAGATGAGAACCAATGCCTTGAGACCACAAGCTTCATCAACCAGGTATAAGCACACTTCTATGGACTGTTTCATAGCTTCCCCACTGAAAGTTACTGTTCTAACTTCATGTTGTTGCTCTCCTTGTTGATGTTTCTTTTCCTTTGGATAGTATGGTAAGGAGTGGCTGCTTGTGCTTGCCACTTGAATCTATCTCTTCTTTGTTGAGCCTTGGCTGCTTCTTCTTCATGATTCGCCTTCTTGCTGGAGTGTTGGGAAGATGGTTCTTCCCTTTGTTCACTTCCATACTAGGTTGGCTCCTCCTCTTGAATAACCACCAAGTACTCTCTTGGATCATGTAAGCTTCAACACTCTCCCTCAAGCTTGACCATGTGGAACAAGTCAAGCTTGGAAGGATGCTTACATGATCTACACACACAGCCCTTGCAGCACTTCTTGAACTCGCCATCTTCATGGAATGCTTGTGGAAGTCTTCATCTTCTCACAGCCAAGAATGCTCTGATCATTCTCTTGTCTAGACTCGCCACAGCCTAGACCCGTTGTGGCTTTATCTTCAGTTGCTTGCAATGGACCTTCTTCTCCTCACTTAACTCCCCTTGTTTTGAAATCACTATTGCAGCCTCTTCTTGAAGCTTCACAAAACAGGTACATACACACATCCTATGGGCTGATTCATAGCTTCCCTTCTTGAGGCTTGCTGGTTCTAACACCATGAGCTGATTCATAGCTTCCCTTCTCAAGGCTTGCTGGTTCTAACTCCATAGGCTGATTTATAGCTTCCCTTCTTGAGGCTTGCTGGTTCTAACTCCATAATGTTGTTGTCCTTGTTATTGTTGATCTTTAGTGAGGCAATGATTCTTCAGGATAGCTCACCAGTACCCCTCCTCAAGCTTGATCCGGAGTCATTAGACTGAGTAAAAGGACCAAGCTTGGAAGTGAGCAATACTGAGTCTTGAAACCAGGAGCGCATCACCCCTACAGCTGCGCTTAAGTCAACCAGTTCCTCCCTTGATCTCTTCTCTACTGCCTCTTGTGTTTCTTTGAACCAGGAGCTCAACACCCAAACAGGCTGCGCTTAATTCAACCGGTTCTTGCAATACATGAGGAGCTCCAGCTTGGTGTGTGACTGATCAAACACTGGTCTGCCTCTCCATCAATACTCTTTCTAGCAGTATCTTCAAAGCTCAGCCATATTTTATTTCAGTCCCCACTTATTACCATCTGGTCTCCTCTTTAACCATCTCTCCATGGTCAGTCATATACACACTGTGCAGGCTCTGGTTCTTCAGGAATATACGCATGTGCAGGCTCTGAACGGCATGGGCAAAGTCTTTTTCTTTGTCTTGATTTGATGATGAACAGAGAACAACACTTGTTTGCCTGAAACATTACTCAAACTCCAGCAAGAATCAGACCACATACACTAGGATCAACCTTTGATAATTCACCAAGTCTGATCCCAATGTTTTTGAGTAAAGAAAAATGCAATGGACAGAATCTAAACAACTCATTCAGATAACTCCATGCACACAACCAATTAATATAAGGCAAGAACTAGTCATAACCATGCTAGAAAACTTAGAAACAATTTAAAACCAGAACAACACAGCTTAAGTATCATGGGACAGAAACTAGGTTCAACAACTCTAGCAACTTGAACCTGTCCCAAGAAGACCAAACATACAACATAAATAATTAATCTAGAACCTGAACTAGACAAAACCTTGCTAGTAAATTCCTAGAACATAGCACACACAACCAGAAACAATTTAAACAATTAAACACGCTCAAATTAAAGTTCAGGAGGTTAGCTTACAACTCAAGGAACCTGAGCTAGTTCCTTGTACCTCCATGGACATGGTTCATCTGAACTTGGCAGGTTTGAGGTGTGGGTGAAGGTCCCAACACTTCTCCTTTGTGTGTTCTTCCTTCATGTCAGGAACATACTTAAAATCCCTCATGTCCTCTTGCTGGTCGTGGGTCTTGGTGGTCAGAGAATGAGCTCCAGCTTTGTTGGCCAGAGGATAGTTTGAACAGCCTAGCTTTGAAGCTCCTTCAGTAACCTTTCTCCAAGAATGGTTTCTTCCATGAATTTTCTTCAGCAATTTGGACCAGAGGAGGTGGTTTAGTATCTTCTTTGGACCCTTGTCAGTCTCCAAGGTCGCCATTTCCTTTGTTTTCTCCATTTTGAAGAGTTTTGGACCAGTGGACAATAGAATGTTCCTACTGGTTTTGCATCAGACTGGACTTTAATGAGGCTTGCTGGACAGAGCTGAAGCCTTCTTGAGTTCCAGAAACAAGAGTTCTCCTTTATCTTGAGTTCTGGTGAGTCTCTTCCCTCTTGGAAAAGCTTTGGATCAGAGGATACAAGGATGAACAGAAACAGAGTTGAAAAGAGAGATATGAACTCAAACAGATTTGCGGAAGCTTTATTGGTTCTCAGGAGCTTGATGCTCTGACACCATGTGAGTAAATTATAGTTTAGGATGTGAGAGTAAAGAGAAACAGAGTATGTGTTAAAAGTAAATCAAGAACAGAGTAAAATGTGATGAACAAAGTGAAGGGAAGTGAGAGAGTGAGAGTGAGAGAAATTGGGTGACAAAGTAAAGAGTAAAGAAGGATGTATTTCCTTAATTTTATTGTCTTTACATACAATGATATTTATAGAAGGAGATAGTGGAAACACTCCACAGATCTGAGTTCTAACAGCTATATTTTTGAATCTGTGTTCACACCTTAAAGTCAACACTTTCCAACAGCTATATTTTCGTATCAATAACTCAGCTGTTGTTCCGTCATAACTCAGCCGCCTCACGTCATAACTCAGCTGTGTCATAACTCAGCCTCTTCATGTCATAACTCAGCCTCTTCATGTTATAACTCAGTCTCTTCATGTTATAACTCAGTCGTTCCGTAACTCAGCCAGTTGTTCTCTTTGGTTCTTCATCTTAATAGATGCACCTCTTCTTTAACATTGTGGGCATTCCCTTATTTATTTCAACACTCCCCCTCAAGCTTGACCATATGAGATCCTTGGGCAAGCTTGGAACTGTGAAGAACCTCCCTCATTAAAACCTTACAAAAAAAACCCTTTTTGGGACAAAACCTTGTAAGTAAAAGAGTAGAGATCCCCACAGCCTGGAGATTTGCTAGTGAGCCTAAGGAACTTCGGATTTATCATGGTGGAGTCCTTAGGCTCTGGATCATGGCCTTACTTCAATGGCAAGAGGTGTTGGTGCCTTTTTTGCTTCACACTCAACTGATTTAAGACACCTTTGAGCTTCTTCTTCTGGTCAGAGCTTATCTCCCCCCATTTCTTTTGGCTTCTTGCCTTCATCATGGGTTGAGTCCACGCCTGCCTTGTTCATGAGCTCAATAGGTACCTGATTCAAACAATGCACAAACACATGCATCAATTCTCAAGGGGCAAACCTATTCAATCATAAGCATAAGTATAGATTTAGGTACTTCCCTTGCATTGGTTTCTGAAGAATGGATAGTGGCTTCTCATATTTAACACCCCTCCTCAAGCTTGACCTGAGAATAAGAGTATGTGGTCAAACTTGGAAGATGAGAACCAATGCCTTGAGACCACAAGCTTCATCAACCAGGTATAAGCACACTTCTATGGACTGTTTCATAGATTCTCCACTGAAAGTTACTGTTCTAACTTCATGTTGTTGCTCTCCTTGTTGATGTTTCTTTTCCTTTGGATAGTATGGTAAGGAGTGGCTGTTTGTGCTTGCCACTTGAATCCATCTCTTCTTTGTTGAGCCCTGGCTGCTTCTTCTTCATGATTCGCCTTCTTGCTGGAGTGTTGGGAAGATGGTTCTTCCCTTTGTTCACTTCCATACTAGGTTGGCTCCTCCTCTTGAATAACCACCAAGTACTCTCTTGGATCATGTAAGCTTCAACAAAAGTCACCAGATTAGTTAAACTGATTGGTTATTGCTTGGAAGATGAACATCAGCCTCTTTTGTACGAGTTTATGCGTAAGGGTAGTTTTGAGAATCATCTGGTCACAAGTGAGTTCATAAATATATATTTTATTGAAACTACCAGGAGGCTGTTTGTTCTTATGTCTCAGTGGTGTTGAAGCAGATGATGTGCAGTTGAAGTCTCTCTTGTGGACCTTATGTGTTAATGTTCCTCTTGACGCAGCTAAAGTCTAAAGAGCTTGCATTCCTCACGACCACCCTGTTAAAGTCATATACCGAGACATCAAGGCCTTTAAGATCTTGCTCGACTCGACTCGGTATAAACCCTCTTTCCGAAGTCTCAATTCTGATTGAATGGACTTAGAATGGTACTAACTTGGTTGTTTTTGATGACAACTATGACTACAATGGAAATTTTCCAGACTTTGGGTTTAGCAAGGAACTGTCCAAAGGGAGAAACAAGCTAAGGTATTACAATTGTCATGCTATGAAACTCTTGAGTATTTGCCAACCTGTACATTATATAAATCTCATGTACTAAATTGGTTTCATTGTGAAATTTCAAAAGTAGGCAAAAAGCAAACATATATATGATTCGATGTGTTTCTCAGATTGGAATGCTCGCAGATTCTCGAACAATAATGGGATTGACAAATAATGTTTGAGAAAACACAAAGAGAGATTGCTCAGACATGCTTCCTAATTGGAAGAACAAGAGATGCAAATGTAATAGAGAAAAAGAGAGTTTTGTCTTTTTCTTCCTTTTTTTACTGAAATAATAAACAGTTTTTTGAAAATAATACTAATTGTTTATCCTTTATATCTATTAATAATATGAATCCTGACTAATTCTAAAGGTTGTGAATTTCAATAGTTGAAAGATTGTGTCTTTTTATTTTAAGAGTTGTGTTGGTTTAAAAGAATTTAAAATGTAAAAATGTGTATCTTTTTATCTCTTATAATGTGTATTTTCATCCTTAAAATTGTAATGATTTACAAAAAAAAATAATTAAAATGTCTAAAATGTAAGTCTTTTCATATCAAGAGTTTCGGTGATTTTAAATAAAATTGTCAAAATGTATAAATTATATTATTATTTTATTAATGAATAAATGTTTGTGTTGAATATATGGGTCTCTTCTTTAATGAACATATGTATTTTTTCCTTAAACATATGCGACTCTTCACATAATGTCTCTTGGATGTCTATATATATGAGGCATTGCAAAGAGAATGTAATGAATTGAATTATACATCTATAGAATGAATAAATCTAGAGAGAGAGTAAAAACATTTTAGAGAGAAAGCTTTGAATAATCAACTAGAAGGAAACTTGAACAGTGATAAGTGGTTGATTTACCACTGTGATTTTATCTCCGACTTTTGCATCCAATTCCAGATTGTATAAAGTGGTTTCGTCGTTAAACTGGGCTAAGGTATGTTTTCGATTTATCACTCTTCCATTTTATTAAAATGATTAATTCCATGCTTTAAGTGAAAATGTGTGAACTAAATGTTATATTGGCTTTTTCTCACAAATTCATAAAAGAACTGAGGTTTTGAAATGGTTACTGTGTTTTTTTGTTAATTTGCTCTAACAGGAGACAAAGAAGAAGAATAAGGGATTTTTTTTACATACCAGTTCATAACAAAAACCTTGTTCTAGTTTCAAAAAAACAAAAAAAAATCCATGCAATGTATATACAATCTATTTATGGCTCATTGCACTAATTTTTACTTTATGATAACCGAGATTCATAACAGTGGAGGAGGAGACGACTCCTTGATAACGTCAGGTGTGATACATACACCGAGCATCTGATCTTTTTGTGTCTAAATTATGATATATCACCCATGATAATTGAAAAGGTATGAGTAATAATAGAGTATGAAACTTTAAAAAAAAAGAGTATCAAACCAATCTATACTATATTAAAAGGGATTGAGGAAGGCTTTTTAGCATGTCCACGTCGACATAAAAAATTAGCGAATCAGGACATTTCGTTTGGCCACGTCAGATGGGCTTAAATACACTAATGATTTTTGTTTGGGTTTGCAGGTTCAATACGCTGGGATTCGTCGGTTTTCCCTGGGCTTTGCTATATCGTTCAGACAAAATCTAACAAAACGAAAGAAACTCTAGACGGAGGTTTCGATGATCGACGCCTCTTCATGTTCGTCTTCTCTGTGTAATTCTCCAGCGGTACAGTACTCTCGATCCACTTACAATCAATACTCCACTACATCTCGATCAATCATTTTTTCTTTATGATTTCGTTTCAGTTCTCTTTTCATCCTTCTTTATATACTCATTTACTTTCCTGTCTACAAATCAAACCCTAGAATTTCTCTAACCTCAATCTATGGCGATGAAACCAAATGGGAAATTCCCTGTCACCTCCGATTATGATGAAAAAGTCATGTTCTTCCGAGATGTCTCTCTTGCCCCCACGAGACTCAGTTGCGCTTCCGGCTGATCCACTTCTGGGAAGCTTGGAACCCGATTAAGAAAACGCTAACCGGCCTTGAGATGCTCCTCATCGATGAACAGGTTACGTTTAATCTTCAAAATTTTGTAACTTTGTATTGTTAGTTGTTCGCTTATTTATTTTGGGTTTTCTCTTATGTTATTCTTCACAGGGAACTGTGATTCAAGGCTTCATTTCGCCGGGACGTATTGAAAAATATTTGCCAAAAGTGAAGCGAGGATCAGTTTACAAACTCAACAACTTCTATGGATCAAGCAACAAATCGGTGTATCGGTTTTCTTGACAGCACCGCCCCTTACGATGAAGACAGGTTCCGGTTTCATTCGTATGATTCATTTGAATCTAACTGTGATCTCAAAGGAGGCATCTACGGTAAGCTCTCAAATTCCCACAGAATCTCTGAGTTGCATTGCTTTTGATGAGATGTATTTTAAATTCTTTATTCTTGCTTAGCTGTAAAACTGTAGACTAATTTTTGCGTAAAGCTATTAGTTCAGTTTCATGGTGTTTGGGTTTCTCTTAGTCATATATACTCTGAAGTTACTATTGAAAGAAGACATGTGAATGAATGTAGTGTTTTAAGAGTTTTTGGTTTGTCTTAATCATTGTCTGAAGTAACTCTTGGAAGATACACAACTCAATCGAATAAAATTCGGTTTGTTTAATTTGTAGCGTTAGGTCGCACATATTAAGAAGTTGATCTGTTGATTAGTTAGAGACAAGGATTTTGTTCATCATCATAGCATATCATAGTCTAAATGTGATCTGTTGATTAGTTAGAGACAAGGTCTGTTTCGATTTCATATTTTGATAAAATATTAGACTACTTATTTTGGAGTCATCTAACTTATGCGCTTCGTGTACAATGTAACAGATGTTGTTGGCCACATGAAGTTGGTCAATGGACAGACTGTCACTGAGCGTTCCGTACTTGAAGAACTGGATGTAGAAACTGCGAGGCATCTTCTGGTTCATGTGCAACTACATGAGTACATCTTTGCTTATTTCTTACACACCACTTCTCTGGACTTCTCTTAACCATTTGGTGTGATATTTTGCAGTGGACCTGTGATGAAACTCTATCTTTGGGACAAGGCTCCAAAAGACTTCTGTCAAAATTTCAAGTCCTACGAAAACACCCCACCGTGTTACTGGTCACGACCGTCAACACGAAGCGTCTACGAGGTTTCCATTTCTCTCTATAATATAGATTCCTTACATTTATATATCTACACTTGGGGTTGTTTCTAATGGGATCTCCATGATACAACAGGTACTCTGGCTCTGACCTCAATGTCCTCCTCATGTGTTTTTATGGACAACGATGTCCAACCAACCGTCGAGTACCTCGCCTGGTAAGTATTTATTTATTTTGGCTAAATGAAGTTAACTTCGCATAAGTCATTGCAGCGACTGAGTGAAGCACTACTTTGTATTCTTTCCAGGTTGTGCTCTAATCCAGAGAATGGTAAGGATGTTAATGCAGAGGTGGTGACTAAACGTGAGCCATTGACTCTTGGGCAAAAGTTACAAAGCACAACTTATCAGGCAAGACATGATCTATAACTATGACCAAGATCCTCTCTTTGGACATTCTCCCAGACACAGAAACCTCGGTGGGAAACATCGTTGCTGCAACGTCCGAGGAAACACTTCTGCCTGGAAACGTTGTGTCTGGAGCTTCCAAAAGCAGTGTGGATTCTGCAGGTGAGGGGAGTAAGAGGACTTGTGAGAGTGCTGAGATGCAGAAAGCTAAACGCCCCAAGTGTGGGAATTAGAGCTGACGTACGTCTTCACAGATCGAAGTTCAGTGCAGTTTAATTGTTTGTTTTGCAGTTTAATTATTGACTCATGATTTCCTTTCAGTTTTTACTTTCCAGAGTTTTCTCTCATTGCAAACATTTTATCTACATTCCAGAGTTTTCTCTCATTGCAAACATTTTATCAGTTAATAATCATGTGTTATGAACTACTACTCTGCTTCTTCAGCGTTACTCTTTCAGAGTTTAAATTATTAGCTTTTCTGAAATGTTTTATTGTGGTGGGCACATTGATTTCTTTGTCTTTGTTATACTTATAAAATGATAATGTAGTATGGTTGTTTAAAGCGATGGCCCGCGGCCAGCTCGTCCCTTTCTTATTAATCAAGAAGCATTTTTGGAGACTAACCTTTATTTTGTATGTTATTTACAAGGATGCCATCCTGACGTGGCAGCTCCACAATCACTCTCAGCCCCATTTTATATTCACCTTTAGCTAACTAGAAAATTTACAAACAATTGTCATTGTGTTGCACCATCTCATATCTCATATATCAATATATATCATTCATTTTTTCGTTGGCTTTAATTGTCGTTGACAAGGAAAGTATTATAATCTTTAGAACTAAAAAGCTGCACCCGTACCAAAAAAATACTTTGTACGTGTCGTATTATACATGCATTATCGGATAGATATAAACTTAATAATATTCTTTTTGATATTTCTTGGATATAAACAGAGAATAGTGTTTCAAATTTTATAAATAGTACATAGTAATTTCAGCTTCTCTTATATGTTTATAATATCATTACACATCAATATATATCTTTGTACGTATATTATAATATTTAGAACTAAAAAACTGCACCCGTACCATGACAGGAAAATAAGATATGTTTTTAATTTTTTTGTCCAGAAAACTATAAAACCTTCATATTTGAAATAACTTTATATTATTCGAGTGTATTAGTTACTATAGAATAATATAATGTTCGAATAATAAAATGTTTCATGGCTTACGAATAATATAATGTTCCATGTTTTCATCTATTACATCATCCATTTCTTTTATTGTATAATAATAATAGAAGAATAACTCAAGAATTATAAAATCATAATTTTAAAGAATTATAATATATATTTTTAAATCATCACTTTATAGTGTATAATGTAATGTTCGTAATGTAATAGTTACCATTGATTGGGAGAATATGATGGTTTCAAATGTAATTTTTTTTACTGTATATACGATCAATCACGTGTAAATTAGATGAAGACATAAATAAGTTCAATCACGTGTAAATTAAGTTACTATGATATAGTCAATCACGTGTAAATTAGATGAAGACATAAATGTAATTTTTTGACTGTATATACGATCAATAATTTATATGGATTTTACGTGACTGAATAAGTTCAATCTAAACTAATTACGCAGGGTGATAAGGAAACTATTGACCAGCACGTCCTGCAATATAGCCATTTTTGGAAAATGAATCTATATAAATTTTAAATACCAACGGATATTTTGCCAATCAAAGTTCAATTAGGTGAAAATCATAAGCTAAAAATTTTGGGTAGTATTTGGTGTGTAGGATGCATATAAAATGAAATATTAAAAATTATTTGAAAGAACATGTAACTCATTTTTACTATCTATTTCTTATTAATCAAGAAGCAATTAAAAAAATAAACTTTTAGAGTGTAAGTTACTTACAATGGTGACATACTGATGTGTCAGCACCACTATCAATCTCAGCCATCTAATAAATTGTCATTGACTCACTAGAAAAATTACATGAAATACCATTGCATTCTAAACTTATGATCGGCATGCTCTTTTATGTTCTCTTTCAAAATAAATGTATCATGGTATTAATGTTACAAAATTTACAGTATTGTTTATCTTATATAAAAGTCAAAACAATTAATAGCTTTTATGGCACACATATGTCATATACAATTCGTATACAATATGATAGCAAAGTTTTCTTTTATCAGAAAGTGCACAAGTGAGTAATTTTGAGCATTGAACCCCCATCTTCTCACCTCTAAATATTTGAATATGAAAAAACTTCCAGAAGATTATTAACGGACATTACTAAGCTTCTACGTTAGTATATTCAGTTTTGAAAAACAGATTCTTCAGTGGCATGGTTTTAAAATCATACATATTTTTAATGCAAGTCTTATAAATGATTTATTAAGTTCCCTAATATGCCAATCCATAATATATGTATAACGTAATATGTATAATGAAATATATATGTATAGTATTAATTGGAAACAAATACTCTAAATGCACGTAAGCCTTATATATGGTAATTGTATATAGATGATTCCGCAAGTTATTTACATTTCTTCAAAGTCAAAGACGTATATATGGAAAATTTTACGTTTATATGCGTTAATGAGAGAAATTGACAAGCTAAATATATTCCCATTAATTGTCTAATATTACGAATATTTTTCTCTTTAATTTGGTGAAACTACCCATATAAACCAAGGAGATCTGAGCCATTTAGTCATTCGGTAAACTAGAGCAAAATCTATCGTGTTTCCAAAAAGTTAAAAATTTAGGATGTCCACGATGGATCTGATCTCAGACGTGAAGTACAAATCAATGTGGAATGTTAAGGTAAAAATCATCAATATTCAGCTGCGGGTGGTCAGACTATTTAGATGGTCTTTGTTGATGCTAGATCAGATCAGAGTAAGTCAAATGATATATATATATATATGATTTGTCATTACGTAAATTATGCTGTATATTGTATAGTACGTATATTTCTCACTATTCTTTGTTTTGCTTTAATAGAAAGACAATATTCATGGAACCTTAAAAGAGGATGAAATAGGAAAATTCAACAAAGTTTGCAGCATGATCAAACAAAAGTAATCATCAATCTTCTTAGTATACTGGTTATTTGTTTGATATAATATTTTACTATATATGAAAACTCGGATGTACAGTAGAGACAACTCTATATGAAGAGTTGCAGATCATCATAACATTTTATATGGTTATTCCCATCCAAAGTACTACGATGTTTGTTTTTATAGTCTCATTTTAAAATTAGCTTATGAGTTAATATTTAATTTTTGTTTACTAATGTTTTAGATCACTATGGAGCTTTGGTTGGGAGTGCTGCTGGGATACCATAAAATATGTTTCTCATTGATCAATATCGAGTAAGTACTCTATATTATACAAAAAAACTTTAGTAATAAACCAATATGTTTTAAGAGACTGATTACCTTTTCTATTATGAGTAAAAGAAAAAAAAAAAAAACTGAAATAAATTTCTTTATTCATTACTCAAACAATTCAACTACTACAACAGACAACATTCATTAGATTATCATCACTAATTTAGTTTGAAAATTATAGAATTTCATGATATGATTTAGTTTAGTAACATAATAAACAATCACCAAAGATTACCTTTCATGTGTCAGGGAATACTACTCTCGGGTGATCATCAGGTTGTTGGACAACAGATCGATGTAATTCTTTTCCCAACAGAATGATTTTCAAAAATACCAATTTTCTATCGTTCAAATAAAGATTATGCCAGTTTTAGTTAATCTCTTATGGTAAACGTATGGTACACCACCTGTGAAAGATGAATTTGGAAGACAAATCATAATAGTAATTAAGAAAGATAAAATAAAGTATCGCATGAAAAGGCTAATCTTATCTGAAATATAACCGCTGCGGTGTTTTATTCTGGACAAAGGAAGACGGACCAAAGGAAATAGGTGCACTGAATTGTAACCCATTAGCTGTGGTAGAAGCTAATTTAGTTTAGATACTTTCGGCAATGTCTAAGAGGTTGATGTCGTTGAAGAAACAACAACAAGAAGAAAGGAATAGACAGAATAGATGGAAATTGCGAATACATGAATTATTTCAGTGATATTCGAATTGTATGCCGTAAACGCTAATCCCTTTTTCTTAATTAGAAAATCGAGAGATGAATTTTACCAAAAAAATCGGTAGATGAACAGTTTATTGTCTTCGGCTTACCGATACATTACAATAAAGTGGTTGGATATGTTTTTGTTTTCAATATTTTAGTTCCAATAACATGTAATTGTAAGTGTTACAAAAAAATATATAATTGTTCATATAAGCCCATCATAAATTATAAATTTAACAAAATTGTTGCCTTTTTACAAAATTAAGAAACAAAACAGTCCAAATCACCGGATTCCCTTAAAATTTAAATTGATTTGACTTCGATAATTTTTATTTAATTTGATGAAATAGTTAATTAGCACTTGATTAAGAAATTAAGCAATAAAATGGTCATGTTCAAACAGGAAATCTGTATGTTTTGGTTTGATTGTTTTCAAATTTTTGAAAATTTTGATTTATAAAAAATTATTTACTATATTGGAATCATATCTAATTTGGTTTTGTTTATATACCATCGGCATTTGGTTTGGATTATACCAAAAAAATCTTAACTATATTTATCTTTTATAACAAATTTAAGATTATATGAATAAAAATCAAAGTTATTAAAACATTTATATATTCCTTAGTCTAACTTTTAAATTTAATATTTTATTTTTTATATAAATAATAAAATGAGAGTAAGAAAATAATAATATTATTATATAATAATATTTTAACACAAGGAACTATCAATAAAAATAAAAATATGTTATATTTAATTTGATGAAATGAGAAAAATAAAATAACCATTTTAAATTAAATATATAACCTATTCTATAACTTTACGACATACAATATGCATATGTATTAAAATGATACTAAATATTGTGAAAATCTTCTTAATTTTCATATTTAAATAGAATTCATGTTTAAATCAAGTATCTCTGAATATGACCTCGGTATAGGTTACATGCATACTTACAAGATGCCATTATTTTATAATTACAAAAAGACTAAATATGATAAGTATTTTGGGCAAAAAAACGTTATAGTAAGTGATTAAAAGCTATATTTTTTGGTGTTTAAAGAAAATCACTGATATAAATCTGCCAAATCTTACATTTTTTTTAAATGGATAGCCAAATCTTGAATTTATTTTACAAATATATTTGTGCATCAATATATAGCGTAAGAGTGTGAGAAAATTAACAAAAATGATTCTTTATATGGATGTTAGACATATTTTAAATTGTTATAGCGCCAAAAATCTATATATAACTATTAATTTCACTAATTACCGGTTGCTTGGTACTTACTATGTAATAATATACTTATAAGTATGTGTTTCAACCAAAAAATTGCTATAAATATCACCAACCAAAGAAAACACATTAATTTTCAGGTAATATTATGAACAAAAAAAAATTTCATACACTATTATATATTGTAATTAGTTATAGAACAATCTCACCCCGTGCAAGGCACGGGTCTTACCTAGTAAACGTTATTGCATAAATTTACCTTTGTGTAAGTTACAAATCCTAACGTTTGGAAAAGATATGTAGTTATTACAGCATCTTATAAACGTGTTTGAATGCATAAATTTAGGACCCAAAAATCATGTGATAGACAAGTAATTAAATACTATACTTTGTTAATTTATTCACCTAAGATTTCTTTGAATATTGTTATCATATTAATTTATATATAATTTTTAGATACACACACACACACACATATATATATATATATATATCATTTTTTGTATTTCTCAGTTTTATTAATAGTTACCTATTATATGATAGAAAAATTTATTGTGTCCGATGCATTAATCTGTAAGAAAATCTCTATAACATCAAATAAGAGAAGACAGAAAAGGTATTAATATTTTGAATTTAACAGTTTATTTTCATAACAAGATTTTATTTTCAAACACTTTTCCAATTTTCAGATCGTTGCTGGTCATAGACAATAAGGTACTAAGATTCTTAAAGCTTTCAAATGTGGATTTTGATGATAAAAGCATTAACCTAACAAAGTTTAATTGTCTGGCTATATTGTATATGTTGTCGGACCAAATAAGTACATAGCTATTTCTTGAGATGCAGAAGCTTCATCCGGAATAACAAATGATAGAAAAATGTATTGTGTTGGTTGCATTAATCTGTGAAGAAAACTATATTTTAATTGTCTGACTATTAGATATGTTGTACGACCAAATAAGTTAATTTGAAATATGGCCATGTGCGTAACTATTATAGAGGGAAATATATGTATCTTATTACAATTTATAGTTTCTTTTACAAAGTTTTAAAGATTGTATGCCATTTATTAAAATCTCATTTTTACAGTGACATCTTTCGTGCATCACATTCCTCAAAGAATTCAACAACTTCAAAAAGGAATTTCGTGCGCCCTATCACGGTATATATAAGGAGTGTTTGGGACATCAAAAATACCAAACAGATAATACACAAATTTGCACCGGCTTCATGTGCTACGACCACCACGTACAGGGACGGATCTAGACACATTTATAATTGGAGACACAATATTAAAAGTATCAAAAATATAATTAGAGTGGGGGCACTTTTCATATTTTTCCCATAAACTATGTAATATTTAATCAAATACAATTATATTATTTAAGAGAAAACAAAAAAGAACAGGAGGCACATGACCCCCCGTACGTTTGCATCCGCCACTGACCACGTAAGCCTTATGCTAAAACTTTAAATATACATATATATGTATTTTTCAATCCGACATATTTGTTTTAAACTAATCACACTGTTTACTTAATTGGTTCGGCACAACAAATTTGTTCACATTCAAGGACAACTATTAGAAGGCCGGCTCATGAACAACAGTCAGCGAAATGATCCAAAAAATTTAACCGAAGGAGATATATATATATATATATATATATATATATATATATATATGAATTTTCAGGATTTCCGTCCAACGTAATTCACGACAACGAAAACTCACGTATTACATTCAGATCAACCAAGAGACTACAATGTTGAAAGTTATGCATCGGTCCAATATTTCCAGTTCACAATTTCTCTCCTCAAAAATTACAAAAGACTACTGCGGTTAGCCACTGCACCCACCTACTTACCAGGTAAATCACTCAGCCCAATATCGATTAAACATTGGATGTTTATTCTAACTCAAAACAATGTACAGATGTCGTTGGACAAATGCGCATGATATAAAAAATAAATCCATACCACCTAGAAATCAGTACAGAGGCCACAATTGACCTACTTCTGAACAGGTAATTCTAACATACAAGAAAAAAAATGAAATCATAATTATATTCATACATACACCTCTATTTCAGGAGGACAATGGTGAAGCTCATACTGTGCGACAAGCAAGCAGGAGATTTTAGCATCCTACAAAGCAAGAATGATAGGAAATTTAAATTGTCATCTTCACGAGCATAATTCCTAAATTTTTAACGGTAAATTATTTTTTAAACACATCAAAAAAGAAAAGAAATCTATATATATTTATTTTCTCAGCATAAAAATAATATACAGTATTTTGCAGGCAAACTACTACTCAGTTCATCACCAAGCAACAAAATTCTACTTCAACAAATCAATCGAATACATAAAGCATTTCAAAGGACGATTAAGAGATCAAGTAAAGGCATGCATCGACGTGGGATTTTAATTCAAGCAGAACCACTTGAAAAACTTCGAAAGAGAAGCGTGAGGCTTTGGAAGTTTTAAATAATACTCCATATTACATTATAATTAATTTTGGTTTTTTAAATATAGACATATTTTTTATTCTAAAATGTAATATCACTTTTGTCCCCATTTTGATATTTCTCTTCCTCATAATTACTTTCTCATGTCGAACATGACTTTGTACCTCTACGCTTTGTTTCCCGCATTCTTTTTATAAAAGAAGAATTAAAAATTTATCATCCCTTCTAAAGTGGTCAAACCACTCCAAGCTCACAATTTTAACCTAGACAAGCACTCCCTTCCACATAAAAGTCAAACTAAATCCTATTCAAAACCTAACCAATCAATCTATTTATAAAACAATACTCATAACAAATTAACCATATTAAAAAAAGAGAAAATTCGCTGGTATGCCACACTTTGGAGAGATATTGTGGAGTCGGTACCCCTTAAAAGGAAATTTTGGAGTCAGTACCCATTATTTCAAAATACCAGCGCTACCCTTGGTAAGCGCATGGCAAGTATACGAATTGGTAAGCTAATGACAAATATACGAATTGGCAAGCTAAGGGCAAGTATACGAATTGGCAATTTAATGGCAAGTATATGATGAGATGATATGGCAAGCTAATGGCGGGGTGATACAAAACTTTCATTTGATGACGAGGAATTTGCTCTTAAGATTAATCAGCCTTCCCTAACAACTAACAAATACACTTTTTCCGTTTGTTGTTCTTTAAACCTTTTGTAAGTCGTGTCAAATTCTTTTATGTTCGTGATGCTGTCTCAATTTGTGTATCTTGGTGTTCTATTGTTGTGTGTATATTAGGTTAGGTCTGAATATGCACATATAAACATTCAATGGTTAATAGAGACATCAAAGAAGATTTAATGTGTTGTCATCGTGTGCTAGAGAGATTATGTCTTCAATCCTTCGTTGATTATTTGAGTGGCAAAGGTAAACAACCAAACAAAATCCAAAAAATGTGGAATTCCTTGAATGGGCCGAAATACTGAAATTGGCCTAAAGTGTATTTCATCAAATGAAAGTTTTGTAAAAAAAAAAAGCAAAAGAAAACAATAAATCATTTAAAACCTCAATGGAAACCCTAATTTTAATGGGTCGAATTTGGTCGCTGCGACAGAAAACCTAAACCAGAACCGTGAAGAAGAACACCGAGACGTAAATCGGTTGACAAAATGGAACAAAAAGGATTGAAGTATGAGGAGAATCCTGACCAAGGAGGCGGGGAGATAGGATCTGAGGAGAGGTCGAGTCACGAGACTCCGGGTGTTGATGATGTTCAGCCAAATGAAGAAGAAGGAGATAATGATGAGAAAAGTTGCAGCCAAACTTTAAGCGACTGTGGAGATACAAGGGTTTGTAATTCTATGACACTCTCTTTGTTTGTGAAATAAATTAGTATAGTTATGATGACTGATTGGTCCCATGTTATGATTGATGTTTAGTGAGTAATATGACTTAAGCTAGTCTGATGTGTAGTGAGTAATTTGATATAGCTAGTCTGATGTGTAGTGAGTAATATGAAATAAATTTGTATACTTAGGATGACTGACTGATTGGTCCCATGTTATTGATCTTTAGTGAGTAATTTGACTTAAGCAAGTCTGATGTGTATCCTTCTTCCCACTGTATGAACGATGCAGGAATTCAACCCTACACACAAGATCTCATTTGCTGAATTGGAAGAACCGGGAGACTGGACAAAGCAATTGGGTTTGTTAGACAGGAGAGTCGCTGCATTAGAAGAGAAGGACGTGAAGCAGATGTGGGCGTTAAACAGGTTGAGGAGGAAAGTCGCTGCATTGGAGGAAGACGTGAAGGGGAGGAAGGAATACCTGAACAATGTGGGGAGGAAAGTCGCTGCATTGGAGGAAGACGTGAAGGGGAGGAAGGAAGACGTGAACTATGTGGGGAGGAAAGTCGCTGTATTGGAGGAAGACGTGAACTATGTGGAGGAAGTAGGCGAAGACTCACCTGAGGATGAAAACCTGAGCAGGACAATGTCTGGGTTTAAGAAGCAAAAATGAAGGAACTCAATCAATGAACACTGTAGTTGGTGCCTATTTTTCCCAAACTTTTTGTTGTACTGCATTTTAAGTAAGGCGAAAGAATCATATGTTAGTGATTCATATGTTATTGAGTATTAGTTAATCACAATACTTATTTCACACATTCCATAGTCAGAAGTGTATTTTACATAAACTTAGTTAAAGTAGATAAACATTACATTGCATACACACACAACTAATCTCCAATGGGCCAGTGACGAGCGGTCAAATGAATGTTACTGCCGAAGTCTCAAGCTGCACGTTGCCAGAAACAACGATCGCATCTCCACCTTTGTCTTGATTCATCTATGGAGACTTCAGACACTGGTTCTATCATTGTGGAGCACAAGCAATCACGTGACACATTAAGAGATATTCTTTCACATAGAGATCTAAACATCTCAGGTTCCACGTCACCAGGAAAGCTTATGAGTGCCCAACTAGTCATCATGTGATGCATCCGATCAACATATTCACGAGTAAAACGTGGGTACTTGTGAACCAATCCTCTATCATCAACGCTAAATACTAAGTTCATCATACCATCTACATACTTGGCCAGCGAGAATCCTCTCTCAGCCGCAAGATGAATCTTTTCCCTTCCTTCATCAAGTAAATGGAGCCTGAAGAACTCATACATACCTCGCAAGTAGATGGCCTCTGGATTACCCAACTGGTAGCACATAAGCCTGAATTTTCTAACAGCATTGACCTCATCTATCCAGTCGAACAAGTCCATGAGATTTGCAGATCTGTAAAAGTAATCTTCTTTGCCAATTTCATTGAACCCCGAAAAAGCAATTCTTGCACTACCAAAGTCCCGGAGATTGTATGTTGCTACCTTGGAGAGAATCTTATGAAGAATGAAAGGAGGGAGAGAATCAAGTTCAAGTTCGCCATATTCTGCATTTATTTGGAGAATGTAAATAATGATCGGAAGACCCAACTTCAAGTAGTAACACGGAACATTTAAGTGTGATTTGATGGGTGAATAAAAGTTAGCAATGGCCGTTTTGAATACTAGTCGTAAAAAAGAAGCTACCAGCAAGCTAAAGGCAACAAATTAGCAAGCTAAAGGCAATAGTGACTTTCGTTTTAGGAGTTCCGTCCCCTTAATGGGCCCGGGTCAACTAATTGTGTTGATGGTAAATGTACAGCATGATATAGTTATGATTTAGTTTGATTTAGTTTCGTGCCAAAAAAAAGATATGATTTAGTTAAATTGTTATCCTAGCTATAAATTGAATTTTAGGTGGTTTTTACTCTAAATCGATGCTGAGAATTTTGTGAAAGTAGTGTAAGAAGTTGTAGGACATTGAGGGTTGTATTATGTAGATGATGTGATTGTACTTTATGAAAAGGCTGTAAATTAAGAAGAATTGTTTGTCGTTATTTTTCTGGGCATGCACCAATAATTATCACCAAGAGAAGTCAGTATTCGTAATAAAAATATGAGTAAAGTAAAACATCAACTGGCAAGCTAGGACCAAATAGCTAGATAGAGTTTCTAAAGTATACCTAAGGTAACTGGCAAGCTGAGGGCAATAATAATTTTCGTTAATGGGCTCAGTCCCCTATATGGGGCCAGGTCAACTGATTTTGTCGATGGCAAATGTAAACAGCATAACCCAGAAATCATTTCAATATCAGCAGTGAAAACCCTTAACATTGAGCGTTTTGAAGGCAAGTCGTTAAGAAAGAAACTACCAGCGATACACTACATAATTGGCAAGCTAATGGCAATGATAGGAAACGGTACCGGCAAGGCACGGCCTCAGAAGAAAGTAACTGGCAAGTTAAGGACGATGATAACCTTGTTTTTAATATTTAACGATGAAAATCGTAAAATAGAAGAAGCTTGGTTGTTAATAAATATTATAGATATGATTCATTACAAGAGTTCAATACAAAGAGTACATTACAACATTACACATTACAACATTACAGATAACACTAGAAACGGTTCATTTAAACATGCACACAAAAGCTATTACAACTAATATGATGCTGGTGAGACCAACAAAGTATTTAAAGCCATTGCTAAACCTAGGTTTTTCCCTTACAATCTTCTCTAGCCTAGCTATCTTCTGCTCAGTCTGATAGTCCGGTAAAAGGGTTAAGGACTCTACCTTTTCAGCCATCTGAAGAACATGTCTATCCCTAGCTCTCATCTCTTCCATTACGGCCACATCCCACCACTTCGAAACATGTCTCTCACCATCATCAACATGCGCACAGGTGTAATATCTTCTCCCTGGATCATTCCTACTAGTGGAAGTTGCTAGAAGAGGCGGAGCTCCACAGTAGCAAATCTGCGGGAATCCAAACTCAACCTCGGGTTGCGGAGGGTACTCCACACGCGCACGAGCATTGTATCTTATCTCAGCTTGGTCCCGGCGAATAAGATCTTCCGTTTCCATGTAGACACTGTCGACTGAGTTCCCACCGTAGTAATCCTCTGACTCCGAAGGCTGGGTGTAGCTATAGTCAAGTCTCATCTTTAATTTAACCTGCACAAATTAACCAAGTAATTATTAGTTAATTTTTTTTAATGGACATACAGCAAGCTTACGATATAGCACATAAACAAGATAGCAACAATTAAACGGAAGCATTTTTTAACATAGCAATTAAAGGAAACACAAACTTTATTGAAAAATGGTTTGGGGTCTAGGGTTAGTTTTAGGGTCTGGGATGGAAGGAAAAAATACGACGGTGTGGATAATAGAAGGAAGGGAAGTAGAGGACAGAAACCAAAAGATCCGGTCCGTTGCTTTTGACAAATATACGGCTGAGATCTTGATCCGCGCAATAGAGGTAACAGCCAATCAGAGAATTAGAATCCTCTCACAATTTTTGTATAAAATAATAATAGGTTGATAAATGTACGGCTGAGATGGTGATCCGCGTGATAATGGTCACAACCAAAATCATCAGAGAGATAATAGATCGCCAAGAGTGTCATAATATATTGAAAGGCGATAATCTTGTAGGAATTAACCCTTAATTTATTAAGATGAGGTGGCTTGGTTATTTAAAACCGCTAATATAATTAGGAATTAATTATATATTTTTAAGATTTATATGACAATTTATCATTTTAATTTAGAGATTATCTATGTATAGAGACTAGGTTTGTTTAATTTTGATGCAGAAATAATTAAGTGCTAATTAGTAAGATAGGGCGTTTGAATTTTATTCAACAAAACCATGGCAGTGGGTATGAAGACGATTGTTAAAAATGAAGAGGGTGTTGAATCTTAAAACCACCGTACATAGTAGGTAATTTAGACTGTTTGAATATTTTCAACACAGTTTAATCACATCATCAAATTACTTTTTCAACACTCCCATTGTAGTGATTCAACTGGTTGAATTCTATTCAACACCTCATTCAACCACCTCGTTGTATGTATGTAGTTAACCTTTAGTGTGTATAGTAATTAAAGATCTGGTATTGTATTTGAAAATAATATTCATTGTTTTTGGTTTTTTTGTTTTTTACATGTGTTCGTTCAATAGAACTTCAGTATTTAAATAACGAGATCAAACTTTTCGTCGAATGAGAATTATCAGAATAAAATACTCAGTGTTTGATGTTCTTTAAATAAATGTACATGAGTTATTGAAAAACATTCTTCAAATAAATGTACATAAGTTATTGAAAAATGGTTTGGGGTCTAGGGTTTAGGTTTAGGGTCTGGGATGGAAGGAAATAATACGACGGTGTGGAGAATAGAAGGAAGGTAGGTAGAGGACAGAATCCAAAAGATCCGGTCCGTTGCTTTAGACAAATATACGACTGAGATCTTGATCCGCGCAATAGAGGTAACAGCCAATCAGAGAATTAGAATCCACTCACAATTTTTGTATAAAATAATAATAGGTTGACAAATGTACGGCTGAAGTGGTGATCTGCGTGATAATCCTATATGAAATAACCCTTAATTATTTATGATGATGTCCCTTGGTTATTACAAACCGCTAATTTAATTAGGGATTAATTATTTTTTTTAAAGATTTATATGAATGTTACAGCCAATCAGAGAATTATTTTTCAATTACAATTTTGTATAACAGAAAACATATCTTCATTCAACATATATATAGGTTCCTTTTGGATAAGTTGATAAATTTATCCGGTTAAGGTAAATGGTGAAAATACGATTACACGAATGTCTAACCAAATCATGAATTCTTTTTCTGATTTATTATGTTAAACTATGCTACACGAATGTCTAACCAAATCATGAATTCTTTTTCTAATTTATCAAAAATAGAAACCCAAAATTTAGATAATCTAATATATAATCCGATAAAATATAACAAAAGTAGCATAGTTTAACATCCGACCAACATAAAACGAAAAATGGTTTAGAAAATATGATCCGAAAGATATCATAAATTTTTAGGATCCAGAAACTACACACAGACCTCTCATTTAATCTTCTCTAGGATGTTAGCAACGACCTCTTCCATATCAAGTTCCGTCATATTTGTAAATGGTTTCTTCATATCCTACATAAGAAGCATAAGGATCTTTGTTAAAAAAAAAGCATAAGGATCTGAAAAACTGATTTTCATCTATAAACAGATCGTCATAGAAACGTGTTTACGAGCATAAGAACAGACAAGACGAGAAAAAACTCATTGAAATTGTCACAGAACAACGACTAACTAACACAATGAGAAGATTTAAAAGGCTATAGATGGTATTCAAGCCAAAAACTATATTTATTTATAAGAAACTCTATAGTTTATGCTTTAATCAGAAAAAGAACTAGTTAGAAATTTCGTTTATTAACACTTACTATGTTATTGCTGACTTTGGTATTTCTGAGTAAATAAAAGAATTGACCGGTTAAAGAAACCCACCTTTGGGAAGAAAAGAAGGATTTCTCGGTAAAACTATGTACACTTAAGAAATTCTAGGTATTTTTTAATCATTTCTCACTGACAAAAGCACCATTGCAAGAACTTGATTCTATGATGGAAGACTGGTTTAGGGTTATGCACCTTAAGTGTACCTAGTTATACACACTTTAATAATTTCAAATTATATTATTATTGTTTGTAACATAGTCCAGAGAATTTATATCTTACGTGAAACAAACAAACAAAAAAACACTAAAAAAAGGATCAGCATTACGGAGACATTATGAAAGAACAAGAAAAATAAATATTTTTAAAGGATTAATTATTCCTTATAACTAACATAAAATTATTAACTATGTTATTGCTGACTTTGGTATTTCTGAGTAAATAAAAGAATTAACCGGTTAAAGAAACCCACCTTTGGGAAGAAAAGAATGATTTTTCGGTAAAACTAGGTAAACTTAAGAAATTCTAGGTATTTTTTAATCATTTCTCACTGACAAAAGCACCATTGCAAGAACTTGATTCTATGATGGAAGAATGGTTTAGGGTTATGCACCTTAATCAAAGAGGAAGGGCTCCAAAAGAGTAAGGCGAGACAATAATATGATTCGCAAGGCAGACATAGGCAAGAGGCAAGGGAACCGCAACCGGTTTGCCCAAGCCTAATAAATAATAAAACTACTCTTGAGACATTTTAAAAATTGTCTTACCAATAAAATGGTCATTTCTCACCTTTTGCTAGCTTGCAGGCCGTAAAAGAAACGGAAAATGACACTGGCAAGGGGATATCTTACTCGCAAGCTTTCGGCAAACCGGTAGCAAGTCAAGCGCAATCCTCAGACAGTTTTAAGCTGACGACTTCCCTGCCTCTTCCCTGCTGCTGCCTTGCGCTCCGTATGACCTAGGTAAGCTTAAGAAACTGAAGGTACCTATTTGGTCCCATTACAATGTCTTCAGACTACCTTCCTAGAAAAACTATAGTATTTATAAGGTAGCTCTATTTATAGGTATCTATTCATACAAATCTATAGATGATATTCAAGCCAAAAACTATATTTATTTATAAGAAACTCTATAGTTTATGCTTTAATCAGAAAAAGAGCTAGTTAGAAATTTGGGACCCGCAATGGGCAATGCAATAATATGTTTCGCAAGCTTACAGCAGTGAGTTTTGTTTCAAAGCCTACCAATTGCGACTCTTGCCTTTTGTCTACGTTTTTCGTTTCGAAACATATTATTGCCTTCCCATACTCTTTATGAGTTTTGTTTCAAAGCATTCCACGATTTCGCAAGTAACGGTCGGTGAAATATGAAATCCATAAAATCGAAAAATCAAACTAGTAGCGATTACAGACCAACCAGAAAAAGCAAAATAAATAACGGATACTCCGACGAATAAACGCTAACTGACCAACGTTCTACCTGAATGAGTGGCTAATTAGCTGAACACCTCCTATCACCCAAACAACAATGTCGCTACTTTGCACGTTAAGCGATTATGTCCGCCTTTGTTGCATTTGGAACACACGTACTTCCTTTTCTCCTTCATTGTTGATTGTCTTCGCTTGTAGAGCGTTGTCTTGTTTGTAGCTTTTTGGCACCCTGCTTTGGAGTCTTTGATGCGGGACTACTCTTGAAAAGTACTTTTCTCACCTTGGGGGTTGGAGTGGTCGGTGTTGTAATCTTTGCCGAGTGTTTTGGTTTCTTTCTTGTTGACGGATTAGTTGATGGCGTCCGCCGCCGCGGTATATTTGCTAGCTTCTGGTTTATTGGAGTACCTGGGGATTGACTACGACAACATTTCTTTGTTGATGTATTACGTGAAGTCAATTTACCTTCCGGTGTCGCTGGAGGTGGATTGCTCGTACTCATTGTTTGGTTCTTCTTTTTTAATTGTTTGCGCTTGAACCGCTTTGCTTTTTCAATAACAGATAAGTATCTCTTCATCTTCGGTCTACCACGTTGTTTGCCCATTTTGGGTGGTAGACACACTTGACTAAGTACATCGGCTGGTGGCATCAAATCTTCATCAATTGGGTTAATAGGTTCTGTGTACGCTGCAACCAAGTAGCCCTTTGAGTAAAGAGGATCCACCAGGGTATGTTCGCCAATTTTCCGACATTTGGCCACTTTGATTACGTGCGCGCAGGGTATCTTCTCGATATCATATTGCTTACAAGTACAACTCCGCTGCAAAAATTTGCACCCAATGTATCAAAAACGAGTCAAATGATAACATGGCAGAAGTGAAACTCTATTGTTTCATACCTTTTCTAGATCAACCAAAAAGCTAAAGTGTCCACCTTCAACATGGCTACGGTTTGAATCAAGATGTTGAACAGTTAGCGTACCCACTTCGTTGTGATTCATATGCAGTTTGAGTTCAGCATATTCTGTGAAGTTTGTTTTCAACGCTGCAGCTTCCTCTCGCCTTTCTGCAAACCATCTTGAAAGCATCTTTCTAAAAGAATCCACAAAATATGCAATGGGAAACGCTCTTTCCTCTTTAAGCACGCCGTTAATGCATTCTGCAAAGTTGCTTGTCATGATATCATATATGTCTCCTGGAAAATGTGAGAGAGCCCACGTTCGAATATCTGCAGTTGTCAAATAGTGGTGTAGTGCGCTGTCGTGACGTCGAATGACTTCAAATCTTCTGTTAAATTCCACCTGTCGATATAATCTCGCAGTCCTTTTTGCCTCTGCGACCATTTGGGGATTTTTGAAACCTGAGGTCATGTTTTGACCAAGGTGATATAAGCATATGCCCCTATGAGCTTCAGGGAAAACATTCGTAAGTGCCTTGGCTATTGCTGGGCATCGATCAGAGATGAAAGCCAAATTTCTACCATCACCTATCACACCACGCAGCTGGGTGAAAAACCATTCCCATGCAGCTGCATCCTCTGCATCTACAACCCCAAGAGCTATAGGATATATACCCTTATTTCCATCCTGACATGCAGCCACTAACATAATACCTCTGAACTTACCACTTAGATGTGCTCCATCTATAACAATAACCCTCCTCATGAACGGAAAGCCTTTGATACATGCGTCAAAAGCAATGAACAAATACTTAAATCTGTTCTCAGCATCAACTTCAAGCTTTGTTTTTGTACCTGGATTGGCCTGCTCTATTTTGTATAGATACGAAGGCAAGTCCTGATAGCCACTAGCATGAGTGCCTCTAACCATCTCTCGTGCATATGCCAATGCGCTATGAGCCTTCGTATAACCGATGTCAATTTGATAAACAGCCCTTATACAGTCCATTATATGTTTAGGCCGGATTCCTTTAAGATCACTGCCGCCACTAAATCCATCAACAAACATCTTCCCAATACATTGTGCATTAGCTTGACGGTGACGCGAATACCTATCAGCCCCAGAGCATGTATGAAGATCAGTATACTTACGCACGAAGAATTCTGGAGATGATCTCGACAGAGTTGTAGCACGTATCTTCCAGGAACATCCAGGAACGAAGCACTTTGCGTAAAATAATTGCTTCCAAGACTTTTTGATGCAGAAATCAAACCTTTCGAGCACTGAAATCCTGCGTAACTTTGTTATTAGTTCTTTCTTGCAACTGAAACTGTCACCAGACTTAATGGTTTCACTCTTACGCAGCTGTGATGGCTTCATAGTCTTAAGTGATGGCTTCATAGTCTCATGTGATGGCTTCGTAGGCTCGTAATGAACATTTCCAAAACTACTAAAATCAGCAGAAGCATTCTCTCTGACAACACGCTTTTGATTTCTATTCACATCCGGACGACCTCTGTTTGCAGTCAATGAAACACAAACACACATAGAATCTGTCTTCAACAAGGTTATAAAATCTGCAAGTTGTCTGTCGTTACTCAAGGACATCGGAGGAGTGTTGCTAGGCATATTCTCCAGTATACTTTTAGGCAAGATATAAGCAAGCTCAACCGCTTTCATCTCACTAATCATATTGTAATCTTCACAAACCATGCGGAGAAAATCCTCATATTTGATATCATCACCTACAAAGAACGCAATTCCCTTCTTAGTTGGAGAGAACTCCGAACCAACATTATCCATCTTCCATTCTCCAAAAACAGTAACTATGTGCAACATTATCTGCATAATACATAATTTGCATCAGTACACATCGCAAAAATAATTTTGGGTTTTGGCAACAAGGTACAAGTGAATCGTAATCGTAGCGGCGAGAGAACATCATTATTAAGGCAACCATAAAAGAAAGACTTTGCCTCTGTTCATAGAAACCTAGATCTTATAAATTTTTATCATACCTGGTATTTCTCAGATCCGGATAAGGCTGTAATCTGTTCGCCTTCCACGTCTTCAATTCACTTAATGTATCAGATATACTCGAGATTAGAGAATTTGAAATGTGATAGATCGTTGAAGATAAAGTGAGAGCCTTTGACGATATGAGCAACAAATCTGATATCTGAGATAACCGTTGCAGGTAAACAGTTGTCATTTATTATGCTTTTTAATTTTTTTTTAACCGAAAGAGGATTATTGTTGCAAAGGGTTAGATGATAATTTTACAAAAAGGATGGACCCTATTTCCAATTTTCCCTTGGAAGGGTACCGTTTTCACATTGTCATTTGAAAGTATGGCATTTCAGCAATTAACCGTTAAAAAAAATCAATAAAAAATTATAGAACCAGATATCCGCGCGTAGCGCGGCGAAAATCACTAGTAAGTATATAGCAATTAATGGAAAGTTGTAACCGTGAGACATTTTGAATTTAATTATAAGTGTATGAGAAGTAATGTCTAACTTTTAAAATGTTAAGCGGTTAGAGACAAACATGTACAACTAGAGAGATGCAACTGTTGGTGGCATTTTTCTGGATTATTGTTCTGGTTTGTGAATTATGTTGGTGATGGATGGATATTATCAATTTCTTAGTACATACAAGACTTCGGTAACTGTTTCTTTCACATTTAGTCTAAGACCAATTCGCGTAAACCAGATTAGTGGAATTCTGTATAAACCAGAAATACCATTAAAAACATATCTTAATAAAAACGTAAAAAAATAGAAAATGAAATATACAATGAATACTGTAGGAACCAAGTATATTTTCTCTTAAGAAACAAAAACTGCTGCAAAAACTTCTATACATAGATTCGTAAAAGGTACATCAGATTTTAGAAGGTGTGTGTTCTTTGAAAAGGAAACTTTTCAGATTGTAACTCTTCAATTTTTTTTATATATAAAATTATTAAAATATATGTTTGTTAAATGATGTACTGTTAAAATAGATTATGAAAATGTATGTTTATTAAGAGATGTGTTGTTAAAATAGATAACTGTTCAACAAAGAGTAGTCAAGAATACTTTTTTTTATGAGATCAGTAAAAAGATTTTTTCCATTAGATCATTTAAAAAAAGAAGATAATTGTGACTGTTGGATGCGTCATAATCTAATAGATAAATTTATTTGAAGTCCTAATAAATGATTATGAGAAAAATAAAAACGAAAAAGACCCATCTATCCATTTTTCTAGCTCCTATTATTTACGAAGTAAAATCAAAATTCAAATGGCAATAAACCAAAGATACATTATTTGTATTAAAAGTGTTTAAAATACAGTATATATATATATAAATATATATCTATATTTTAAAGACATAAACAATAGAAGCAACTTCTTAAATTAATACATAAACATATTATAAAAACATAAAAATTGAAAGATCTTAGAATTCTGTTTGAATAATCACAATTTTTTTCACACTTTTAAATGTTACAAGAAGAAATTAATATATATATATATATATATATATATCAATTGTAAATATCTGATACAAAACAATTTGAAAATAAATAATTGAAATACTTTAAAGACTCAAAACATAATTGAATATATTTGAAGGACCAAACGTATGATGATTTTTTTTGATATATATATATATATATATATATATATATATATTTTACTTTCGAAAGTTTTCATTTCATTCTACTTTATTTATAAAAAAAGTAAAATAAAATAAGTGTCTACAAAAATATCTTGAAACATAAATGGTGGAACAATTTTCAGCTTTATCCATTTATCATATAATAAAAATTAAAAATCCACTAGAAACTTATATACACATAGTCTAAACGTATACAAAGAGGCAAGATACTAAGATAGAGTGTGATTGGTACCATGCATTTACGTCAGCGCATTTAACACTAATCACTACTATCTCCGTTCTCGAAAATAATATTTTCTAAAGTATTCACGCTTATTAAGAAAACTAGGTCATTTTCTGCGCTACGCGCGGATTATCCCATCATATTTTTTCTCAATAAAATTAATAAATTGTTCCTATTTAGTGAAATAATAAAATTAGGAACTTGCAAATTTTGTACAGTTGAAAGAGAAGATATGTGGCATTTTGGCTAGGCTTAATTTGATGCTCTTTTTGGTTTCATAATACAATACTAAATTTATAAACCAATTTGGCATATTGATCCATTCAGTATTTTTTAATCTTGACAAATGGTTATATTTTTAGATGTGAAAGGTTATAGAAGTATTTTAGTCTAAAGAATCAGAGTCTGTTGTTTTAGAAAACATATTTTACAGTAACAAATGTTCTTAAATGTTAAGACATTGCTCCTCACATAAAGACTGGTCTATTTCAATATTTTCTAGAGTGATTTACATTATAAGTCACTTTCTGAATTTTAATATCACTTAGGATCACTTTGCACTATCAAGACAGTTTTTGAGTAGTGAAAGACCATATTGTCCCTAACGCTAACAAATCTTTTTTATTTTTGTTATCCTCTATTATTTATTGAAATATCACGTGGATTTAGTATTATTGATTTTGAAAGTATATTTTTATCTTGTTGTTTTAATTTGGACCACACAAACAAAAGAGGGTTTATCTCTAACTTATCTCTAAATTATAGTGAACAAACAAATCTATGAAGTTCTGACGGCATCTTAAAATCCATGAAATTGAGAACGTAGCCGACGTATGAAAGAGGTGGTATAGCTATAGTAGAAGATGAGGGAGTCGCTGTAGTTGGTTGAAGATGGAGATTTGATGACAGAGAGGATGAGGGGAAATGATTTGGTAATACAGAGGAATATAAAGTGAAGAAGATGGTGATTGTTGGGTTCTACTGGTGGTGAATCATCGACCAACACTAAAAAGTAAGAGAATTTAGTCTGTATGTTATAAATTTATTTTTCAAGCAAAGCATGGTCCGATGTGAATGTATTGGTAAATGATATTTACATTTTTTTTATATATGAGAAAGCTGGGCAAACAAGTACTAATATTTGAGGAATGGAACATAAGACAGGTAAACACAAATATAGTTTAGTTTGTCCATATGTACGCTTAGTTCATAGATGTCCACATTTACACTTGCTCATTGATGTACATATGTACACTTAGTTCGTATATATGGAAAGATTGGTATGGTTTCAATTGTGCCATCTTTCCAATTTGGATTTTTTTCCAGTGTGTAAATCATTAAAAAAAACAGATGTAGGGAATTGGTTTTGGTGAAATGAAAAATTTGAGAATATCAGTGGACACTGCAGGTGGCTAAGAGAGTAAATAAACTTCAAGGGATTTAAAGTCGCTGGAGAGTCTTTGTTTATAAGTCACTTTCGTATCAACTGGTGTGGAAGCTATGAGAAAGACACCCACTTGACCTGCTACTTTCTTATATGCGAGCAAAAGTTGGAGCGTAGCTGTCTCAGGTTGTCTGGTGGTGTCACCATAAAGTGTCGTCTTGATTTTTGATTGTAGTTAAAATTGTTCGATCGGAGACAATTACAAGTTAACATTCCAAAGATTATGCTTGTGAAGTGTCGTCTTGGTTTTTGATTAGCCTTTTGCCTTATGAAGTAGTTAGAAATCACTAGTATTTGCTTATATGGTGGAGTCTAAGCTATCAATTGATGTAGCTGTTTTGTCTCCTTCATACAGTTAATAGTTAGGTCTGTTAAAGGAAAGATTTGTCTTTTCAAACTATATTTTTAGCCCATTCCTCGTGTTGTTGGTGTGAAAGGTTGAACAAAGCACCAATGAATACATTGTTGTTAGCTTATCACTTTGTAAAAGTCTGATTGCTTGTTCCTTTGTGAATACATAACCATATATCCATATGTACAACTTAAGGTGGAGAAGGGTGTATGGACGCTGACTGATATTGATGCATTTTATCCATACATACAAGTTTTTCTGTACGGGTTATTTTGTATTATCCATGACATATAAAACGAGAACAAATCCCCTAGACTATATTTGAGAAGTGATTTTTCAAAAAAAGGTGACATGGAAGTCCACATGTCGATCAATTAGACTTCTTACCATATAATTAACTTTTTTCATAACATCTTACCATATAATCTTACCAATGTTACCAAAATTTGATTAATACAATCCTACGTGTCTAACCATCCCCTAATAACCAATTCGGTAAACCATTCCCTAATAACCAGTTCCTAATAACCAATTCGGTAAACCTTCCCTAATAACCAATTCGGTAAACCATCAAATACGGTAAACCCTAAACCCTAATTATTCTGACCAAATAGGACTAATAAAATCGTTTATAAAGTTGCATTTGCCTAATCATTATCATTATTTCTTATCATTCTAAACTTCTTTCCTAAGTTCTTCTTCCACCCTATTCCATGAGGTCTTCCAAATATACATGGCCAAGAAATGGAGAGGTATAATGATTCTTTTAGAGATGACATGTCTAGGATATTATAATTCGGTCATGCGTTTAGTGAGATTGATCGTTTTAAAATCTATTATGTTGTGTTGGATTTAGGCAAATGGAATAATAGGTGGTCGGAATTGTTCTCTCTTGATGTAAGTCGTATGAATCTCATATTATTCACATGATATTCACAATCTTATTATTTCACCATCTTATTATGGGCTCAAATTTTTTCAGGGATCGAAGTGCTATGAATATCATAGTATTGACATTAGGAACGAAAATTATGTCAATATCCTAGATCGTCAAGAAAAATCGAAGATGTTGGAATGGATAGAGAATAACAAGTCAAAGGGGACACTATGTGCAAGCAGCTTTGTTTGGGATCCACAATGTGAGAAGTGGATAGCTAAACTTTAAATCAATCGACATATATTCTTCTTAGTTATGAAATGTTTTATTTGTTTTGTTATCAATTCTTCATTGTAATGGATAGATTTTATGTTAAGTTTTAAAAAATTTTGGTTTTGATTGCTTTTATATTAAGTTTAAAATATAAATTCAGAATTATTTTAAGGAATTATTTTCTTCTCAATATATGGTTTTTGGAAATGTGGTTCATTTACAAAAACCGAGTAAAGAAAGTTTAAATTAGGAAAGTAAAATATATTTTGCTTGGTCAACAATTTGTTAAATTTTGTATAATGAATACGTAATTATATATATATATATATATATATATATATATATATATATATATATATATATATATATATATATATATATATTATAAACGTGATGGTCAAGGAGATAATAACCTGTAATGGATTTTTAATGGCATAAATTGATTGAACAAATCGAATTAACTATGTATTCATATATATACACATAATAATAGGAAATATAATTAAAAGTTAGATTATGATTAAGGAGATTGACAACTTAATAGCAAGATACTCATCACATTAAAAGTTAGATTATGATTAAGGAGATTGACCACTTAATAGTAAGATACTCATCACATTTACCTTGATTAAGAAGTCAAAATGAATACGTAAAGTTTAAATTAGGAAAATAAAATATATTTGGCTTGGTCAACAATTTGTTAAATTTTATTTACCAAAAAAAACAATTTGTTAAATTTATGGAATCACAAATTAATTACATGTCAAATGCTTCATTCAACTAATAAGTATAAGGAAAGAATAAATATTATATGAGAACCAATACGTATGTGATGATATTTTCCTGACAAAATATATTTTCTTATCATATATACATAAGATATTTGATTTTCATATACATATCTTTTTTGGTGCACTCCGATAAACGATTATAATGTATCAATAAATCATATATCACTAACTAAATAATATATATATATATATATATATATCTCAAAAAAAAAATATTATATTTAAAACTATTATTTCTGCGCATGGCGCAGGAAAACACCTAGTTTTCCAAAAATATTGATATGTACATACGATCATGGAATCATCACTGTACACGAATATTTTGGTGTCCACAAGTACCTTGTAGACGATGTACGAAAATTACCAGAATTCACTACTCATTTACAGATGTCCACATGTACATTGTTACATATATGTGTATATTGTAGGCTTAAATTAAGAAAAGTTTATGACGATGATTGTTCTCTCCTTTAATTCAATCGAACTTTCCAACGCCAATCTCGCTTGGCCTTTCCCTCCCAGTGCGTCTTTAAATTAGTGACTCCGATTCTCGTCATCGCACCTCTGGCGGTGCGTAATTTCTCTTCTCTGCCGCTCATGAAAAAAAGTGAAACTGTATAATGTTAGGGATATAGAGCGAAAAAGAAAGCGAGAGATTAAGTATGAAAATTAATACCATAATGAATTTTATCTTTCATCTTTAATCAGTTTTCTAAAGTTAGTGACTTTGGCTTCTTCCTCACTGTTTCATCTTTGAGTTTCTATGGCGGAAGAAAGAGAAACAGTAGAATAAATAAAATGTATTAAGTATTTGCAGTTTAATTAATTATATTAAAAATGTAAGAAATTTGTGCTAAAGGGTAACTATGACTTTGTACAAGATGACAGCTAAGCAAAGTGCATTGAAAGAATAAGGAAAGTGTCTTGATATAAGAAAGTGACTTATGGTGTTATATATAAGATGAAAAGTGATCTTTGGTGTAATATTTTCTATTTTCTATGTGATGACATCAGCTTACGTACAAAACAATTTTTTTGAGAAAATTACACATAAGGTTACTTTTCTACTTCATAATTTCAGAGTGGGTCACTTTCTTATACCAGAGCACATTCTCTCTCATTCTCGTTGGATTGTAGCTGTTTTAGGTAGCTTTAGTTTAATTTTAAATGATTACAAATCTAACTATATAAACCAAGAGAAACAAATGGGCGGGCTTCATTCTCCACCGCTGGATGAGTAAAATGATGGACGGCCTAGATTAAACCTCTCAGATCTTGAAAAAACATTTATCTGTCTATAACAGCAACCGTTAGATTTCCAAGTGTTCCTGCATAAACGGACGGCCCAGATCTGTTTCAATATTTCACCTCTTCCCTCTTGTCTCACCGTCGGTTGTTTCTTGGTTTTCACCTCTCCCCCACCTTCTTTCACCGCCCGCTTGTTTTCAGAGTGAAACACAAATATGTGCTAATCGATTGCTATCAAGGTTTGTTACTCTGCTAACCTTAATTTCTAAATTAATTAGGTGTCTTGATTATGAAGTAGAAACCTTAATATCACCACGCCCAACCAATCTATCAAGAGGAACCACAGTCCCTTTCAAGCTTCATCGTCTGCTCCGCCCATTGACTTCTCTCAGAGTGTGCCGCCGGTACACATCCACGACTGTCCACCTGTACACCCTCGTAGTTCTGGTTTCGTACCCAAAACGACATGTCTACCTGTACCGTCGCGCATATATCCATGCGTACAACCTCTTTGTGGAAAAGGACATGGACTATGGCCTTGCTATACAATTAAGCTCAAGGCCCGTTGTGGAAAGGGACATTAGCTAAAAAAAGGTGTGGATGAATACTGTGAACAAAAAGATAACAAGCAAAAGGATACTTTGAAGAAGCAGTGACATACGTGCACAAAGGAGTTCGATGCGTTTGATTCCACTTCCAATAAAGTTTTAGTGGAATTGCATTTGTGGGATTAGTAAAAGCATGAAGGCGAGGTGTGTACTTTAACTCTAACGTCACAGTGTTCTTTCCAAATTGCATTCTTTTCTATCTTCTTTATTCCATTTAATGTCAAACTTTTTTGACTAATTGTTTGGCTCATAGTGTTCAGAACTATGGATGTTAAGGACAAAGATTTAAAATTTGAGATTTCATAGTACGCAAGTACAATAACTACCATGTACACGCGTACACAGCTATACATGTACTTACGCTGACTACTAATTCTATCTCTAATGCTTGTACATGTGTACCAGCAAGTTACAATAGCTAGCATGTCTACCTTGGGATCATGCTCGACTTCCAGGACATCCACCAACGTCAGGCCTTTGTGCTGAGGTACTCTCTCACAGTCAATGATCTTAAGCTCATCTGCGCCCGAAAGCCTAGCCAACAGCTGAGGTATGGCCTCATACGCAAGTAGCTGGAGCGTGAGTGCTAGCCCAGACATCTTCTGAGTCTCTGTCTAAGCTTAGTGCAGAATTCTGCTTCTGGATCATCACATCTCCCCATGAATGTGCGCTTCTTAGTGCAGAACTTTGCTTCTGGATCATCACATCTCCGAATAATTGCACCTCCGTACAGGCAAGTCAAACAGCTTCCCAAAACAAGAAGCGCGCAGCCTGTCCATCTTAGAAGTTCCCTTCAAAGCATCCCTCACCACCAACAGGATGTCCATCTTTGCGTACACATTAAGCCGCTTGCTTGGGTACCGATCCGTAGCAAACAAACGCATCGGGAGCCTCTCATCAGGGCCCTTGCTGAAGCTTCCATCCGCTAGATAAAAAAATTAGGTCTCATCAGATACCGAGAAATCATAAACAAAGGGTTATGAGGAGTTGTTAAGCCTCAAAATCTCAACAAAAAACTAGCCGAGAAGGAAATGAAAAACCGACAAGACACATGTTCTTTGCCCGAGCGCTTCGGCCGCTTAGACATTCCAGAGTCTCCTTCACCTAAAACAGAACAAAAAAGAAGAGTCAGATACAGAGACTATACACAAGGGTAACGAGGATGCGAGACACTGCGGCGTCCTTTAAACGCAGACTATCCCGACCCACCGGACAGCGGCAAGTACACGCGAAACTCTGGAAAGTGAAATTGCGAACTACAGGGTGGAGACACTCACCAACTATCGGATCTTTCCCCTCGCGCTTACGTCGTGTCGTCATCTCCGACAATCAATCCGGTGAAAAACCTATCGAATTTTGGGTGAGCGGCAGTGAAAATGTTAAAGTGTAAAAAGGGAATATGGTAACCCTATCGCAGCATCCTAAAAGTAAAAGGTTAATCGGGTGAAAAGCCCAAGTTTTTAATTTTGAATTTTGAAATTCAAATAACCCAACCCAAACCTAACTAACGAACCATAAAACATCTAGTTAACCCTTTTGAAACCAGAAACGAAAGAGGCCCCACAAAATGTGCATGAGTAGCCCAAAGTGACTTATCATGGTGAGGAAAGTTAATAAGTGACCTAGAATGTAAATGCCTCCAATTTTTTCTGGTCAATATACATATACATATACGTACAAAACATCCTCGTATCCAATTCAAATTGTGTTGGCTTGATCTTCTTATCTCTTATCATCTTTTGTGTAGTCTCATATAACTTGAGATCATCAAGTGTATATGTTTTCTTTTTCACAAACTCTATGAAATATCTAAATTACTTTGGTTCCATGTTTCAGATTGACCTACAATAAAAGCATGACCGTTACAATAAAAACATGACTCAAAGCCATAACGTTTGAAAATATTCAATAATGCAAGTTTTCAGTTCAGACATGATCCAAGAAGGGATTACCAAAATAATTCAAGCTTGCTACCACTGGAACGTCTTTCACCGCATCGATCATAGTTAACCACTTTCTGTAAGAATATTTGGCGGTTTCACGTTGTAAATCAGAAGGTTGGTCAAGCTGCGCACACTATTCCTTAGACCATTTAAAAGGAGAACGCTTTAGCCCCCATGAAAGAAAATGCACAATACCGATCACCGTCAATAACAAAAAGTCACGAACCCTCACCAAAAATGTAATCTATTATATCCTCTAAACTATAAAAAAAAAACTCAGCTCATCAGACTATCTTCTGAAGCGTTTTTTTCTAAAGTCGTCATGAGTGTTGTGAGAGAAATTGTCGTAGATCTTTTTCTTATGTCAATAACAAAAAATCATAACCCTCACCAAAAATATAATCTATTATATCCTCTAAACTATAAAAAAAACTCAGCTCATCAGACTACCTTCTGAAGCATTTTTTCTAAAGTCGTCATGAGTAGGGTGAAAGAAATTGTTGTAGATCTTGATTTCTTATACCTCTGAGTCTCTGCAGCTACTTGTCTGCTAAATTTGACTCCTCGTGGTAACATATAACAATATTACCAGTATCGAGATTCGATTAGGGATTGTATGTAGTTATGTTCATGTGTCTCCTTCCTGGAAATTCCATATGAGTCCTTGAATACATCATAACCAGATCGGAAAAAATATCAAATCGAGAAAGACATGTCAAACAAACAAATGAACTACATGCAACTATAACAAAAATACTTGAAAGCGAGAGATCTACCCAACTCCAGAATACTAATCTAAAAACTAAAACAGTTGAACGAAAGAAGAACATGGAATGAGGCTGGAAGGTCTACCTTGAATTTCTTAGCTTCCACTTCCTTGCAGTGAGGGCTTGATTCCTCTGTCGGGGAAATAATTGAAGAACTTTATACGGTTTTGGGAAGGTGTAGATGGAACCTCTTATATAAGGTAAGCAAAGAAGATGTTGGAGTGAAGAAATAGATTATTCGATTTGTGATATTGAATTCTAGACAATTACGAGAATAAAATATAATGGCTTTAGGGTAGATGAAAAGAAAGTAACAAACGCTAAAACTGATTGACGAAGGAGAAGTCGAACGTTTGCGATGGCATTGTAACCCCAATAATTTTTTTCTAAGAAAGGCTTGCGATGATGTGGATAGTTGATTAGTGAAGAATATTTTGCTGATGTGACATAGCTCATTAAGCTTCAATTTAGGAGGGTGTATTGAACTGTGAATTTTAAAAGTTTTGGTGGATTTAAGAAAATCTAGAATTTTAAAGTGGTTTGGAGTAAATCTCGTTGATGTAGATGGGATTTACAAAAACCAAAAAAAAAGTCTCGTTGATGTAGGTGATTTTTATTGAGATTTCCTCTCAACTTTCAGAGTACTCTAGATTAATAATATAGAACTAAAAAACGTGAAGGGATTCTCTGTTACTTTACTTTGCTCAGTAAGTTTGGTTCTAAGTTCAATATTAATGACAACCCTTTCTACCAAAAAAGAAGAAGTACGTCTTCACGTTTTGGAATCTGATAGATCATTTCAAAAGTCCTATTTATGCTCTTAAAGAAAGAGAACATAGCTCTAGCTTTCCTCTGTTTTCTAGTGGAAGGAAAGAACCAGAGCACAAACCTATCTACTACTTTAGTTTACATATTTGGAGCAATTAGTCTTACAGAAATACAAAAAAAAAGTAGTCTCACAGAAGAATATGTTCTAAAGCTTTTGAGCGTTGGTTCAGTCATTACATATCCCTGCAACAACAAAAAGCAGTGATTCCATATATAAACACTTTCAGCTAATTAGAAAAAAAACTTCTAACAATAAACACAGAGACATGAATCAAATTGACATTAGCAAGCATCCCTAGAAAACCTTCAGCTAACTTAGTGCTTTAAGCTTTTAAACACTTCCCCGCCACAGATTTCTTTAGCCTTCTTTGTTAATTCCAATAACATAAACCCGAAAATAAATGGGTGATCTTAACCTTATGTACGTTTTAACAACATCAGAAGCATATCTCCTCATAACAACAACTGTTGATCCAAGAATCTCTATTAAAAAGAGTGATAATCGTAGATATGGCATAATGGTATTCGTATTGCCAAACTTCAATCTCACAGAAGCTCCATTATATATGGCATTGGGCCAAAAAGCCATCAGTCCAGACTGTCGTGCTTGTGAGAGAAAAGTGCAGAGAGAAAAGAGGAATTTACTCGTGTAGAAGGATCCGACGCATCCAGCAGAGCGAAGCAGCGTTCCCAACTTCGCTAGCCCAACCTTCCCAACCACCGGAGATACGTTGGTTGGCTCGTATCATTTAGGGATGTGGATTGTGGCTTTTTTTGCTAGTTATTAGGGTTCTTTCCAAATAACAGCAATAGAGGTATGATTTCTACAACGATGATTTTGACTTAAAATGAAGAAAAGCGTGCATCAAAACCTCTTCATGGATTTCTTTTTTCAGATTTGTTTTTCTTTAAATAACAGGAGATTTGTTTTGGTTTTTATAAAGTACTAATTGAATAACAGTGGATTGCAAGTCCTTACTAATGACTTTACCAAAATGTCATATTCAATAACACATGATTTGAGATTTGTTTTAGAAATCATTAGTTGAATAACATTGGATTTTAAAACAAAACCAAAACACTTTAAAATCCACCATTCAATACACCCCCCAGTTCCTTTTATATAATAGTGATAATTAATGTTTACAATTTACCTTTTCTTTTTTTTATATGTTTTTCAGTATCTATCCAGCAATAAAATCTAAATAACTAAAATATTCTCAATTAATGTTTCTCAAAAGCATACAAAAATACTTTAACAATATAGAAAATCTATCTTTGTGGAACAAGTTCTTTTTAGAAAATCTTAATTTCACGAACAGAGGTAGTAGTATGTTATTTCTATAGAAAAAGGTATAAATAATTAGCTATGTTTTGACAAAAATGATATTCTTTCTGTTTTCAAATAAGTGTCATTTTAGCTGGGTTTTTTTTTGTTCAACAAAGAGTGTCACTTTACAATTCCAATGCAAAATATACTTACTTTCAGCTAAAAATTAATTACAAACTGCATTGATTTTATAAATAATTTTATTTATTTAAAATACTATTGGTCAAATAAGTATAATTAATAACAATTTTCATATATTTCAACAAATTTCTTAATCTGTGTGAAAAGTGTCAGAGTGATACTTATTTGAAAACAGAGAGAGTAATAATTAGCTATATAGGCACACGTGTACACATACTGTTAAAATAATATATAAATGCTTAGATTTAAAAGTTAACTAATTCAATTAAAAAAAAAACAGAGAATGCGTCTGCTAAAAGAAAATTTGAGAAAGCTTGGTTCAAAATTTAACTTATTCATTAACTAAACCAACTGATTAAGCCAATCAGGTTAATAATTTTTGTTGGTGTTATATAATCAATCTTTTTTTTTTTGAAAATTTAAACATTTTTTGAAAAAATAGAATATTAATTTAATGACTCACCCGCCCATAGTTGAATAGGTTTCATACAATATAATATTAGTTTGACCACTGAGCTGTTTCCCAAAGAATGATGAGCTATACAGTCAGTTTCTCTCTTTTAAGCTATAGTTTTTCACTGTATATTTTCTCTTCTCCAGTCCCACTTTGTTTTCTCATGTTGTCTTCTAACAGATTTATGCAGTCTCAATCACCATTCGTATAGTGGAAACTGCAGGAAAGTAATCAACCTTGCATGAACATCAAATCTTCATGTTTACGTTCTCTTTGTACATCTTCTATAGTTTGGTTTATGCTCATTGCGTTAATATGGATAGTGAGTTTTTTCCTTTCTAAAACTTCCTCCAAGTGCTTTCACATATTAACTGCTCGATATGAATAATCATATGGCTATCTCAGATGAAAAAGTTGTGCATTCTCTTACACCAGATAGCTGGAAAAACAAAAAAAAAAAATAATCTTTGCAACTGGCACTGTTATTGGAGACTATTAGTGTCCATCGTTTTTTTGTGCTGTTTGCAGAACCAACTTATTCCAGTATCTAACATATAAACAAGCTTTTTTTTTAACCGGGCTTCGTAGCCTGGTGGTAAAGGAACCTCGGCTGAGGTACCCGCCACCCAGCTTCGAACCCCGGCCACTGCGCAAATTTAACATGCGGGGCGCAGCGTCCAGGACCGCCTTCGGGTGGATAGTCGGTCGTCCAATTAGCGAATCGGAGACCTGGGTCATCAAAAAAAAAATATAAACAAGCTTTTTCTCTCTCTTTCTTCACTCAACTTCTCCATCTCACAAGCATAACTCTCTTTGTTTTTTTTCTTTCTTTTTTTTTTTTTTTTTTTTTTTTTGATAATCCAGGCTTCCCCGCTTCGCGGGTCATTGCCTGGGCCCGGTTAGGCAGCGGTCCACTTCACCCGGGAGGGCTTTACCTGGGCCGGGGCCCAGTACCGCATTTTTAATGACACGGAAGAGCAGTTCGCCTCAGCCGGGTTTCGAACTCGCGGGCATGACAATTGGCCAACAGAGTCGAAACCGGTTGAGCTGTCTCATCCGGTCTGTTTTTTTTCTTTCTTTAGAGAACGTTCATGTAGGAAACTTGAGAGGCAGCGAATATGAAATGATGTCCGCTTTTTACTTTCAAGTCAATATTTTGGACCACAAGCTCTTATATTCATCACTTGATCAAGAGGTAAGTATTTTGTAGAACGACCTGGCTTGCTCTTATTGCCTTCTAATAGCAAAAGCTGTAAAGCATAAATGAATGAATGAACGCCGTGTGTACCAAAACTCGAGACTCCCACGTTTGCGGGAACATTTATTTGTGAATATTTTTTTGTATAACTTAATAATTTAAAGAAAAATGTATAAAAGCAAAAAGTGTTGCCACATACAAAAAATTAGCACATAATAATTAATTCATGTTTTATGTGTTTAACATAATGAGTACATTTCTATAACTATATTACTTATTAACAAAGTTAAAATAAAACAGATATTGAGAACAAAGTAAAACAAGAACAATTGTATATTTTTTTAAATGATGAAATAAGTATTATTCTTCTTAAATAATAATATAAATAATAAAAACGCAATGAAAATAGATAATTTTTTTAATTCAAAATAAATTAAGCATTATAAATATACAAAAAAAAATAATGCAATTTTTTTAAATAAGCATCCCGCCCGTAGGGCGGGTCGACTATACAACTAAATATAAATTTCAAAGACAAAACTGAACCAATTAGAAAATTCCAAACGTTTTCATAGTTTCTTATGAATATCTCAAAGGTTTTCAAATGAAAATTTCTCTTTATATTCTTTTTTTTTTACTAAATTTGATGCAGCTCTTTTTTCTCTTTCATAATCAAAATACTTCAATAATGAAAGAAAAACTTTAAACCCCAATTTCGTGACAATAAAAAGAACAAAACTTTAAACCCAAAAGTCTCTGAAACCGCTTTTTAAAAAAATTGCTAACGTTTTTTCTTTAGTTCTCTCGTAAGCCATAATAATTAGAAACACTCCAAACAGCAGTAATAAATATATATTCACGTTGAAAAGGTACTTATTTATCTTGACACAACTATAAATGTTAAAGCGTAATAAATTCCCATCATCCAACCAATACATCAATACTTACATATATATATATATATATATACACGATCACACCTTTTCTATCAATCTTAAAGTGAACAATCAAAAGACTAAGATCACAAAAAAATAAACATCGAACCATGGAGCAATCAACGAGAACTCTATTCATAACCATCGTGATAACCTCCATGCTGGTCGGGTTTGGAAGCTCAGATCTGGATCAAGACAGAGAAGAGTGTACGAACCAGCTGGTAGTACTCTCACCGTGTCTCACCTACGTGGGTGGAAACGCAAAAGTTCCAACGAAAGATTGTTGTGGAGGTTTTGGTCAGGTTATAACAAAGAGTCAGAAGTGTGTTTGCATATTGGTCAAAGACAAAGATGATCCTAATCTTGGCCTCAAGTTTAATGCAACCCTAGCCGCTCATCTCCCCACCGCTTGTCATATAACGGCTCCTAACATCACCAAGTGTATTTGTAAGTCTCACTTTCTTTCTTTTTAGTTCGTTTTTTAATCTAAGTTTGGAGATCACTTATGTCTACAAGCAGGTATAATCCATAGTCAATGTACAGTTTTAAACAAGCAGGTAGTAATCCATAGTACAATGTATAGTTTTATATCAATTATTACTGCTTCTTTTTTACCAATTATTACTTAAATATATGAAGACATTCTTGGTGTTTCAAAATAAAAATCGTTTCAGATACAAAATATGAAGAATCTTCGTTTAGTTGTGATACCACAAGGAAATTAAAGTTGATAACACAAAAACAGTAGAATAATTGGTAAAAATCAACTTTTGTAATAAATTAGATTATTAAGTATTATTCACTTCAGTTGTTATACTTATACCATGTGAAAATGACAGTGTAGCTGATGGTATTAAATGACATTTCCTTTATATATAATGAATGAATCACGATGATATTATTTAAAGTAGTTGTGACTTGTGATCATTTAAATTAACTTAGTTAGATTTTTTAATTTCCTTTTCTTAAACGTGCATTTGATTTTATGAGAAGCAATTCTGCATTTATCTCCAAACTCGACATTGGCTAGAGAGTTTGAGAGCTTAGGAAGGCTTGAAGCAAGCGCCAACTCCATACCTCCTTCACAAAATGTTAAAGGTAACTAAAACTAATAAAACTTGCTCTTTTTAATTAATTAGGTCAATAATTACAGATTATCAAGTGTGCTGATTCTATAGTTTTTTTGGGTGTATATATAAAGATGGGAGAGGAGGAGGAGAAGCTGAATCAGTGAAGAGTGATGGAGAGACGAAAAAGAAGAGTTCGTTGGGTGTTGAGCTTTTAATATTTGCTCTTTTCTCTCATCTTCTTTTAGTTATCTCGTCTTTCACTCCTTCCTACTTTATTTAATGTTATTTTGCTTTCAATATCTTATATACTTTATAATGTTCTCGGTTACATTAAAAAATGTATGCATGTGTATGCAATCATTGCATTGCAATGCATATGATCTTATGCATGCATCATGTACATATTTGAAAAAAATTAATGGCTTAGGTTTTTAAATTGTAATAACTAAAAATAGCTCTTCCTCTTCAAGTTGTTAGCTAGTAAGCTATTTACTCATTAATCATACTGTTTAAAATGATTTTAGGAACTTATTTCAACTTATACCCATATTATTAATCAAGAAGCAGATTCGAAGAGTAATCTTAAAAGAGTAAATATATTACAATATTGTCATTACGCATATGTGTCTTCTCTACAAGTCTTCTCAGCTTTAATATGAAATTATCTTTGGTTTACTAGATTTATTACATACATTGTCATCGGTACTACTAAAGTTTACTACATAGTCTTTTTATTATATTTTTTCGAAAAATCTCATCTTGCATATTAAGTACCGCTCAACAAAAATTTCATTTCGATAACCCATGATGATTGTATAAGATATTGTACTTTGACTAGATTTGCGTGTATTAATTGATATGAAATCAATTGCATTCGATTTTTTTAGGAAACTAAATTAATATTCATAGGATTTCGGAACTGATTAGATCAATTTCGAATTTCGTTTTTAATTACTTACCATACATTACACATTGCTATTATTATATACGTTTTGGCAAATTAATTGGGAAAATGGTAAAGTTTATTAATATTGTAAAAGATATATCTTTTAACCTTTTATCTACTCTCTAAATTATTTAATATTTTTGTATTTCTTACAAGGTCGATTCAAGAAGCTTACTAACATTGGTGAATTTTCAAAAATTGTTTTTGAACCAAGAGATGTCCAGAAATTGATGCTTTCAGAAAGAAGTACTATATATAATTTACTTTGTTTGTTAATTAAATAGCTCAATATTTATGCTAATAAAAAAATTCCTCTTTATAGGATTGCAGATGATGGGTTTTAATTTCACTAAGTGGCGATTATGCTGTTTTTTACTGTTTTTGAATACTTTTTTTCTTTTTTGTTGCTTTATTATTTGAGAATTTTACTGCCTACGTTATGTTTTAAAAAAAATCAGTACTTATATTATGAAAACAATAATTCTATAGACTATGTTTCTCTTTTCATATCTTCGTAACTAATTTTATATAGATTTTGATCTAACAGTTAACAAATAGATTATTAGAATTACAAGATAAACTTTTAACCTTTTTATAATAACACGTAAAAATATTTATATTTCTTCTCACTCCGTGCAAGGCGCGGATACTTAATTGAACTTCATTATAGTTAGTTACTCTTATAATTTTATGCAAAAATATAATATTTGGGTTCCCCATTGAGGATTTATAAAACTGAATGATATGGCCCAAGCATGTCCCACTATAACAAACGAGTTTGCTGGCGAGTGGCGACCCAAACCCGTCACACTAATAACAAATTAGCTTAAAGAAACTGAAATATATATTATTGGAAACAGTGTGTTAAAAGAAAACTATTGGATCCTACCAAAAAAAAAGAAAACTATTGGAAACAATAAAAAATTGAAACAATAAAATGTTGATTTAACTAAGAAAACATAAACTTGTAAATAAATCAAAAGCTTCTAAACACTTTTTTTGTCATACTTCATATATGTAACCAAAATATTAAAAAGATCTGAAACAACAGCTTAAATAGACAATAAACTGAAAATAACGTATATTAACCTCACTCTTTATGATTATCCATTTTTCAAATTTTGGTATTAATTAACTGAAAAGGAAATAATTATGTTCCATTATAAAAAAAAATATCATCCTACTCTACATACAATAAATGTTAGATTTATCTTTTTTTTTTTTGATAACTCTGGTATCTGGATAGCCACATTTTCAACTATCCTCTTGAAAGGTGTCTAGCGCCCCAACGGTATTAATTAACTGAAAAGGAAATAATTATGTTCCATTATAAAAAAAATATCATCCTACTCTACATACAATAAATGTTAGATTTATCTTTTTTTTTTTTGATAACTCTGGTATCTGGACAGCCACATTTTCAACTATCCCCTTGAAAGGTGTCTAGCGCTCCAACGGAAGGGATGTTAAATCCGTTGTAGCCAAGACTCAAACCCGGGTGACGGACAGTACAGTTGTACCTCTTTTACCACCAAGCAACGAGCGCTTGGTTTGATTTATCTAATTATGGACAAAAGACATGAGATTTACAAATACACAGTAAACAAAATGAAATGCTTTGCTTCGTCTTCTATTCTTGGACTCTCAACGTGGCTGGGTTTCTTCTCAACATTCTGTTCTGGCTCTATTGGCCGAGTCCTCTTTGTCATGCTTGAAGCACTTGACAATGCACAATATTTTTCACAACTATTCCTGCTATACTCGACCATATATTACTGGTTATGCTCTTGGACTGTCCTCTCACCACAATGTTTTCCCATAGCAGAGAGCTGTTCTTATCAGTACGCAAAACCTCAACCAGACTCAAGCTCATATTGTTCATGATTATACAAAGCTTATTGTTCAGCGTAACAAGAGCCGCAGCAACAAGCTCCCCCGAGTTCCTCAAGTGAACTTTACTATCCATAAACTTGTTCTACGAATCCGTGGACTCATCAAACACCCTGAGTCTACACCCGTTCCTACAATCCAACCCGTAAAGACGACCGTCTAGACAAGCACACGGATTTCTCCAGCCAGTAACCATCCCATCACTAACCAAACGCCATGAGTTGGCTTCAGGGTCATAAGCTTCACTCATGACCTGTTCTTGTTCGGATCATAAACCTAAGCTGAGAGTAGTGTCCTTTAAATCTCTTTCACACTCCCCACCAAACCCAAATGCTTCTGAATACTTTTTTTGTAAAGCTCTCATTTGATCAACCGGACTGTTATCAACAACTTTACATGAATACAAGATTCATACTATTCATCACAAAAGACCAAATAACCCAACAAAAATATTCAAGACTAACATTCTAAATTTTTATTCTATTTTTTATATAAACATATTCAGCATTTGATCATCTGTGCTGTCACAAAGAACGTACCATTTGATTATTATTAATTACATTGTTTAAAAGAAAGAATTCAGCATTCCACTATGCAAAATAAACAAGTTATTTAGATAGTAAACCATTGATTCTTGTCAGAAGAATACTCACAGAGAGTAACAATGGCAGCAACATTCATCGTTGACTTTGGAAACTTTTTCATTCTTTGCATCTTTTCATTTCGGACCAAGAGCTTCCCTACCCCCGCATCTCAAACACCAATCGTCTATGCCCCTCTCTAATCTTCTATGCCCCTCTTTTCATAATTCTTTTTTTTATCAAAACCCAAACTCCTAAATAAAATCCTTCCCCCATTTCAAAACTAAACAAACCCCCCCCCCCCTTGGATTAGTGAACCCAAAGGTAAGCATGTAACTTCTATACTTTTTAAATTCGAAAAAAAATTATTTTAAAATCGATTTTTTATCATATTTTGATGATTTTCGTAAAAATAAATAAAAACAGTTTTTTGATTTTTGAAATATTTTTATCAAATTCTATAAATCAAATAAAAAATATTCATGTTTCCAATTTAACTTTATGATTTTTCATTTGACATATAAAATTTAAAGAAAAAATAGACCCATTGAAGATTAGTGTTTGAGATATAGAGACATGAGAGCAATTGGTTCTTTCATTTCTCTGTTACTATTTCTTCTTCAAGAAACCAAATAACTCAGAAGGCTGTGATCTGCCTCCCAGCCCTCCGTCTCTTCCAATCATCGGTCATCTTCACCTTCTCCTCTCTCTTGTACTCCACAAATCTTTACACAAACTCTCCTCCAAGTATGGACCTTTCCTCCATCTTCGTGTCTTCAGTGTCCCCATAGTCATCGTTTCCTCTGCCTCAATAGCCTACGAGATCTTTAGGGCACAAGACATGAACGTTTCCACGCGCAGCCTCCCTACGAACGAAGGGTCACTGTTCTTCGGATCCTCGGGATTTGGCACTGCTCCTTACGGAGACTACTGGAAATTCATAAAGAAGCTCATCATCATGAAGCTCCTTGGACCTCAGGCTCTAGAGAGGTCACGAGGCGTCCGCGCGGATGAGGTGAATCGGTTTTACTTGAATCTTGTGGACAAGGCAACGAAGAAGGAGAGCGTTGTGATTTTTGAGGAAGCTATGAAGCTAGTAAGCAACAACATAGGTATGATGCTAATGGGAAAGAGTTTTTCAGAGTGCGATGAAGCAGCAGAGAAAGTGAGGGGCTTACTGACTGAAACAGATGTCTTGTCAAAGAAGTTTTTCTTGGCGGCCATCTTGCGCAAGCCGCTTGGGAAGCTCGGTATCTCACTTTTCAAAAAGGATTTGGCGAGTGTTTCCCGCAGGTACGACGAGGTGTTAGAGAAGATTCTTGTGGACTATGAAGAGAGACAGAAGGAGGAGGAGGAGCATAATCAAAGTAGTGAGATACTGGACGTACTATTGGAAGCTTGTTAAGGTGTAAAACAGAGATCACTAGGAACCATATCAAGTCCCTGTTCGTGGTAAATGTTCCTCATCTGCTTATGTAAATTTCAGTTTATTTTGGCTTAATGTTTACTTAATATTTAGTAAATTAGTAATATTTGTTACTATGCACCCACTATTTTTTGAAGATTAAATTGTTACTGCCTCCATAACAAAATCATCCTGGCTCTACCACTGGTCCTGACTAAGGAATGTTTTGCTTCTACAGGATCTTTTCGTTGCAGGCACTGACACGTCAACCCACACTATACAATGGACCATGGCAGAGATATTCAACAACCCAAAGATTTTTGAGAGACTGAGAGAAGAAATTGATTTGGTCGTAGGGAAAACAAGGTTGATTCAAGAAACAGATATAGCTGACCTTCCTTATTTGCAAGCTGTCGTTAAGGAAGGACTGAGATTGCACCCACCAGGACCTCTTGTGGTAAGGACCTTCCAGGAAGGGTGTAAGGTTGGAGGCTTTGATGTACTGGAGAAGACAACACTCGTAGTTAACTGCTATGCTGTAATGAGAGATCCATGTTTATGGGAAAACCCTGAGGAGTTCAAGCCTGAGAGGTTTGATTTTTTATCTTCTCCAAGCTCAGATCAAGAGGACGAGACAAAAGAGGAAGTCTTAAAATATATTCCTTTCGGAAGCGGAAGGAGAGGCTGTCCCGGATCAAGTTTAGCATATCTTTCTGTAGGAACCGCGGTTGGAGTGATGGTGCAGTGTTTTGATTGGAAAATCCAAGGAGATAAGGTTAACATGGAAGAGGCTCGTGGAGCAATGACGCTGACTATGGCTCATCCCCTCAAGTGCACTCCTCTTCTTCGATTTCTAAGCCCTTTACCTTCCATTGTGTAGATTTCTAGTCTGTACGTTCAAGATTTTATATGAGGAGAAAGAACAATGTGTATGCATGCCATTCTTGGTTTATGCCTTAATGATTTCTTTCATTTAAGATTATGTTAATTGATTTTAGACAAAATGCAATTGACAATATTACAAATTGAACCACATTGTAGTGATCTAGGGGTTTTCACTAAAGTATGAATTTCCTTGTTGGTTCAGGCCGTGGATCAACTCTTTTCTAGTACAAAATTATTAGTTCCACATGCGATCACGCGGATATGATATGAGTCTATTATTTACGGTTTATTTGAATATTTGAGAAAAATTTAAACGTGGACTGCACCTTTTACCCGAGATTAAGTGTTTTTAGTAAACCTAGGTTTAACTTTTTTTATCAAAAAAAAAAAAGAAACTTTGTCCAACCCCTCCCGTCATCAAAATATGGACCAATGATGGCAACTGGACGAGAGTTACGACTTAAAGAAATGATTTTTCAATATCACGTTACTTATATTTTGGGAAAATCGCATAAAAAAACCCTGAAAGTGTCATTTACTAGCACTTTAAACCTTGAAGTTTTTTCGCTAACACTTCTAACCTTCAAAGTGACAATTGTATCACATAAAACCTTCAAAGTCAAAAACTGACCTGCTGAACAGGTAAAAAAAAGAAAATTAAATAAAAATTCAGAAAATTAAATAAAAATCCAGAAACTAAAATAAAAATCATAAATTTAATAAAAACTAAAGAATTTTTTTTTAAATAAATAAAACTCAAAAAGTAAAATTGACAATTCAAAATTTTAAATGTTTTTTTTAAAATTAAAATATAATTTTAAAAAGTTACAAGATTATTATTTAAAAAATAAATAACATTAAATAAAATTCACAAAGTATTAGACAATTAAAAATTCAAAATAGCTTTCTAAATAAAATTTAAAAGATCTTTTTCAAAAGATTACAGGATTTTTTTGAACAAAACTGACATATCATCATTGACATTAATAGTTTCAAACATATTGATGCTTACGATAATGATTTCTTACATAACCATTAACAATGATGATTTTGACATATTTCCAACGATATTTTTTGACATCATCATTGAAAACGACTGTAGATATGTCAATAACTACATTTTGACAATCATCATCGTCAATGATAATATGCCTAATGTATGTATTAAACTTTTAAAAATGATAAGAAGTCAATTTGATGGTTGTCAAAAAATTTGTTATTTATCAAATTTATGAATTTTTATTAAATTTAATGAATTTATATTTAAGTTTCTGTATTTCAATCTATTTTTAATATTATTTAATTATGAGTTACTTAATTTCTGGTGTTTATTTAATATTCTCATTTTTTCTGAATTTTATTTCTTTTCTGAATTTTCATTGAATTTTCTTAATTTTAATTTAATTTCGTGAATTTAAGTTTAATTTCGTGAATTTTTATTTAATTTCATAATTTTTTTAATTTTCATAAATTTTTATTTAATTTTATGAAATTTAATTTCATTTTCTGAATATTTAATTAATTTTCTGATTTTTTCATTAAATTTATGTATTTTATTTAATATTTATTTATTTTAATGAATAAAAACCGACACATCATCATTTTTTATCTGTTCAACATGTCAGTTTTTGACTTTGGAGGTTTTATATGATACAATTGTCACTTTGAAAGTTAAAAATGTTAGCGAAAAAACTTCAAGATTTAAAGTGCTAGTAAGTGACACTTTCAAGGTTTTTTATGCGATTTTCCCCTTATATTTTTATACAAACGCGTAAGTTTCGCATTTCATAACATAATGGTAGTAGTTTTTTTTGTTAAAATAATACAATGGTAGTTATGATATTAAATCTTGCCCTATGAACATTTTTCCCCCTAGTTTTACTTTTAATCATGGTTGTCGCTTGTCCAATTAATTCTTTGACAGTGACATCCCACTAAACCATTGAAAAAAAGCAACTGATTTGGTATATGACTGCTGATCTCATTGGTAACTATAGCGTAATCGCGAAATTGCTGAAAAAATAGATAAGTTATAAAAAATTAAATTAAGTTGTGAAAAAAATTAAAACTCATGGAGTGATGGAATATATATTAAATTAGTAAAAATATTTACATATTTTTCACTTTGTTATAAGAAAAAAAAAACAAAATATGAAAATAATTAAAACTTATTAAAAATATTTTAGTTCTTATTATAAATATTTAACTTATCTTTCAATACATTTTAATAATAGATTGAAATTTTATAATACTACAAATAATTTATAACATAGCTTTATTCACAGCATAATTATTTATCACTGTAAAAATAATTGCTATTTATTTAAAATTTTAAAATATTATTAGCATATAATTTAATAATAGGAAATTTTAAATTTTGTAAATATTTCCTCAACAATCTTCTAAAACTCACTTTTCCACCTATGAAAGTTTTCTTTATATTTTTATCAGCGAAAACGCAAATCTGCGTATTTGCATTTTTTTTTTCCATTTATCAAAAAGAGAACGTTTATACTTGTATAAAAAATTTAAACGGGAAGCAAACCTAAGCCAAAAAAAGTTGCGCTGATTACTCCTTGCCAAGATAGCGTTCCTGATTTCATTTTTCAACATCACGTTACTTATATTTTTTATACAAACGCATAAAAGTACATGTTGATCACATTTCATAATATAATGTTAGTTATGATATTCAATTTTACCTTATGATCACATTTGTCCCTCTAGTTTTACTTTTAATCAAAGTTGTTACATGTCCAATTAATTATCTGACAATGACATCCCACTAAACCATTGACAAAAAGCAACTGATTTGGTATATGACTACATGCCACATGCTTTCTCATTTTTTTCTTCTTGATAATAAACAAGAACACTAGGTCTAAGTCAGGTAAAGAAGCATTAGGTCAAAGACTCAAAGTCAATAAAAGTAATACATACAATTGTCTAAGAATCAAACTCTGTTTTAGTGAATTAGTGGAATTTATTTTACATGAAATTGCTAACTGTGAAACAGAATTGGTGTATTATATGCATGGGACAAGTTTGGTGGTCACTGCTTGTCAAGGCGGAGAGAGTTAAGGTTCCAAATCTTAATAGATGCTTCTCTATGCTCCTTTGAGATTGAAACAATTTTGTAAGATGATGACCTACACTAGCTACTCTTCTCAGAGGTAGCATTGGGGATTATAAAATTCCATATACACTATGTGCCAGGGGATAAGCTGTTTGATATCGTCTGACAGCGCACATTTTTGTTTTACTTTTTATTTGTTTGACAATCAAACAAGTGTCTTTAGTTAAGCAACCAACATGTCTAAATTTACTCATAATCTGCAAGTGTGCTTTCTTATAGCGCTGATGGCTCAGCAGTTTCCTGACCATGAACACCAATAAATGGAAAGTGGTAAACTTAGCTGCTAAAACTCTTGACATACACTATCCTTGCAAGGTTCATATCCTATAGCTTTCTGGTTGTTCGCTACATAAATAAACTCTCACATAGAATCATCAGAATCTTCTGATTCACTTCTCTCCGGCTCAACTTCTTCTGGATTATTATTTATACTATTGTTAGTCCCTGTCGCAGCAGCTTCTTCTGGCTTTTCAGCAGGTGTAGCAGGTGAAGAAGTAGAAGAGACTTTCTTATTTGTATTCTCCTCCGCAACTGTCTCCTCTTGTTGCTCATTTCCCTACAGAAATAAACACCCAAAAGTTCAGGTAAAATAAAAAAAAAAAGTGGAACTACCTCAGAGAGTTATGTATATACTGAAAATCGAAATCAATTAAAACAATCATCAGACTTAAAAACGCAAAATTACGTTCTCGATTGTTCTGCCACTCAAGATGTTCAGCAAGTCCCTCTCAACCCTCTGTACAAGCTCCGGCTGCAAACGTTATGACATCTCAACATTGTTAATACAAAAGAAGAAACCATCAAGTCATGACCGAACATGTGTTAACTGTTAACAAAATGCAAAGTTTTACATTAAGGTCAGGCTCTCGACGAAATCTTCTCTTACGAGCATCCTTCATAGGAGGAGTTAGACCATGTCTGTACTCAACTGTATTAGGCGCGGGATCACCTTGCTCCCTAACCATGATCATCTGGTGCATATTCCCAAAATCAAAGCAGATTTTTGAGTAATGCAAAACGATCAAAAAGTGAAAGTAAAAATTTATTATTTTCACCTGGCCAATGTCAGCAGTTTTGACTAGTGCACAATCATCATAAGTTTTAAAAGACTCAACAACAGCAGGAAGATCCAGAAGAGAAGCAGGGAACTCTTCGTTTCCAATCATAAATGTCCCGCTTCTCCCATCCTCTGCAAACACACACACACACAAAACACACAAATTCAAACAAACCCTGAACATCAAGTCTGTCTGATATACATAGACAAATATTAAACGAATATCTAGGCAGATTCAAGAAAGAATGTCTTCCAGACTTCTCTGATAGAACACTGAATTTACTAAAAGCAAAACACAATATTAAATTGGTTTTCAAGACACACTTCATGTCTTCAAACAGATTCAAGAATGTCTTTCAGGCTTCTCTGATTAAAAATTGAATCAAGTTCCTCCAGAAGATACTATTAGATCTAGTTTCTAGGACACACTTCAATTCTTGAAACAAATTCAAGATTTTTTTCTAGGATTCTCTATGAACGTATCAGGGACACAAGCTTTTATGAAAAAAAAAAAAGGAAGAGATTTTGGAGGAATTAAACCCAATTTAATGTGGTAAAAAGAGATCAAAACGAAACCTGAGAAGCACAAATCAAGAGGGATCTCGTCGGAAGTAGAAGCCTCCTCGCTCAAGAGACGATCGATCCGCTCTGAAACAGACGGTGGAACCCTAAGTATGAACTGTTCCTCCATCTTTACCAAAGGCTTTGGCTCCTTGGACGAGAGAAGAATCTAATTGAACCCACGAAGGCTGTATCTTTGTTTTGTTTATGGAAGAATATGTATCAGAATACTCTTCTTCTTCTAGGATTTTACAATTTTCCCCTGTAAGTTTTAATATTTTATTTTCTAACCCAAATAATTTCCTACGGCTGGAGAAAACACACCAATATGCTATTTACATCATTGATTTCCTCGTCTATATAAATTTATGTTAACTTTAGAAGGTTAATTTATGGAAAGTGGAAACCATAAATTAAATCTTTGAGGGTACATTTAATAAAATAGGGAGTTTGAGGGTAAAACCAGAATTTTAAAAGATTATTGGCGTTAAAAGGCAAGAAAGTATTTTTATATATTAACCCTAATTCAGACGAGATAGCAACGCTTTCTCATATTTGTTCTGACGCCGCCGTTCGTTCATCACCACCACCGACCATCGTTCTCCGGTAAGTCTTTTCTCTTCTTCCCACCGTATATTCTCATCCCATCGAATAAACCAGCCACGATTGCTTTATTCTGTGCACGCTTCCGTAGTAGATCGCGGCTCTTTGTTCGTCGGTTAGTTTTCGCTTTTTGTGGTCATGCACATATAGCTTTTTATTTAATCGAAAACTAAACTTGAAATCTGAGCTGATTCTGTCTCTTGAGACAGTTTAGTTTTTCAATTGTAACAAAGACGATCTTTTTAAAGTTGTTACATCATTGGTCTTCGTCTTTGTGATGGGCCTAGTCCTTTAGGTTACAAGACCCTTTTATGTTTTTTTTTTTTCACATGTGGTAAGTATGTTTAGGGGTTGGAGTTGTTTTGAAACCAAATCAAATATGTTTTCTTCTCTCCGATGCTTTTAAGGCCTCTTGTTTCTTAAACAAGCAACCGTTTTTTGGTTTATTTTCTTTAATTGGGTTGTGTTAATTGACTGATAGAGAGAGAGAGAGAGAGGTTGAAGGCTTGCCGAAATGAGGGGAAGGAGCTACACTCCGTCACCACCAAGAGGGGGTTATGGGAGGAGGGGTCGATCCCCAAGCCCTAGAGGAGGAGGCCGATATGGACGAGGTCGCAGCAGGGACCTCCCCACCAGTCTTTTGGTTCGCAATCTCCGCCATGATTGCAGGTACATTACTTGACTTCTCTTCCCGCTATATCTTAGCATAATTTATGTACTGTGAAGACTTTTAAGAAAGTTGATGTATGTCTTCAAAGTTATCTTGATGATTGTGTTTGGGGTCTATCGATTCATATAAACCCTGTTCTTTGTATTGTTGTCTTTGACCATTGTCTGTATTGTTTTCTTTGGTTTTTAGCTAGTTTTAACTTCTTTTCTTACGTCTCTCATCTTTTTTTCTTTCAGGCAAGATGATCTCAGGAGGTCATTTGAGCAGTTCGGCCCTCTCAAGGACATTTATTTGCCAAGGGACTATTATACTGGGTGAGTATACTATTCCTCTATTTCCTGTGTAAATGAATTAGATAAATTCTCTATCTTTTAAATCCTCTTTTGCGACTTTTCTTGAATCTTTGTTTATAGTGTATATAAGGCCTTGTCAGAAGCTTCTAATATTTCGTAAACTAAAATTAGGCTCCATCTTTTCATAGTTTTCTTTAACGTGAGGTCTACATTTGAAGTTTTGAGCACTAGTTTTAGGTGTCAATATAAGAAAGAGCGTCAGATTGTATTTAGAACCTGTTGAAACCTCATACTTTTTTAGTCGCTTAAGGATGGGAATACGATGTTGATATGTTCCATGTGTGTGAACACACTATGAGTGTGTTAATTGAAGTTGTTGAGGTTTAACAGTGAATCTAAAGAATTGAAGACATCAAAGAGATAAGTAGAGTTCTTATGAAGATGTTCTGTATGATAGTGAAGAGTTGAAGTGAAGTTGAGTTTGTAGTCAATTTGAAGATGAATTCAAGTCTTCATGAAGACATCTTTATACTGAAACTTTGCGAAGTTAGCAGGCAAGTGCTTGCTTATTCCACGTTTATCTTGCAATATCTTCTGTTGCAGGAAGGATCGCTAACTGTTTCTCAACAGGCTTGTTGTAAAGTGGTGCATCTTCGTCCTCTTTTTTGTATGTTTGGTTCCTAATCTGAGATCCGGTTTTCTTGTACAATGCAGAAATCCTCGAGGGTTTGGTTTTGTTCAGTTTGTGGATCCTGCTGACGCTGCTGAGGCGAAATATCACATGGATGGCTATGTTCTTCATGGCCGTGAGTTGACTGTTGTGTTTGCGGAAGAGAACAGGAAGAAACCTACTGAAATGAGAGCTAGGGAGCGTGGTGGAGTGAGGTGCATTGAGCTTTCTGTTTTTGAACTTTTCTGTTTATCTCGTTAAGTCTTCAATCTGTAATAATCTTTTGTGTCCGTAGGAGGCGTAGCCCCCCTAGGTATTCACGTTCTCCTCCCCGTCGACGTGGTAGGTCTCGGTCAAGAAGTGGTGATTACTATTCTCCTCCACGAAGACATCACCCAAGGTTTCTACATGTTCTGTCTTAACTCCATTACACATCTCTGTGTGGAGTATCATTTCTCTGCTGACCATCTCTCTATTCTCGCAGGTCTATCTCTCCCAAGGAAGAACGATATGGCAGGGGGAGGTCATACTCGCGCTCACCCGCCTACAATGGCTCAAGGGGTCGCAGTGTAACTCCAGCCAGAGGTAAGAGCCGCAGCATAAGCCCGAGTCCAAGAAGAAGCATAAGCCGTAGCCCAAGAAGAGGCATTAGCCCGAGTCCAAGAAGAAGCATAAGCCGTAGCCGTAGCCCGCGAGGAGACAGGAGCCCGAGCCCTAGGAGAAGCATAAGCCGTAGCCCGAGAGGAAACAGGAGTCCGAGCCCTAGGAGAAGCAGGAGTTACACACCTGAACAGGCCAGAAGCCGCAGTCCGCCGCGCGGGGAGCAATACGAAGACCGTTCACCGAGCCAGTGATTTGATTCTTCACTCTTTGGATATCCATCTCTATGTTATGGTTCTCTCTTTTTCTTATATCCTAAGACAGTTGTGATGATTTGAAAAGATGGGAGATCTATGTAGGGTCGAACCTTTATGGGGACCTGTTAGTGTGTTATTGTGTCCTCTTTGAGAATGTCTTTGAGTTATTGTGCAAGTTGCAACATTAGACTATTTGGACAAGATGTTGGTTTTGAATCAGAATATCAGTTTATTTTTGATGTTACTTCTGTAGTAGAAGATATGGGAGCTTTAGTTGTTACAAGATTGGCTTCCTCAAGTGGAGATTTATCTCTAGAAATCTGTTGCTTGTTGCACAATTCTTACTTGAATCTCAGTTATGATGGTGAGATTTTGCATCCTGCAGGGGAATCTTTAGTCTGACCATTCTAAGAAACCGTTGGAGTCCAGCACTGACTACTACAAACGGGGCCTAACAAAATGTCTTTTTAGAGCCGTGATCAGCGGGGAAAAGATGAGTAGATTCGGATTCTTTTAAACTCAGCAAGACAAAGACTATGGCCCAGTCTTGCCGAGTAGTTGGGTTTATTGATAAGGGATAAGATTTATTTTATTTTGTTTTTAGGGAACAAAACAAACAAGAAGACTTCATCATAAATAGTGACACAATTTTGCAGTTGGAGCTTTCTTGTCCACGAGACTTACCCACCTACCTACCACCAGCGCTTAAGTATCAAAAGGTAAATGATCTGCATGCAGAGATAGAGAAAGAGATGGGGAAGAGCATAGGAGAATTGAGTAGCGAGGACTATGTGAAAGCTGGATTAAGTGTGGAAGACGCTAAGGGGTTTGAGAAAGTGGTAAGAGATGTGATCTCAAGGGTCAAAGGGATTGATCCAAGAGATCAATGGAAGGCTTTGGTGGATGAGAGTGTGCTTAAACCATGGCATCCTCACCCTCTGCATCAGCTTCTCTATTACTCTATCTATTCAAACTGGGACTCATCTATCCACGGCCATCCTCTCTATTGGTTTCCTTCTCCGTACGTCTCTCTCTCTCAAATGAACATTATTTGAATTTCTGAAATTTATCTATAAGGTTGCTAAGTGTCTGTCTGTTTCTTCTTTGTCTGCGTTTAGATCTCTGTCAAAATCCACAAACTTAGGAAGGCTAATGGAAACTCACGGGCCAAGGCTTCTTGGTGCTTCATATAAAAATCCTATAGAAAGTTTTGAGCTATTCAGAAGATTCTCAGTTGAACACCCTGATGTAAGCAAAGCATTATTGACGTTGAATATTGAAGAACAGAAAAGACTCTTTGTGGAAGCTCTGCTTTGGTCTAATGTTATGGATTTTTTTTTTCAGGTTTATTGGTCTATCGTTATCGATGAGCTTTCACTTAAGTTTCACACTCCTCCGAGATGCATCCTTGACAAATCAAAACCTGAAGGGACATGGCTTCCTGATGCTGTTCTCAACATCGCTGAGTGTTGCCTGATGCCTTCAAGCCATTCCAAAAGGGAGGATGATAGTTTGGCTGTTGTATGGAGAGATGAAGGCTCTGATGATTCTCCACTTAACCGAATGACATTCAATGAACTCCGCGAGCGAGTAATGTATGTCTGTATCGATCATTCTGTTCAATTGTTCATTGATCTCTATTCCCTTGATTTTTGATACATAAACTGTATACCAGGTTGGTGGCAAATGCGATTAGTGGAAGTTTTGCAAGGGGTGACACGATTGCAATAGATATGACAATGACAGTGGATGCAGTGATTATATACCTAGCAATCATATTAGCTGGTTGTGTTGTTGTCTCCATCGCAGACAGCTTTGCAGCCAAAGAAATTGCAACAAGGTTGAAAATCTCTAATGCAAAAGGCATTTTCACTCAGGTTTCTAATACAGTCTTGACTCACATTATATATTCAGCTTACCGTTTCAGATATAAGATGATTCCTTGTTCGTTCATATTCTTTTTCTCAGGATCATGTACTCAGAGGAGGTCGGAGACTTCCTTTATACAGGTGACAAAAACCAATTTTTACATGCCTTATCTTAAAACTACATGAACCAACAACATAAACTAAACTAAAAACTTGTCTTTCTCTATCTTTGTTTTCTATGTAGTCGGGTGGTTGAAGCTGCTCCATCAAAGATCATTGTCCTCCCAGCTTCAGGGACTGAACTGCGCGTTCAGTTAAGAGATCAGGACATACCCTGGAAAGATTTTCTGTCCAAAGCGAGGTAAATGTTTTGTTTACATCTCTACATTTGCTGCAGTCACTTAAACTTATTGAGTTAAGAACATGGCTCCAACTTGTCTTGCAGTGGAGAGAACTACTATCGCCCCATCTATCAACCTGTAAACTCTGTGATTAATATTCTATTCTCATCTGGAACCACAGGTAAATTCATTTTTTTTTGTTATTTATATGGTTAGACCATCTATTGATCAGTATGTTTTTTTTTTATAAACTAGGTGAACCGAAAGCTATACCTTGGACACAGCACTCGCCAATTCGTAGTGCTTGTGATGGATGGGCTCATCTTGATATCAAAGTGGGTAACACATATTGTTGGCCTACGAATCTTGGATGGGTGATGGGACCAACTCTTATATTTTCTTGCTTTCTAACCGGTACAACGCTTGCGCTCTATCACGGGTCTCCACTCGGCCACGGTTTTGGAAAGTTTGTTCAGGCAAGACACCACCTCCAATTGTTGTCTCCTTTGTAAACATTTGATCAAATCCCACACTTAACTGTGTTACTTGCAGGATGCTGGAGTTACGGTTCTTGGTACTGTTCCAAGCTTGGTGAAAACATGGAAAAGGACAAACTGTATGGAAGGACTTAATTGGACAAAGATAAAGTAATCAACAACAAACTTGTGACTTATATATTATGTTTTGCCTGAGATGATTTGATTCGGATGTTGTGTTTTTGTGTGTTTGTTAGATATTTTGCCACTACAGGAGAAGCTTCCAATGTTGATGATGTTCTCTGGCTCTCTTCAAAAGCTTACTATCAACCTGTGATGGAAGTTTGTGGAGGTACAGAACTCGCTTCTTCCTACATCATTGGAAGCCCGCTTCAACCTCAGGCTTTTGGAGCGTTTAGCACACCTTCCATGACTACTAGGATCATCATCTTTGATGAAAACGGCGTCCCTTATGTAAGGAACTGATACTTCTGACATTCTTGCTGTTTTTTTTTCTCTTAAGGGTTATACATAGATTGACTGTGACTGTTTTTTTTTTTGTGCAGCCGGATGATCAACCGTGTACTGGAGAAGTTGGTTTGTTTCCGCAGCACTTTGGGGCCACGGATAGACTTCTGAACGCAGACCATGAGGAAGTTTACTTCAAGGGAATGCCTATGTATAAAGAAACAGTGAGTAGTAGTATAATCACAGCTAAACAAAATTGCAAAAACTGAGCATCACTTAAACTGTATCCTCTGTTATGTTCTGCAGCGACTTAGAAGACATGGTGACATCTTGAAGAGAACCGTAGGAGGATATTATACTGTTCAAGGCAGAGCTGATGATACCATGAACCTTGGAGGAATTAAGGTAAACTACTACATTCTGTTTATATACATCTTGTTTCCTCCTAAGTTTTAATCTTCTTTTTGGTTCATTTATATAACACAGACAAGTTCTATTGAGATCGAACGAGTGTGTGATCGAGCCGATGAATGCCTCTCTGAAACGGCTGCAGTGAGCATAACGCCGCCTAACGGTGGTCCAGAGCTGCTGGCCATATTCGCAGTCTTGAAAGAAGGGTTCAAAAAACAGAGTGAAGAAGAGCTCAAAAGAAAATTCTCAAGAGCCATTCAAAAAGATCTTAATCCCCTCTTCAAGGTATGCAATATCTTTGGATGGTTTCCGCAACTTCAAAGTTACAAAGAGTTGGTTTCTACTTGAAAGTGGATTTTTGCATAATTTTGCAGGTGAGTTTTGTGAAGATTGTGGCTGAGTTTCCAAGAACAGCGTCAAACAAGTTACTGAGAAGAGTCTTGAGAGATCAAATGAATCAAGAAATACGATCCGTGAGGAGTCGAATATAAGAACATATACTATTTGAAAACCTTGGTGTTTTATTGAATATGAAGTTACAATAAAGAAGATAACAATTATGTTGCAAGAGACATCTGTTGTTGCTACCAGAGCTTTGACTTGAGATGCAAGAAACAAATGATTCCATTTAATCATCATTTTGATTACCCTTGCGATATTCATTTAATAAAAGGAAGGATATAAGGGGGTGGGAGCTGGGGAGTGAGATTTGAAGGTAAGTGACTAGGACACATCATGTGGATAGAGTGATCTTTGCCGTTGATGTTAAACTTTGGAAACTAAGCCAGCGTGAAGGACAAACGGATAGGTCTGGGGAAGTGGCGCTGGACTAGCTTGGTCAGAATAATCAGAAGCTCGATATCATGGTTGATGATCATTCTGTTAACTATTAATAAAATCTCTATACTCAAAATGTACATATACATGGATGCTTTACGAAATCATTAGAAAGTTAGTGGTTATTTTTGATTGGACACTGTAATACATAACATATAGAGGATAGTATTTATGTAAAAACAGAATTGTGTACAACAACATTTTAAATAAGTGTTCATTATATATTATCCATGTTAATCTGTCCATAAGATCAATTTGGGTCTGCTGCTACAAATGCCAAGAAAAGAGATCCATGTAGTTCGCAGTGCCGTGCTTAGGCTCAAAGAGACGTAAGGCAATTTTTTTTTAAAAGGGGGCATCTTGACTTGCGTTTTGCAAGCCTGCAATATTTTAAGGAAAATTTCGCTAATAACTTAACAAATATTTTGTTAATTTGAAAGAGTTTTTATATTTAAAATATTTTTGATTTAAGTCAGTGCTTTTAAATTCGACACGTACTCTTGACTATACCGGTTAATCCGATGATCTGATAATTTGATTTAGGTTTTCAAATATATACATATTTACAAAAATCATTAAAATTTGAGACTAACCGATTCCGATATGTAATCTAATTTGCATTTAAATTATTATAGTTTCATAATTTTCCATCTCTTAATCCATATTTTAAAGTTCATTGTTTTGCAATTTATGAAATTATGACATTTTTACAACATTTTAATAGAGAAAATGGTAGATGTAAAATAATAAGGGGGGGGGGAGGGCTAAGATTAATTATAGAGTTGCTTGGAAACTTGAATATTAGCATAAAGAAAAGAGTATATTGTTTGGAAACATGGATAGTAGTTTAAAGAAAAAAATATTAGTGATTTAACGTATGTTTAACTATAAAGTAGAAAATTGCATTTAATTTAGAAAGTTACAAAATAATAGTTAGGTCCAACACAATGTTTCTGTTTTAATAAGATATATAATTTATTTTATATATAGCACAAAATTAAAATATAATTCATTTATTTTAAAATATTTTTTTTACAAAACTTGTTTTCGACTATTTTCTCTTACAATGATAATCAATTTATATTTTTGTCACTTTTTTTTTCTTTCCCGAAATATGCCATCAAATCATTATAAAATAATATAATCACAAAAAATTATATATAAGGTGCCAAAAGATTTATAAGGAAACAGAATTGATTTTGATTTGGGGTTTCTAAAGAATACCATATACATAATGTAAGACTAACAGAGTTTTTTTTTTTAATATATATGTCCAGGACCTGTGACAGAAGTCTTTTTCATTGCACATGAAGCACAGATCTGGTAGTTTATGAGCTATATGAAAATGTCATGTGAATATATGAGCTACAAATGTCTACAAATTCCAGCAAATGTCAAGTTATTAAAACCGACGAAAATATTAGAAACTTGAATCTCATACTCATGAACTACTTGCAACATTTATCGCTTCTATTTTTACCATCAAGATTATAATCTTCAAATTCACTTAAATTTTTAAATTTAAATTATTCAAATATATAATATAACTCTTTCAAAAGAAAATTAATTGTTTATATATCTTCAATTTTTGAATGACTACACAGCCAATTGCAAATGCAAAGTGATGCTTTCACATTTTTTGGAAGAAAACGGTTTTAATGTGGAGTCAATACCCGACTTCCAGTACTAAAAGCGGACTTTGATACCACTGTATTAATTGGAATGCTGAGAAGTTCAAATGTTAGGGAAGCTAAAACACCATGGTGATGCTAATTTTATTTTCAATAGCTCATGCTAATTTTATTTCCAATAGCTCAAAACTTTTATATCTTTGAAAGCTCTCAATTCTAGCTTCAGTTCTTCTAAATATAATTCCAAACTCTACTTTGTGTTATCTGAAGCTTGGATACTCTTCTCAAGTTCATTAAGACGCTAATTTACACAAAGATATTAATGAAATATATAATAATACAGCCAACTATTGAAGTATTAAACAAGTAAGCATGCATGTCTTCTTGAAATCTTACGTAACACTTAAAGAAACAGCTTTAATAATTCATCTAACTATCTCATGACTACAATATGGAAAACACTGCTTTGACTATCTCACGTATCAACATGGTCTGTAACTTCCATACAAACTAAAGCCATCGCAATCTCACAGTTTGATGTAAGCATATTATATTTAGGGGAGACAATAAATGCAAAATGACAAGCAACTCAACATATGTCAGAAAAAGATTATAAGCACATAATTATCAAGATAAGAAGAAATAAACTTACATAGTTTGAATCGTCTTCAAGAGGTGACTCGTTAAGAAGTTCATTTAAAGTTGGTGTTGCTGAATAATTAGAAGACAAACTTGTCCAAGACTTTCTTGTGTATTCTTTGTAGAGCAACTTCAAATTATTCACATCAATTTAAAATTTTAATCTGAAATATTGGGATCTAGTTTATCATAAACTGACTTGAGTATTTGAGTCGTGAATCTTGGATCTAAAATAGTTTCCATTGCTAAAATAATACTATACTCATCCCAATATTTTGTAAACTTGGTTTGCATTCTCTTAGCCACTAACCTCACATCTTCATCTTAACGGTTTTCATATTTTCTTTAATAGAAATTTTATGTTCCACACTTGTATGAAGTAAATGTCAGTGGTAGGGTATTTCAAACCTGAAAAAATATACGATGATGGTTTTAAAATCTTCCAAATGTCACAAATTTTCCCTCAACAATCATATTCATCTGATAAAAGCAATGTGTTATATCTTATATATCTTAACAAATTTCTTATTGAATTCAAGAACTCTAGCAAGTATCTCATAAACCGACTTCCAAATTTTAATCCTACACTCTTAACACAAACTGCAAATGATTCTTTCATTGATTTAGAGGTTTGCACAAACTTCCCACTGCTTCGAATATTCTTCAAAATATCATTAGCTAATTATATTAATTCATCCACTGAGAGATTCCAAGATATGAGAACATCACCTCGCATGTAAAAAATGTCTTTCAGACAACCTATTCCCACTAATCATCTGAAAACAATGTTTCAGAATTTTTGCATATGAATATTACTTGTAGCATTATCCAAAGTGATGGAAAAAAACATTATTTGCTAAATCACACTCTGTCAAACAATCCAAAACATTTCTATTAATAGTTGGGAAAGACTTTACAAATATATAAATGAAAACAAAAACAAATGTGTTTTTATTAACTGCATCGATCACTTATTAAACAACATAGTGACTACTAATAGCAATAGCGACAATTTAACAGACAATATTATTGATACCTGATTCGATTAATAAACGAGCAAGACTTTAATCATTCCTTATCTACTTATTTGAAATTAAATTAATGTTTAATTATCTAGTTAAAACTAATAAATTAACATGTAGGAACCAAACACACAGTCATGTAACTCAGCCAAAAATAATAATGGACCCAATATTTATGGTATCATGTGATTAATAAATAGATCATACGTTAAAGATTAAGTAGATGTACATGTCCAATTTTATATTTATACGACTAGAAACAAGTACAACTACTACGAGTTAAATCAATTTATTAAAAATCAAATATCTAAACATAATCTTGTTATGTGTAAAACTACCCTGAATATAATTATAAGATCATTATTACTTAATTTAAATTCACAAACAAGATTTTTTTTAGAAATCATTCTGATTGTCGATTGTTTGCCAGTATAGAGTGTTTTTTTTCGGATATTTAGGGTTTAATTATTATTAATAAATAGGTTAGGAGGTTTTAAAATGTTTTTCACAAAGATGAAGATTTTTATTAATATTTTTCTATAAATTTGTAATTGACTTCAGTTTAAGACACAACCAAAAAAAAAACAAGGAAGAAAAAAAATAAAATAAAAAACCCTACAGTTTGGATCTGGTTTTACATGTAAAGTAAAAACCACAGGGAAACGAGTCGTACAGAGAGAGAGAGGTAAAGAAAAGATCGAAGAAGAATCTTCCGATCACTCTTCCGCGGACAATCTCACCACAGTCTTTACATTTATGATTGGAATCGTGCTTCCCTCGCGATTCCGACCTTCATAGTGTCTTTCAAGATCAAAGTATTGATTTTGAGTGGGAGAAAAAACGATGTGGACCAATGTTTTCAGAATTGTAAGTTTTTACTACACTTTCTTTGATTCTGAAGGTTCTTGTTTTTTTTCTTCCATTGCATTTTGATAAAATCTCCTGATATTCAACAGGGGGGTCTACATAACGTTTCTTGGTTTCAGTTTCTTCCTAGTGAAGCTGAGCTCAACCCCAGCTCTGATACAAGGTTCAAGCTTTGAGCTTTTGTTTTGTTTTTTAGTTTGACTTAATGTGTGTACTAATAATCTTATTCCTGTAACTGTGGAGGAGTTCAGTTCAAGAGCTGAGCAGAATGATGTTGCGACGTATCTTGTGCTTTCATCTCATCTTCGGTTGCAGAAGGAAGGGTTTCTTAGCACATGGACCAATTCTTTCGTTGGACCTTGGGATCCATCTCAAGGTTTATACAACCCTGGTCAGAAAAAAAAAAAAAAATACACTCTTTGATGTCAGTCAAAATCTTGTACTTGTTGTATCTGATTGAGATCATTCTTATTCTTCGCTACTGGTCATCAGATGAAAAAATCAAGCTTTGGCTATTTCTTCCTGGTCGTCATTCGTCAGTCACTGATAAAGCTCAAGCTGCAGTCTCAAAACTTAGAGGTACTATTTAATTGATCTTTTCTTTTTATACTCTCTATTCTCGTTCTTATGACTTTTTTTTGTTTGTTTTGTTAAAAGTTGTTGCGTCAGGAATCTGGGTAGCACCTGGGGACTCTGAGGAGATATCAGTTGCCTTTTCACAGTCTTTACGTAATTGCATTGAAAGGTTTAGTTTCTTATGGTCTCCAGAGTTAATGGTTGGATTAATTAGGGAGATAATATATGGAGTTCACATATCTCATATGATGTTGTTTGATATTGCGACAGAGCATTAAGTGGACTTTCATACATGAGATTTGGTGACGTGTTTTCAAAAGTCAGCCCTCAAAGTGAAGAATATTTGAGGTACTTTCCATATCTACCATTAAATCGCTGGGCGCGTTTCATAAGTTTCCCCTTAAAGCAAATATACTTGTTGTGGCTTCTGCTATTCTCTAAATACATGTGACCTTGGAAGACCTTGGTTTCCAGAGTGTAATTTCTAAAAATCAAAAGAAGTGTATATGATTAGGTGTGTGGCTAATGCTCCTTGGATATTTATGCAGGAGGGGCCGGCTTACTGTTGAATTCGTATTTGCTGCTACTGAAGAGGCAGTTTTCGTCCATGTCATTGTTTCTGCCAAGTCCGTAAATATACTTGTCATATATGTTCCATTAGTGCGTCTTATAGTTATTGTGAAACTAACATTCGTTCTAATGCGCGAAGGAATGTCCGGACACTTTCAAGTGGCGATGCTGAGAGGCTGTCAAGGAGTTCTTTAAAAAACTCTGGTTATAGGCTTCCAGGTCAGTCATCATCTTCTATCATCACCAGATGTTCATGACCTTTTCCTGATTTGTGCTGTTATGCTAGTGAATGAATGGAGAGATGCGACTTTTTGAACTCCATATTCAGTGTAGTCTAGTGCCATCTAAGTTCCTCGAGCATAGTTATAGAATCTCTTTTTTTTTTTTGCCATGGCACAGTAGCTTATCGCTATTTCATTTCCTTATGGGGTTCATTGTGCTAGATGTAACTCTTTGAAAGCAAAACTGTTAAATGAATCGTGTGTCGTCTGCACATGTTTCTAGAAAGATAGGACCTTTTTTCTTTGGTAGTTGCACTTCTGACAGGCTAATGTTATTCCCACCAGTGATTGTTTCTCCTCATGGAATGCGGGGCAGCCTCACTGGATTCTCTCCCAATGACCTTGTCAAGCAAGTCTACTTCAGGTGCAATTCATACCTTTGCTATCCAGTGTCCCACTCAACGTTTTTCTTTTAAAATACATAGCTGTTAATCTGATCAAACTAATTTTTGTCAACTAAGATTAGATTATTTTCTCAAACAGTTCTGGAAACTTAAGGTCTTCAAGTGGATATATTGGTCTCCCTCCTCATGCTGGTAGTGGGTCCCGTCCGATAAATGGCGACCACTGTTACGTGGAAGTTACACTTGGTTGCTGCCAAAATATAAATGACAACTCAAGTCAAACTAATTCAACCTTTGCGGTCAATTTTCCCTACAATCAGTGTCCTGAACCATCAGTTGGGAGTAAAGAACACCGGAAAGTACAACCAGATATATTATCGATGTGTGAGAAAAAGTTCATATATCCAGCTGAGGCAGTGCTTGTGCCAATCTTACAGTCGGCATTTGCTAAGTTTTCTTTGAAAAGGTAAAATGTCAAGGTGAAGAAGTTACTTAGAATTTTCTGGATGGGTAACGGTGAGATGCGAATTAACTATTAATGTTGGCTAGTTATGGACGATTTATATCGTTTCTGTTGAATTTGTTTACAATTTTGTCAGGGTGTGCATGTCTGTATTCAGTAAATGTACTCTGTAGGATCATAGTGAGAGAGGTTTTAGCAATTGGTATAGACACACGTTACAGAGGGTCAACTTGAAATAGATGTAATACTTCGTATCTTTCCCCAGCTTGGAGCTGATGCAAGGTGAAATCATACTTGCAGATTTTGGCTTCAAAACTGGATAGGACCATCTCTGGCAGGCTCATCGTTATTTATGCACTGGTGAGTCCTTTTCTTCTACTTCGGATACATTCTGAACATCAAAGGGAACTCATAGAGGTCTGAAATGCAATCTCATGCTCCATAGGAGTGAGATCCGTTGCATTTCTGAGTTTTCGAATATTAAGCTTGACTATTTTCTTTCTATTATAGTAGTCTGTTCATGATCCCTGATCATTTATAGTCTATTTTATGCAGGGCTGGTGATTTTGACTTCTTTGGAGCGTCTGGAAATAAGAGTGATGGGTTCTATGATAAAAATGGCTACAATAGTAGTGGCAGTAGCGGTAATAGCAGCATTAGTTCAACAAGTAGTGCTTCTAGCGGGAGTGGTTGGAGAATAACTTCAAGAACTGGTGACCTTGATGCGGATGCAGATTCTTTGACTTGTAATGATGATCACCCAAAAATGGTATGGCTTTTATTTGTGGAAAGCGTGGAGACGAATAGTACTGATAACCAACATAACATCCTTTGCAGGGTTCCAAGCGGCCGCGAACAGGGATGGCAGAGTCATTCGGTCAAGTAGGTACTGTCTCTATGCACCTATTCAAGAAGCATATATATACGTCAGGGTTGGGTTCCACTGAAAACTAATAAGGTGATGTTCCAGGCACTTCAAATGATCAATTTGGTTGGGATTGGGATGATGAGGATGATGATGATAGAGGAGCTGGCATGGATATACAAGCACTTCTTTCAGAGTTTGGAGACTTTGGTGACTTCTTTGAGAATGATGCGTTACCTTTTGGGGAGGTAATCACTGTCTTCTGTTATCCTTATTACAATAAAGCAACTATTACTTGCGTTATCTATGCTGGTGAATGATATTCCACTCCTGCATTTGTTCAGAAATCTAGACTGTATCTCATAAAGGTTTGGGTGGATGGTTGTGCCTCTTATTGTGTTTTGGTCATGTTTCCTTTGGTGTTCAATCCTTACCTAACAAAGCATTTATATGTGTGTGTAGCCGCCGGGAACAGCAGAGTCGCAGTCCCTCATACTTCCTTCAGAATCTGCTGATGTAGGTTCTAGTCCAATAGATACGATGGATGTATCAGACCAGATTGTTTTGCCCGTTGGGTTTTCGTCTTTTGAGAGCTTTAATCCTGCTCCCCCTATCATTGATGAAGGCCTTATCAAAAGTCAAGAAGTCCTCAACAACAGTGTCACTTCAGCTCCTTCAAATCAAATCTCAAGCTCTTCTAATAGTGAGTTCGATCATTTGATGAAAGCAGAAGCTATGATGACCTTTGCTCCTGAGTATGGAGCTGTTGAAGCACCTATGAGCGAGATTTCCTCGACGTCTTTCAAAAGCCCATATCTTCCCAAATCTCATAAGGTGGAGAGTTCAAGTTCAAGAACGAGTAACTATGTTTATGGACCCACACCACCTGCCACTGATTCTGATGGAGCAGCCGACAAGATTTTGCTTGGATCAAAAGCATACATTGGTAACAATGATGGCAGAACGTTGTACACTAAGGTAGAGGGCAGAATGGACCAGTATGATAAGCTACCTACTTCAATTAGTGACAACAGCAGTAAAAAGGAGGGTGTTTCTCAGTTAAAATATTCAAACTACAATGCTGCTAGTGCTGTTAAGACCGTGCAGGGGAAAAAGACTGACGGTATATCTGCCGTTGTTAGTACTTTATTATCTTCAAAGACCTTGCTGGCAACAGACGTGGGAAGCGTTATGTTCCAAGCCTTCATCTATAGGATGCGGCACAAAGCCATTTCTTCGAAGCACAGTTCACCTGTCAGTCTGAGTAGGCTTAGTGGAAACTTCTTCCTGAACCAGGTGCCAAATGAGCCTAGTAGTCTGATAGACAACGTATCTGCAAGGAACAAGATATATAAGAAAGAAGTACCTACTAGAATAGCTGGAGATTTCGATGGAGGAATGTTAGATAACCACATGAGTGCACCAGTTGGGGTGTGGCGGACTGTTTCAGTCCCAAAAACAGCAAAACCTGCTAGTTCGCCAAATATTGAAGCAGGCTCATCATTGCCCCATAGTTCATTTAGCGAAAACAGCTTGCTTTCTTATGGACAAAGGCAGCCATTACAGGAACTTCTAGATGGAATAGCGCTACTTGTACAGCAAGCTACTTCTTTCGTTGATTTAGCTCTGGATTCAGATTGTGGGGACGGACCTTATGGTTGGCTTGCACTGGAAGAGTTGTGGAGACGGGAACTGTCGTGTGGACCCGCTGCTGGCCACGCAGGCTGTGGGGGAACTCTGGCCTCCTGCCATTCTCTGGACATTGCTGGTGTCAAGCTAGTTGACCCACTCTCTGCTGAGGTAAGCTTTCAAAATGGTGTAAGATGCAGAGAATTTAGGGCGCACAATGTCTTTACGTATTAAATTGCTATTTGTCGGCTGGAAACATTATGTGGTCACAGTTTTGTCGTATAAATCTTTGATCTTGTTCATATTTCTCCTGCTGCTACTTCTTTTCTTCTCTGTGTGACTACTGGTGGTTTAAATAATTAAACCTGATTCTGGAGATATTTTTTTCCAGGTTTTTCCTTCCTCTGTCATTACTCTACTGCAATCTGACATCAAAACAGCTCTGAGATCCGCATTTGGTCAGTCAGATGGTCCATTGTATGTCACAGATTGGTGCAAGGGCCGAAATCAATCAATTGATGGGGTATCTATTTCTGAGGGATCTACTGCTGAGTCAACCCTGAGCGATGGTAAGCACATGAATTTTTATTCTTTTTCGATCTCAACGCTGGTTATCTCGCTAAACTTCATTGTTTCTACTGTGGTTGTTCATTGATATCTGAAAGAGTGATTCTGTGTCAATATCTTTGATGGTTCTATTTTTAATAAACATGTATCCATCGCAGTAGATGGTGGGAAAGGAGAGGAGACTGCTCAGAGCCAAGATATATATAGTTCAGAGTTACTCCGACCCACACTTTTTGTTCTTCCAGCACCTTCTATACTTGTCGGGTATGCATGCCGATGTCTGCTCTATCAGTAGTTTGAGTGTAAATGTTTTTAATAGATTATATCAAGATCCCATGTGATCAAGTTACTTCCTGAAGTATTAATGATTTTGTTTTGTTATGATTGTTACATGCTATATTGCTGGTGATTTTGAGCTCTCGTCCATCCCCTGTGGCAGGTACCAAGATGACTGGCTTAAAGTTTCAACCAACTCTTTGCCACATTGGGAAAAGGCCCCTTTCGAGCCATATGCTCTGCCTAAAAATGTGAGCATTTAAGGATTATGCCTGAGAGATTTACTTTTGTTTTCCGCATTTTAGGCACATTTATACTCTTGACCACTAAGATACCTGTGATTGTTCTTTGTTACCTTTCGCAGATGAACTATACTGTTGTATGCCCGGATATTGATCCTTTAACCAGTGCTGCTGCGGATTTCTTTCAACAACTTGGAACTGGTGAGTCAACGAAGTTATATATTGTGATAGAGGTTATAACTCAAACATACACGAACTTGTTTCTGCCAAAAGACGTTTCCTGGGGAAAAAAGTTTCTGATATTTTCTCATCATTGTTTTCTGCTGAACCTTTTGTTGCATAGTTTATGAAACGTGCAGACTGGGAACCCATTTGCCACAGATCCTAGGAAATCAAATGGAAACTGACGCTGGAAGATTATCCTCATCAGGATTTGTTCTACTTGATTGCCCTCAGTCGATGAAGATTGAAAGCAATAACACATCGCTTCTGGGATCTCTCAGTGATTATTTTCTGTCTTTGTCGAATGGGTGGAACGTGAGTAGCTACCTGAAGTCTTTATCAAAAGCGCTGAAAGGTCTTAAGCTTGGGTCTTGCCTTTACACAAACCAGAAAGAAGGGTCAGCTAGCCCATGCGTGGTAAGTATGAGTTAAAAAATAAAGATGTTAACTGGGACAAGTATTTATTAGCCCCCACTTCTACCAAGTGTAGCTGTTGATACTTGTTGGCTTCTACTTTTCTTCCAGGTTGTGTACATAGTGTGTCCATTCCCCGACCCTTCGGCAGTTTTAAGGACAGTCGTTGAATCATCTATTGCACTTGGATCAGGGATACAGCCAGATAGAGACAGGAGATCGTTACTTAATAGTCAGGTTACAAGGGCGTTTGGTAGTTCTGCTGCTGTAGACGAAGCATCAATATCTCACATTCCAGTGCTCTCGGGGTTTAGTGTCCCCAAGCTAGTTCTACAAGTAGTATCTGTTGATTCTATTTTCCGGATAACAAGTCCAAGCTTTAATGAGCTTGTCATCCTCAAGGATACTGCTTTTTCTGTCTACAATAAAGCTCGGAGAATTTCTCGAGGAATGCCTAATGATGCATTTCTCTCATCATCATTATCTAACAGATCCTCTTCAGCCTTGGCATCGGTGAATTCTTCTATCTCAGGAATCTGGAAAGACTGCGTCGGTTCTCGAATGACAGGTTCTACGCATCCAAGAGATGGTGAACTTGATGGTAGCATTAGAACGAGTAGTTGGGATAGTAGCTGGCAAATAACAAGGTCTGGAGGATTAAGCTGCGACTCAAACAGAAATGGAGATCTTTACATTAATGATGAACTTTTCTATCTATTTGAACCGCTTTTCATACTTTCCGAGCCTGGTTCCGTGGATCGTGGAGTTTCTCCTACGTTCGGCGGCTTAGGATCTGAGTCTTCAAAGCCAATACCTGACGATGGTGGCAGAGGTTCAGGATTTGGCGTCAATTCAATGGAAGGTACAAGCTCTCAGGGGGATGCATCCCAGGTTGAAGGAAAGGCTATGCCAAGCTTGCATTGTTGCTACGGTTGGACAGAGGACTGGAGATGGCTTGTAAGCATCTGGACGGACGCCAGGGGTGAATTGCTTGACACACATATATTCCCCTTTGGTGGAATTAGCAGTAGACAGGATACGAAAGGGCTGCAGTGTCTGTTTGTTCAAGTTCTGCAGCAGGGATGTCAAATACTACAGGCATGTTCCTCCCCTGACAGTGGATCCTTCAAACCCAGGGATTTTGTCATTACGCGCATTGGGAGTTTCTTTGAGCTTGAGTACCTAGGTAAAAATTAGCTTCTTTTTACCTTTATGTCATGTTCTTAATCCAAAATGGAAGTAGAGTTCTCTACTATTGCTTGCTTGTTTCATAGCCCTGGTATTTATTTTATTTTATTTTGTCTACTTGCAATATAACAGAGTGGCAAAAGGCAATTTACTCAGCAGGAGGTCCTGAGCTTAAGAAGTGGCCTATTCAACTTCGACGTTCTGCACCTTCTGGCGTAGCGACCAATACCAACGGACCTTCCTTGCAACAGCATGATCTGAGTTTGATTCAAGAGAGAGCCTCATCAACTAGCACACTCTACAGCTCTCACTCAAAACCATCCACCTTTGTGAAAGGCAGTATGGGTCACTCTGCTGGAAGAAAGCAAACACTGGGTGGACAAACCGTTTCGGGTACTCCGAGGGGTTTGTTTCAGTGGGTTCACAGCATCAGTTTTGCTTCTATTTCACTTGATCATTCTCTTCATTTTGTTCTTCCGGCTGAGTTGGTATCTCTTGGTTAGTTCTTTATTGGTTTCTATTGTTCTCCTCATTTCACACAATTTTAAATTTCCTTTAGAAATGGAGCAAGATACTGACTTCCATGTTTGTTTGCGCAATTACGCCAGGAGGTGGCCAGAGCAGTACTGGTATGAGTGCAGCAAATTATATTGAAGGTTTCACTCCTGTCAAGTCTCTTGGGTCAACGGCTCTCTCTTACATGATGATACCATCACCCAACATGCGCTTTCTTCACCCAAGTCCTCTTCAGCTTCCTACATGTTTAACTGCGGAATCACCTCCACTTGCTCACCTTCTTCACAGCAAAGGCTGTGCAATCCCCTTGTCTACTGGATTTGTTGTTTCAAAAGCTGTGCCTTCCATGAGAAAAGACTCTAGAATAAACATGAAAGAAGAGTGGCCATCAGTTCTCTCTGTAAGTCTCATAGACTATTATGGTGGTTATGACAACCCTCATGACAAAGTTCTTCAAGGAATAATGAAGCTAGGCGGAGGAGGGACCAAAGAAACTAGAGATTTTGAGGTTGAAAGCCATCTTATCCTTGAGTCAATTGCAGCAGAACTCCATGCTCTCTCGTGGATGACTGTTAGTCCAGCATATCTGGATAGGCGGACAGCATTGCCATCTCATTGTGATGTGGTTCTCAGACTGACTCGTCTGCTTCATTTTGCGGATAAAGAACGCTCCAGGCTACCAGATAAGTCAGGAGTTTGAAACAATGCAGGAGCACTTAAAAGTTCATTATCAAACGATGAGACCAAGCTTTCTGTCCTGCACTTCCTGAGTAGTCATTGTTTGAGACACTTAGGTTTATCGGGCTAGTTCACAAGTGATATACATTATAAAGTAGGAAGAAGTGGTGTAGATCTACTAGATGTAGTCCAGGTTTTTATTTGGGGCTTATGAAATCTGTAAAAAGAAAAATTAGCATTTAAGGCTTGCTCTACTGGTTCTGATTCACTTTAGGTGCATATGTTAGTTTCGTTATAGCCCCTTGTGTTTGTAATTTAACTTTATTTATCATTCCTCTGTAAAGTCGACACAATATTATTGATACTGGTCTCTCAGGGAAGCACTTGTTGTCCTCTTGTAGAAATATTGCTATCTTTGGGGATAAACATAATAGTTTTCTCTTGATCAGTCACATAATGTCTGTTGTATGAGTTGTGCAGCTGAAGATTCTGACAACAGGCTTGGTCATCGACCACTCGGTCGCCTTAAGAGGGTTAACGCAAGGCGTTTGGTCTTTGCACCTCATATCTGTGATTCAGATTAGCTTGTAACTCTGCTGAGTAGCTACATATATGGATGGATTACTACAACTAAGTTGTCCGGTTCGTTCATCAGATATTATTTACTGTGGGGTCACCTTTAGCTTTCTTTCTGTGGTGGCACATGGAAACCTTAAGTAAATATAACACCATAATTATGATGATGACGGTTTCATAGTGCCCCACACATCCTTCCAAATACAGCTCATCACATTATTGATGGTTCCACCAACTCATAGACAAATCCAATGTATCCCCTCGCTCTTATTGAATCTTTCTGTGTGAACCCAAATCAGTGAAATGTGATATTTTGTAACTTCCATTGACAAGTTATGTGATGCCTTTCATGGATTTGTGGATAGTTTGTAGATAAAATGAATCCATAAACAATGAAAAATGATGATGATACATACAAGCACATAGAACGGATGGTTACATTAAGAATAATACAACACTCTATAGCTTTAGAATCAAACCACACACACAAATCATTAACAAAAACAACAAAATTAATAGAGGGGGGCAAAAGAATGATAAATGGTTGTTTTTGGCTCAAAAGAGAAGACCAGATGCCAAAGCAACAACAGATGCAAACAATGCTGGTACGAACATAGTAGCATCCGAAGTTGGGCTTGGAGCTGGAGCTTCCACTGTGGCAGCCGCCACTTGTCCTACGGCTGAGAAAGCCACAGCAACGATCATGAAAACAACCGTCATTTTCATTGCCTCCATTTCTTCTCTTTGACTGTATGAAGAACAAAAGGAATTATAAGAAAGGAAGATTCTGTTCTTTAGTGTGTATGTGTTTGTATGATGATAATAGCTGTGGGGATGGTATTGTGTCTATTTATACAACAATTGAAGGAGACTTTCACAGCTGGCAAATTGGCTGTCTCTTGGCCCAAACCACATTTTTCTCCTTTATTCATTTCCAACCTCACAATTGAAATTCAAAAATATTGTTTTATAATTTATCTGTGCGTGAACGTTCACATGACTAGTTGAAGAAAGTTACATCAATTATTTTTAATTATAGTTACTTTTGCTTTATAAAGTAAACAAATTTAAAGTTATAATTCTCTTCTTAGATTAGTAGCCTATTACTACTTAGTAGTTTAAAAAAAAACTTAATTGTAATTACTATCATTAAAACACTAGATTTTTTTGTTAAACAAAATGAATTATTATAAAAAAACTTGCAGTAACATATTTGTTGCACAATTTGTCTTCATTGAAACTATTTGTTTCCTTCAAGAATCACTTCATAATATATTTCATTTCATTAAAGGGTCAACTAGCCGTTTTATTGTTTCCTTGAAATGTTTCGTACCAACGTTCACCCCAAACTATGAAAATGACCAACTACCCCGTTACAAAAAAAAAAGAAAAATTAAATAGAATTGTTTAATTTATATGTCTTCGTTTGGATCATTGCAAATTTGCAATTTTTTTGCCTAGAACTAGCTGGAATGGATTAAAAGAATCAAACATACAATTATGCAAAATCATATGCCTAAGGCTGGACTGTTTTCTGTGGACCCGGAAATCACATAACATAACAAATGGAGTCTTAGCTATTGTTTTTCGGCTTCAAAATTAAAATAACATATAACTCTCCTTTGTTTTTTTAAACAGCTCTGCTTTGATTTTTATGAATCAGGAATAACGGTTGAAGTTTCGGCAAATAATTTTAGAAAGGGCCCCAAAGAGAAAGTTAGATTCAGTTTTTTCTTATGATAACTTTTAAACTAAAAGATAAAACTTTCCTGACCAGTACCAATGAGTTCCAAGTTGTAACATTTGAACTTTGAAATTTAGTGTACCGTTGGTGGGATTCAAATATAGTTACTCAAGTTCAAAAATCCGTTCATGACAACTTTGTTCTTTTTTACTCTTTTTTACTTTTTTACCGTTGGTGGCAAAACAAAAATTATCTAATTTGGATCTGCTGCAAAATAGGATATCTGGAACGTTTGAATCCGGGACAGGATAGTAAAATCTCGGATCCGTCAAAAGCTGAATCCGAATCCAGATAATTTAGTTTTAGGTCTAAATTTTAGATCTGTAATTTTAAAATATATTAATTTTTAGTTTTAATAGTGATTATATTTAAATATATAATTAGTTTTGTAATATTATACTTTAACTTTTCAAATATCATATACATATATTTATATATATATATATATATATATATAAATCTTGCATAAATATTTAATTTATGTATTATTTTAGAATTTTAGTATATTAAGAAATGTTTTTTATTTTTTAAAATATTATTATGAATCCGAATTCGGATCCGGATATCTGCGGGTGGTGCGCCATCTACATGAATATCTGAATTTGAATATCCATAAACCACAAATCCATTAGATCCGGATACTAAATATATGAATCCAACGAATTCAAATCCATATACAAATATCTTAATTTCCCGAATATTTGTATTCATTCCACCTATGTATTAGTGACCAATGCATTTTGTTTATATTGTACTAAATAACAAGTATATACTTTTTTGCATTTGAGCTCAACATCTTATCTCACTGATGTTAGGAGTTCTATTTTCCTCTTTTGACTGTATTATTTTTTATTTTGTAAAAAAGGAAGTACCTGTACGTTTTTATTTTGGGAGAATTGCCAGTTGTGACTCAAAACTTGGAGTCAAACCCAAAACAATACCCCAACTTGGGTCAAAGGCAAAAGTAACCTAAAAGGCTATTGAAATTACAACTAGGACCCTTGTGACCAAACAAAAAAACGGGATTTTTTTTACGTTTTTACCCCTCGGCAAGTCGTCTCTGCAGACGACTTAAAAATAACTCGTCCAGACGACTTAACTTAAAGTCGTCTGGACAGTTATTCTTAAACATAATTTAAAAATTCTGTAAAAAATATTTTGATAGGTGAAAAATGGGAATTATGTAATTAACATATGTCTTAAGAGATATAAATTAGGATATAACAAATTTCAATTGTTTTCAGCATATATGAGTGAAAGTATGTCGTCATGATATTCTTTAGTTTTGGTTTCATCAACATATGTTGTAGTATTGTATATGTTCTCAGGGTTAGATTTCGGAAAGCATTAAAACCGTTTTTGAAAATTTTAAAAATTACCTAAGCGTGTTAATTTATGTGTATAGTAAACACTATTGAACTATACTTTGATTTTATAACGTGGTTAGTTAGTTAATTTAGTCATTTTAGTTTAGGGTTTCATTTTAGGGTCTGGACGACTTAATACTTAGTCGTCTGTGGACAGACGATTAAATATTAAGTCGTCTGATGTACATTATCAGCCAGAATAAATCGTCTTAACCGGATCAAACCTTAAATTTTACCAATGTACTTTTAAAGCTAACCGGATTATTTACCCAATATATAAGGTGATTTTTTTTTTTGTTCATTTTTTCGCGAAATTCAGAAACCCTAACAGTTCTCTCTCACCGGCGATATCAAAGGCGATTCGAATTCCCACTATTTCCGAACAAACCATCGTTCTCAACGTCGGCTATCTAACTTCATTCTCACCGTTCTCGCCGCAGCGTCTTCTAACCCTAGCGCCGCCGCTTCCTCTAAACCCTAGCGCCGCCGCTTCCTCTAAACCCTAGCGCCGCCGGTTCCACTATTTCCGAACAAACCGTCGACCTCGCCACCGTGCTCACCAACGTTCTCACCGCCGCTTCCTCCAAACCCTAGCGCCGCCGCTTCTTCTCTGTAAACCGTAGCGCCGTTTCTCTGTAAACCCTAACGCCGGTAAGTCATCAATCTCGAGGAAAAGATGAAAATTAAACGTTGTCTCTATCAATGTACTCATTCTCACCGTTTCACTTTTATTTTTTCAGATCTATAACCGCAATGACGAGTACAACAACCGCAATGACGAGTACTCCAACTCCTTCTGCGACTAATCAGGTCCGCTTTACATTTTTCTACTGGAAGACTTGTAAGATAAGTCGTCTGGAGAGTCTTCCAACTGGACGACTTAGTAGACGACTTATATTAAGTCGTCCAGCAGGAAGACTTTCCAGACGACTTATTACAGGTCGACTACTAAGTCGTCCATTGGGAAGACTTTCCAGACGACTTATAATTAAGTCGTCTACTAAGTCGTCCAATTGGACGACTTTCCAGACGACTTAATTATAAGTCGTCTACTAAGTCGTCTGGAGTAACAATTAAGGCGTGATTGATTTAGCTTGTGTTCTGACTTCTATTGTTGTCTTTGATTATTTTGCAGACAAAAAGGATGAATATTCCAGAACTCCCCCGTAGGTTATACACACCAGGCTCTGAGCCACCAGCCCACAATAGCATTTCGTATCACACGGATAACAAGAGGTTGCATACTGCTCTTAAGGAAGCTCTTACTGATGACGAATTTGAAGAGCTCAAGGAGTCGAGATTGGGAGTTTTCATCAAGTTCAAGGAGCAGGGATTTGGTTGGGCTTCAAGGCTGGTTCACCACATGCTCAGTTTCAGGCTGGACATTCAGAAGAAGTATGAGATGTGGTCTCTGGTTGGTCCAGAACCTTTGAGGTTTTCACTGTTAGAGTTTGAAAACCTCACTGGTCTAAACTGCGAGTACATCGAGGACCTTGAGACACCAAAATGTGAAGTTACCAAAGAGATGGTTTCTTTCTGGGGGATGCTGGGAGTTCATCTGGAAGCTGGGCCAACTACAGATCAGATAATAGCAGCACTGAACAGATGCGGGGATTGGTCCACGGAAGATCGGAAGCGGCTCACGTACCTTTCCATCTTCACAGGATTCATTGAAGGGAGAAAGTTTTCAACCGCTACACGATCTTCTCTGGCAAGGCTAGTGATGGATTTAGATCGGTTTGAGAATTATCCATGGGGGAGAGTCGCGTTTAAGGTGCTGATGGACGCTTTGTGGAAGAAAGAAATTACTGGCTGCTACACCGTGGATGGGTTTATACAAGTTCTTCAGGTCTGGGTGTACACAGCTATGCCGGAATTGGGTGCTAGTATTGGTGCTCCCAGAGCAAACAATCCGTCTCCACCGATACTGGCTTACGCAGGCAGCAGAGGCCGCAGATCAATGAAAGCTGCTATCTTGCGTCAGGTATTTACTTCAATCCAAAACACTGCGCAGACGACTTATATTAAAGTCGTCTCTTAAGTCGTCCATCTAGACGACCTTTCAGACGACTTAATTAAAGTCGTCTACTAAGTCGTCCATCTGGACGACCTTTCAGACGACTTGTAATAAGTCGTCTGGAAAGTCTTCCAGCTGGACGACCTTTCAGACGACTTGTAATAAGTCGTCTGGAAAGTCTTCCAGCTGGACGACCTTTCAGACGACTTGTAATAAGTCGTCTGGAAAGTCTTCCAGCTGGACGACTTAGTAGACGACTTGTAATAAGTCGTCTGGAAAGTCTTCCAGCTGGACGACTTAGTAGACGACTTAATTATAAGTCGTCTACTAAGTCGTCCAGCTGGACGACTTTCCAGACGACTTATAATTAAGTCGTCTATTTAGTCGTCTTGCTCAAATATCTAACTCGATCCTTCTATTTACTGCAGACCCGCGTGATCAACTTTGTCCAGAAGGACATTAGTGAAATGTGGCCAAAATGGGACTCTGAGGTTGAGGACCTTCCCGCGGAGAACATCATCAAACTCATGTATGATCGGAGACCGTGGAAGTGGACCTTAGATTGCTGGGAAGTCACTGGTACTAAGGTCTATACAAAACCTGTGGAGGCTACATCGAAGAAAGCCAAAGAGATAGAGATGGTTGTTGTGGAGGAGGAGGAGGAGGAGGAGGAAGACAATCCAAGACCTCTGAAGAAAGGTCGTAAAGAGGCTCCTAAAGAGGCTCCTAAAGAGGCTCCTAAAGAGGCTCATAAAGAGGCTCCTAAAGAGGCTAGTGAAGAGGATTGGATGACCAAACAGGAGTTGGAAAGAATGTTCAAGGACGTAACTGAGTGCATGAAAGAAGGGTTTAGGAAGTGCATTAAGGAGATTAGGAAGGTGTCCGATAGGTTGGAAGCTGTGGAGAAGAAGGTTGGTATCACCAATCAGGCTACCCCTAAAGACAAACAGCCTACACCTCAACCCAATACAACAACCCCTCAAGATAAACAGCCTACTCCTCAACCCATTCAGACAACCCCTCAAGATAAACAGGCTCCTGCTCCTGCCAAAGAGCGTACTCCTCTTAAGAAACAGCCTCCTGCTCCTACCAAACAGCCTCCTGCTCCTACCAAACAGCCTCCTGCTCCTACCAAATAGCCTCCTGCTCCTACCAAACAACCTCTTCCTCCTACCAAACAACCTTCTCCTCAAAGGAAACAGCCTCCTCCTCCTCCTACCAAACAGCCTTCTCCTCAAAGGAAACAACCTCCTCCTCCTCCTACCAAACAGCAACAGCCTCCTATTCCTCAACTCAAAGATGTAAGTCGTCTAGGGTTAACTAGTTGTCCAGACGACTTAAAAAAAAGCTTTCGACTAGTTGACCCTGGACGACTTAAATGTAAGTTGTCTGGACCACTAGTTGACCCTAGACGACTTAATTGTAAGTCGTCCAGGGTCAACTAGTCGTCCTGATAACTTTTTTTTAAGTCGTCCAGGGTCAACTAGTCGTCCAGACAACCTTTTTTTAAGTCGTCCAGGGTCAATTAGTCGTCCAGACAACTTTTATTTAAGTCGTCCATTGTTAACTAATGTGCAACTTTTATATTGCAGAGATATTTGCCGGAGGATACATTCGATGAGGGTTTCTCGGTAAATAAAGCAGATGGGGTCTCCTCCAAACAGATTGTCGAACCGAGCCTCGCTTCCACCGATCAACAACCGAGCCTCTCTTCCACAGATCAACAACCGAGCCTCTCTTCCACCGATCAACAACCTAGCCTCTCTTCCACCTTCCAACCGAGCGTCGTTTCCACTGATCCAAGCGTTCCAGCACCAGAATCAAGCGTTCAAGCCACAGAACCGAGCCTGGTTGTATTGGACAAAACAGCTCCCCCTGCTGCTACTGCTGTGCGTGGAAGGAGTGAACGAGCGAAGAAACCTGCTCCCACGCAGTTATCTCCTTATACGGCAGAGAAAAATAAAGCTAAAGTGGCAGCCTATAAGCCATTTCCTCCAGTAAACAGAGAAAAGCTGAAGGAACTCGCTGATTGGTTGAAAACTGATCCGTAAGTGATTGCTTTACCCAAAACTGATTGCTTTTTTGCTTGATTTAGTGTACCAAAACTGAATGTTTTTTTGTTTGCAGTCATTATTACACTAAGCATGAGGACAAACCACGTACATCACCAACTTGGTGGTATAAAATCCTCCGGACCAAAGCTGAATGGCTGGAAGACTGCGTAAGTCTTCTTAAATTTAAGTCGTCTGGTAAATATAACTCGTCTGGAAAGTCGTCCAAGTAGACGACTTGCCAGACGACTTATATTTAAGTCGTCTGGTAAATATAAGTCGTCTGGAAAGTCGTTTGGAAAATCGTCCAAGTAGACTACTTTCCAGACGACTTATATTTACCAGACGACTTAAATATAAGTCGTCTGGTAAGTCGTCTACTTGGACGACCATTTAGACGACTTAAATATAAGTCGTCTGGTAAGTCGTCTACTTGGACGACCATTTAGACGACTTAAATATAAGTCGTCTGGTATCTTCTAACTTGTATTATTGCCATCTGCAGCATATAGATGCTTGGATTAATGTGCTGAGGCAGAGGTATCAGGAGAACCCACAAGCTTTCAGGAGCGAGCGAATGGCATTCCTGGATCACAACTTTTCCCAGTCTTGGAGAGAACAGTATCACATCTTCAGAGCCTCGGAACCTGATCACCACGGTTTAGGGAGAGCTCTACCTGGTGGGGCGTGGGCTTTTTATGAAGGATCAATACCTTCATTTTGCCAATCAATGAAGAAGTGGGGGGAGGAGGTTGATGATATCTATGCGCCAGTGAACTTGAACAACAAGCATTGGGTTGCTATTTGGATATCGATCCCTAAGAGGCACATAGTCGTCTGGGACAGCATACCTACATCGTCGGTAGCAGCAGATTGGGATGAGATAATGCAGCCATTTCTCGAGATGCTCCCTTATCTGCTTGTTGAGTGCGCTCCCAACGACGAGTTACGGGTCGCACGCGGGTTAGAGCCATACACCTATGAGAGACCGGTGCAAGGAATACCCACGGCCAACAGTGGTGATTGTGGCGTGTACGCTTTAAAGTACATTGAATGTCATGCTCTTGGGGTCCCCTTTAACCCTAAAGACTTTGCTAGGGCCAACGTGAAGAATATGAGGGATTGTATGGCGGTGGATATATGGACGGAGCTTCTTAATCAGCATTTGCAAGAAAATGTGGATGGTGATAGATTTGTGGGCATGTATGATTAGCTGTATAGATTTGAACTTGTCTCTTGTATAGATTTGAACTCCTCTTGTATAGCTTTGAACTTTTCTCTTGTATATATTTGAACTTGTCTTTTGTATAGATTTGAACTTGTCTCTTGTATATATTTGACAAGTCTTTTTTTTTGAACAACTTACAAATAAGTCGTCTGCAAGTTCTTCAGGTCTCGACGACTTACAAATAAGTCGTTTGGAAGGTCTTCCAGCTGGACGACTTACAAATAAGTCGTCTGGAAGGTCTTCCAACTGGACGACTTACAAATAAGTCGTCTGGAGGGTTAGGACGACTTACAGTTAAGTCGTCTGGAAGGTCTTCCAACTGGACGACTTACAAATAAGTCGTCTGGAAGGTTTGGACGACTTACAATTAACATTTTGCACATCTAGAATAAAAGTTCACATAGAAAACCATTCAAGTTGTACAAACCAAAATACATAAGTTGATAAGTTGCTAATGAAACGAAATATAATACACTGGACGACTTAGAAGAAGGTCGTCTAAAAATAAAATACACTGGACGACTTAGAAGAAGGTCGTCTAAAAATAAAATACACTGGACGACTAAAATTAAGGTCGTCTAAACGGGTAATCAAGACTGGACGACTAAAGTTAAGGTCGTCTGGACAGTAGTCAACTGGTTGCTTACATTGTGGTTTCGTATGGCCAGTTTCCTTGCAGTTTGAGCATCTCCGTGCCCTGTGTTTCTTCCTGGGTTTGTGTCCTCTCATCCTAGATAGCTCCAACCAAGATTGCCATCTTGATTTCTTAAGTCTTCCCGGACCACGCTTTACTTCTGGAGGAAAGCATTCTCGTTCCTCAACATGTTGTGACACGATAGGATATATATTCTCTGAGTATCCTGCATACAGATAATTCTTTGAGTACACTGGACATACAAGTGAGGAGATATGCAAACCAACTTTATTTGCAGCAGCTATAGCATGAGAGCAAGGTATTTTCTCCACTCCATAGACACCACAATCACACTTTGCATGTTCCAAATCAACCACACAGTCCATTTTGCCACCTTTGACAAAGTACTTCCATCCATTAATTGGTTCGACCGTCATCGTATCCGCTATCTCTGTTCGAACAGCAAGCAAGTATTCAACACCCCGGCTATGTGGAGTTGTGAGACTCAAAGCATCTTGTCTCCTTTTCACATACCATTTTCCTAACTTCTTTCTTATGAACTCCAGCAGGAACGTAATCGGAAATCCTCTTGCTTTCTTCAGTGCGGAATTAATAGATTCAGCGATGTTGCTTGTTTTTATGTTGAACCTGTTCCCCTTACAATGAACCCTTGACCATAGGCTGGCGTCGGCATCCTCCAAATACTTTGCAAGTTCCGGGTTTGCACTCCGTATCTCAGCCATGTACCGGTCAAAATCGTAAACCGTGTGAGCATAAGCAGCCCCTTTCACCAAGTACATGAGATGTTTCCCTTTAAACTTTTTGACAATGTTATCTTGAAGGTGATAATAACATATTCCTCGGTTTGCCCAAGGAAACACCTTATCACACGCACTTTTAATGGCCGAGTGCCGGTCGGAGACTATCATCAGAGGCTTGTCATGAGATATACAACTAGCCAATTTTGTGAAAAACCATTCCCAAGAAGGATCATCTTCAGCATCCACGATCCCAAAAGCCAATGGGAATATCTGAAAATTGCCATCTTGTGCGGCTGCAACTAACATAACACCTCCATACTTTCCACTTAGGTGAGTTCCATCCACCACAATGACCCTTCTCTGATAATTAAAACCTGTGATAGAAGCTCCAAAAGATAGAAATAGATACTTGAATCTTTTAACAGAATCAAGTTCTATAGCCGTGACAGAATTAGGATTTGCAATGGAGATTTGCTCGAGATATGATGCCAGCCGCGAATACCCTTCTTCTGCTGATCCTCTCACCAATGTTTGTGCATATAACAATGCTCTGTATGAAGTGGTGTAATCAAGCTCCATGCCAAACATGTTCTTCATTGCATCAGTGATATGCTGCGGAGTAATCCCATCAATGATCCCAACACGATCAATGAAAAGACTACCAAAATACTTCGGAGTACAGTGTCTCCGCTGAGCGATTCGGTCTCCCACTGAGCATAAATGTTTTTCCACATACTTTGTTACCCAAAACGTGTTTGTCCCATGTTTCACACTCGCTCTGATCTTCCATCCACAACTGCTAACCCGACATCTTGCCACAAGGAGAGTTTTCGTTGATTTGTATATTCTGAAAGAAAACCTACCCCTCACTGCTGCCAACCGCAGCTCTGAAAGCAGTGCATCCTTGCTATCAAAACTCTGGTTGACATAGATACTACCATCCGATTTTCCTCCTTCAATAGCTTTTGACTTAGCATATGTCTTTTCGATTTCTTCAAAACAAACATTATCATCATCTTCCTCATCCTCATCTTGAACCTTTCCATAAAGACTGTAATCCCCACCATTCTGATCTGTTTCACCAACAATTTCCTCCTCATTTTCCTCCTCCCCATTTTCTTCCTCTCCATCTTGATTTTCATCTTCAACAAACTCATTATCACCAACATTTTCTTCCCATTCATCAGCTTCATCATTATCACCAACATCTTCTTCCCATTCACCAGCTTCATCATCACCAACATCTTCTTCCCATTCACCAGCTTCATCATTATCCCTTTCCTCTGAAACCGTTTCCACCTTGTTGCGGCTTGATACACAAAGACATACTCTATGCGTTTTGAGTATCTCGAGCAAGTTTTGAACTTGTCTATCACTTGTAACATGAATGGGAGGACTGCCTGGAGCCATCATCATTTCTGCTGGTAATGAGTAACTAATCTCCACAGTCACTGTTCTCATGTCCAGGTTATAATCTTCTTGAGCCATTGCAACAAGTTCAGCATGTGTTGAATCTTCATTCAATAAAAACAATCTTGCTCCTTTGAGATCATCAACCATAAAATCCCAACGGCAATCTCTCAACAACCATTCTCCATACACTGCATGTAACTGAAAAATCATCTGCAAATATTCAAAATAAAACACATTAGTAAACATAGAGAAAATGAAGAAGTTCAATAAACATTGCCGCAGACGACTTAGAATTAAGTCGTCCAGACGACGTAAAGGTAAGTCGTCTAAAGAGGTCACTTTTGCAATTGAAAATTAAAAGGGACGACTTAATAGTAAGTCGTCCGGCTTTGTTTGTTAAAAAAAAAACTTCAGACGACTTATATAAAAGTCGTCTACAAGAAACGGGTTAGTTTTGCATTTGACCGAATCGTGACAGATATTTGACTTTTTTGGACGACTTATAATTTAGTCGTCTCTGGGAAAGTTAAAATTTCAATATTTTATTCAAACAAGACGACTTAAACGTAAGTCGTCCTAGGTTAGTTTTGTAATTGAAAAATAAAACTTGAAATTTAACTTTCTCCAGACGACTTAAATGAAAATCGTCCCACCAGAAGACTTAATTTAAAGTCGTCAGGGGTAAGCAAAGTCGTCCAGACTAAGTCGTCCATCTTTTGACGACTTAAATGAAAGTCGTCCAGATAGATGACTTAACTTAAGGTCGTCCGGTTTAAGCAAGGTTTGACCAGAAAATTTGGAAATATTCTGGACGACTTTGCTTTCCCCGGACGACTTTAAATTAAGTCTTCTGGTGGGACGACTTTGATTTAAGTCGTCTGGAGAAAGTTAAATTTCAAGTTTTATTTTTCAATTACAAAACTAACCTAGGACGACTTACGTTTAAGTCGTCTAGTTTAATAAAATATTGAAATTTTAACTTTCCCAGAGACGACTGAATTATAAGTCGTCCAGAAATAGTCAAAGATCTGACACGATTCGGTCAAATGCAAAACTAACCCGTTTCTCGTAGACGACTTATATATAAGTCGTCTAGAGTTTTTTTTTTAACAAACAAAGCTGGACGACTTAGTTTAAGTCGTCCGTTTGACCAGAAAACTTATCAGTAAGTCTTCTACATACAGATGACTTACTAGTAAGTCTTCTACGCGAACAGATCTTGAAAAAAATTCAAATTCGTACCTTAAACTAGGTGAGATGACTTCGTTTGCACACAGGGTCTTCTCCAACCACCCAGAACCTCAAACGAAAGCAACCGTAAGTCAAAACAAAAGAAATATGGCTCTCTCAACCATAAAATATTTTGAATCAAAAGCTTGAGTTTTTTGGATGAATATGGAGAGAAAGTGAAAGAAATGTTGTTTTTAGTTCATAACAATTGAAACAGAGCGAGTGTAAAGAGATTTACGTGCATTAAAATGCATTAAAAGCCCCATACAGTTAGTACAAGGTTGTTGGAACTATTCATGGTAGTGACACTATTGTAAATACTTGAAGAAGATGAGGTTGAGACAGTAAAGAAGCCATTTTCGATAAAAAAAAAGTAATGGCATTTTCGTAGATAAAATGCAAGTGTGGGGTGAAAATCTCAAAAAAAAAAGGAGTCAAAAGAAAAGGTTAGTTTTCTGTTTGACTCCAAATTTTGAGTCACTTTTGCAATAAGCCCTTTTATTTTTATCAGTTTCTTTAAGAATGCTGGTACTGGTAGGAGTCCTATGCTGTTAACTTTTTTCTATTCCTTCGAAATGAGTGACGTTTGAGTGAATTATGTGAAGGATAAACAATTTGTCAGTTTCAGATTAAATATAATGCGGAACTCATTGGGCCGGAAAGCAGGCTAGCAGCCTAAACATTTATATAACTTACAAAATTATGAATTTATTAATAGAGAAATTTATTTTTTTATATAATTATTTATGAAATGATTTTGCCGATTTATCATGTTTTTCATGATTTTACAATTTTTTTTTGTTTATTTGTTATGTTCTCAATCATTTAGTTAGTATATAGTTTTGCTTATATCTTTTTATATAAAGTATAATTTTCTCCCTCCTGGTCAAGACACATAGGCAGCCATGTCATAAACTCGGTTGTTGTACGCATGACATGTCTCCGGATCGGACAATACTCACCGTTTCACTTAATTACAATTATTAATGGGCTTTTCTCTATCTGTTAACAAATATTTTAGATCAGTATTTTGGGCTTAACATTATTGGTTTCTGGGCTAAGTATGTATAGTAATACATGAGAGAGCCCCACATGAGACAACTTCTCCAAAATTGTCATCGACGAACGACAACTCCGGTTTAAAACTACAGCCAATGAAGATTTGCTACACCGGCCACGCTCAATTTCGATCAAGGTCAATGAAGATTCGTAACCTTGGTTGAATTTCGGAACCGTTATGGAAGTCGGCTAGATTCATGCATCCTCATTGACTATCACATTAACACCAATTTACCATTACTCACACGATCTATCATTTAATGAACCCCCTCATTAAATCCTTCGCTTGAATCCTCCACTATAAATATGTAAGTTACATAGCCAAAAACTCATTACTTCATTCCTTTCAGTCGCTTCCTTTCATACTTTTTCAGCGACTGTTATGGCGACCTCTTTCCTTTTACTCATCGATTTGTAGGCCGGCGACTGTTATGGCGACCTCTTCCCTTTTACTCATCGATTTGTAGGCCGGCGGTTGTAGCTCCACCATTATACGGTGGCTCCTCAGATCCTGAGAGTCTTGGAGTGTGAAGAAATCCGGTGAACTTATGGTTAGTTATATGCTTCTACTTGATGCAAAAGTAATTTTGGTAAGCAAACACATAATCACCTTCCAATTTCATATAAAAGTAGTCTACTTTGGTTTCATTCACTTTTCATTTCATCTGTGTAAAACCTAGAATACATGGTTTGACAGACCATGTCTTACCTCTTTCTTTCTTCTCTCTTCCATGGTCCTATTTTTTAAAACTATAGCACTTCATTACTGAGCTGGAATGCTGTGTGTTACATTACGTCAAAGGTTTATGGTTTTTAAGAAAAGGAACCCTATTGAATCAATTGATAAATGGTTCCTAAATGTGTTGTTTTTAGTTGTTGTTGTTATTGCAGTTAAAGAAAGGGAGTAAGCACAAGAGAGTATTGTTAATTAAATCAAAGAGGTTGTCGCAAACTAATTCAGACTATGTTTTCTCTTTTGAAAACATGAAAGATATCATATTCAAGAAGTTCAGACAACAATATAGACACAAAGGAAGGTCGACTCAAACAAAGTGATGCAAGTTGTGTACTATGCTTCTTAAAGTTGTATTAAACTTGGTCTAAACTGTTGTCTTATGCATTTTTTTCATTTGTTTTGGAATGTTTTTTCAGCTGCTTCGTGATGTTGCTGGAATTTTTGTTGCAGGTATGTCAAAGGAAGAGGTTGAAAATATATCATCTCTCTTCTGAATCCCTTTTTTTTCAATCTTGCTTTGGTGAAAGCGACAATGGACTTACAGTGTATCCATCGTTCTCTTGGTTTACATGTATCTTTATTGTAACTGTTTTAAAATGTTTCTTCTGGTTATCATTGCAGCTTAATCAACGTTTATGAAAGTTCATAATTTTAAAGGAACGAAAGTACTGTAGTAGAAATAGTATGTAACTAAAACTATTGCCAGCTTGGTAGACGAACAAACTTGACTGTGTTTATCTGCATTATTGATCAATTTTGTTTTGGTACAATTGATTGATCAGCTTGAACTGAAGAAATGTCCTCTAGCATAGTTCACACATGAGATGGAACTGTTTCTAAGGAAGCAGGTTCGACAAAAGTTGTATCCTATCACTTTTAGTTTTCCTTCTCTCTCATTTACAAAGTTAATTCTTTTGTTCACTCATTATGTACGTACAATATAGTAATTCTCAGACTTTGTTTGTAAAAACTTTTCTCTTTATGTTTTCTCAACACTGAATTTTCAATGATGTGATGACATAAAAAAAAATGATGTGATTATATTCCTAAAAAACTATTTAATGAACAAATGTGACTTGATCCGAAATTATATCATCTTATATATTTTAAACATGATATAATATTTAAATGATTCTAAAATACTGGATATAAAATAAATAAATAATAAGAAGAAAATTAGTAAATTTGTTAGATAAAAATATAATGATTTATATATTAAATTAAAATACAAAAAAATAATAGAATACAAATAAAAAATCACTGATTTTATTCTGAAAACTATATATATATCATATTAAACACTTATCTGTTAGAATTTTAATATGTCTTTTTTGGTAAATATTTCTAATTTTTGTAGTAACTGTCAGTAATATATTTTGAACTATCTAGCTATTTATAAGAAGATTATTTATTCTATTTTCGAATTCTCTAAACTTATATGTATAAAAAATGTATCAGAGAAACTAAAAGTGTCAATAAATTCACAAAGAAAAAGTTAAAGGTAGGAATAATCTATGACTTATATGTTGGATTTCAACTTCAGTTTTGAATAAATTAATCTATTTTTACTTACTGATTATAAATGAAAAATAAAAAAAATAATATATGTTCCTTACTAATTTTAATGAAAAAAATAAACATTTATGAAAATGTTAAATGGTGACATTTCATCATAATATTTCAAAATAAAAATAACTGTACTATTTTCAACAAGAATAAAAGAATATCCAATATAATATAACTATATTTTTAACTATATTTTATAAATTATTATATTTTAATTGTTTTTTAATTATGTACCCGCCGCCTGTAGGGCGGATTTTACCATAGTTTGTTATATTTGTGAGAATTTTTGTTTTGACACCAGATTTTTTTTTATCATTTAAGATGAGATGTATGTAATTTAATTTTGTCTATGTTTACTGATGAATATTAATGAAATTCAATGTTACATGTTACAAAATTGGATTGCTTTTCCAAAACAAAGACAAAACTGAAGATTTTGGTAACTAATGAATAAAAGAAAAAGAAAATATATAGTTAGTTTAAAAAGAGACTTTCCAACAAAAAAAATATTACGTTTGTGTTTCTATTTTTCTTAAATGCAATAAAAATTATATATATTATGATAAAAAAACATCTGTCATATGTAAATAATTTGATGTTCAGTTTTTAAGAAACATAAATAATAACATATATGCTGATTTTTGTATTAATATATATTTGTTAGTACTTTTCCCTTTCTTCATGTGACAGCTCACAAATTAGCTGAGCAGGTGGGAGAAAATACAATTAAGAGTAATTGCACCTCATATACAAAGAAAAAACATTATTTAGCTTTTTAGCTGTATGCACTGTACACTTTTAATATATCCAGCAATGCCCTTGTATAAAGAAAATCTAGATTGACTCTATGTTGGAGATTCGTTCTTCTGAAGTTTCTATTTGGAGACGATGATGACAAGGCAGACTGTGGATTGTGAGAGATTTTCTCTCCAGATTTATCTGAACGCAGTGTATCTAATTCGTTGAGGAAGCTTTTTCCCGGAGAAGAGAGTAGCTGAGACTGCAATCCTTGTCGGAGATTACTTATGAACGCCGGTAATACTTCGGGAGACTTCTGGAAGCATCAGTTACGGTGACGTGGAAAAATGCGTTGGCGATCGCAAGTAAGCTTCTGGAGTATCGTTAGGTCGTCTCTCCGGTGACGTTGAAGGGGATGATCGTGACGAGCTCTGTTTTTTGTACTCTGTTTTCTGTACTCTGTATTTATATATCCAAAACAGAGTGTTATGGTTTGACATCACTCAATAAAATTCATCTTTACAGAAGCAATATCTTCACTTTCTGTTTGCATTATGTTCAAATATTTTCACTATATTAGTAAAAGCGCTATAAAATCAAAACATTTTGTTGTTTCTGTTAATTTTTTTTTCAAATCATATTTTATTTTCCTTCGATTACTTGTTCTATCTATTTTCCAGTGTTCATGTTGCCGGCCAACAGATTCCCAAAATCTCGTCGGAAATAAACGGAGGATGTGAACCCAAGAGATTCATTATCTGAAAGAGTGAGACAGTGAGATAGAGATTTATGGACTGAAACTTGAAACCCTAGATTCTGGAATTTGGAAGAGGGAAGAAGAAAGAGAGAGCGTATATGTGTGTGTGTGAAGAGAACGAGAGAGAGAGTGTGTGTTAGATTGGACATTAGCGTAACTTCACTTTTGTTCATTTGTCTATGTAGCTAATTAAATTTTTGTTTGCATGGAAACCTAATTATCTTTCTCTTCTTCTATATTCACGCAAATAGCTCTACAATTAACTTCTTGTGTTTATTTATATAGATATATCTATATATATAGATGATTAATAATAAATTATATTTAAAGATGGTCAGTTTCTCTGAACAATCTAATACGAAAAACATTGTTTTCCAAAGTCGATTTTATCCTTGTTAAACTGAAAATAGAAAAACAATCTTATATTACAGTAGTTATAACTTTCTATATACTGAGTAAGTAGTTGTAAATTTTATTACTGGTATAGTCGATAAAATTTAAACCTTAAACGGAGACATATCTAAAGTAAACATACTATAATCTACCGTAGGAAATTTATTTTTATGGTATATTCTTTATTGTTTTATTTAGGAACTAAGGGGTTTATGATACCCTTAATAAAAAATAGTTGTATTTATTTGATATCCAATTATAAATTAATATCATAAAATTTTCCAACAAATAAAATGTATTTTTGTTCATAAATATAATTCTTACATATATTGTGTTGTTATCGTAAAATAATATTGTTTCAATCATAAAAATTAACAATTAATTATCTTTAGATTTAAAATTTATTTTTACTATTATTAATCATCAAAATAAATAAAATTCAGTTTTCATACATCCCAAATCAGTAAAAAAATCAAATATGAAAATATTACTAAATTATTTTATAAATAGTTGAAAGATTTATATACTCAAATTTTTATATACTTAATTTTTTCCAGTAAAAAAGATAATTATTTTGTTGTTCGGAGAATTTTTTATTTTACCACTAATTGTTTATCATTTAAGATGAGATGTATGTAATTTCATGTTATTTTTGTTTTTCTGATGAATATGAATGAAATTTACTGCCACATGTCATGAAAAGTTGGATTGTTTTTTTTTCCCAAAACAAAGGCAATATTAAAGATCTTGGTAACTGATAAATAAAAAAACAAAAAAAAATTATAATACATATAACTTAAATATTACGTTTGTGTTTCTATTTTTTCTAAACAATACAAATAATATATATATTTTGATAAATAATTTGATGTTTAATTTAATTTTTTTAAACATAAAAAAGTAAATTATTATGCTGATTTTTAAATTAATATTTAAGTATTAATAAATATCTGTTGTCATATGGAAAATCAGCTTTTTCATCAGCGATTGGTATTAAATCTTTACTGTCTTAACGCAAAGATTTTCTCGCCAGAACTGGAGAGATTTTGTCTATCCAGTAAACACGGTGTGACTGACGTGTCGCAATATAATTTGCTATATCCATAAAACACAACTAAAATCAGCAGATAGGGTAAAATGGTGAGCGTCGCAGTAAAAGACCAGAGGGGGGGAGAATAAGTAAGCAAAGCAGTTTTATTTCTTGTGTATTGTGTTTAAAGAAGATAGAAAGACAGAAACAAAAGGCAGTGTTCGATCTTCTTATTTGTTAGGTTGATTCTTGTGTTGTGGAAGCTAGAAACCTTTTGAGTTCAAACTGCAGATCTTGAGGTTAGTGAGTCTTGTTTCTGCTGATTACTTCAGATTGGTCTTCTTCATCTTTAGTTTGTATGAGTTGATTGCTAGAAATTCAGATAGATGTTTCACTCTTTTGTGTGCATTTTAATCAATTGAGGGAGGCTTGAACTTTGGTTAGTGTTTGCTGTGATTCTTTTGGCTGTTTATTTCTGGAAGTGTGTTTTTGTCTCTTTGCTAAGGTTTGTGTGATGGAAGAAGTGAAAAGACAAAGAACAAATGGAACCACAGATGCAGATTTTGTGTTGCAGTGGGGGGAGAGAAAAAGAGTCAGATGCATGAAAGTGAAGAAAGATCAGAGCCGCAAGTCAAATGATGGTTTGTCTAAGCGCAAACTCATGTCCCGAGCTGGAGGCTCCCCTTCTCGACATCTTAACCGTCGTCCAAACAAGTAAAACCTTGTTCTCTCTTGGAGTTACTTTATCTTTTACTACTTTTTTTTAAAAAATTTAATGTTATGTCTCTCTGTGGTGATAGGATGATAGATTCTCCAGGTAATGTGAGGAGATCGTTTGTGGCATCACCTGAGAAGGAAGATAGATACTATACAACGAGGGGTTCAATGGGTACAGATGAGAGTGGGAAAATGGTAACGGAAGCTGTGAAGGAAACCAAGACGCATGTGTGGCCAAAGCTGTTTATGACTTTGTCAAATAAAGAGAAGGAAGAAGATTTCTTGGCTATGAAAGGGTGCAAGCTTCCCCAAAGACCCAAGAAACGTGCCAAGTTAGTTCAGAAGACATTGCTTGTAAGAGTTTCCTTTTTGTTGTGTTCTTCATAATCTCTTGATGCAAACAAATTTCATATTAATATGTAATGTTTTAACGCAGCTGGTGAGTCCAGGTACTTGGTTGTCAGATCTGTGCAAAGAGAGGTATGAAGTAAGGGAGAAGAAGACTTCAAAGAAGGTATATCATTGATTTTTTTCCTTTCTTGTTTCTTTCTACAATAAAGTGAGTGATAAGTACACTTTAGTTTCTTTGTGAATGCATTTGATAATTTCATGTTTTTTTTTGTGAAGCGGCCAAGAGGATTAAAGGCAATGGGAAGCATGGAAAGCGATTCAGAGTGAAGAGCAGTAGAAAAGTCGGACTTGAGAAATATTCAGGATTTTGTTTCTTTCATTACATTTTTAGATGCTCCTCTTCATTATACATGTCTACAACTATTATGAGGCACTTGTATTTTTTTTTTTTCTTTGAAGCTAATCTATAGCTTTCCTGGCCAAAAATCTCTTTTCTCGCCTTTTTAATTGCTCAAAATTTTGTTGATTCGGCGCTTAGACAATTCAAGTAACATATGGAGAAGAGATTCTATAACCTCTATGACGAGGTCTCCAACCAAACACGGATCAATAAAGACTACATTATATTAGAATTGGAAACTAAGTCTGCACACAGATTAGTGTATGAATATTACAACACACCAACCAAAACTGCAGAGCTACCACTACCAAATTACCAAACCTCTTTTACCTGAACATGTCCCCAAGTCTTTTAAGAAAGTCATTCTACATTTTGATTAATCTGTACTTTTGTCACAATACCTACAAATGTACATTTGATGCAATAATGCTGGATGAGCCATGCCCTGCAAAGTGCTTCCTCCAGTGATAATAATCCTCTGAGTTGCTTTAGCTCCATGACGCAGATCAGGAAAATAACTAACACACTTTCATCCTAACCAGCTACCATATCAGATGCGGTTTAAGGAGAGCCATGTTTGAATTGATATGACCCCAGGATGGAGCAATTCTTGCAGAAAGGTCTAAGTACTCTACCATCTCTAATGTTCACCTCATAAAATGAGCCGGTTCTGGTTCCTCGGACAAAGTAGAAGGGCTGGGACAATTTTCATGGCATGCCAGTTGGTGAAATGGAAGGAGAGGGAGAGAGAGAGAGCCATATCTATCTGCCAATCAGGGAACTAACTATAAGGCTTCAAGGACAATGGAGGCTTTTGTGAAGACTGAAAGAACAAAAGGTGCTTCTTCCCCTGGGTGTATAGTGGTCGGGACAATAGTATAACCCTTGGGATCAGGATCAAGAACCATTTCGCATGATATCTCACGGGAGTTCACATAGTCTGTTCCACCAACAGATTCATGAAGAAATATGTTGTACGCAGCACGATGTCCACGAGTTTTAAGAATCCTCATTCCAATATAGAACAACTGCGAATCATGGCTTGATTGGTAGTTACGAAACCCTGGAGTTGTTCTTGAGAAACCTACGCCCTGTAAAGTAATTTTTTTATCAGAGGATAAGAATTACAAAAGAATGAACACAAAAACATAAAAAAAGGTTCTGATCAAGAAAAAAGCAATGATGTACCTGAGTTAAAGTGATGAAAACATGAATAGGCAAAGATGCATCAGAACCAGTAGCCCTCAGCCGGAACTGTGGATTTTGATGCCATGAGCTATAATCTTGGCAGCCACCGGCACTATAATTTCGCCATTGGCCATGGACTGAATGGCGCATCTCACGAGGGTATACCCGGCAAACATATATTGATCTGAAATGAATCTGGAAATCTTGCCAAGACATCCAGAATATACCTTCGTTTGACTGTTGAACAGAATGCAACATACGTTAATGAAAGGGAACCAAATCATGATTTCATATGTTTAATATGTGGGCACAAAGGAGTGAAGCATAATAGAAATTGCCTGTGGAACATGCTTCAGCTTGTGCTTCATCCTATCACTCCACTCTGGAGATGAGTCTGACCAGGGACCATTCCACTCAACTTCATTGGCCCAAGGATTTCGAATCTGAACAAGTCTATGCCCATCGACCTCTCTCACCTGAAGACAAAAAGACAATTTTCTAGAAAGTGTTCTCCTAATCAGCATATCACCAAATACAACCAAAAGCAAGATGGCATACCTGTAAGACGGAGTAAGCATGCCCTTGCACAATGCCACTGGAAGATACATGAACATCAGATCCCGATGGACTTCCAGCACCAAGTAAAAAGCCTTCTTGCTTGAAGCGTAACAGTTGAGACCATAATCTGCCACTTGCAAGATCAATTTGCGCTTGCGCACTCCTCAAGTCAATTTCTTCACCAGCACCTCCAGTTAGGTCAACAAGAGCGTCCTGAACCAGTCCCCCCTCCAGTGCCTCATAAGAACCATGGAGCTTGGCGTAAGCTTTCTCCACTATGGAGACCCAGAGTTCATTGTGTTTTTTGCTAGTGGCAAAGGCTGGTTTACCAGGTGATTCACATGGAATCCAGTCATCGATAACAACGGGAACCCACTCACCCTGTAAGTTGAAAGCAATTTAACTTGAAAACTCTGTAGCTGTATGGAAATCATAGAGGAAGAAGCTACAAGAATCGATCATCATATGAGAGCAAGGTAGTATAGTGAAAGAATTTTAAGATACCAACCTGAATACAAAAACGAACGGTGTAGATTCCTTCCTCGTTGTATTCAGGAGTAATGATCACTTCAGATATTTGTGAGACTTCAGTAAGAACAGCAACAGCGCTTAAAAACCAACAATCGCCCAAACGCCCCTACAACAAGTTAAACCAAATCATATGGATAAATCTCTAGCATCATTCTGAATCAAACCCGACTGGAAGAACTTGATCAAGAATTACAATTTTTGTGCATCAGAAAGATGTATCTCATATTAAAAATGTTAATGATCAAACCTGACAAACATCTGATGGATTTGCAGCCCCAGAGAACAGGCAGGGATGTGTATCACTACCGTTCTCTTTCACAATGGAATCAGGTCTCATCCATTCAGAAACAACCTGACAAACTCAAAAAAGGTTAGAGTGTGCCATTCACGTTGTTGATGTTTAGCCTACTTCGAGGGGGAACTATGAGTCCAAAAATAATCACATAAAGAGTGAATTAATAAACCAAAAACAAAAAGGAGAAAACAGATCACAATTCCTACCTGCAATTTTGAAGGGGGGTTTTGTGTATCCACGAATAAAGAACGATCATTTGGAGGAAACTCCTGGTCAGTAAATTGCTTATCGCCACGTGCAGAGAGAGCTTCTTTGACAGCCAACTCAACTGAACGCATTCTTTGATTTATTTCTTCTTGTGTCTCCATCCTGGATTTCCTGTGTCTTCTAGAAAACGAATCGGCACTAAATAGGAAATCCCGACCTGATCTTCTTTTCCTCCCACTCGAAAATTGTCCATCCCAATCTACATCATCCCTATCATAGAGATCCACATCGGCAGGATCACTATCCCAACCATCAACCTAGTCAAAGAGGGATAAACAAAAACGAGAATCAATATGAGCTTAAACACTGGCCATGCCAACATTCAACAAGAGGAAACATACTCTCGGTGGTGAAGCCGTCCATTGCCAATTGTCATCGTTTAAATCAATCATGTCTAAGTCAGCCATGCCAATGGCTGCATGCAAAGAAGCGGCCTCATCTTCAGTTAAGCATTTCCCCCAAAGGAAAACATCCATTATATGCATTTTTGACTCAGCTCCATCACTATCTGATCTGCCGAATGCATCGACATCTATAGGTGGCTTAACACCCAACCAAACTTCAGCGCCTTGTTCCCAAATGGCATTACTAATACTTAGAGGTAATCCAGTCTGGTAGCCATCAAATCCACCATCTAAGTAACAAGTAGCCTCCCCCGCATCAGCATCAACTGTGATCGTCACTGTATGCCACCTGAGATGGAAACCACAGATATATAAATATGACTGAAGAACATGAGAATTATGTATCCCAAAAGTCATGGAATAAAAAAATGGACAATAATGGAGACTGAGAGAAAAAAAAAAGACAGACCTTCCATCAGTTATGCTAGTTGCACCAATATACCACTCTCTGGCAACGGTTGTCTGCCTCTCACCTTTAGTGATCAACCTAAGCCCAACTAGGCCAGCCTCAATTCCTTGCTCAGAACCAGCAACCAGAACCTCCCAACACACTTTCTTTTCATATTCAGTGCCAAAAAGGCATACAGGTCCGGAATCGGGTTGGATCAACGCTGTAATGGAAAAGCTAATCTTCTGACTCTGGCAGACACTTGCGTCCATTTGGCCGCAATGTTTACCACTTATCATTGGCTCATCGTCAAGAACACAAACAGCACCAGCAATTCCAGTCTGGCAATAACTTGTATTAGCTAACTTCCCAGTAATCAGCATCTTTAGAATGTACACTTGACAGAATACAAATTAAAATTTACCAGTTGTGCACGTCGTTCTAATTGAGCTGTGCGTATCCTATGTGCAATACCCGATACCCTCTCTCTTGCAAAGGAATCCTCAAGGACCGAATCACCCCCAACAGCACGTATAGCGGCTGCCATAGCTGCTGCTTCTCTGCTACCAGCATTGGGCATAGATGGAATAAGGGAAGCTTCAATTTCCTTCCATTTGCGCTCTTCCTTCTCCAAAAGAGCTTTCCTTCTTTCTTTACCTCTCCCTTCTTCTTCACGTCTCTGCATGAGGATTTCCTCTTCCATCTCTTTCTCTCTCAGATAACTATGTTTACAATACAGAACGATAAGCAGCAAGTGTAGGGGTTCAGCTTCATTAAACCATATTCTTAGAAAGAAAAAAAAACATGTACCTCTCTTGAATAATTTCAAATTGTCTTCTATCTTCTGGCTTCCATTTACTGATTTTTCTGGCACTTAAGTCAGAGAACCCAATGCTATCTAAGAAGAGTTTCAAGCGTACCTCATCCTACAACATTGTGATAAATCTTTTGTTATAAGAATATAAAATAAAGGAGTACCTATGGAAAATTAAGAATCAGGGCTCACCTGAACTTTCTCCGCCTTAGCTGTCAAACCTAACAATAGCAATAAATAACCACCAAACTTGTCCCACATGTACACCCATTCTGTATCAATTGCCTCTTCTAGTGCCAAAACCCTTGCATGAGCACACATGTCTCTTCTGTAATCCACATTTGTAGGTGGTTCATGGCGGAATCTTTTTCTGCATTGCATTCTGTAGAAGAAGGATCCAGCAACTCTTTCTTCATTCCTGAGACGATCCCTCAGTTTCATGACATCATCTCTAGGAAGCACTAAGTTCCCTGCTTTATCACGCATTGCAGAGGGGTCCCCAACCAGAAGAGCTGCGGAGCTGGCGGACCTTTGGGGAGCTGAATACGTGCCGGACAGAGCATTTCTCGTCTGTCATTAACAAGTTGCAAAAGGGATAAGAAATTAGAATTGTATAAAATTAAGCCCACCAACAGAAGATCAACATATATTTTCAGGAGAAAACTAAGAAGATATCAGAATTTCACGTACTTTAGTGGCAGATCGAGAGATAGCTTGGACAACAGTATCCTTGCTAAGAAAACGTACAGCAACCTCCATCATCTGGACACCATCAGACAGAATTAGCAAAGAGAGTACAGAACCCGATATGTAATGGAGGAGGGTGAGTTACCAACCGATATTATTTAAACTAAGGAACAGCTAAATCAAACAACAAGAACACAAACCTCAAGAGTCAAACACGGACGAGAAACAGCAAACCCAAATGCTACTACAAGGGTGATAGCTGATACAGCAGCACCAGCAAACGGAGGATATATTATCAGACTAGCAACAACACCCCACCCTTCAGTTGCCAATGCAATTCCGTAAAGGACGAGAAACGCAGCACTGAAGAAATTCCAATCAATACAACACAATACGAAAGTCCATCAGTTTAATCTTAATTGGTTATTATTTCAGAATCGAAGCAGAGAACATATCAGAAGAATAGGATAGAAAAAGATTTAGAGCAATAACCCAAGTGGCTATACATACCTGACATTCTTTCCACAATCTGCATGAGCATCATAGACATACACTGGTAGTACCCTTGGAGAATATACCACTATTGGTGGGGATAGAAGAACCTAACAGAAAAAAAAAAAAAATTAACACATCGTTCGAATACATGAACAAGAGAGAAGCAACAGTTCTGTTGAGCTCATTGCAGAAGGTTAATGAACTCACAGCTAATGCTCTTCCAGCGACCAGAAACAAGAAGGTAAAATAACCAACAGATGCTCCAGCAAATGCTTTATCTGCGAAATAAACATGTATAGAGTTCTTGTATCAGTAGGGTAGGTCTCACCTATACAAAGAGTCTAAAATAATAAGAGGACGGAATCATCACCTTGAAGCCATCCAACAAGAAATGCTGCCAAACCCAAAAGAAGGGCAAGAAAGCAGACAAAGGATGTCTGTTTCCTGGTCAAATAGAAATTGTTTGATGCCCAGAGATGGATAACACCAATAGCTACCACTATAAGGAGAAGAACTAAGAGAAAAGACACGCCTATCTGTTATATTTGAAACACAAAAGATGTATCAGATAGATAACCTTTCACCAAAAAGCATTGAGAACTGTGTGAGCTACTTTAAACTTACCGTCCATGGTTCGACTACTATAATAACAGCTGATATCGCACCAAAAAGAAGAAGAAGACCTATAGAAACGAAAACATATACACCTCGAGACAGTATCCAACAATCGTCCTTCCTGCAAAGAACCAAAAAAAAAAAACAATTAGCTCGGTGAAACTGAGAGTTAGATCTAATAGGAAATGAGAAGAAATAGACATGCACCATTTAAGCATCCCACAGCATAGTGAAAGTAGGGCTGGAATGCATGCAAGTGGAAGCAAGGCCGCAAGAAAATCGTTCTTTGTGGGCAACTGATCATCTCTCGATTTCACAACCTCCAAATACGATGTTCCACAAAATGCCACGAGAACAACTAGAAAGTAGACACATCAAGATTACTTAGAGAAGAAAAGAAAAGAAAAGAAAAAAAAAGAAAGCCCACCGAATACAGATTAAACAAGCAGAAACACAAATTACCTGAGAATATTACGAGACAGACAGCAGAAGAGTGGGAGAACTTATATGTTGCAAACCATGAGACTATTGGAAGAATGGCAGTAACTACTAGGGAAACACCAGTTGCCATCGCCCAACCAAGGTATACAGAAGATGTATATGGTGAAGTGAAGTTGTTTTCTGTGGCACTAAATGGTTTGTACTTCAAATCATCCAAAGGTTTCGCAGATATAATTGCACCAAGAGCAATTACAGATCCCACAAACACGACAACACAAATCCAAAGAATAATCCCCTAAAATGAAAAAGACAAATTGTTTAGAAATATTTATCTGGGAAAAGAGAGAAACAAGCCAAAGGGGAAAATAGACAGAGGACCTTCATCCTCGGAAATCGTGAATCTCTTGTCTGATCCCCGCATGATAACTGTGGAACCCAAAACTGATAGCCATTATGCATCCATATGGGAACAGCAATAGAAAGGCATGCTGCCATGAGGGGCACAGTCAAGGACATTCCCAATAGTACTGACGATTTACTGCAAAAGTGAAGCAAGCACGATTTTTGTTATCAGAACATCAAAAATGGGACCATGTGAGAAAAGTTAATCGCAGTTGTTTAAAGGACGTAATCCCTAGTACCTCAAGAAAGAGAGTGATAATCCAATTAATGTGCTCAGCAGCCACGCAACAAAGCCATACTGAAAACATAGAAAGAGACGCTTTTTAGAACACAAGAACAGTACATGGTATATGCATTGCCCGCAACCAGTACTATGAACATGTCACACTAACGAGATAACCCCATACCTTGCGAGATTTTGATGTCAATGCCATTTCTTCAACTTGAAGGGACCGAAGAAAAGCCATTACTGAACAGACAACAGGTGACAACAGGAGCACCGAGAAACCAAATTCGAACTACAATTAGGTAACAAGTGAGTTAGCAAGGATACAAATATCGTTCATAAATGTTACAAGCACCAACTTGAGAAAGAGTGGAACTCACCTGCTGATGACTGGAATTTATAATTGTTATGGTCTTCGGACGAAAAATGGCTACTATGATTGTTTCAAGAATAAATACAAGACTGAAGAGGCCCCATGCTCTTTCTGGTGTGCCTGCTACATGATGCAGAACGAGTCTGGACAGCTTAAGCCACTTCTCGAGCCCCCGGAGCCTCAATTCTTCAGATAAAGAAATCTGATTTGGAAGAGTATTGTCAACACTGTTTGAGTCAATGATTGCAATATCAGTGTTGTCGCGGTGATCTCTATCTGCATCCAAACTACTCCTCTGAAGTAATGCCAATATGCTTGGATCCAACTTTTTCTCCTTCAACATTACCGCAAAGTCAGGGTCCAGCCCCTTGTTTTGCAACAAATTAGTCAATTCAAGATCACCTTCTTTTGCTTTCTTTTTAAGCATCGAGGCTATCCTAGGATCGTTTAACTGGTCCTGGAAAGCAAGAGCCAGATTCAAATCCAAAATCTGCTCGTTTGCAGAATTCGATGTGCTAGATTCATAACCTTGGCTGTCAATACCACCACTGCTTGAACAAACGACCACAGTATTATTCGGATCAGAAACTTTATCCAGTGAATAAGACGTTCCTTCTTCAGGCTCTTGGATCACAGAACGACATGAGCTACTACGTATACCTAAGCTTGGTCTTCCACTTTCTACGCTTTTGTCGCTATTGATACACTCCTGAGAGCTGCCTGTACGAGATAGAGTGTCAGCCATACACGATTCTGTGGTACGATTAGCCTCGTTAGTACAACCAGTGTGGCGTGCATCGATATTACTACTTCTTTTAATACTTGAGCCACAACCATCTGAAGAACCTGAAGAACTACTCTGCTCTTTTCTTCGAAAACCTTCTCTCAAGCGGATCACTGTACTCTGTAAGGCATCCCTCCTTGCAGCTGATGGGTCTGTTATCGACAGATGACGGGAAACTGCAGCACCTGATAGAACCGATGCTACAAAAATGTAACTAATACAATGCCCTAGGTACCTGCAACAGCACAAAACATAATAAATAACATACCTTCTAGGGAACAAACTTTAACTTTTAAATAAGTAATCAATTTTTTAGCTCAGAAACAAACCAGTAGTGTATGCCAAAGCATATTAGGAAAATCCGAGAAGTGCCAGCAACAAAAAGTGCCAGAACGCGGTTTTGAAGAAGCTTAAACCCATACAAGCATGCCCCGATATTCCAGTCTACATACATGAAAAAATTAAGCATCAGCATGACTTAGAAATAATCCAACAGCAAGCTTTCTCTTCCAAGTAAATGCAACACAATTTCTCTTATGTACCAAGAACAATGACTGCAGCTGATGTAATGGCTCCAAGCCAACGTGATTCCCTAGCTGTGAGACCGTATAGAACCGAGTAGGCAAGGAGAACTATGAGTGATCCAAGGTACAGGAGGCCAAGATGTGAAGCCCTGCAAATAAGTAAAGACAAAAAAAGGAAATGTTTAAATTATATACAAGGGGGAAAACATGTGGGCAACGAACTGGACCAGATTAAGCAACAAAAAAAAAAAGAAATAACCTGCTGGTTTGCCGGGGATATAATTCATTGGGGTCGGGTGGTTCTGGCAAACAAGCCACAGGGCCTATCTCTATACAATCTGAATAAGCAAATTTGTATGCCCTTCTTACATACTCGTCCACATCTAACCCGTTTCCTGTGGTGGTGGCAAAATTTGAATAATTCAACAACTTAGAGTTGAGCTATCATGATTATACCAAAACTGCAATGAGAAGCAAGTAAGGAATGCGAAAGCTTTTACCATTAAAGACCATGCGGCAGATAAAGAGCATGTTAATTGCCAACGCGATGGCCGAAACTCCGAAAAAGAAACCAGAAGGAGAATATTGCTGAGATGCATGCGCACCAGCCGTAACATAGACAGCACAAAGTTCATACGCACAGAGCAAGGCAACACCAAGAAGGAGAAGTAAAGCAACAGCTCCTGTTAAGCCAAAGGAAAAAGAAAGAAACAACCAAGTTCAATAGTTGTTCATTCACTCAAGCAGCCTAAGATGAGTCACAGTATAAATCAATCAGAAAAAAAAAAATGCTAGAGACTGAAAACGTTACTTGAACTTTGCCACTTTGTCCTCCACCAAAGCATGATGGAGTAGAAAGCCAGTAAAAGCGCCGTTCCGGCCATTATGATCGCAAGCCCAATGATATGTCGGTCCAATATAACAATCAGCCAACAACCCCAAGCAATCAAGATTGCAATAGGGGACACTACCACAATCCAAGCAACGAGAGATAGGAAACCACATAGTGCATCGAGCTGAGGACCTTGCAACACTTTTGGCCACTTTCTAGCAAAGATCCAGCTGCCAATACAGAAAAAAAAATTGACTCACTACTAAAAGGCAACTCTATGGAGAATCTATGAACTGCCATAGAAGAGTTAAAACACCTAAATTTAGATGGATTTGTTACCTATAAAGCCGCCAAGGACGCCAATTAACAGACCAAAGAATCCAAAACGAACCGGAACCGAAGAGAGTGAAGAGGGCACCCGAAATAACACAAGCCAGTAAGACTCCTCGCTCCTCCCCTTCCATGGCTTCTTCTTCTCTCCCACCTACAAAGGGGCATGCAACTCTGAGATCAAAATTCAATCACAGGGGGAAGCTAAAGCCTCAAGCTTTCACCAAAATCGAAGCTTAAAGGGAGGGGAGGGGGGGAAATCACATACCTAGTAGACCGAGATGAGCTTACAGTGGAGTGGCATGACGGTGAAATCGAAGGGCTCTTGATAAAGGTCGAAACTTTGACAGCTCCTTCAAGCAAAAGGAGACATCTTTGGGTACGGATTGAGCTCCAAAATCAAACTAGGAGGAAGAGACTTAGGGTTCTCTCACTCTGAAGAAGACACCTTTGGGGGGCAGAAGCACAAAGACACTTCCTTTTAGGTTTCTTTTCTTTTTTTGAATAAATCTCACAGAGGATTTTTCTCTGTTTTTTATTTGGGGGAAATGGATTAGAGATAGAGAGAGCAGAGAAGGTAAGAGATTAAAACCCTACCCCTTCCTTCCTTTCCTTCCAATGTGTGTGTGTGTGTGTGAACCGTAAAAAAAGCTACAACCTTTATCTCCTCTCTCTTCTACTCAAAAACGAGTCTTGTGTAGTGAGAGAAAAGTGCCTGTGGAAAAAAATAAAAACAATTAATAAATTTAAAAGGTATGGTGGCTCTCTGTCCGAACAAACGCTAGACGCGCGTGTAAAATCGGGAACCAATGAACTATCGCGTGGAGGATACCCACTGAGTTTTGATTGGTCAGTGAGAATGGAATGATTTTCAGATTTATAAAACGGAAAACCAAACGTAGTTCTTTAAATTACCCATCCATTAATATCTATAATTGTTTTAGGACACTTTTAAAAACAATTAGACATACATTATAACATAATGCGCAAAACCAACATGTTTACTTTAACGGAAAAAAATTGCGATTTTTTGTGTTTAGATGATAAAATAGTGGTACTACCTAACCTATCATTTCATATGACATAATTACTTAAATAATTATTTGATTACAGTTAAATCTATTGAGGTTATACGCTCAAAGCTCATAACCAGGAAAAGGATGTGGAATACCAATGTCTCTGTCACAAAATTTAAAACATTCACCTATATAGTATATTCTAAATTTAGAATTTCAAATAATCTTGTCTTCATTTATTCATCAAATCCCATATTTAAGCCGATTAAGTCAAAGATTGTCTACTGAACCTAGAAGACCATATTGATTTTAAACTGCAGTCCATTATCACTTGGTAGACCCATCTCTTTCCAAATGTGAAATCAAATTTAACAACAAAAAGCAAATGAGAGAACAAAAATAAAATAATATTTTTATTATAAAAAAATCTTATTGTCAAAAAGGTAATTAGGGAGTAGGTTACGAATATTAATTCACTCATTCAGGCAAAAGTTAAATTTTGAGAAACTTGTTGATGTAAGTGAGAAAGAAAGATTCTTTTTCTTTTTGAGAACGAAAGATTCATTAACTCGGTTAAACAAAAATCACAGTACAAAATAAACAAAGTAAGATATATTTCACCAAAGACAAAAAAGTTTCTAAGCTTTCAAATAAACTTGGGCCACACCTTCCTCTTTCCCATCTACTTACACGGAGAAGAAACAAGGGCTTATTGGCGCCTAGTTTATGGACACTACCGCGACCTCAATAGTATAGTAGAAGTAATGACCCCGATCATCATTGTTTCCGTGTTGAACACTGTAACAGTTAGACAGTTGGGTGAATAATGTTCCAAATCTTTTAGGTGCCTTAAGGTTGTTTGAGGAATCAACCACCTGTGCTGGTGGCCATCTGATTGTGAGTTCACTGCTTCTCCTCCCCCATTTTACTTTTTGTTAAGCAGGAGAAGATCTAGAAAAGATGGCCAATAAATATACTAAAACCAAATTGGCTAAGATAACTTTATTTTTCTTTTTTTAATTTTCTTTTGTTTTGTCTTTCTTTATTTTCTTTTGTTTTGATAGTTTTATAAGTTTTTAGTGTTTAAGTTAGACAATATTAGATTAATATTTAGATTATGATTTGGATGTAGAATTAAGAGTTTAAAGTGTAATGTTAAGTGTCGGTTTTAAGATTTTTAGTTTAAATTTTGAAAATAACTAAATTTTGAATTTAATTTCAGAATTTGAACTAAAGTATGAACAGTAGAAGTGTTGAATACAATATGTTAGTGTTTATATTTATAATTTGGAGTATAAGGTTTATGTATAGAGTTTAAGGTATAGAGTTTGATTAAAGATTTAAGGTTTGTGTTTTGGAAGTTATAGATTAAGATTAAAAGAACAATATTTGAGTTTAAGTTTATGGTTTCAGGTTATGGTACGAAAATATTAGAGTTTTGAGGTCTATGTTTAGAGTTTAGGGTTTAAAACATATTTAGGATATGATATTTTTAAGATTAAAAATTGATTTTTTTTCATAGCATGGCTCAAAACAATGCTATCATAATATGCTATCGAAAAATAGAAAAAAAATATGTTTTGCCTCGTGTCCAATTTTCACATCAGTATTGGCGGTGTTAGTGATTTTCTCTTCCCGCTCACAAATTTTACACAATAGCGTTAATAAACTGATATCAATAGAAATTTGATTTTTTTATTTTATTTTTCATAGCAGTTCGGAAAACAACGCTTTCGTATCGTGCTATCAATACCACTTTTTCTTGTAGTGCCACTAATGTCTCTCTTTTGGATCATGTTGCAAAGTATAACACTTAACAGACCATTTCGACATCTCCATAGCCTCACATGTTGCAAAACAGCAAGAATTAATCAATATACCAAACATGGAAAGAATACACACAAAATCATCACAATTTCCTAGATGTCAATTACCAAAGGAATAACAAGGGCGTAATTACCTGCCCAGGCAGCTTCGATACTGTTTAGATTTTTGTCCGAATGAGTCACCGAGAGCTATATATGTGACAAGCTGAACTCATTCTGCTGTTGTATCTTTGGCTCCCACGCATTTTATAGTTGCCTTAGCTGCATAATATGTATACCTTCCACTTAAGCTATCGCATGCTGCAATTGGAGACACCAAAACAATAAAAGAAACATATATATACATGTATGTCTAATATAGTGCATGCACATGGTGCATATTGACTCCATGCATTCATGCATTGAGATTACATTGGTCTCATATGTAAGCAAATAGTTATGTGGTAGCTGAAGATATATATATAGATACCTTTTTATACTTGAACTAAGACTGATACATCCACATGTCCGAACCGATGAGATCGTGGTTGGTGCTATGAAAATATAAAGGTAATCATGTAGGGATGGGCATTTCGGTTTAATTATGGGTTAGGTTTGGTTTGGGTTATTTGGGTCTAAGGAAACTGTAAGCAAAGTCAACTCATATTAGTTTAGTTTAGTTTATATTCGGTTTGGTTCGGTTTTAGTTTCGTTTGGTTTATGTTTGGTTCAATTTTAGTTTTATTTGGTTTGTGTTTGGTTCGGTTTAATTGAGTTTTGTTTGTATCTTTCAATTCAGTCGAGTTGATTTTTTTATTTTTTATTTAGTTCAATTACAAAAATATAACTAATAAAAATATAAACAAATCATCATTTGACACTAAATCATTATTTTTCATATTTAAACATAAAACCAAACATCACAATATATATATATATATATATAATATGTACTGCAATAACTTTTCGGTTCTGATCCTAATATATGAGATTTATATTCTTTTATTTTATGTTCAGTTGTGTTTATTCTATTCACTGTAGAAGTAGAATGTATAAAATTATGTTTAGCTATTTAGGCTAAATTGCTAAATATATATATTTAAAATATCAATATTATTAATAGATTTTGATCTAGTTAAGGTTTGATAAAATCCTGAACCAAATGATTTAGACATATAATTTGGTTTGGTTTGGATTGGTTTGGGTTTAGTTGGGTCGATTTAGTTTGGTTCGGTTTTTTTTTTCCACCCCTTCAATGGAGTTATTAACCAAGAGGTGACTGAGGTGATGATGATTAATGTTTAATTTTAGAGTTGTTAAACGAACTTTTAAGCCCCAGCTGATATCGAGTTTATCCGTTATCCAATTACCTCACCAAATCTTTGCATTTACAAAAGTGAACAATAATGATTTACGCGTCGTTGGGCGATTTCTTTTTAATAGATATGATGAAAGAGTTCAAAGGAGTAGCAATGGCATTATGAAGAATGATCAAAGACACTTTGATTAATGCATGCACAAGAGAGGAGGTGGAATCATTTCTAACATTTTTTTTCTCTTCTTTTTTAATGCAAACTTCTTTTTTAATGCAAACTTTATACTCTTTTAAGTTTTATAGATTCTCCTATATATAAATTTATTTATAAGTAGTTGAGAAAATAGTTTACGAGAAATGGAAACACTGAAATGATGGTGGGGGGGGGGGGGGGGAATTGTTACAAATTGTCATGATTTGTGCTTTTAATTCCAAACAGAGATTCCACGTGTAATTGGAAGGCCATATGTATAATACTGTGTATGCATTTCTACATGTAAAGACACAGTGGAGTAGCGATTTTATTTATGTGTGACATGATGGGGTATGATCATGTGAATGGATGTAAGCGTTTGTCTTCAGGGAAAGACTATCGAGACATGTGACTTTTTCCTTCTTGTTTTTTTTCTTACTTTTTTTCCTGGTGAATCACAGACACTAATGCAAGAGATGAAACTTTTGAATCCTAATTTGACTTGTTGCTATCATATTTGACACAAAATGATGAGATGAATTCCGAAGCGCATTTTTTATTTTGAGAAATGTCAAGCACGTGTTCTTTTTTTTTTTTTTTTTTTTGTAACACTGTCAAGCACGTGTTCTTCTTTTTGTTGTTTCACACTAAAAGTCATGCACTGATAGATTCTCCTAGATGTAAATTTTGAAAGAGTGTTACAGACATGTTGGGCCAAAAGTCTAAACACAATCAATTAACCCAGACCGGCCCATATGGAAGATCATGTCATTGCCCTCGTACCATTTATCTATCTATCTATTGTATCAAGAGTGATTCAGAAAGCAGCAACTGGATACATTGTGCTCAACTATGGAGAGAGATTGATTCTCAGCGTTTTATAGTCTGGTTCTGAAAATGTAAACTGATTTAAAAAACAATGTTGTCTCTATAATTTGATAAAGTATCGAATTAGAGTTTAACATGTGTTTATAAATAGTAAACAACTAGGATAGGATAAGACATGCGATTTGCGCATGGTGAGTTTATATAATAAAAATTAAAAATATATAGTATTAAAAAATTAAATAAGTATATGTGTTTAAATTTTTTAATATGCATATAATTATGTTTTTATATAATCATATATGTTGGGACGAACATTGAAAATTGTAATTGTAATTATGGACCGAATTCTATTTTAAATTTACGATGAACCTGATCGATTTGGAATTAAAAAATTTATCACTCTTTTTATACCTATAAAATCATAATGTGGTCATCAAGTGAACTTTTATTACAAAACAAATTCTATAATCTTTTTAATACTTTACTTTAACATCACAGATGACCATTTTAATTGTCTTAGAACCGGTAACTTAATATTATTTTCAAAATAAAATTACTTTGACTTTAGTATTCCACATAGTTTTGAAAGGTTTCAACTGGACGTTTAAATCGATACAACCAATTTTCTTGCCTTAAGTTATCAGCTGAATATATATATATATATATATATAATTGAATATTTATTAAATAAAAATATATATTAATACAATGTAATGATCATTTGTATCTTTTTATAACAAAAAAATTATGCCTTTGATCACAAAAGTGTCAAAGTGAGATTTTAATTTTTCTTATAATTTATAATTTTTTAAAAAAATTCAAAATATAACATATAAAAAATATTTTTTTATTATATGATTAATGTGATTGTTTAATATCTTTTAATAATATAAAACTAAACAAAAAACTATGATACAAAAATTGTTATCAAATATTTATTATTCATAATCATTAATTATCATATATATATATATATATATATATATATATATATATATATATATATATATATATATATATATTAATTATGTTAGGTAATTCCATAGCTTTTAGTTACAGAAATTGCAAAACCTTGTTTTAGTTAATAGGAGATATGATATCATCATATAGTTGACATTCAATGTATCTAGCGAGATATACAAATCGAATTGGACCATCGTGTTTTTCAATTTGAATGTAAGGATGACACATATGACTAATTGATTATCTAATTGATTGCTACATAAGTAAGAAGTCTTTTTTAATTACTATAAAATTAAGATCATAATTTTTTCATTGTTTGTCCTTTAATATATAGGAGAGTCTATTTCACCAACCAATACATCACATGGGTCAAGAACTCAACACGATCACTTGAGATGCAAAAAGAGACGTGAAAATTTTTGGCAGAAAGAAAAGATAATGCTGACATATTAATCCAAAAAAAATTGTCCTTGAAACCACACAGGTTCCTCCCATCTATCGAAGAGTAGTTCTAGCCTTGTTGTTTGTAAATCGCAGTGTCCAAAAAAACGATCAGCTTTATGGTCTTATTAGTGGAATTAAGAACCAACCACTGCTAGAAAAGCAAACCTTTTTTTCTTAAACAACTAACACAAATCAATCTCCTATATATTTATCCTGGAATATTATAACATATTTTCATAGTCACGTGTCATTATTAGAATGATTCATATAGTTCTTAAAAAATAGGTTCGTTCAACTAAATATATATATATATATATATATATATATATATATATATATATATATATATATATATATATATATATATATATATATATATATATATATATATATATATATATATATATATATATTTTAATTAAACTAACTATCAAACTTATTAGAAGTGTGTAAAGAAATATTCTCCATTATTTTCTCAAATAAAAACTACAAAATTACTTAATATGATTAACATATATATGAAAATTAATGATACTAATCATACATATCTGATAACGATTTTGTATCCTCCTTCATTTATGATTAATTTTATACTATCCAAAAACAATAACAATAACTATATAATTAAAAATAGATATTTTTCTTATATGATATATTTTGATTTTTTTTTAAATGACTATAAATTATGTTAAAAATCATACTTTGAAACTTTTGTGATCAACGGCTTAAATTATTTTTTATGTTATAACAAGATTCTAATGATTATAAATTCATATGAAGATGAATTCTTATTTAATATATTTACTAGATTTTGAATTCTATGAGGGCGGGATATGTTTCTCGGTTTTGAAAATTATTTTTAATGTATACTTTGGATAATTTTTACTATTATATAAATATGTGTAAGACTATTTCGAGTTGTTAAATTTTTTGTAGTAACATTATTGAGTTAATATTTTGTGTTCTATAACATAAAAATTTATATTATATATAAAATGTGCAAGTGTTCAGTATTACAATATAATATATTTGTAAAAAAAAATTATTTCCTATCTATTGGGTACAGATAGATAGGAACATGGAACTGCCATGATGATTTGATGATTGTTGTATCTTTAGTTTATCATCAATTTTGCTTCGATATAGAACTGTATTCAGAACGTTAAATAAAATTCAAATTGCATGAAGGTAATCAAACATGCATATGTTGTAGCTGAAAAAACAAATTTGAAACAAAAGCCACATATAAAAATTCAGAGATCTTCAAAAATCTCTTTGAAAACAACATTTATTGTTTGCTTCTGAGGCTTTCCATCTTCGTCAACAATCAGAATTTTCAAACCTTTCTTTGATGTGACCCTAGATATAGCAACATAGAGCTGTCCGTGGGAAAATACTGGCCGGAGTAGGAAAATACCAACATGGGAGAGAGATTGTCCTTGACTTTTATTAATAGTGATAGCAAAGGCCACATATATTGGAAGCTGTCTTCTCTTCATCTTAAATGGTAACTTCGTATCTGATGGAGTAATAAACAGTCTAGGAATCAGAACAACTTCCCGACTTGCTTTCCTGTAATAATTCGTGCCTTAACACAAAAATCAGACATATCTATGATTTGTAACCTAGTTACATTCATCAATCCTCCCACATGATCAATATTCCTAAGCAACATGACAGGACATCCAATTTTCAACCTAATACTGTGGTTTGGCAAACCTGATGCCTTGATACTGTTAAGAAAATCGGGCGTAAGAGCTTGATCATTAACAGATCGGGTATCAGATGGATCAATGCTGTCAGAACTCAAATAGATTCTTTCCTCTCCTGAACATTAAGAAAAAATAAAATTCCGATCAACTAATATTAAAACAGAAACATAAAGATTATTGATGGACGTGTACTTACCACCTAGATTTTGATCCACTCTTTTAAAGCGCGAGATTATTAATTTGTAAATTATTTGTTGTTTACATATTTATTAACTTGTGTATTTTACTACTTATATGTATAGGTTTGGGTGATTGATATCCGGTTCGGTTTCAATCTGATTTTTTTTTAGTTTTCGGTTAGATTACGATTTTTGTTCAAGAGATAAAACATAATTTGACTATTTATGATCTTGGGTTTGGATTCGGTTTGGTTAATTTTGTTTTTTTATATTTCAAATAACAATATTAGTAACTTGATAAAATTCCAAGTTTGATTTGGTTCTGATTCAGTTTCAGTATTTCGGATCAATTTGAAAAATTTTGGTAAAATATTTTTCTATAGGATTTTTGGGATAAAATATTGTACAGTTTGGATATATCTAAATACCTCAGATAAAATTATTTGCATGATTCAGGTCCAATCGAGAAGTCGGAATAATTTTAATAGTTAAGGTAAAAAGAAATAGGGTAACCCATTTTTGGTTAGGTTGGTTTTTATTATTTTTTAGAATATTTATAATTTTAAAACTAAAATTATGTGTATACCAGTAAAAAACTTCAATATTATTGTCAAAACAAAACTCCAATAGAATATTTTATAATTATAAAATTAAAATAAGTATAAAATGTATTTTGGATATTTGGTTATGCATTCGGTTTTCGGTTTGGTTCTGAATTAGTTTTGATTTTTTCTTCTAGAGATATATGAAGCATTCAAATAAATATGAACTCAAATCCGGTTTCATATTTTTTTTCTTTTATTTGAATTTGGTAATTGATTCTTGATTTATATACAGAGGTTTAAATCTTTTTTTAAAAATCTGTCTTCTTTTTGAAAAATAATTGATACAAACGTATTCTATATATATATATATATATATATATATGTATGTATTTAAAATGAAATATTAAGAATGTTATTGTACTAAAAGTAAACTGTTGGAAGTATCCACTTAACAATTATAGAATACTTTTAGTATTTAAATGTTTATAACTATGATTTTTTATTAGATTTGTTTGATAATATATAATTAATAAATAATGAGAACTGAGAGAATTTTTCTTAAATTATTGCAGCCTATTTGTTAAGTTTACATAATCTTTGTTAGAACAATATTGGAGTTTTGTTTTGACAACAATATTTTAACATTAAATATTTCCATTTATATTTTCTTTCATTTATTTTAAAATATTTGATTTCCTCCCATTTATTTTAAAATATTTTCAAAATGTAAACAAAAGTTTTAAATTTGTCACAAAATCTATCATTTTGAATATTTTCAAAATACAGACTTGCTTCCATTTATTTTTTATTCATCTATCATTTTTTTCTTCTATTTGAATTTAATTATTGATTCTTGATTTATATATAGAGGTCTAAATCTCTTTTTAAAATATGTCTTCTGTTTGGAAAATAATTGATTCAATTTTTTTTTAGTTATATATATATATATATATATATATATATATATATATTCAAACAAAATATTAAGAATGTTAGCGTATTTAAACAGTTGGAAGTACCCACTTAATAATTACAGAATACTTTTAGTATTTCAATGTTTATAACTACAGATTTTTGTTAGATTCCTTCGATAATATATAATTAAGAAATAATGAGAATTGAGAGGATTTTTCTTAAATTTTTGCAACCTATTTGTTAAGTTTACATAATCTTTGTTACAACAATATTGGAGTTTTTATTTGACAACATTATTGAATTTTTAACATTGAACATTTCCATTTAGATTTTCTCTCATTTATTTCAAAATATTAGATTTCCTCCCATAAATTTTAAAATAATTTCAAAATGTAAACAAACTTCTTAAAATTTTTAAAAAATCTATCATTTTGAATATTTTCAAAATATAGATTTGTTTCCATTTATTTTCCAACAAAACTGGAGTTCATTTTAATTTAAATTTCATCTCTTTAAACCCATCTCATTTTGATCAGTTCCATGTAAGTCTTTACCATTTAAAAATCATTAATAACTTGTTAATACATTTGTCTATTTTAAAAAATTATAATATAGCATACCTTTGTAGACCACTATGATGAAAAATTTATTATGTGAAAACCATTTTACAATATAAGAATAACCAAGCTTTGCATGATCATATATTTTGTTACTATTTTAGAATAAACGATGTTATTATAATGTAGATATGAAAATCCAATATATAGCCTTAACTATTTTTTCGTATATAGATTTAATTTTTATTTTGGTGATAAACAATTTACCTTTGTCTGTTGAAAACAATAACTTTTTTTATCAATATAACATGGTTAGTTGATAAATTATTTGTTAGTATATATCCGGAAAATTAAGATAAAAGATTCAATAGTTTTAAAAGATTTATTTTGAAAAATATTAATCAAATTTAAGATTTTATTTTGATTTAATAATTTTATTCGATATTAATTTTTGATAAAGTCGTGCTAAGATCTTTTGTACTCCCTCCGTTCCTAAAAGATAGTCTTTCTAGTGTTTTCACACATATTAAGAAAACGCATTAAATCACTATAATAAATGTATTGTTTTCCGTAATTTTCAATTTTCAACAACTTTTGACCAATAGTAATCCAATATAACCAATTAATTTTCTTAAAGTTTGTATTTTTTTCATAGAAAACATAAAACAATCATCTTTTAGAAACAAATTTTTTTTCCAGAACTACTATCTTTTAGGAACGGAGGGAGTATTATTTTGCTAGATAGATTGATTATCTGTAGAGAATATCACCAAAATCAAGGTAACAACTATACCAAAAAAAACTGTTTATTTTTAATGTTTAATATTTTTTGATCGACTTTAAATTTGGATTACTTATAACCCCTAAATCATATATTGACTAATTATTATGTCTAGCGTTATCATACCATTTAAAACAAAACGTTAAACTAAACGGGTTATATAAATATACGTATTGTTAGAATTATAAGAATATTTTCAGAATCACCAACAGATTTATAGTGAATATTTTGTTTGTATAACCTAACAAATACTTCAAAATTTGAGAAATAATAAAATTTACAAAAAAAGTCGTTATCAAGTTAAGATTTATTTCAATTTACTGATTAAATTACAAAATTGTATAGAAAACAAATTATGTATATATAATTATATTCTACATATAAAAACGCATATATAAATTATATATGACTCCACCACCTGCTCCAGCTTCACCTACGTCTCCCCTACCGGAGTTTTTCCCAAACACAATTTCACCGTCTTCGGTCTCCTAGCTCGGTCGTTTCTTCACCAACGCACCACGAATCTTTTTTTTTGAAAAAACGCACCACCAATCTTCTTTAATACACCACCAAAGAACATCATATTCTTCTGGCTTCCTATATCACAAAAACAAAATCATAGTCAAAAACAAAACAAAAACTAAATCATATTGAAAAAAAAAATTTCATAGTCAAGAACAACATATTCTTACGCTATCTAATGATTTGTCTTCGAGCTGTTTCCAAGTGTTGTTATAATTTTTACATGCATCGCAAAGTCTGTTTCGTAAAACATATATTTCTATTAAAATCAGTTGAACTGGACATAAAAATCAAGTAAAGATTAAGTGGTGGTGGAAGATAAACAAAAACGAATATCAATTAACAATCTATCCTACACTTTAGCCAATGTGGTTAAGGTTTGGTTTGGTTTGGTACAGTTACAAAAAAAAAAAAAAAAAAAAAAAAGGTTAAGGTTTGGTTTGATTTCTTCTTCTATAAATAAAAATTAGATTTTTTTTATTTATTTAGAAGAGCTACGTTCATTGTAGTTACTTTTAGTTTTTTTTTTCTTTTTTGCAACTGAAGTCACTTTAAGTTCTTAAGAAAGAAAACTAACAATATATAAACCTTGCAAGACATAGCAATAGACAAAATCTTCATGGTATATGATATATCACTTTTTTTTGCCTGAACATCGAACTGTTTCCAGCTCTATCAAATCTGTTTTATTGTCTCAAAGAGTAAAAAACTAAAGTAGGTATATACAAAAACATGAGAGAGAAATCCATGGTACCATTTGATGTCTCAGAGACTAAAAATTAAGAACATTTTATTAGAACTCAAACACTAAAGAACACATATAAGAAGAGTTTTCTTCAAAGTTAAAAAAAAGTGAAGCAGTATGTATATAATTTTAATGTATTAAAAATTTAAAATATGAGAGAGAAATCTATGGTACAGACTTGATGTTTCAGAAAGCAAAATCCAGTTTCATTCTTGCTTTGGCTGAACATTGAACTGTTTCCAGCTCTCCCAAATCCATAACCTGACCAACAACACCTGCAATAACCATTTAAAAGTTTGAATGATTTAAGCTCTTGCAAATATACTATGAAATCGATGAAATAATTACCAATGAGGAACATGATAAAACCAAAATGAAAACTGTAGCAGATAATAAAGACTAATCAAATCAAAAATATAGCAAAAAACCTAAACCTATGTATTAAGCACTCATACTATCATCTAATAAATGGTGATTTTCATAACAGAACATTTTTACTTGGAATAGGGAGGTGAGAAAACTTACGGTCACTATTGAAGTATATATAGCAGTTAGGCAAAATTCTAAAATGAAAAATATATTCGAGGGAATATACCCAACTGATCATGATATTTTATTGGTGTGACAATCTAATTAAATGACCAATTATATTGTTAGAAACATCTCCTATACTCACGATTGTTTTCCATTTAAAAAGGAGTAGTTTAGATATTTTTTATAAAAATGCAACTATATATAGTAAGGAATATATTTTTTTTTTTAAAAAAGAATATAGTTTTAGGAAGTTTCGAATATTAAGTGTTTTAAACGGATCATTTATAGTTGCCCAGAATTATATTACTCTTTTAATGATTTTTTTGTTTTTTTTTTGCAACCAAAATGTATCTTTGCCTATTCGAACCTAGAGTGCTGGACATTCCTAAGCTAAATTAACAACTACATCGTGTACTCTTTTCAATGATTTTATTTTGTTTGATTGTTCTAGGAATATATGAATATAATATCTTATGGAGAATCAGTAATCATGTCAATAGGCTGATGGAAAACGATATGAATATAAATGTTCAATATTTTTCCTGCATATAATATTGAATCTATAGAAAAAGGGTTACATGAGTAGATGAGATGCAGACTTTTAATAGGTTCTGAAGCTTTACATCGTATTCACATATATATATCCACAACAGTGTATACATTTAAAGTTTAATCAAACATCGTAAAGGCCATGAATTACTAAGAAGTGATTAATATATTCATTTAAATTAGAGAAAGAGAATCCTTGAAAATTAAAACAACGATTTACAGAAAAAAAAATTCAAAACATTAAATAAAAACAATAGCATATAATTAAGTCAGTGGCATTCACTTGTAAATACTTTTGAAACAGAAGGGTATCTCAAAAAAGGGTCTTCTGTTTTAATAGTATTGATACCATTTAAATTAAACTATATACAATATAAAACATATATATGTTAATTTTTAAATTTTCATTGAAAAATATTGCATAAAAAACTTTGTGATTAATGGTTTAAATCTTTTGTTACAAGAAATATAAAAATAGTAATAAAACCATATTATAACAAATATTTATATTTAAATATATATATATATATATATATATATATATATGTGTGTGTGTGTGTGTGTGTGTGTGTGTGTGTGTGTGTGTTAATAATATTGAAAATTAATTATATACCACATAAATAAATAAAGTAATTATTTTTTTTTATTTCTTTACCATAAAAATATTGTAAATAAACAGCATGTATTGTTTTTATTTATGTGACTACTTTTCATATATATTAATTGAGAAACAATTTATTACTTTAACAAGTGTAAACTTTTATTAATGAATATTTTTTAAGAATCTTACAAGAGATCTATACATGAATGATTTATTTAGAAGCTATTGAAATCAACTAGCGAGAACATGGATTGCACAATAAATTGGTTTTCCTAACCCTAAACCAATTTATCTTCGTCACAACACCAAAAAAGGATAATTTGAAAGTGTTGATTTTGACAATTTGAAGTCGTAGTATTTTTAAGTTTAGCCCATCTTTTTCCTTAAATTGGCTCAAAACAATTTTTATTGTATAATGTGTTTTGGTTTTAAAATTGTTGCATACCCAAAATCAATATGAACCACAATTCCTTTCGTTTGAATTTTTGTTAAATAAAAAATATAGGGTCAGCCAAAAAAAATAATCCAAAAAAGCGAACTAAATCCAATCCAAACAAGTAATACTGAACTTTAACAAATATTGGTTAGATATCCGAATGAGTTCAAAATTTTGGTATATAGAGAACCGGAACCAAATCTGATCCAAACTAAAATATTTCAGGTATCCGAATATACTTGAACCAGATTTACATACTTAAATATTTAATTATTTTTAAATTTAATATCTAAACTATATATACACAATATATAAGATATCCTTAAGTTGTTTAAAATACTTAAGAATATATAAAATAGTTAAAAGTACATGTTACCATAGCTAAACGATATTCAAAATACCAAAAAACTTAAAATATCTATTGATTTCCTATCCAAATATTTAAGCTAAACTATTTTTACTAAGTTTAAGTATTTTGGCATACATTATTCAAATTTATATGTCATACTGTATTATATTTTATTTTTAGACTTTGAGAAATCTAAATTATATATAAATTTTAATTTTTAATAAAAAAATTGAATAGATTATTCGAACCCAAACCTAAATCGAACTCGTAAAATTCCGAAACGAACGCACAAAGATGTGAATCAAACCAAACCCAGAAAGATCTTAATCAAATATAATCAAATGGTATCTGAATGTCCATCACTAATCAAATACAAAAAAAAAATTATTTTTTGTCAACTGTAGAGAAGAGGTTGTTAATAACAAAGTGTATATTATTCAAAATATTTAAATAGAACATATTTTTTTAAAAAAAAATTACTCTACCCAGGGGCAACATTGCTCAAAGAACAACTAACATAAAACTGAAAAAAGTTAAACTTTTTATTTTATGTCTTTTATATTGAACATCCAAGAAGCCTAATCATATACAAAAAAAAGAGTGATAAAGAAAAAAGATTATAAATTTTCTCAATTAACATCATCATTATCACCTAATCAATCAGCTTAGAAAAGTCAATCACAATGAGAGTAGTGGTTGTGATAGTCATCGTACGAAGAAGAAGAAGATTGATCATCATCATCGTCAGAGTCATAAACACGATGATTATGATAGAGATTATGTTCAAAAGCAAGTCGATCTTCAATTCTTCATCATCAGCATCATCAGACAAAGAAGAAGAAGCGGAGTGAGAATCGTGGTAGGTGTAGGCGTAGAAGAAATCATCCGGAGGAGGGAGACATATAAAAGTCCATAAACATAGTACCAAACGACTCAACTGATACATCCGGTAGCATGCCGCCATGTCCACTAGCTGCCTTGTGTTGATCCTCTGCGACTTACGGTATCCTCCACATCAGCTTCCATGCCTCCGTTGAGACGTCGGCGACCGCCACAACCGCTGCACTGTGGAACACCATAAACCCCAAAAGACTCTCTTTTTTTTGTTTAGTCGTCGATTTGACTTTTCGTGGGTTGGTACCAAAGAAAGAAAGACTTTTTAAAGTGTTTTTACCACACAACTAAACTGAAAGAGATATGTTTGTTAATTTCAAGGTCGACCATAAGTTGTTATCTATGTCTAGGTCTTCGTGTCGGGTTCACGGGTCGGATTGATGTTTTTCTCTTTTGATTGGTCTTCGTGTCGGGTTCACGGGTCGGATTGATGTTTTTCTCTTTTGATTGTTGATAAATAGATCTAACTTGATGATCAAAAATCTCTTATTTGATATGAATGGGGTCTTTTCGGAGCCGAGTACGTTCAAGTCAATTTATATGTAATTTTTTGCAACGTAATGGATTTGGCAGTTTGAATATTTAAGATTTCAAAAAGATTCTAAATACCCAATATAAAACACCCAAAAATATGCAGATACCCAAAAAAAAAATTAAAGATAAATTTTGTAACCTTGAAGTTGTGTGATATTTGTAAAGAGAATCATTTGAAAGTTCTAAAGTTCAAAGTCAAAAGCTTTCTGAAAATAGTTTTTTTTTTGTAAAATAAAAAAAAAAAACTCTTCTCAGAAAGCTCTTCTGAGAAGAGTTAAATCATGTAGTTCTGTTACATCTGTTATAAACCGTCCCCTTAATTGTCTTTGGAAGATATATTATCATCAGTATATCCACCAAATGGAACTACAATGTTAAATTACCTAGAAAAATTGTTTTCTTAGGGAATAGACAATGTGAGCAAAGTAGGACTAATCCTCATCAATAACAATTTAGTGTAAAAATGCTTCTTTATCCATAACCACAGACCATATAGGGTCTGAACTTAACTGATAAATTGTTTCTTTCAAGTGAAAAAAAACGAAATCGTTTGTTGTAAAACAAGAGAAAAGAAAGGTGATAAGTAGAAAGACACGTGCATTGGCGATAAATTTCAAGAGAGAAAGAAATATAGACGTTCACATATGAGATAATTAAACTGATGAAGACTATTTGTTGGCATAGTTGCTACCTAACAAATTTTAAAACATTTATGATTTGATTTATCTCCAAATAATAAGATCAAACTTTCTGTTGAAATGCACAAACGGATGGCCAAAGCTACCGGTCAATTCTTTTTAGTCAAAAAAAAAAAAAGCTACCGGTCAATTCTTGCATTTCTTTTAACCAAATTAAGCTTTACATATTTATTGCAAACCCTCAAGACATATCCATCATATCATTAATTTAAAAAGGAAAACTGAAATACCCTTAACAACAAAAGACATTGACGAAGAGTAGCATTAGCAAGGTCTCTGCGACTGTTATCTTCATACTGGTGCGTAATCTTCATCCATTTTGTTAGTTATTTTATTTTGATTATTGTCATATAATTGCGCGTATTATATATGCAGATAAATGTGTATCTTTCATGCACGTCTATGTGTATTCCATGCATATACTCGATTGAATGTTCTCCTTCGTTAAAATCTTAATGTTTCTTTGAGTTTTATAGTCACAAATTTATAACTTTCGAAATTTTAGCAAAAAATAAAAACTTTATAACGTTTTTTTTTTGCTTAAATAACGTTTTTTTTTTTGTTAAGCCAAAAAAAACTAATATCTTTCGGTAAGTACAAGTATACAAGGAAAGATCTCGGAGATAAATCCAATATCTAATCTATAAATGACTACATCTAGCTATATAAATCAAATATCTTAAAATACAGCTTGTAAGAAAGTATTCAATATTGTTTCTTGGTCTAAATTGTTTGGTTGTGCCAAAGAATTTCAGAACCAAACAATTTCAGTTTTACGGTTTATATAATTTTGCTGCTGTGATGTGGATCGAAATGTCAAAGAGAAGGTTAGCTCGGAGCAGAACAGTCGCATGCGAAGTTCGTGTAGGTCAACTTACGTAAACGTCAATTAATCCAACGGCTTGCAGCGGTTGGATGGATCTTGTGGTAAAGCTTGATCTATATTCTGATCTCGTAGGTTTGTAAATTCCACTAAGGCCCAATACTTTTTATTTGGGCCTATATTCGCTTACGTTAGTTTGCTGGCGTTTTTTATGCAGCGTAAATGAGGAAACGTGTAAAGGCTCAGTTTGAAAACTGCATGGTGTTCGTTTCGAGTTAACGGAATGATAACACATGGACCAATCACCAACGAGATAATGAAGAAGTAAGTAGACATAAATAGTGGATCTGCATAATAGATACATTGCATGATGCATATACGTGCATTTTAGTAACATGAATTATCTTTTACTTGAACAACAGTAACATGAAATTATAATCATCAATCAATATACTAGACTAGAAAGTAGAAACATATGTAAAGCTATATGTGATTATATAATCCATGAATTCAACTCTTACACAAACCAAGCCATAATATATGAGAGTTCATCTATACATGCAACTACATACATACTTGTGATTGAAATGTATGTATATACGTACATTAGTAACATAGAACATAGAAACTTATACAGTAGAACCTCTATAAATTAATAATCGATAAATTAATATACACTGAAAATCTCTATAACTTAATATTACTTCATAGTACCAAATTGAGTTTTTGGTTTAATTATTATCTTGATAAATTAATATCTCTTTAAATTAATAAAAAATATAATTTTGGTGTAGTCCCAACATTATTAATTTATAGAGGTTTCACTGTATATAGAGATATATTCAGGTAAAAAAATGTATATAGAAATATATGTGATGATGCAAAGCACTTAAGAAATGAGAGTATTCAGCTTATTATACAATTTTAGCAAAAAAAACTTATTATGCAATCCATATATGTGACTTCATCTATACATGCAAATAGATACTCGTGATTAACAAAAATAAGAATGGCGAGATTTGAGTTTTGATAAAAATTTAGAATTACATGAAAATGGAGTGCATATTCTACCAAAAAAAAAATGGAGTGCATCCTTTTTGTAGGCAAACTTTTCCCGAATAGGATTAGGAGCCTTTCAGATACATAATGTTTAAGATACATAATGTTTTCCCCGGGCTTGAGCACATGCCTAAGAAACATTAGCATGTAGCCTACAATTATATAGTTTTCTGAACTTATATTTTTTTCTGTTTTTGTTGTTAGCATTAGAAAGGAAAAACGACACTACAAGAAAATAATCATATTGCAATAATGAAATATTGTTGCATTGTGCTCATATATTGTTGCAAATATGAAATTGCAATAAAATGGTGACAAAATTTAGCTTCTTGCTGTTTGAATGTTGCAAATTCATGTTTGTCGCATATTCGTAGCAAAATTAGCAACAAATTGAAATGTTGCTATATATGTCATATTATTGCAACAATTTTTTATAGCAATTTTGTTGTATATTTACAACATATTTTGTAACCATAAATGTTGCAAATCATTGCTACGTAAAATATATAGCGAACAACATTGTAAACTAGCAATTTTAAAAAAAAATAGTAATATTAATGCAGATATATATACCCAACGTATTGGTTGCAATTTATTTTTTTTAAATGAAATATGCTATATAAAAGATATAGAAAATGTTTTTCAACTTTTCCTATAACTACTTTTAAATAATACATTTGGTGCAAATATTTTTTGACGGTGACTACTATATGGTTACCAATTAACTTTTAGTGAAATTACCAATAATACATTTGGTGCAAATATTAGTTGAGTTATTTATTTTTACGATATAGATATTATAATACACAAAAGTCAAATGATCAATTTTATTAAGTAAACTAAAATATGAAAAATAAATTCAACAATGCGTTAAGAGGAAAACCAGCAATAATTTTAAACTAGAAAAAACTAAGAAAATGTCACAAAAAAAGAGAAAAAAACTAAGAAAACATTAGAAAAATAACAAAAGCAACCAATAACAACTTAGTTGTCGACACTCCTGAATAGAATAGCTGGAAAAAGAATATCAATCATTTTCTCTGATCCTTCAAGTTTGCTCAGCCTCTCTTTGATATCTTCATTTTCTGCAGAAATGTCTTGTACCTTTTTCTTGATTCGAAGATAATATTCTCTGAAAAAAAAGTAAAAGCACTATACATAAAACTTAAGCAATATGGCATAAGTAACATAAAAAGATTTGTTTCATTTTTTTATATGTAGTGTTTTGTGATGTACAACCTTGCGGTGAAGTTGACCAGTTTCGATACGGGTAACCAAAAAATAAAAATATGAGGCAACTAAAATTTTACCAAGACGTTCATGTATACAAATATATGTTTCCTCTTACCACAATGATCCATTCACTTTGGATTGGAACGATTAAGAACACCTAAGACATTCATAGGTTGGGCTGCTCCTTGATTTTGACTGTCATTTGCCATCTGGAGATGAATTGCTTTAAAGAACAGCGATGAAGAAGTTAACTGAACTGTTAAAAACACTGCATAAGCTATATATATATATGAAAACAACAAAATCCGAACCTCTCGATATTGGATATATCCGTATCTTTTTAGCATAATACTCTCTAAACAAGTTTTGTCAAAAAAAATATCTAAACAAACAAACAAAATTAAAGTAAGCGGAAAATGAAATATAACTAGCTAAGGAGTGAACAACATCTGACTAAAATGTAAAAATATTCTTAGAGTTACAAACTCCGTTCGAGTGGATATTTAATAAAGTTTCAAATAAAACACAAAAGTATAAAACTTTTAATATAGAACTAGAATAATTTACGTGTGGGTTCCATGAGAAAGCTGAATAAGAACCATACATAGTGTTCATAATATACTTTAAATTTCTAAAAAAATCTATAAAATATATATTACACAAAAATTTGAATAACATATGTCAAAATACCTAAAATTAACATATAAAAATATAGTGTACATGTTTAAATAGACAATGTAAATATATATTATATATTTTTCTATTTTAATACAAAAGCTATTAATCTTTCCTATAAAAATATATAATAAAAAATATAATCACCGTCACATTTTTTGCCACATATTTTTTTTTGTACTTTTCCTGCAAATTTTCAATGATTCAAAAATGTTGAATGTTTCTTGCAAAATTCACAAGATATTTGTTTATGTTGCAAAAGGTTGCAATTTTGTAACGAAAATATGCAACGTCGGTTATAGTTGTTATTTTGCAATAAATTTGTAATGAAACTGTAACAAATATTCATTATTGCAAAAATATTGCAATAGTCATAGCAAATTGGTAATGAAAATGGACATTGCAATTTTTCTGTTGCATTAATAGAGCTATTTTCTTGTAGTGCGAGTTCGAGGACCTATTTGGAGCATATAACATAAGAAATGTTTGAATATTCTTTTTCATTCTCTTATATAAAACGAAATAAAATGATAATTCTCAGAATTATTACCTTTTAAAAGTTTAAGGGATGTTGCAATTCTTTATTGTAAATTACAGTTTCAATATTTTTTTTAATTTATCATTAGGGCCTATTTTTCCAGTTTCATATTAGACACGACATATCTCAGGATCGGCACATAACAAATAAAATATCTTGTATGCCTACTAGTTTTCACATTGCACTTGATTAAAACCAAAACAATAATCTTTTTAACAATATAAACACTCTAGGACGATGATGGTATATATATAAGACTAAACAAGATGGTTTGTAAGAACCTACTGTATAAGAAAGTTATATAATTAAGTTATTGATAAGAATTGGGCATGAAGAGGATACACGATGCGAAAAAACATGGGAGAAATATCCTATATGAATATGTATATGTTATCAGTTACACATACATGAGGTAATCGGCATAAACAACTTAGCGCGCGCACACACACACACGTATATATACATAGACCTTTGATTGAAATCACATGAGTACACTTCTCGAAGCATGCCGTAGATATAGAAGACATCACAATAGATCAAATCACATATCTTCTAATCTCTGGCCATGTTCTAAGCTCGAAGACGTTCCAACAATCTCATCAGTGCAATCTTGCATCTGCAACGGCTGTGATATTGGGATATTACTATCAAAAGGATCATCATTGATAAGTGAATTCAGAAACGAATAGAACTTATAATCGTAACAGAAACCAAAGTCTTCGTCACCAAAGATGCCGAAACTGATCTTGCTAGCTTCATTTCCATTACTAACGGTGGTATCATCAGTGTGAGAACTAGAATTAGATTCTAGAAGATTTTGTCCGCTGGAAACTTCTTCGCCGGGTTTATGAGCGTTGTTTGCATCAAGAGGCTTGTGGGTTTGAGGATCAAGTCCTTGGCTTAAGAGTTTCTGATGAAGATGAGTGTTCCAATAGTTCTTAATATCATTATCAGTCCTTCCCGGTATCCTTCCCACGATCAATGACCACCTTACAACACAAAATATATAGACTTAGCATGGACATATATGTGACTATCAAATAACTATTATCACTTGCAATCCTATAAAACAAGCTTATATATAGCTCATTCCCATTTTTATAACATTTATTAATATACATAACTAGATCTCGACCCGCACAACCGTGCGGGTATTATTTTTACTTTAATTAAACATTTAATTTTCTATGTATATATATTTATTTTAGATCATTATTTAGTTTTAGTCTAATATTAAATGTTTCTTAAGAATTTCAAATATAATAAGTTTTAGTTTATATGTTGTAAAATGTTTAAAATCATCACATGTGCTGATGATATAAAAAATCAAGACATGTATTTTTTCTTCTTATTATATATTTATATTATTGATTTGTATTTAATTATTAAAAAAATTAATATAGCATGAAAAAACATATTTGATAATTATTTTGTATTTAATTTATGTTAAATTTTTACCCGTCCTTTAAAACTGGATTTCATTTTAGTAATATTTTTTACATTTCTTCATTTACATAATACATTACTGTATATAAAAAAATCTAATATATATTTTTTTTATACATGTATTGTAGTCTTTCATCAAATTATTATGTTAACATAAATATTTTATATGTATAAAAATAAAATTTATAATCTATCACTTTACTATAACTTTTTCATATGTAGTTCAAAATAATAATTTTATTTTAACATGTATAGTTATGATTATAAAATAGATAAGTGTATGATAGAATTTTTATTTAAAATTTAAAAAAATACTAACTGTATATATATTATTGCATCATAATATTTCATTGGTAATTAAAAAATTAGTGAAATATTTACATACATTTTTTGAAAATTAATATATTGTTAAAATATTTAGGTCAACATAATAATTTTATTTTAATATGATTTATTTTGATTATATAATTGATAAAAAATAGAATATTTATTTTCCATTTTGTAAACAATAACTGAATATATTAGTGTATAGTATATTCAAAACTAATCACGAAATTAATTAACATATTTACAGATAATTTTTGAAAATTAATATCTGTTAAAGTCTTTTTAAACAGATTTTTTTTCGAAATTTTAATATATATATATATATATATATATATATGTATATATATGATTTAAATGTAAGTTGGATTCAGTATATTGTTAATTTTATTTATGAAATCCCTAAAATATTAGGAAGTAATTATCTTTTATATAATAGTAAAGTTATTAATTTTTGAATAATTTAATGTATTTTATCTAATAAAAAAATTAATGATGATTCAAATATGATGTAACTAACTCTAGTAGATAGTCCAGTTTATTAAAAACTAGATATGAGCCCGTTGCGTTGCAACGGGTTTTGTTTGATGTTTTAATTTAATATGAAAATATAAAATAATAAATATTATTATAGTTTTATGATTATTCTTAAATATGATGTGTGATATTTATTTTATAAATAAAAACTCGTTTTCACACATAAATTCACGTTAACATTTATATTTTATAATCATGATGCGTAGATAAATGTTACAAATTTTGTACTTGGGATTAAAGAATATACTATACCTAAACGTTTTAACTCAACACAACTCAAAATAATTTTTATTTAAGAATTAATATTAAATAAACTTTTAGAATTCTCTCTGATGAGGATTTTATAAAAAGAAAAACAAATCTCATTTGGTTTAACAAAGGAAAGAAATATGTCACATAATGGTATTTTTTATTGCTACATTCACAATCTAATTTTTTAATTGACATATATAACAATTATATCCGGTGAAATAGTAGAAGTTATTTTTTGTTTATAATATTTTAACACAAAATTTCAATTAAAATTAAATCTGTAATTATATTGAAAATAAGATTACCTATAGAGTTTTATTTTATTTAGTGTTTTTAAAAAGGATAATTTAATGGTTATTTTTATAATCAGATAATACTTTTTTTATGTAAATACTATTGTGTTTTCCAAAAGGTAATATGTGGAAATTAGGATTTTGAAAAGGAAATTAGTACTAAATAAACTATTTTCAGATCTTTTTTATGTTATTTTTAAAAGATAATTTTCTACAAAACTTACTACGAAATAATTTTGAATTTTTTTTACTATTAAATAAAATTTTAATTTACCTTTTTCTATAATTTTTTTTATTATCAAATAATATATTACAATGATCTTTTATTTAGGATTTAAAAATGGAAAACTACTATGAATAATAATTATAATTGTATTTTTTAATACATTTTAACACATGTCATAATCTTAAATATAATAATTTTAAGTCTCATGATCATGTTAATTTGTAAATTTGAAAAACTAAGCTTTATATAATAAGATAGGAAAATAGGAAAATCAATGTTAAAAGATAATTACGAAAATAGTTATTTTAGTTTAGTATATAGGATTTGTATAAACGAAATTTACGATTTTTAAAAAATCTATACGAATTTTCTTTTAAGAAGATTATCTTTTCTTTATATATTAGAAGATAGGAAAATCAATGTAAAAGGATAGTTATGAATAATTATCTTAATAAGATTGAGTAGGAAAATAGGAAAACTTATCTTTAACTTTATATAATAATATAGAAAAATAGGAAAATAGGAAAATCAATCTTATTATATAAATTCTAAATATATTGATCACATGTCACAATCTAAAATATATAACTGACATGTGTCGCGATCGTATTGAATAGTAACTTTGAAAACTAAGCTATATATAATAAGGTTTTTTAAACATATTAACACATGGCGTAATCTTAAATATTTATATCTTCATTAAGATTTTGAAAAGGAAATTATTATTAAATAAAAATTTTTCAGATCTTTTTGTTTTCTTCAAAACTTACTACGAAATAATTTTAAATCTTTTTTTACTATTAAATAAAATTTTAATTTACCTTTTTTATAAAACTTGTTTTTATTATCAAATAATATATTGCAATTATCTTTTATATCAGATTTAAAATGGAAAACTACTATAAATAATATTGATAATTATTTAAGATATATTGCAATTTATCTTTTATTTAAGAGAATTTTCTACAAAACTTACTACGAAATAATTTTAAAATTTTTATTTTTTACTATTAAAGAAAATTTTAATTTAACTTTTTTATAAAACTTGTTTTTATTATCAAATAATATATTGCAATTATCTTTTATTTAAGATTTAAAAATGGAAAACTACTATAAATAATATTTATAATTATTTTTTTAAAACATTTGAACACATGTCATAATATTTAATATAAAAATTTTAAGTATCATGATCATGTTAATTAGTAAATTTGAAAAACCAAGATTTATATAATAAGATAGGAAAATAGGAAAATCAATGTTAAAGGATAATTACGAAAATAATTATTTTAATTTAGTATATAGGATTTGTATAAACGAAAGTTACTATTTTTAAAAGATCTATACGAATTTTTTTAATGAATATTATCTTTTCTTTATATAATAAGATAGGAAAATCAATGTAAAAGAATAATTATGAAAATAATTATCTTAATAAGATTGAGTAGGAAAATAGTAAAAATTATCTTTAACTTTATATAATAAGATAAAAAAATTGGAAAATCAATTTTATTATATAAATGTTAAATACATTGCACACATATCGCAATCTAAAATATATAATTGTCATGTGTCGCGATCGTGTTAATTAGTAACTTTGAAAACTAAGCTTTATATAATAAGATCACACATGAATTAGAAGTTATGACTTATCTTTTAATATAATAGATGTGAAAAAACAACTCAATCAATAGAACATTAGCATTATAGAACCATGAAATAATAATTATTTTCAATTAAAATAATAAGAATCTGAAGAAGGGACTACTATTTTTTTTTTTGAAATTCAATGAACATATCTACCAAATCGTGATAAAATGAAATAATTTTGATGTTTATGTAGAAGAAATTAATCAAACCCTAACTTAAAATAATGTTTATGCATAGCATACACATACACATACATGTACATATATATATATATATATATATATATATAACTACGATTTTGTGTATATATCGTTTGATTAATATATCAAAAAATAATTGATTTTTTATTTTTTTCTGAATAATTAAATGTATATACGTTACATATTATATGTATGTTTCGCACCGGTTGCCAAGGAGGCGATGAAGGCGGAAGATGAGATCTTCCTCGTCCGAAGTGATACCACCACGTTTCACAGACGGCCGGAGGTAATTTATCCACCGTAGGCGGCAGCTTTTTCCACAACGGAGTAAACCAGCTCTCTTGGGAAGCGATCTCCACCTTCCCTCGCCTTCTTTCTTGATGAAGCTCACAAGAATCTCGTCCTCCTCCACCGTCCATGGTCCTCTCTTCATCCCCATCTTCATGCAACACGGGCTCATCTTCTTCGCGATCTGCTTCTTCCCGCCAGATGACGCCGTCTTCGACAGAGTTCTCTCTAGGGTTTGGTGATCTCTCTGAGTTCCTCGATTGGTTAGCTTTTCTCTCTCTCTCTTCATTAGTCTAGTGATGTTGCCAATGAACCTACCGACCTTTTGTCACTCTCTAGTTTTCAGCGTTTGGTGGTTACGCGCTTCTAGTTTCTATTTTATCTATTTTTTCTTAAGATTTGCAAGACTATTCAAGATGGTTACCACCCTTAGCAATGAGTGATCCAATAATCTACCAAGTACTAACATCTAAATCTAAGTTCATATAAGGATTTAATAGGTCATGATGAAATAGCTAGAAACGAATATACAACGAGTTTGCATTGTGGTTCCTATGTGCTATGTAGAACTGGTGCATTTAAGATTTATGGGGTTTAAATCAACTACTGATTGGAAACCATATATGATAAATACATATATTTTGGCAGTTCCTAACTCATGAAGAGGTTGTCCTGAGAACCAAAACAAATGTTTTATCCATAGGCTCGGGACTGACAACTCAGGTAAGATGGTTTCTTAATTATTTGTATTAAGGATCACATTTCTATAAAATCATAGTTTTGAGTGGCCACACAACATCCGCTTATTCCAACTCTGAATGAAAAAGTTTAATTAAAACAGTGTTTCACATTGTTGATAATACATTAATGAATACTACCCACTTTGATTTTTCTTTTGACATCAACCACTTTGATATATAACATTGTTGATATTACATTAATGAATACTAACAACCACTTTGATTATATATTTTTTGACATCAACCACTTTGATTATAAACGAATTTCTTAACAAATAAAAATGATTTTTTTTCAAAAAAAAACAAATAAAAATGACATAAACGAATGAAATAAGCACTTAATACTGTTACACCGACTTTTAAAACCATAAAAAATCTCAGTAATTGGACAAAATGCCAGATATTTTTTTTACAAATGAGGAAACATTGGGATGATTACGTAAAGAAAGAAAAAAAGCATGGACCCCATAAAAAAAGATAGGAACGAGAGTCACTTTCCAACTAGAAAACCTGATTTGTATTCTTTCCTTTCAAATTTATTTTGTCGTTTATTTAAAAATTTACCAATAGTATTATTTTGTTTTTCACCACTGTATCAGAGCTGGCTGGTTAGCAACATCAGAATATCTCTCTCTATCTATCTGCAACGAGAAGAGATGACGTCATCTCAGTTCAACAAATCAAAGTCTCCCGACAACAAATACGTAAGCTTTCACTTTCAGCTTTCTCCATGGTTCTGTTATAACTCTTAAAAGTTGAATCATGATTTTCTGAACGTACATAGATGCTTGGAGATGAAATTGGTAAAGGAGCTTATGCTCGAGTTTATAAAGGATTAGACTTGAAGAATGGAGACTTTGTGGCCATTAAACAAGTCTCGTTGGAGAATGTTGTTCAAGATGATGATCTCAACACTATTATGGTTTGCTACTTTAATCAATAGTGCGGCCATATATAGTTTTGTATTTCTCTGTACCAACTTTTATACTGACTTGAATCTTGGTGATGTTACATGTGGAACGTATACACCAGCAAGAAATTGATCTCTTGAAGGTACCTTCTTTAGTTTTAATATGCTCTGTTTTTAAGCTTGTTTACAAAGTTGAGTTCCTAATGTTAAATATATCAACCACCTTCTGAGATATGGGTTATTTTGCATTAATGGTTATGTTGGTAAAGATGAATTCTTCCTCCCTAAGCTGACATTTTATTTCAGAACTTGAACCATAAAAACATTGTCAAGTATCTTGGGTCATGGAAGACAAAGACTCACCTTCACATCATTCTTGAGTAAGTTTTTTTTTTTTGTTTGTTTGTTTTGTTGGTCCACGCTAGAGTTTAAAATATATATTTGCAGGTATGTTGAGAATGGCTCTCTTGCAAACAATGTCAAACCAAATAAATTTGGACCATTCCCAGAATCTTTGGTGGCTGTTTACATTGCTCAGGTTCAGTTTATCTATCTTTTTTTCTAATTAAGTAACTTAATGACACTGTGTACTCACTAGTGAACACAGGTCTTGGAAGGTTTAGTATATCTGCATGAGCAAGGTGTCATACACCGTGACATCAAGGGTGCAAATATTTTGACCACAAAGGAGGCATGTGTCTATTTTTATTATTATTTACTATTATTTTGGTTTCAAGATGTTTAACTGTCTGATAATACTTCAGGGTCTTGTTAAGCTTGCTGACTTTGGAGTTGCTACTAAACTAAGCGAGCCTGAGTTTAACACTCACTCAGTGGCTGGAAGTCCTTACTGGATGGCTCCTGAGGTACACCGCTGATCTTCATCACCATATTCTGTGTATAAGTTCATTTATTGAAACACTTTTACCTGATCGTTCAGGTTATCGAACTGTCTGGAGTTTGTGCTGCCTCTGACATATGGAGCGTTGGATGCACTGTTATCGAACTTCTTACATGTGTACCTCCTTACTTTGATATGCAACCCAATGGAGCTCTCTATCATATTGTCCAGGTTTTTGACTATGTTTTAGATCTCTTCCTGCCTCTTTTTTCTTATGCTTTCTGGAAATAAATGCAATAGCTATGGCCATTCTCTGTATCAGGATGATAGCCCTCCTATTCCGGATGGTCTTTCACCAGATATTACAGACTTCCTACGACAGTGCTTCAAGAAGGTATAGTTTAACGCAACCATGTAGTCATACAGCTACCTCTGCACCTCAAACTATGTACATTTGTATTGTGCACACTGCAGGATTCCAGGCAGAGGCCTGATGCAAAGACATTGCTCTCTCACTCTTGGATACGCAACTCTAGACGGGCATTACAGTCCTCACTTCGGAATAGTGGAACAATCAAGTGATAACCTGTGTTATTTTAACTTTAAATTTTGGAAGAAGATTACTATCTATCTCATGTTAAGGAACGCACTAGTGTTCATCTCTTATTGCTCTCCTTGGGTACTATGTCCTTTGCAGATATATGAAAGAAGCTCTTGCAAGTTCAGAGAAAGATGATGAAGGTAGTCAAAATGTAACTGAAAGCCTTTCAGCAGAAAAAGTTGGGATTTCAAAAACTGTAAGATTCCCCAGCTGTAATTTTCAATTGACCATTCTTTGTTTTAAAATGCAAATAAATCATTTAGAAATGAAAAGCAGAAGGCATCTGAACTTGATGAAGCACGTGGAAATCTTGAAACCGAAGCTTCCATCGAGGTGGACCAGCCATCGCATAGTCTTGCCCAAAAAGATGAAGATCATAGGCTTAGAAAGGTCAGTTATATATGTTGTGTCATTATCATCTTAATGCTTTCTTAGATAATATGGTTAGTCACAGTGGAGTAGACTATGTTTTGACTTGATGGATAAGTTTCTTGTTCTTGACTACTAAGCTGTACTGAGTTACATTTGGGCAGGTAGTTTGTTGTTGAGTCTTAGTCTTTTTTTTTCTTGACAAGATTGTAGTGTTATTGCAATAATTTTCTTTACTTATTGAATGTTGTGCTCAGCCTAAACGCTCCATCAGAACAAAAAAATTTCTTTCTTTTGAGACATAGGCTGTGAATATCTACCTTGTAAAAGAGTTTAAGACTTGCAAAAACTGACTTAGATTTGGTTCCTTTTCTTGTTGTTTCAATCTTAAAGGCTGTGAAAACTCCATCCAGCGTTGGTGAGAATGCTTCTTTGCTTCCCCAGGGAAAATTTAATGAAGCCTCAACATCAATGCCTCCATCACATGCCATCCATGGTGATTCTCCTGTCGAATACGGTGGAAAGAGTGGTGTTTGTGATCCTTGCCTCTTAATGATGGGTGTTTTGAAAGATGTTATTAACATTGATGGCTTGGTATGTTCTGTCTTGAGAATGCATGGTTTGGTAGTTCAAGTAGTACACTGGTGACACATTGTCTATATTGTTTTGCAGGTATTTGATGAAAATGTACCCGCAGAAAATCTTCACCCTCTACAGGTACACATCATCCTCTGAAAATGATCCTGCTTTCATTTTCAGTGATTCCAAACCTTAGTATTCATTGGTTGAGATTTTTTTTTTGTAGGCAGTGGAGTTCAGCAGATTGGTGAGCTCCTTAAGGCCAGATGAATCAGAAGATGCAATAGTATCTTCCTGTGAGAAACTTGTAGTCATGTTTCGTCAGAGACCTGAACAGAAGACAGTATTTGTGACACAACATGGTTTCCTACCTCTGATTGATCTACTCGATGTTCCTAAATCTCCAGTATGTTTATTTGTTTTCCTCCATCATCAGTAGTCCTCAGTTTACAGTTATGTTCATCTTCAGTGTATGATGTGAATACCTACTGGCTTATGTTTTATGAATATTTTCTGGTGTTTTCAGGTAATATATGCCGTACTGCAGCTGATAAACGAAGTTATTAAAGATAACACTGAGTTCCAGGAAAATGCTTGTCTTGTTGGTCTTGTAAGTTCTTCCATTTGGTTGCAGAGTTCTCAAATAGTCTAGTGTTTTCTTTGTTGTGGCAAAAAAAGAACCAAGAAAGTTTATTATTCCAAGTGATATGGCAGATACCTGTGCTGATGAGTTTTGCTGGTCCTGACCTTGGTCCTGAGAGGGATCATTCTCAAGAGATACGTATGGAATCAGCTTACTTCCTACTGCAGCTTTGTCTGTCAAGGTTATTAACAGTCACCAATTCTTTATTACTTGCTTCTTAGTTTTTTTTCTCTGTAAGTCATAGCTAGAGTTGATTTGGTACCTTCTTTACAGCTCCCCAACATTGCAAATGTTCATAGCTTGTGGTGGAATACCAGTTTTGGTGGGATTTATTGAAGCAGATTATGCCAAACACAGGTAAGTACTGTCTACCACTTCTTATGGTGTTTTAAATCCTTTCAAGTTTCAACATGGTAAGTGGAGAAAATCATGTTCAGTGTTCTAAAAACCGGTTTAGTAGGTGCCTTCCTAGTCGGCAAATCAATTATAAACAAAACAATTTTTAAAACGATTTCCTGAACATACCAGCAGCATCTGTTTTTGTAAATTTGAACCTGTCTCCTACCAAACTTGTGGTCTGTGCTTGTTCTATTGTAAATGGTGCAGTAGCTGACCAAATTCTTGATTTATCTCTATTAAGTTCTACTAGTTTCTAATAATTTTAGATTATTTTTCCAGGGAGATGGTTCACTTAGCTATTGATGGGATGTGGCATGTATTCAAACTCAAAATGTCCACACCGATAAATGACTTCTGCCGTATAGCTGCAAAGAATGGAGTTCTTCCTAGGCTGATCAACACTCTTGTTAGCTTGAATGAAGCAACCAGGCTGGCATCTATTTCAGGAGGCCCACTGAGTGTGGATGGTCTAGCTCCACAAGGGCAGTCTGGTCAACTTGACCATAGCAATCCTACTTTTACTCAGCATGAGTCTTCACTCAGTGCAGTGACTGATCAGCCTGATGTGTTGAACACAAGTCATCGTGGGGGTGAAGAGCCTTCTCATGCTTCAACTTCAGTTTCTCAAGGAGTTGATGTTCATCGACCAGATGGTGTTAGGCCTAGATTAAGCAGTGTTGCAGCAGAAGAAGCTAGACCTGGACGTACCACATCATCTTGCTCACTTGCCCATATGGTCTCTGGAGATGTTGCAAGTGAATACTTGGAGAAAGTGGCTGATCTGCTTCTTGTATTTGCTCGAGCTGATTCAACAGTCAAGTCACACATGTGCAGCCAAATCTTACTCAGTCTTCTTTTCACGATGTTCAACCGTGTAGAACCTCTTATTCTTTTAAAGGTACTTTTAAGATCCTTAAGAATAATCTTCATGTCACATACTTACTCTCTCTTCTTACAGATACTGGAGTGCATCAATCATTTATCCACTGAACCAAACTGCTTGGAGACTCTTCAGCGTGCAGATGCAATCAAACATTTGATCCCTAACCTTGACCTTAAGGATGGGAATCTTGTTTATCAGATCCATCACGAGGTTACATCCTATAATTTGCATACAGATAACTAAAAAAGACTTCATAGTTTGAATTACTAAAAGTTTAAATTGATGTAGGTGCTAAGTGCACTATTCAACCTGTGCAAGATCAACAAGAGGAGGCAAGAACAAGCAGCTGAGCACGGAATCATACCGCACCTGATGCTTATCATCATGTCAGACTCTTCTCTAAAACAATTTGCATTGCCACTCCTATGTGATATGGCACATGCATCTCCGAACTCAAGAGAGCAGTTAAGAGCACACGGCGGTCTGGACGTGTACATGAGTTTGCTTGATGATGAATCTTGGTCTGTAATAGCATTGGATTCGCTTGCTGTTTGCTTGGCGCAAGATAATGACAGCAGCCACAAGGTGGAGCAGGCGTTGCTCAAGAAGGAAGCGGTTCAGAAGTTAGTTAAGTTCTTTCAGAGCTGTCCTGAGAGACACTTTGTGCACATATTGGAGCCGTTCTTGAAGATTATAACGTAAGTTAGGAGTACATTGTGATGTTTTTGTTTTTTCTTTTTGTTTTTGTTTTTGTTTTAGAGTACATTGTGATGTTGCAGCTTATTTAATATCATTTTTGTGATTCTTGATTTACAGGAAATCGTATAGGATCAACAAGACATTAGCTGTGAATGGATTGACTCCGTTGCTTGTTTCAAGGCTAGACCACCAAGATGCGATTGTTAGACTTAATCTCCTAAAACTCATCAAGGTTAACATTAACCCTCAGATATTTGTCCAAGTTCTTGCTTGTTTTTTCTTGTTTTGTTTGGTGTTTGAGTGTATTTGTTTTGACTTTCAGGCTGTGTACGAGCACCATCCAAAGCCAAAACAACTGATAGTAGAGAACGACCTGCCTCACAAGCTGCAGAATCTGATTGAAGAAAGACGTGATGGACAAAGTTCAGGAGGGCAAGTTCTGGTGAAGCAATTAGCTACCTCTCTGCTTAAGGCACTATACATCAACACAATCTTGTGAGTTACTATCCCTTGGGAGTTGGGACTGTACATTCACTCCCATTTTTGCAAGAAGAATTCACCCAGAGTGTATATCTTCTTCTTCTTCATTTAAAATATGATTTCACCTGAAGATGGTGGCGGTTGATTGAAAACTTTAAAATGTTAGCTTGTGTTGCACTCTTGGGTTATTTTAGTACCTAGAGATGCCAACGCCTCAGTTTTTTTTTTTCTATATATATTGAAGTATTCAACTTGGTATGTTTAAAAGATTTTGATTTGTGATGTATTTAAAAATTGAATGGAGAAGCTGTATTTTGTAAACAATCGTTCTATGTTTAGTTAGGTTTGTTGTTTATTTCATTTTACCAGAATATTTTTGTTATCGAATCCTCTGGAGTAAAAGTTCTTTACTTTTACCGTACGCTTCCATCGTAGCAAATAGAAGTCAGTTTCTTGAGAGCTGTTATAACTTCTTGGCAGGGCCGTCTCGAACTTTTTACAGACTCTGTTTGAAAAAAAAAAAAAAATTTTTTTTAATAATCTGAAAGAATTTTAATTTCTTTTTTACAAAATATCATTATAATGTAAAATAATTATATCAATTTAATTATTTAATATCTAAATAACATTATTTTCTATTTTCAAATGCAAAATTATTGAATTTGATCATTTGACATTTTCAATACAAAAATCATTGATCAAACCATCAAATTTGATCATTTTTCTAGTCATTGTTATAGTTTTTAAGTTTTTTTTACATTTATTTATCCACAATCAAAAATTTAATCTACAAATATTATTAGACATGCCATTTTTTTTCTTTTCAATACATTTATTTATCCACAATCAAAAATATAATCTATAAATATAATAGAGTAACACAGTCTGGATAGTAAACTATATACGATTGATTAGACATGTCATTTTTTTTTCTTGTCAACCGAAGCGATAGGCTAGTTTTGTTTTTTTTTGTATTAGCTATTTTTAATTTAAAAAATTGTGAAAAAAATATATTTTGTTGTCCGTATTTATAATCAATAAGTGATAATTGTTTACTAAACATAATCAATTAGAATATTAACTTCTACCATTAAATATTCAACACATATAAACAACTAGTTTTTACTTTCCAAAATATATAACTAATATAAATACTAATTACTTCCTAATTTATTGCATTTTAACTGGTTATATAAACAACATAAAGAACTATAATTTATATTTGTTGGTTATAAATACGAAAATTAAGTCCAAATATAATTACTCCGATGTTTTTTATAAATATATAATTTTAAATTTATAACTATTACTAGATGTTTTTCCCTTCTTTCACGATCCGACATATTCCAAGGACGCATAATTTAGTGGCGGACAAGCTGGCACGAGGTGATAAATGTTCCCATTCTGCTATGTTCTATGTCGATTCTATGTCTCCGACTTGGTTTTCAGAGACGACTGCGCATATATCATAGTTTAGTTTATTTGTTATCAAAAAAAAATTTATAACTATTACTAAAACAAAAAAAAATAATTATAGACTCTATAAGCTACACTTGTACGTACTAAAAACCCTGCTTCTTGGAATAGATTATGGGCTGTTGACTGTTTGTTTTCAGAATAATAAGTCACACTGCAGCTCATGCACAGTCTAATTGCTTATAACTACGATTCAATTTAATCTCGTTAGGTTTAAAAGCCTTGGAAAAATATATTCAAGATTGGCAGAAGTAAATGTGATCATACAACATTGGAGCGTATCTCTACTGTTAACGCACAAATATAATCCTCGAAACCATAATTTTTAGAATGAATCTAAAAAGGCCTCAAAGAAGATATATGTGCTATCCCAATATTGTTGGACCCAATTTCGATCATTTCCTTTAATGGGCGAGATTAAAGACATGGGCCGCGAAGAGAGAAGCCCAGAACGAGTGTGCAAGCTCGGGATAGAGACTTCAGGAATCCGGAGATCGAGGGAGAGGTTGTGACGATCACGGAACGACGCAGCTATAAAAAAAAGATGGGAGATCAAATAGAAAGACATGTGAAAAACCCTAAAGAACAATACACTTCGACTTCGTTTCATATCGCTTTAGATCTGTTCTTTCAATTGATTTCTCTTGTTGTTTCAGATCTCGTTTCACTCATTGTAACCGATCCCTTTATTCAATAAAATTTCATTTTTGTCAACTAAGTTCCGGTTACATTGTTGTATTCTAAAGATATCGTTGCTCACATCATTTTCATTCCCCAGTTTACATCTCAAATACAATCAAATATTAGTGTACATTTTAGGATATACAAATATTAATCAAGAACAATGAATTAACTTTAAAACATGGACTGCTCTCAACATTCAGAATGAAGAAAATATAGGAAAGGTGCTCAGAATTTGAATGAATGGTTGGGAAGTATTTCTCCTCAATAAATATATCAGGTTAACGAGATTTCATAAACCCATCTTTAACGTGGAATGAAACATATGTTGATATCTTTTCTCAAAACAAAAAATGCTGATATCTGTTATACTATATTGTAAGAATAAGAAAATCAAAAAGAGAAAAATAATTGAGACTTAAAGGCTATAGCTGCTCCAAATTTCTTATCTGGCAATTTATTTCCAGCCAATCGAAAGAAAAGGTGTATTCATCTTTATCTTTTCCTTAATTGGATTGGTTTTCATCAACACTGTACACGGTGTGTCATCATCCCCTCTTCTTTTCATTAGCAAGCCGCAAAGATGAATATGAATAAAACTAATTTGTCAATAGGGAGAACATTCAGGAAAGAAGGGCCAAACAAGCGCAAAATATTAGTAACCAAAACCAAAAAATGGCGGCCACTTACAAAACCTTTTTACAGGGTATTCCTCAAAGACGCAAGCATGAACTGAGAAAAAACTAAAGGTATATGGTCCCATCATAGCTTTTGTGCATCTCACATGGCTTAACATGTTAGTGTCGGATACATCATCCCATACTCCCGAATATATGCCTTTTGTTTATTATGTGACTTGAGTTGGTCTGATATGTATTTGACACTAAATTTAGGCTACGTTCAACTCTTATTACTTAGTCATATGAATATGATCAGTATTGACTAGTGTCTTTTTGATGGTGCGTTTTACATTTACTCCCACTTTTGAGTTTAAAAGCAAGATTGATACACCTACTTAAGTTTGCATGAGTGCCTCTCCTAAGTTTACCACCGTTGGAATTTATTTTGCCCACAAATTTTCTTATGTTGTTATATTCTATTTTGAAAAGTTATATATTCCAGTAGATTTTTTGTGGGTAAAAACTCCCGAGGCCAAAACTTGATATGTCGATAAGAACAATGCTGATACTGACAACAAATAATTCAACGACACGAAGACCCTCCAAAATTTCACAGCTCATCGCATCATTGATCATAATTCATACTCGCGAAGATGTGTCAGTTACTATTATCATTTGTGCGACTTACGAATCCCACAAACATATACAGTAGTATAAATAATGAAACACATAAACACAAAAACTCTCATGCAATTTAATTAATATCCGAAGTTTAAATTAAAATTATATAATATAGTAGTGCAAATATTAGAAACAATAACAAAAAGCTCATGCGGTAAGAAAAAAACAGATGTAAAGGCAAAAGAAGTAACAAACAATAACTCTATATGTTATGTAGAGATTGGTTTAGAAGAGAAACCCAGATGCCAAAGCAGCAACAGATGCAAACAATGCTGGAACGAACATAGCAGCAGCATCGGAAGTAGGACTTGGAGCTGGAACCTCTGCCGTCTGAGCCGCCACATTTCCCACGGCTGAGAAAGCCACAATAGCCACAGACAACACAACCATAAGCTTCATCTTCATTGACTCCATCTCTCCTCTTTTGCACTTGGAAGAAATTTAGTCAATATATTATTTGTGTGGTTTTGCTTGTGTTGCGGTGATGAGTTTGTGGTGGCCTTGTGGTTCTGAAAGAGTATTTATAAGCCAATAGTGGGAATGTTGGTTTATAGAGACAGCTCCATGAAAATAGTTTATGATTACCTGTTTTTTTAGTAAAAAAAGCACTTTGGTATTGTTCGTGAATAAGAAAGAAACAAAACATGTTGTCCAAAGTGTATGAACAGCTGGCAGAGATTGGCCGTCTCTTGGCCCAAACTATATTGTTGTTTTCTCAACCACTCTGTTGTTTCTTTACAGCCTCACCATTCATTTATTAATAAAGTTTCACATTCTAATTCTTACGGTACTATACTATATAATTTATATTATTATTTTGGTAATATTAAACATCTTGTTCTAATTCATACGGTAGATTAGAAAAAAGTTGTTGCTTCCAATGTACGTAAATTGTATTGAACTTTCGTGGAGATATTTTATTTAAAGGATTTAGATTCTAGAAGATGTCTTTGGCATTCAACTGAATTCCGATGTGATTATTCTTTTTACAACATCGTTTAGTACAGATGGTAAAGTCGACGTTCGAAAGATATATAATATGCTTTGTCCATTTTTAGTTAGGACTTGTATACTTTCTTATTCAATGTATCGAGCTTTAGATTATAATGTATAACTTGTATAATTATGTATGATCACCACGTTTAACAATTGGCTTGTTCTGAAAAAAAATAAGTTTAATCACGATTACGTATCCTTATTGTCGACTCATGATTCGTGAATCTAAAGATATCGTGTGAACACTTAAAACGTAGGTTGAGATGAAATTCAAGAACTCAAGGATTGGGACTTAACATAATTTAGTTATAATCTTCTTTTTGTTCTTTGTCAACTTTGTTATGTCAGATAGAACTTAACTCTAAAGGTGATTGCGTAACTAAATGATCAATTATCCGTTTTAGCCTTGAGTTCCGTTGAAACTAATGATAATGCTTGCTCATACGGGCCAAGAGGATGCTAACTAGTTCTTATACTGTTTTTCACTGATGTAAAAAAAAATAATGATAATGCCTTTCCCCAACGTTCATGGTTTCATATCGTATGAAACTAAGAAAACGACCGACCCCCCCCCCCCCCCTTTCCTGAGATCTTTTTGTTCTTCGCACAAGTTTAATGTCTTCTAATGTCGGCCATTTATTTTGTTTCAAATCATTATTAAAACAGTATTTGTTTTCTTTATACAATAAAGAAACTAGCCGGAAAGCTTGAATACCAAACATGCATCATTATAAGCATGATGTTTCACTAGACTGTGGCCCCAACCAGTGAAACTAATTGTTGTTTCTTTCTCAGTTCCAAACCAACATGAGTTGTTGTTTATCTTTTTATGAGCAAAATTTACACTATATTAGTATATTAGTTTTCATGAAAACTATAGAGACATATATACTTTCACCGTTTCATGAATGTTGATTTTACTCAACATTTTTACCACAAAAAAATGAGTGTTGATTTTATAGCTTTTTTTTCAGTGACGAACGATCTTTTTTATTTATATACATGTCATATTAATTAGTCAATATATATATATATATATATATATATATATATATTGACTTAAATCTCTTTTTAGTTTTTTTTTTCACAGAAATAACCTTCAAAGAAAAATGACTAAAATAGATTTTATTAAAAGATAAAAAATGCATTTATATCCTTAGGATTAACTAATCTAGACTTAGAGTTTAGAGTTAAGGGGTGAGTTTTGAGAATGATGTTTCAAATTTCAAAATATAAAACTAAGTATTAAAATTTCAAAACAAAAATTGACTATTTTTGTCATTTTATTTTTGAGTGTTATTTTTGTGACAAAAACTTAAAAAGACTATTTGAGAATTGTCCAGCAAATAATCCAAACAAAATCATCAAAAATTAATTCACATATGCGATGCTTTTTTTTTTTTTTGATTGAAGGCTCGAGATTCTTTTTAAGAACGTGGAAATCCTAAAAATAACAATTAGTCCTCTATTTCTTTTTTGTTAGAACATGACTAAACCTCCAAATGAGGTTTAAATATAATTCCAGAAGTAAATCACATGATTTGAAATCGTTTTCATTTTTGAAGTTTCACATATAAACTTTTGGCGACCAGTACTGCTAGATATTATGTTTTTGTTCACTTTTACTTTGGAGATTGAACGTTGGTGGAGTTTGAACTGGATTACTTTTTCGACTGTCTTTTACTTTGGAAATTGAACGTTGGTGGAGTCTGAATCCAATTATTTTATTAATGAACGAAGATAAAGTCTTTCTGAAAAAAAATCTGTCAAGCATTGACATGCCCGATTCTAACCGGTGACCATTAAAATAGAAATAAAAATGAATAAGAAACGAATGAATATGAACAAAAGAAAAGAAATGAAAATTTCGATCAAAAAAAAAAGAAATGAAAATAAATATTTATTCCTTTTGTTCCATATCAATTTTGATAAGAAATGTTTTTCTTTTATGATTCTTTAAATTCAAGGAACGACGAAAAATAAGACAGAACAAAAATTTCTCATAAATGGTGTATTTTTAAAAGTATGCATAGAAATTGATTATTCTTCTTAATTCTTTGTGTCACCATTTGGACCATAAGATTTCTTAAAAACCTTTGAAATCCATTTGTTTGATTTATCATTAGTGACATAAAATTGTAATGTGAGAAGCAGTAAAACATAACCAGTTTAAAAGATAGAAACAAATAAATTGTAAATATTATTTTCCTTTATTTTAATATAAGAAAAGCTGTAAAAGCAATAACAAACAAAAATAATGTTTTAGGTTAAGCTCTGGATTTTTGAGAGTTTCAATTTTATGAACTATTTAGGGATTTAATTTTTTGTTTCGTACTGGACCCTGAAAAACTATGGATGACACTGAGCACTGAAGCCAAAAATCCCAGTACTGTAACCACGCAAATATATGATCAAATTTTGCTAGCTACATCCAAGCAGTCCACCATTGCAGCCTAGAAAGGCCGGGCCATATATAATTTAACCAAGAGAATGAATTAGGGATGACCATTTGGGTATCCATTCGGGGTCGGTTCGAATCTATTCGGGGTTTGGATTTTTAGGATCAAAGATTTCAGTCAAATTCGAGTATTTCTAAATTTTGGTTCGGTTCAGATCTTTACGGATTCGATTCAGATTCGGATAATCTATTTAAATTATTTTTAAAATTCATTATATATTTTAAATTTCTCAAAATATGTAAACAAAATAATATATTACACATAAACTTAACATATAAATTGGTTTAATTTGAATACCTGGATATATAGTCAATAGATATTAAATATTTTTGGTGTTTTGGGTATCCTTTAAGTATTTTAGACATTTACTTTTGAAAATTTGTATATATATTTTCAAGTACTTTGGAGTTGCTCGAAATGCTAAAGTTTGTGATGCTGTCTCAGGGGATTAATGGAAAGTGGGGGACCATAGGAGGTGTAGCCATCACGAGTTACATGAAAAAAAATCAAGGAGAGCAAGTCCCAAATCCCTTACTAGCTGAAGATAAATACCTGTGGAGACATGAGATAGGGGTCTGCAAGGAGAGTTTCAGTGCAGCAAATACCTGGGAGCAAATTCGCTGCATGAAAAATGAGGTGGGCTGGAGTAGTAACGTCTGGTTTCATCAGGGAATACCTTGATATGGTTTTTTACTTTGGCTTACAGACTACAGTCCAGAATAGACTATCCACAGGTGACAGAACGAGAAAAATGGGGAATTCAGCAAGATTGTGTTCTTTGTGGTGAACCGGATGAGACATCATTTATTTTTCGGGTGCCCATTCTCTTACACTGTCTGGGATTGTTTTGCAGGAAGGTTGATTGGAAGGATGATTGATCCTGATTGGCATGACATGTTTTGATTCATTCAAACAGGCACATTTAATCAGATGGACCAAATTCTCATTCGATTGGTGTTTCAGGCTGTGGTATATCACGTATGGAGAGGACGTAATGCTCGTAGGCATCAGCAAGGAGTGCAGGAGACAGAATAAATGATCAGTGCTATCAACAGAGTAAAAAACAGAATCACTTCTTTTAAGTATAAGGCAGGCCACAAACTTAATGAACTTCTAAGGAGATGGTTTGAAGTGCTCGACAAGGTTGATCTTCTTTTAGCAAGAAGATCCAATGTTTTCATTCTGTAGGTATGCATATTATATTTCTTGTTGGTCTATTTTTTGTAAATGATATTTTTTTTATTGATCAATAAATTTGAAATTTCATAAAAAGAATCTGGTAAAACCAAAGCAAACTGAAATAGAGAAAGTAGTTTGAATTTGGTAGTACCGAATATTCCGAATGGATGTTATTTTTAAGAAACTGCGGTATATAGATATAAGTTGGGTATATAAACCGATCGAACCGAATAAATCGATCAATTAAAATATTGTGGCATAAGTATATTTACATAATATAATAAAACTAATAATAAATACATAATTTATTTTATTGATATGATCCTCATACTTAAATGTTTAATTTAGTAATTTAATATTTTATCTTAAGAAAATTTTATTTTTTATTTAGTTAAACTTAACATAAATTTTATTTTTTGTAGAAAAATATGTGTGCTAATATTTTTTTATTTAATAGTATTATGGATTACTAATTTTTTGTTTTTTTTTCATTTACTATTTAAATAGTTTGTAAAAATATTTAGTTAATAATAGTAATATTTAAATAGTAAATGAAAAAAATAAAAAAATTATCTATTTAAAAAAAATATTGTCGTCTTATATTAAGTTTAAAGCTGATATCTAATCATAAAAAGTAAAATTAACAAAATATTATAAAGGATACATTTTTTTATCACGCAAAAACAAATAAACCATAAAGCTACAATATATAAACCGACAAAAAGTAAAGTATATATGGTTTTAATACGGTAGCTCTCTTCTATAATGAGATATAATTACAAATGAGATATAATTAACATTGATGAATCGGGAAAACGGCCAATTCCACCATGAACTTTACTTCTCCATTGTTTTCATACACGAACTATCAGATCAAGCTAAAACCACCACGAACTAATTTTTTTTTTGAATTTCAACCATAAAATTTTTCAATCTAGTTAATTGCTACATAACCGAATCTGAGTTCGATTTACCTAGCTTCGGGTGATGATGTGGCACACACGAGCCTGTAATAGGTTTGGTCGGTTTAATGTAAAACCCATTTTAAAAAAATAATTAAAACAACGTAGTTTTGTCATCTTAATAACACATATTTGAAAAAAAAAATAGGGTTTGTCAGTGATTTACAGAAACAAAACGAAGAAGGAGGAAAAGATAAGCATATGGGAGACTGAAATCGTAAAGCAGAGGAGTAATCGTAGGAAAGTTCGAGTTAGAGTGGGCTTGAAGAATCGAGGAGTGTTTATGTGACTAGCGAGTCTGAAGCTTGTCATGCTTTTTTCTGTCAAAAGCTTGTCTTTGTTAAGAGATTATCAATATCACGTTCTGATAATTACAATTTGTGAAAATCATTATTACGGTGCTCTGTTTTGTGAGAGAAAGAGTATAACTCAAACAAAATTTTATTAATTTTCTTGTGTTTTTTTGTAGGAGAGTTCGAGTTATCGTAGGAGAGTTAGAGTTATGAAGCTTGTCTTGTGTTTTCTGTCAAAAGCCTGTCATGTATTGTGCCATATTTTATGTAGTAAGAAGATGATCTTGTAATGTATGAAACCTGTTTGCTTTTATTTTAAACACTAAAAACAATGGCTTTTGCATAAATAAAACAACTACCATCACACAAACAAAAGTCTTGGAGATGATACAAATGAGTTTCAAAACCCATCAAACATAACCATAGTCTAGCAAACACAATAGAGAATAAAAAAATAACTCTCTTACGATTACTCCTCTGTTTTTCGATTTCAGTCTCCCATGTGGCTTCTCTTTTCCTCCTTCTTCGTTTCTTTCTGTGAATCACGACAAATCCTAATTTTGTTTTTACAAATATGTGTTAAGTTAAGATGACAAAACTACGTTGTTTTATTTTTTTCTTTAATTGGTTCGACATTAAACTGACCAAACTATTACAGGCTCGTGTGTGCCACATCATCACCCGAAGCTAGGTAAACTGAAATCAGATTCGGTTCTGTAGCAATTAACCAGATTGAAAAAGTTTATGGTTGAAATTCAAAAAAAAGAATTAGTTCGTGCTGGCTTTGGCTTGATCTGATAGTTCGTGCATGAAAACAATGGAGAAGTAGAGTTTATGGTGGAATTGGCCGTTTTTCCTTGATGAATCTAGTTTATTTAATCATTTGTGGATTATTTAGATAACAAAAACTGAAAAAGAAATTTACGCTTTTTTTTTCTTCCAAATCTACTCTATTAAAATAGAGTACTAAATTTTTCTACCATAAAAGTCGTCATTAACTTTTGGATTCTTTTAAATTGTTAGAAAACTGCATAATTTATGGATCATTTAAAGTTTATTACAATCTAATTTAACAATTTTTTTTTAATAATAAGTCTTATTAATAATGCAGAATAAGAAATCACAATATATTAATAATGCCGAATATAAACGATAATATTATAGAGTAACGCAATATATATATATATATATATATATATATATATTGAGAAAAATAACACAGTATATAACACTATAATATATATTATATATTGAAAATATGTATAATAATGAGATAATTTGAAAAATACCCTAATTATTATTTTTTATTTGAAAAATACACCACTTCTTTTTATTTTTTGAAAACTACTCTTTTCCACATGTGATAAGACGTTACTGTCTCGGTTTTTTTAGAGTTAACAAATATTCATAATAAATTTTGTTTACTTTACATGATTTCCTTGACCACTCTTAATTAAATTTCTCATCCGCATAAGAAGCCATTTTCTTAATTAATTTAGATAACTCTTGAAACTAGTATTATTTTGGTTTATTTGCTTACATATTGAAGGAATGTGAAATATGTTTCTTTTGTAACTCGTATGTAGGCCTGGGCATTCGGTATACCGATCGGTTTCGGTTCGGTTATATTGATATTTCGGACTTTCGGATCCAGAAGTACAAGTACCATTCGGTTTTTCTGTAATTACAGTTTGGTATCGGTTCGGAACCAACCGGTTTCGGATCGGTTCCGGTGTAGCATATAAAATCCGACACAGTCCGATTATACCATCGGTTCAGTCCGAGTTCGGTTTATAACAACCAAAGACAATCATATATAACCAAAAAAAACCGAAATAAACCGAAAATAATCATATATAACCAAACATCCGAAAATTTCATTAGAAAAAACATGAGTTTTAGACACAGCAAAACAAGATATCTTGTGTCTAAACTTTAAAACAACATCCAAGCCGAAAGGAAGTTCAAATTGCAAAAAAAAAAAAAAACATAACTTCAAAGTTCAAACCAACAAAAAAGAAACAAAGTGTTCATCATCTTCTTAAGCAACAGAGGCTTATTCTTCTTCTTCTGGAACTACTGTGTCTCCATAATCTGAAACAGAAAACGTTAAAAACAATCACTAAAACTTAACATTCATATTATAAGAAGAGAAGACTTATAATATATATGATTTTACCTCTTTCAAGCCTGTCCACTTCTTCAAGATCAGAAAGTATCTGCGCATTTGAAAGCACTCTTGACTCCATCTTGATATCTTGCTTCAGCCACTGTTCAGTACACATTAGAACCTCAACAATGTAATGTGTTAGACAACTCCTATGTGGTTCAAGAAGCCTTCCACTAGTGCTAAATGCACTCTCCGAAGCAACAGAAGAAACCTGCATGGCTAACACATCTCGGGCAATGGCAGACAAGATAGGGAACTTAGATGCATTCTTTCTCCACCATGATAGTATATCGTATTCCACTCCAATCATCAGGTCAGGGGTTTCCACAGATTCTCTAAGGTAAGTTTCCAACTCATCCTTCTTTTCCCTAACCCCCATTTCGCTTAGTTTCTGCCTGTACCGAACATCCATCCTCTTGTAACCCACATAATCATCAACGAGCTCCATCCTCTCAGTAGACTGACTCTGACCTTGCTCTGATGACTGAGATGACTGATCTACCGGATCTAAACCGTTTCCATGTCTTGCACTGTACTCACTGAACAAACTTCTCAAGAGAGTGATCAACGACTCCAACATCTCCTTATACTCAATGCTGTCTAGCCCATATAACTCCTCAAAGCACATCTTAGCAAGCTCCAACTTGTTGCTTGGGTCGAACACAGTAGCCACGATTAACATCATGTTAATGTTCTTCACACCATCCCAGTATTTGTCAAATTTCTTCAGCATCTCTGTGGCCTTTGACTTCAACTCAGGATCGTAGCTGTTACAGAGACCTCTCAGATTGGTCGCGATAGTCACTATCTCCCCATAGCACAAGTGAGAATTGAGAGAAGTTGAAGCTGAAACCACCAACGTCGAGTTGTAGAAGATTACAAGAAACCGACAGAGCTTATCAACCGCATTCCAATCCCTTAGCTGAGGAGGTCCTATCCTTTTGACTCCATTCTCAAGCTCAGAAAAGTGATCGTTGTAGAGCTTGTCTTCTGCCTCCATCTTATCGAAAGCCAGCTTGAACTTTTGAGCTGTTGTCAACATCAGGTACGTAGAGTTCCACCTAGTCTTGACATCCAACGGCATACTTCCCCTTGTAATCTTCCCGGAGTCAACTTTGAGCTCAAAGGACCTCAACTTGTTACTGTGTGATATAACATAAGAGATAGCATTACGGATAGCAACCACATTCTGATCTACTTCAGCCATTCCATCCTTAACTATCAGGTTAATGATATGAGCACTACATCTAACGTGCAAGAACTCCCCATCTAACACAAATGCCTGATCAGAACCTAAGCGAAAGCTACTCTGAAATTTCCTCAAAGCTGAAGTATTGGCAGTGGCGTTATCAAGCGTTATGCAGAACACATTTATTATTCCCCAATCAGACAAGCACTCGATTAGAACATTTGATATAGTCTGACCTTTGTGATCTGTGATGTGTTTGAACCCTATGATCAACTTCTTTAACCGCCAAGAAGAATCAATGTAGTGCACTGTGATGACCATATAACTTTTACCTGTATTCATTGAACATATACGAAAATATCAGCTTTCTAATATGTATAAGAAAATAAAAAGATGTATAAGATAAAAGATTACCTGTAACTGGAGAGACCCAGATATCTGTTGTAAGAGAAACTCGTTGATTGCTACACAAGAACCATTTCTTGAGTGAAGCTTTCTTTTCCACATACATCTTGATAATATCTCTCCTTGCGCTTCTTCTTGAATGAGGAGTGTATCCCAAGTTTGCCTACAAACATAAAAAGATAAGACATGAGTTACGAGTTTAAATAAAGTAAGACAAGACATGAGTTACAGTTACACTCAACTCACCTTGATACAAAATTGTTTCCATGCTACACTTTCAACAAATGATAGCGGTAATTGTCCCAAAACGACCATCTGATTTGTGGCTTCCCTCAATTGGCTTGCAGTCAACTTTGCCTTCTTCAGTTTGCCTTCCTCATCAATGTTTGGCTGCTGATCTTTCTGTCCAGCCGACCACGCAAGATGGTTCTTGCATTTATCAAGATGGCTCTTCAGATTTGAGGTCCCTGAGCTTGTGAGACACGAAAATGTGTTATGACAGTAGTTGCATACACACTTGTCTCGATTTTCTTTTGTCCTTGTGTAATGCTGCCAAACATCGGATCTTGTAGGGAGAATTCGCTTCACTTTGCGTGTCACTCCAGTAGCTCTCTCCTGTGATTGAATGTTTACTGCATCATCGTTGTTTTGGATTTCTCGGACAATAGATGATGTTGAATCCATCTGCAAAAAAAATAAAGAAAAATCAATTCGAGTAGACAAACAAACCAAAAAGAAAAAATCAATAAATCAAACACAAAAACATATGGATATAACGATCACAAGGCAAAATAATAATTGATTTAACTTAATTCAACAACGAACTTATGAAGAAGAAGAAGAAGAAGAAGAAGAAGAAGAAGAAGAATAAGAACAAGAGTCAGAGAGAATACCTCAGATTGGATTCTCGAATGAACGGGTGAAGAAGAAGATAGAGAGGCCAAGCCATTTATAGTAGCCAGTTTTGGGTTTCGTATTGATGATTATCACTAATCAAGATAAGTTGATTTTGGGAACTAGGGTTCGTCGGCTCACGCGTGATAGAAACGAAGAGACTGTTTGTGCTTTTAAATATGTGTATATGTGTAAATGAATGTATGTATATATTAGACACGACTTATTAGTTTCGGTGTTTCGGTTCATTTGTTTGGACTCCGGTTTGAAACCGATCCGGCCCATAACCGAAATGTTTGGAATATAAAGTCCAATGGGTATTTTTCTTGAGTCCATTACCGATCCGAAACCGTTAGTTCGGTTCGGTATGTACTTTGGACTTCGGTTTCAGTACATTATGCCCAGGCCTACTCGTATGCAAGAACATCGTGTTCCTCTTGGCCCCTTTTATTTACGATAAAATGAAATTTGGTCTAATAAGCTTCTAATGATGATCAAGGAGAACAAATTTCTAACTTAAAACTAGATGGTTACGGAGACTCACCATTGTCGTCATGAAAATGTGTAATTTACTCTTTGTAGAACTGTGTTATGATGGTATACTATTTTAATTAAAAGTGATTCATCGTTCTAGATTCAACTTAAACTACATGCTTGTATTTGGCAAATATTATTTGGTATTCAACATTCAGCTAAGCTGATAATTTCATTATGAAAGAAAAACTCTCAGAACTTGCATACCATATTCTAGGGTTGAGTTCGGTAGTGTCTATTTGTATTTTTTCTTTTGAAAAGAAAAGTATATCATGTTTTAATAGCATACTTAAATATGACTAAGGTATATTCACTTTTCAAAACGTATAAATATCATAATAATAATTTTCAATCATAGAATAAGTATAAACATTAAATATGGATAGTATAGACATTTTACTTAGTAAAAAGTGTAATTTTCAAATAAGTTAAATACAAGTGTAATTTTCAAATTAAATTCTCATTTTGAAGTATATTTCCAAATTTTCCCAGATATATTTATAAAATGAAAATATACATTAATAAGTTCATTTTAAACCCGACTTGTAAATTTTAAATATTTAAAAGAAGCCTAATGTTGAAACCGTTGACAGGATTTTGAAGCCTAACTTACTTGTTTACAGTACACTCTGTAAGTGACAAAAAAAAACAGTACACTCTGTTTCCAACGGTGTCCGTTAAGCCCATTACTCCATCTATCTTCCTCTACGCACCGATGTGCCTCCGTCGCATCTTCTTCCTCAAACGCCGTCTCCAAAAAGGTTGTTCCTTAAGCAAATACATTGCAGTTTCTATTACAACTATGATGGAGGTTTTCTCTAGTATCTCTAAAGTTACTTTCTTATGTATCGAAACATTGATTTGGAACTGTTTTTTCTGGGTTGCTTGTCTTCTCCACTTGGTGATGATTGGATTCTGATTTGGTGCTTCTCTAGTATGTAAAATATACTTTCTTTTATGCATCTAGACATTGTTTTTAGATACTTTTGTTTGTCTTGTCCAGTTTTGGTGATGATTGGATTCTGATTTGGTTTATTAGGTTGAAGAGCTGAGAGCCTAAGGTCTTGATACTGAACAAAACAGAGAAAGACAGGGACTTTGAATGTAATATTATTATCTTTTTGCTCAACATTTTACAAAGGGTTTACAAGATGCTTTTATAATAGAGAAGAGAACAGTCTAGAGTAAGACAGCTGGAAAGTTCATGCCTCTCCAATAGATAAGAGCGCGTCATACTTGTTGCTCAGCTCTACACTCTTTGTCGTTCTTGCAGGTACAACGTTGGAGGAAGATGACGACCGTTGATGTGAGGAGGATGACGACCGTTGATGATCTCTGGGCCTTCCAGTCATATGGGCTTCTCCTTGGTGTCGAAGGCCCATAGTGTCACTTACACTAACACCCCCCCTCAAACTTGAGGTGGGAGGATTACCAACTCCAAGTTTGTCTCTCAAGTCAGTGAACTGACGTTTGGGCAAAGGCTTTGTGAAGATGTCAGCGATCTGAAGAGCTGCAGGAATGTGTCTAGTTTCGATGAGACCCAGAGCAACTTGTTCTCTGATGTAATGATAGTCGGTATCAAAGTGTTTGGAGCGGTTGTGGAGAGCAGGGTTTGTGCTGAGATAAACAGCAGATAGATTGTCACAGAGTAACACTGTCGGATCAGACTGAACAATGCCAAAGTCACGGAGAAGAAAGGAGAGCCAAGTAATCTCCTGAGCAGTTGATCCAAGAGCTCTATATTCAGCTTCGGTGGATGATCGAGAAACTGTTGGTTGTCGTTTCGCCGACCAGGAGATGAGGTTGGGACCGAGCAGAGTGCAGAAACCAGTGGTGGAGCGTCTGGTTTCTTTACAACCAGCCCAATCGCTGTCACAGTAAGCTGACAATTGTAGAGCATTATCTTTCCGAATATGAATCCCCAGCTGCAGAGTACCTTTGATGTAGCGCAGCACTCGTTTTAACAGACTAAAGTCGGAGACTGTGGGACGATGCATATGTTGGCAGATCCGGTTCACCGCATACTGAATATCCGGTCTTGTTATTGTGAGGTATTGAAGCTTCCCAGCCAAGCTTCTGTAGTACGTAGGCTCCGGAAACAAGGCAGATTGGTGCTCATCAATGGTGATAGGAAGAGGCGTAGGCATGGAGTTACAGTCAGACATAGCAGCTTGGTAGAGAACATCTTCAGCATATGCGTGCTGATGAAGGAAGATGCCATCTTCGTACTGCTCCATTTCGATTCCAAGAAACAGTTTTGGTGCTCCCATGTCTTTCATAGCAAAGCGTTGATTCAACACACAGAGCAGTTCACTGAGAAGTATATCATCACTTCCAGTTAATAAGATATCATCAACGTAAAGCAAGAGAACCAAAGTCTTGTCATTCTTGTGATAGGTAAAGAGAGAGGGATCTGAGCGACTACAATTGAAGCCGAACTCAATAAGAAACCCACTAAAGGTGTCAAACCAAGCCCTGGGTGCCTGTTTTAGTCCATAGAGGGCCTTGGTGAGGCGACACACATGATTTGGTTTTTGAGCATCTACAAAGCCGTCAGGTTGATACATGTAGACTGGTTCGGAGAGTTCCCCATGAAGGAAAGCACTTGAGACATCCAATTGACGTATAGGCCACTTTCTTGTAACTGCAATATTAAGCATCAGACGAATTGTTGCAGTTCGGACCACCGGACTAAAGGTTTCAAGAAAGTCTTTCCCTTTTTCCTGTTGGAAGCCTTTGGCAACAAGCCTTGCTTTCGGTTTGCGCTTTCCATCAGGCATAACTTTGTCTGTGTAGACCCATCCACTGCTTACTATATTCATCTCAGGCGTTTGTGGAACAAGACTCCACGTATGGAGAGTGTGAATTTTAACAATCTCATCAGTGACTGCTTGGTTCCATTCTGGATGAGCCATAGCTTCTCTAATGTTCCTCGGTTTCTTTGTATCCAGACGAGACGTTAACAGAGCATATCTGGTGTTTGGCTTATGTATTCCTGACTTGGCTTGAGTCTGCATAGGATGATGATTCATTGTAACTTCTGCAGCCTGAGGTTCCACTATTTCGACTGTAACAGGTGGGGGTGGAGGAGGGGGTACTAATGGAGCAGGGGCAGGAATCAAACAAGGTACAGGATCAACACTTGGAGGATTCTGTGGAGGAGCTGTAGCGTCTTGCCAAGCCTTCAGAAGACTTGTAGCGTACTGAGGAACCAGATGTTTATACTTCTCTCTAAAAGGAAATAAGGTTTCGTCAAAAATCACATGTCGTGTGATATACACTTTCCCTGTAGGGGGATACAGACAGCGATATCCTTTAAACTGAGAGCTGTATCCGAGGAAGACACAAAGAAGAGATTGGGGTTCGAACTTGTGAGCTGCAACAGGACGCAAACAAGGATAGCAGGCACTACCAAAGACCCGTAAGTGACCATACTCCGGAGGTGTGTTTTGGATAATTTCCAAGGGACTTTTAATTCCTCTGGATGCAGCAGGTAGAAGATTACTAACATAGGATGCAGTGTAAAACGCCTCCACCCAATACTTCAATGGTAAGTGGCTTTGAAACATCATTGCGAGCCCGAGCTCAATGAGATGCCGATGTTTTCGTTCTGCAATCCCGTTTTGCTCCGGGGTGTAGGGACATGAGACCCTGTGTTGAACTCCATGATCTATTAAGTGTTGTCGTAGGGCATTATTGATAAATTCACCACCACCATCAGTTTGGATCATTTTGATTTTGGTGGAGTATTGATTTTCAACAAGCCTCTGGAAACCCACAAATATCGAATAAAATTCTGCTTTATTATTCAATGGATAGAACCAACAGAAGCGAGAGTACTCATCGACAAACACAGCATAATATCTAAACCCCTGGTTAGACACAACAGGGGAGGGACCCCAGAGATCACAGTGGATGCATCCTAGAGGCTCTGAGACTAAGGAAGTTGAATTAAAAAACTGCAGACGACTACTCTTCGCCATTTGACAAGGTTGACAGATGGGGAGAGTCCTGCTTTTATTGACTGAAATAGCGTTGCTGCTGGGGAGAAGTTGAAGAGTGTGAGAGCCTGCATGAGCGAGCCGATGATGCCAAATATCTTCAGACACTGACACTTGACGACTTGAGTAGAAGGCTTGGAGCTCAGTACTCTTCAACTTGTACAAACCATTAGTTCTGGACCCTTTTGCTATCACCTTCTGATGTGGTATATCAATCACATAGACATGATTAACATCGAAAAATACTCCACAAGGATAGTCCTCACAGAGTTTAGAAACAGATAACAGAGATTTTTTGATGTCAGGACAAACTAAAACTTCATTAAGATTGATGTTACCTGAAGGAGTGGAGATAGCAGCTGAGCCAACATGAGTCACCGGAAGGTAAGCTCCATCACCTACCATCACAGCGTCTTGTCCCTCATACGGGTGAGCAGTCTGCAGATTCTGGGTCGACGAAGTGACATGAGCCGTCGAGCCCGAGTCTGGGTACCACTCTCGTCCGTGTTCATCAGCCACTCGAACAACAGTGTAAGCCTCATTACTCTGATAGTTGTTGTTGAATCGATTGTAACATTTGAGGGCTGTATGACCAGGACGTCCACAGATTTGACACACCGGGCGTTCTCCAGAAGCAGAAGACTGAGACTGATGTTGAACAAAGCCACGACCTCGAGAAGAATAGCCTCCTCTGCCTCTGTACGAAGAGCGACCCCGTCCACGGTAGTTGGGATTGTAAGGAGGGGCAGAGCTTCGGTTGTCAAGAGTCTGAGAAGTAGTTTGAGCAGCAAACGCAAGATGAGGAGTGACAGTCGCATTGTCTTCATAAGATTTCAACTTTGCTTCGAAACCTTGGATCTCGGAGACAACATCGTTAAAGGTTGGTTGAGGAAACTTCGTTAACGAGCTTTGTATCACAGTTGTGATTGGGTCATACTCACGACCTAAGCCATTGAGTAGACTGAAGATCTTCATGGATTCATCAACAGGTTTGCCAATGGAGCTGAGGGAATCACATAAGGTTTTGGACTCACGAACATAAGCAGCCAAGGTCTTGCCTTTATTGGTCAGGAGTTGAAGGTTTCGTCGGAGAGTGAACTCACGAGCGAGAGAACTCTTGTTGAAGTTCTCAGCAAGGCACAACCAGATCTCACGTGACGTGGTGAGGTTGTGAACATAGCCCAAGACCTCCTCTGACAGAGTACCAAAGAGCCAAGATCTAACAAGCTGATCCGTACAGAACCAAGACTCATACAGAGGATTTGGAGCTTGAGCGGCAACGTTGTTGGTGACGACGGTTGTAGTTGATTCCGGCGGCGTGACAGCACCATTGACAAAGCCGATCAACTTTTGACTGAACAGCAACGATTCCATCTGGGTCTTCCATAAAAGATAGTTGGTGTCATTGAGTTTAAGAGTAACAGAACTGAGAACATGGATTTTACTAGGAAAGGGGTAAGGGTTTGGATCGGCCATAGCTACCTGTTAGGGTTTTCTATGGCTCTGATACCATGAACAAAACAGAGAAAGACAGGGACTTTGAATGTAATATTATTATCTTTTTGCTCAACATTTTACAAAGGGTTTACAAGATGCTTTTATAATAGAGAAGAGAACAGTCTAGAGTAAGACAGCTGGAAAGTTCATGCCTCTCCAATAGATAAGAGCGCGTCATACTTGTTGCTCAGCTCTACACTCTTTGTCGTTCTTGCATGTACAACGTTGGAGGAGGATGACGACCGTTGATGTGAGGAGGATGACGACCGTTGATGATCTCTGGGCCTTCCAGTCATATGGGCTTCTCCTTGGTGTCGAAGGCCCATAGTGTCACTTACACTAACAGATACTTTATGCTTACAAGTGGGAGGAAAGCCAACAGTGCAGCTCAGCTGCAAGAGATAAAATAAAGCATCTAGAGAATGGCGAAGAGTCAAACAATGAAAGTGATCTTGTTTCTGTTGCCGGGAGAGGTCGTTGCTCCGGTAGAGCTTTTGGGAAACTTTATTCAGGTTTATATTTATCTTCCTTTGCTCAGATCACATTTTATATAAGATAGAATACATATTTTTTTTTATGTAAACTTACTATATTTTTCTCTGAATGTTCCAGGGGAGCTTTCGATATGTATGACTTCTTTTTTCAGTTCTCAAAAAAATCTCTTCTTCATTGCCAAACAATATCATGGTTTAGCTGATATTGATAAACTTTATCGCCAATGGTGGTCAAGGTGAATCTATGGCCCTATAAATCTTGAAAGCTTATATGTTTTATTTGGGATCCACTTACTGTTCTTAATCTTACTAGGTATACGGATATGATTGCTTATCCGGGAGGTGGTGTATGCCTTCGAGTCTTCTGCATCTCTTGGGCTTCCGAACGCTTGAATGGTTCCTTGAAACATAGCAGTTTTAGCTTTTGTTCAGATGTATAAAACTTATTTACACTACCAAAGCATGATGGGTATATATGGCAGAATTAATCGTCAGCAGTCAGTGGCGGACCCAAGAATGAACAAGAGACTGGTGCCAAAAACAATTAATAGGGTTAGAAGTGGAATTTTAACTCGGATTATGTGTTGTCATTCCATAAACTTTACTGACTTTACTACCAAGTTTTTATTGTTTTTACATACAAAACAAACATTTATCATTTTTTGGATGTCAGGTGACCCTACTCCTCTTCAAGTAGGTCTGCCCCTGATGGCAGTTAATGGGAAGCTGGCTATTGATTACTAGGTGAATATGCTCTGGCATCACAACTCGTGTGTGGAGATAAACTCATCTGCATCCTATGTTTATCGAAACTGAGTTGAATAGCTCTCTGTGCAGGTAGCTTGGATCTGCCCAATAGGCATTGGGAAGAGAAACCATGTATAATCTCGTCAAGGCCATCTACTTAATTAATGAGGTGAAGCTTCTTGAGACACTTTACTATCCTGTTCTGAAAGTTCAGCAGTAAAACATACAATGTTGTAGCTGAGTAGCTCTAGCATTCTTGTGTATCTTTTTGGTTATTTCTCGGAAGTTGGAAGAAGCATGTGCAACATACGCAATTAGACAGCAAAACAGATTCAAGGACTTTATTCTTGTTTGAGTGCTTGAAACTGAAACAGATATACATTAATGCATGCACGAGAACAAAAGTTCCATCATGCTATTGGTGGTCGCTCAGCTCGTCCAAGATTATCCCACGGACCACGGTGGATGGTGATGCAACTTTTGTCATAAGTGTAGTATAGAATGCTAATGTTCAAAAAAAAGTGTAGTATAGAGGGATATAGAATATCATAGACATTATTAGAAATATTGTATACTTATCATATAATATTACTTATATTTGTATCTACATAGATTAGGAAATATCACTAGTATATATATAGTCCTAACTATTATTCTTATGTGAGTCAATATACAATTCTTCCAATCTTTTATTCTCATCATTAACAATATGTTGTTTTTTTATGTGTGCACTAGAACCTTTATGTTGGCTCTATAGCTTATTCTCGTAAACTTCACACCGTGAATATAAAAGCTTCACCCTCTCTTCTCTCTTCTCTTAGATTTTAGCTGATTTTTCTAATTGATTCTGTGTCGACAAAAGATGATCTCCTGTTGTTTAGGTTAGGAACAAAGCTAAAACAAAAGGAGCTTTTAATCATTACTTTCCATTAATTGATTCGAATATTGTCAAAGTAAACTAGTCTAAGATATACTTCATATATATTTTTTTGTTGAAAAAGGACAAGGTATCACCAATGTTTAGAAAGTCGAAGCATGGATTAATTTATTATACAAAGGAGCAATTGTTTTTTGGGAAAATAGTTTTTTTAAGCCAAAAAATGACTTTCATATCCCATTAGACTAATTTGTTCTTTGTACCATTTTTTTTCTATAATACTCTTTAGTAATTCACAAAATAAATAAAATAAATAGTTTTACAAACCAAATTTTTTTGTAAAAATAGTAATTAGTGATGACAAACCAATATCAACTTATTGGTATTTTTTTTCAATTCTAAAAATGTTTAAATCATAGTTTTATATTTTGTTCTAATAAAAGTATAATCGACATTCTACATAGTAGAAAATATGATATACTTTTTTCATTGAATCTACTATGTTTAGAATACGTGTTCTACATAAATAATGGTAATCTAATAACATTTAGAAAACATATTCTACGCATAACCTATGTTTCTAAAATCCGTAAAAATCGGAATCTATACATTACTAGATTTCTAAAACCAGTAGAAATCGGATTCTACACAATATTATAAATCTAAAACAATTAGAAATCGATTTCTAACATATTTACAGTATTCTAAATATAGTAGAATACATACGGATAAAGACACATTCCAAAAATATAGGAATTGAATATTTGGAAATATTTTATTTCCTTATTTAATAAATCGTTTTAAGAAAAAGTAAAAAAAAAATCATTTAAAAAATCATTTTAAAAAAAGGAAAACAAAAAGAAAATCGTGTTTTAATTAATTATTAAGTTAAAAATTGAAAAAAAAAAACAAAATCTTGTTCTAAACTTCTTCTTTCTTCTCCAGACGCCGTCTTCTATTCATTCACAAAATTTCTCAAAAATGTTTCTGCTATGATTCATATCTATGATTCATGTGGTGTTTGAGATTTGGTTGTAGATTCAGGTTAGACCGGTGCAATCTAGTTAACTTGAACCGATCGATCCATTTTTGTTGTTTGGATTTTTTCGGTATCGAGCAGCCGAGATCGATCAGTCCCAATGCGATCGATCGATCCCGATGAATCATCAAACCTTCATTCTTTACGATTTTTATTTCTGTGAATTTTAAAACACTAATTTTTTAAAAAAATTATTATAGTTAAAAATATTCTAAATATTTACAAATCGGTTTATTGATTGTAACTTCGAAATTTAATTGAAATTAAGGGCAATATGGCCATTTTGAAAATATTTAGTTTATTAAGATATGAATCACATAAAATTAGTTTAATGGGACATGAAAGTCATTTATTTGGCATAAAAAAAACTATTTTCCCTTTTTTTGGAGGGGGCTTTAATGCTTTTGGGTTTTATCTTAAGAGCTTGATGAGGTTTTTTTTTTTTTTTTTTTGATCAAATGATGAGGTTAGTTATGGAATGTATCCGACCAGTTATAAAATGACTGAAGCCAACACAATAATAAGCAAATTTCACTCTCAAGTGTGGGACAAGTTGAATGGCTTTTGAGTTTGATTGATCTCGAGATCTGATGTCAGAACTCAGAAGCATCCTTATGTCGCATCATTATTCTCTATAGTGGTACACGCATTATATGCATATCTACACACCTAGGTATATGAATATACATATCAGTAATTTGCTAAATTTGGTAGACCTACATGGAGACATCATAAAGATATATAATTTAGATCATATCTGGATTTGTCAACTATAAGAAAAAAATACTTTGTTTGATAAGTTCTTCCTCTCACATGGGATCACTTATTCCATTAGCATTAATCATTTAGATTTGCCATGAGTCATCCTATACAAAGATATTTTAAAAATAACAATATACATATATTTAATTGCATAATATAATGTTTTGCAACCAAAATTTATAATCTATTGATTTGTACTATTTCAAAAAATTATTGAGAACAATTATATTTACCATTTTACCCTTACCATATTTACATCAGAACAAGATTTTGAATACTAAACCATAAAACTATCGAGAAATTATAACAACCATATATATTTAGTATTTGCTATGAGTCATCCTATATAAAGATATATTAAAAGTAACAATATGCATATATTTTATTGCATTATATAATATTATGCAACCAAAATTTATAATCTACTAATCTGTACTATTTTAAAAAACTGTTGAGAACAACGATATTTATCATTTTACTCTCACCATATTTACATCAGAATAAAATTTTGAATACTAAATCAGAAAATTATCGAGAAATTATAACAACTATATATATATATGGTTGGCTCCGGTGCTGGTGTAGATCCGTCAAGGTAGCCAGCTATATCATAGCCATCAAGGAGCGCATGAACTTGGAGGTTCCAAGTCATGAAGTTGGTGGAGTCAAGTTTCGTAACGTTGACCATATTCACGTTAAGAAGGGTGTTTTTGTTTAGATCGATGTTATCAACATGAGCATTGTTAGCCATGATTGATTGAGAGAGATGAGAAAGCGTAGAAGAGAAAAAGGAGATGAGAGGAGAAGAAGTGCGGCTGCGCCGTTAAAAAAAATTTAGGGTAATCGATGTGCTCTTGATACCATGTAGAGAATGTATGTTTCGATATATTGATAGTACAAGGCAATTGCCTATATATACAAGAGTAGAGAGGAAGTCTTTAGGTTAACGTATTAACTAAGTTTCCTTAACAGGAGGGAGGAGGATCCCGAGTATCTCTCTATAATATATCTTACATATTTAGTATCAAACTAAAAATCAAAAATTATAATAACAGTTTTATATTCTTATAAGAATAAAATATTATTAATTAATGATTTGCCTCTATTATATATATATATATATATATATATATACAGTTCGTTATATTTTAGATTCTATATTCATTTTAAGCAATATATATATATATATATATATATATATATATACAGTTCGTTATATTTTAGATTCTATATTCATTTTAGCAACAAAATAATAGCAATATATGGATTAATCAACTCTTCTTGATAATAGTATGCGAGCACATAGATATCCTGTTGTTTAGCTAAGCTCGTGTTGATAGTTTCCCACTGACTTTTGTCCCTTGATGGAGTTAGAAAAGTTGCGTCGACATACCACATCACTATCGCATTCAAAATATGGTATTAGTTATTATATATTTTTGAATAAAAAATGGAAATATCAGACTAAGGTTGTTGAGTATTTATTCAGAAACTTCTGTGAAATTATTTATCATCAAGATTATAAAATAGAAAATACATGGAAAATGCATACCAATATATCAATTTAAAAATACAGTTAGCCATTAATAAAGATGATAGAAAAAACTCACTACATAAACAAGAAAATGCAGTTAATATGCAGTTTACATTCGTTTTAACCAACAAAAGTTAGTTATTATTTGAATTGTAGAATATATAGACATAAAAATATTGAGTTGATTACATTTGATTTACACTATCCAAGACAGATTTAGCAAGGGAAGAGTTGTTTAAAAAGACTTCACCTTAAGAGGCACAAGATGGAAAAAAAGAAGCAATTTCGAGGATCAACATTTATGAGTGAGAAGAACCAAAGGCTTTGAACTTCTTAACACACCGCCACCGCTCTCTCTCGCTCTCTCAAATCACAAAAGTAAATTCCTTTTTTTTTCAAATTGTTCTGCTTGCTTTCCCAATGGCTGATTGTTATCAACTGGAAATGGAATCTATTCTTTTCCAATTACTATACTTTTGTCTCTTTCCTCATCCGATCAACGCTTAATCTATATAGTCTTTGGATTCTATCGGAGAGGATATATATGTATGGTGGTTATATAACTCTTCGTTGAAAACCCTTTTGCTCTGTTCTTTTCAGAAACCAAAGATTGTTTTAGGCTTCTTTCTAATCTGGGCAACATAAAGTTTGTAACTTTATCAAAGAAAAGAGACAAACGAGGTCTTGTCGAATTGGTTGATGATTGGGTGTTTGAAAGACCCAGACACATGTTTTGATGAGGGTTTTGCTGTGTAAGATCCAGTGCCCTTCTTTCTTCTGCTTCTGTAAGCCTTCTCCTCACATCCACGCTGCATCAGCCTCGCTTAAATTGGAGGAGAACACGCCTCCTCAAGTTGATGACAATGATGATGATGATGATCATTATGTTGATGCACATGCCGCAGAATGTGTTGATCATGTTGATGAAGATCATGCTTTAGAGGAAAAGGAAGAAGCTTGTGCTGTAGAGGAGAAACAAGAGAAAGGTGAGATCTTGAGAAGCAGTCTCAAGAAGAAGGCGGTTTTGGATTCACCAAGGGAGAAGAAGAAGAAGGTACAGTGGGTGGATTTGATGGGGAAAGAACTTGCTGAGATCCGTGAGTTCGAGTCTAGGTTAGTCTTTTGATATAAAGATTGAATCTTTAAATCAGGTTTCACTCACTATGTTTGGCTTGAGAGTTAGTTGATTTGCATTTGTCTGATTCGTAATTTTGTTTGCAGTGAAGAAGATGATATCAGATATGATGGCGACCAAAGCTGTGTTTGCGTTATCCTGTGATCAGCTAAGCTCAGTTTAGTTTTTGTACTCGGAGATAAAGGCAATGGTGAGAGGTGAAGAAGCTTGCTGGAGATTGGTCTCTGTTCATCTTGGTGGTACTATTGGCTGTAGAGTCCATTTACATTGAGGTAGTGCATATAGTAGAATCTACACTTGCTCACATGTGGTTATATGAAGTTTCTATAAACCATAAACCATCTCCTTCCTCTTGGCAACAGTACTGTGTTTGAGAAAGATCCATGCTTTGTAGACTCTCTAGATCACTCAAAACTGATCATGTTTTCAGGTTAGGTTAGTGTATGATTGTGTATAGTGGTTGATCGGTATGAATTAGCGTCAGATATGAGCCAACGCCCAACATCTGATGACCACATTATTCCCTGGTTCAACCACCTCTTCTCTTTTCGAGCAAACCCGGGTTGGTCTATGCCATGTCAGATAACAGAGGCCCAAATTTTAATTTATTGTTCATTTGTTGCTACCACTAATAGTCCATAATTTAATAAGACAAGCCCAATGTGGATAGCCTTTAAAATCATCAGAACTAGCCCATTAACTTCGAGTTTTTTTTTTTGTCAACCATTAACTTCGAGTTAAAAGGTGAATGTCTTTTTTCTTTGTTCAACGGTAACGTCGTCTAAAAAGATTATTTACACTGGGCGTATGAAAAGTCCCAATATAATATAATAAATTGACAATTTTGGCTCTATTTTCAATATATTATAGATTTATTTTTTTTTCTTGTCAAATATTATATTTAAGATTTGTATATATATTTAAAATATTTACCAAATTATACTGGATAGGAAATTTCATGGTAACTTACCAAAACCAGAGGGGTCTGGTCTAGTGTGACTTTATGACGAAAAAGGAAATAACTTAAAGTGGAAGAAATAAATATTAAAAAAAGATAAAAAAAAGAGAGGAGGAGACGCTCGTGGATCTATTTGAATCACTCGAAGGCTGCAGAGACAAAACCCTTTTTTTCTCCCTTCTTCCCCCGAAAGAAAAACCCTTCTCCTCTTTTTGCTTGGCGGCTGCGGCCACATCTCACCTCACCTCTCTTCCCTTAAACCCTAGATTCGATCTGGGTTTCTCTGATTCTCCCTAGGGTTTCCATCTCTCTCTCTCTCTTTTGGTCGCATCCCGCGTATCCGAGAAGGATCTATCTATCAATCAATCTCCGTTGCCGAATCTGTTAATCATGGCTACCGTTGCTTCTTCACCTGCTGATCGTATCCTTTTCCCTTACGTTTCTCGATCTGTTTTTTCTTTTTCTTTTTTAATTAATTAATAGGATCTCGATTCGAGTCTCGTTTGTCGCTCTCACTCTCTCAGTGACGTGATTCGATTTTTCGTCGTGTGTCTTTCGTAGATTTAGGGTTTCTTTACCCTCTTGTGTGAGTAATTAATGAAAATCAATTGATTTGATTTGATTTTGAAAACGCTTCAGGGCTAAAGATGTTTGCTTTTCACTATTCTAATAATCGTTGGTCTTATGTTTCCTTGACTCACATTGTTTTTTTTTCTAGAATCTGCTGATATGTTGCAGAAACTCACTTTAGATTCACAACCAAAAGGCTCGGAGATTCCTGAACCAAAGAAGGTCTGTGTAGGATTCACATTGTTCTTACCTTTTTACACTTGCAGTTTTGTTGAAAATTAGTGTTCTTTTTGGTGCAGGCTGCTGTTTACCAGTATGGAGGTGTGGATGCACACGGTCAAGTTCCTTCCTATGACCGATCACTGACTCCACTGCTTCCCAGTGATGCTACCGACCCTTCCGTTTGCTATGTTCCCAATGCTTACCAGCAGGCCTATTATTATGGTAGTATAGAATCATCATTATTTACATATTTAACTTTTACCTAAATACTTACCAAGTTTCCCTCTTTTGTTTAACTTTTTTCAGGATATGGGGGTCAAGATTGGAGCGACTTCACTGGCTACAACCCTAATCTTGAGGGTGTGGACATGAATGCTGTAAGTGTGTGTGATTAATAAGTCCTTTCATTCTTTTTGCACTTTTGCTCGTCTTAACATCTTTGATATATTTTTTTTAATAGGGAGTTTATGGAGAGAATGGATCTCTTGTGTATCCTGGATACGGGTACGCTGCATATCCTTACTCGCCAGCGACAAGCCCTGCTCCACAGGTTGGCGGAGATGGGCAGTTGTATGGTGCTCAGCAGTACCAGTATCCTGCCTTTTTCCCCACTGGACCTGTTGCTTCCCCTCCTACCCAGGGAGATCTCTCTGCAAACAAAGCTGGTGGTGTGAAGTCGCTACCTGCCGAAAGCAAGAGTGTTGCATCCGCTGCTGGTGTGGGAAAAGGAAGCAATGGACCCGCTGCAGGGAAACCAAATAACCATACTGCGTTCAACACCTCGAGCAATTTGTATGGAAATGGTGCTCCTGTAGGAGGTTATGCTGCTGGTTATCAGGATGCTAGATTTAACTATGATGGATATTATGGTACTGGTTATTCAGATGTGCAGAGACCTGTTACTGTCAGTGGAGTTGCATCCTCCTATTCGAAGGCGACCAGTGTGCCTTCATCGAGGAATCAAAACTACCGCTCAAATTCCAACTACACGGTATGCTATCTTTCTAAATTGACTTTTATTAACAAACGCAATTATGTTTCAATGGTCTTGAATCAATGTATCCTCTATGCAGGGTGTGCACCAGGCTGCAGCAATGGCAGGCTACGGTACAACTCAGGGGTTGTACAACAGGATGTATCCAAACAAGTTGTATGGCAACTATGGTAGCTCGGGGAGATCTGGTATGGGTTATGGTTCTTCTGGGTATGATTCACGAACAAATGGAAGAGCGTGGGTGAACACATCGGATAACAGATACAGAAGCTGGGGAAGGGGTAACGGTAACTCCTATGGAAACGAGAACTACGCAGATGGTTTGAATGAACTCAACAGGGGACCTAGAGCAAAGGGCACAAAGAACCAGAAGGGTGATTCAGAAGATGGCTTAGAGGTTAAGGAGCAGACTGGTGAATCAAATGTAACCGAGGCTGTGGAGGCAGAGAACACCTGCATTGTTCCTGACAGAGAACTGTATAACAAAGAAGATTTTCCAGTGGAGTATGAGAATGCTATGTTCTTTGTCATCAAGTCCTACAGTGAAGATGATGTGCACAAGAGCATCAAATACAATGTCTGGGCTAGCACACCAAATGGTAACAAGAAACTTGCTGCAGCATACGAGGAAGCTCAGAAGAAGCCTGGCGGCTGTCCTATCTTCCTCTTTTTCTCGGTGTGTAGACAATCTCAAAAATCAAATGCAATGCCTTTTACATTTTGTTTTGATAATACTGAGCTATATTAACCCTCCTTTGTTTGTCTTCCAGGTCAATGCAAGTGGACAATTTGTTGGGCTTGCTGAAATGACAGGACCAGTTGATTTCAATACGAATGTGGAGTACTGGCAGCAAGACAAGTGGACTGGCTCTTTCCCTCTAAAGTGGCATATTGTGAAGGATGTTCCAAACAGTTTACTTAAACATATTACCCTTGAGAACAACGAGAACAAGCCTGTCACCAACAGTAGAGATACACAAGAGGTAACAGACCTGTAAAGCTTTTACGTCTCTTTCAAGTCATGATTTTGTTTTTCTGGTGTTGAGGTTTTTTTTTATTGGATCGTGTTATAGGTCAAGTTGGAGCAAGGTTTGAAGATTGTGAAAATTTTCAAGGAGTATACTAGCAAGACTTGCATTCTGGATGACTTTTCCTTCTATGAGGTTAGGCAAAAGACCATCTTGGAGAAGAAAGCGAAGCAGCAGCAAACTCAGAAACAGGCAAGAACAAGATAACTGTAAAACTTTGTAGTCGTAGTTTTACACCTTTGAGTGTTTCCTCTAACATCTAAATGAATTAAATCTCAACAGGTAAGTGAGGAGAAGACTGCAATCGATGAGAAAAAGGAATCCTCAACTGCTGATAAGGAATCTCAAACTACCGGTGATGCCAAGGTTGATGAGAATGGGTCAGTTGCTAAACCAGTTGGTGTGGTGGCAAATGGTTGCTAGGTTAGTCCATGTAGCTCACGGCTTGAGCTATAGAGAGAACAAGAGAGCAGAAGATAACATTCCCGTTTACACTTTCTCTTGAGAACAAGAAGTGCCGTGAGCTTTGACGCATGGAGGGAAGGAGCTTTTAGTACCTGAGATCCGTTTCTTTACCCTTAGAATTTCAAATCCTAGTTATTTTTTTCAATCTTTTCGTGTTCTCATTTCTCCCCGTCTTTACAATTTTCATTTTTTTTCCCCTTTTTTCAATTTTCAGTTGATCCTCCTACCCTGTAAAAATGCTTATAGGACCTAGAGAAAAGGACACAACAGCAGGGTGGGATTTGTTTTCATTTCTCTTGGATTTTTGGCAGTTTTTTGTTCTTCTGTTTCGTGTTTTTGGTTCAGAATCGACTCTGTTTGAGTTATTTTTAGTGTCCGAGACTTGATGGCATTGGCTGGCCTCTTTACTCTTCTTGCTTTGAAAGTTAATTGAATCATTCCTTAATTACAATTTTCAGTGTAACAATGATTCGAATTTAGGGAATCTAATACACATGGATTATTTACCCAATGGAACAATGATTCGAACTTTAGGGAATCTAATACTACAAACTATTTCATTTGATATCTAAAAATTATGAGAAATCCATAAAAATATCTAAGATGCTTATAACTTACATTTGAGTTGAGTGAGAACTTCAAATTGAGAAACTTCTTTGTATTGGAGATGCTTTTAGATGAAGTAGATATTGAGCATCAATCATTTATAGTAAAACTTCTATAAATTAATAAGGGTCATTTAGCTCAATATACAAATTTTGGTAGGTAATTAGAGAAGTACGCAGTTTTCGAACTTATTTGCAGAAGTGGTGTAAAGTTGGTCTGTGTTGCCCATATAACCCCCAACATATGTCCATCGCCAAATCGTCCCGCAAATGGTCTCCTCCATCGCCAAATCGCCGCCGCCGATAACCACCAGATGTTTGTTCCTGAAGATCGGAGCAGCGCCGTCGTATACAGCACAGGCAGAGATTCCGCAGTAAAGAGTTTGAACGGCTTCGAGGAGAAATCGGTGGTCGTAGTCAGCTGACCGCCGGGAGCGACGTCGTTGGCCATCCATCCTTCAAAGAGGAGAGGCTTGAGCTCCACCATGGCCGTGTAGATCGCCGCTGTGTGCTGCCGGACCGCTTCCGACGATGCAGACCTTGGTTCCGTGAGTTTCCATGGCGGCGTGGGGTGAAGAGGCAGATGAAGACGAGGAGGGAAGTTTTTAATTGGCTGAAAGAGATCCTAACACATGTAATTATCATAGAGAAGCTCGTCTTCTTATTCTTCCAGCACCATCATCATCTTGTTTTTAAAGTTTTTTTCTTTTTAATTTAGGAAAAAGCAGAAGACATCAACGGATCAAATCAGAAAAAAGAAAGAACAAAAAGAGAAATAGAAAAGGAGAGAGATTGCTACAGAGATATGAGTAGGGGCAGTAGAGGTATTATGAAAAGTGTAACAGTGATTTTCCATATACCTAATAAAAGTTGTTTTTATAGCTATCAGATGCAAATTCCCAATTAATAATGTCAAGACTTTGAAATTTTATTAATTTATAAAGATGTTAATTTACAAATGTTTTTTTATTTAGATTTTTTTCTATTTCTGAATATTTTTATTTATATACGAGAAGAAAATATTCTATTTTACCGTATGTACATTATTTAAATTTTAGAAATTTGACTTCCATATTGTTTTATTATCTTATTTTATGTATAATTTTATGTTTAATAGAATTGTTAAGTGGTTGTCGGTATAATTTTACTAAATATTATCAAAATATATTGAAATGCTAAGAAAAATAAGAATTTCATTGTGAATATAAAACCAACAATATAATATTTTAACTTGTACTTATATAAAAATTATATATAGATAGATTATTAATTTATGATTTTAAGGAGACTATATATTTACATAAAATTTTAAAAAAATATTATTATTTTATTATTTTATCGATTTGTGTTATATTTAACATCGGTCCAACTTAGGACCGACAAAATTTATTAATTTATAGAATTTATTAATTTATAGAAATTATTAATTTATAGATTATTAATTTATAGAGTGTCTACTGTACTAAGAAAGATGAAAAAAATGAAAGGTGAGTTGCTTACTAAATCTGGATCTTTTTAATGGTCGAATACAAAAGTTCAGAATTCATATAGCTAACTTATGCAAAGGTGAAGATATCTTTCCAAAATATCTCTATTTTTTCTTAACATTGATATAATATAGATTACTATTTTTTTTTAAATAATAAATAAAGTAAAAGTGGATTATTCATATATCACGGACGCAAAACAATAAGGCGGACAGCTTGGCACGTGGTGCGAGGCAACATACGTCGTTTACTGTCCATATTGATACAGAGCAACCACCCTGGTTTACAGAGTCCACATGAGTCTGTAACACTGTCGACAAAAAAAAAAAAAAAAAAAAAAAAAAAAAGTAAAAGTGGATTATATATTGGATCTTCTATCAGTTCACATATAATTGGGTTTTGGATTTTAAAGAAGTTTTATCTGATTTTCAAATAATATATTTTTTCTTAAAACTTCAATCAAACTATATATCGGGTCAGTTTGTTTATCACCATTGGGTGTAACATTGGGTGAACGTCGTTTGAACCACAGTTCATTATATGTAATAGTCAATGCATGCATTGAGTGTTGACTTTCATAATCTTGTTCTGTTGCATGAGGCGAAAAACCAATGTTGATAATCATCAATTTTGGTAAAAGTAATATTGATCTCATAGTTGTAGACTCAATACAGTAAAAATTAGTTCAGTGAATTATAGTTAGCTCTCTTTTAGTTTATTTTACATTTCTTATCTTTTTTAAAATGGTTTTTCTTTTAAAAATAGAAGATTTTTTTTTTCTTTTCGCAAGACATTTGGAGCAATATGACAAACAGAGTTGAAAAGTGAACAAGGCACATACACACACAATACACGCGCGAGACAAGACAACACACATAACTAGCTATCAGGCCCGGTCCTGGGGTAAAGCTCATAAAGCCCAAGCTTTAGGCGCCAAAGATATTTACATTTTAGGGGCGCCAAAATGCAAAAAAAAATCTCTTTGGTATGGCGGTTTTTTAAAATGTTTTGTTTTTCTACGGGTGGAGAGTTCGATCACACTTCCTTTTATATCACATTATTAATAATGATTGCAAGTAAATGAGCTGGAACAAGATACGACTGCTTTTAAAAGAATCTTTATTTATTTTTAGCATATCGTTAAATATAAAGTATAGAGAATAAATATATAAAAATCTAGTCTATGTTCTCCAATTATTTCCTGTATTCTACTAATTCAAAATTGATCATTTTTAAATTATCTATGTCCTCCATTGTTCACTGACGGTTGCTGCAATTGATATATGTATCAGTTTTTATGTAATTTTATCTTCTTTATCTTTTGTCATAAATTTTATAAAATGTTAATATTTAAAAATGCAAACAAACATAAAATTAGAATAAATTGATTTTTTCTCTTTGAATTTCTCAACAAAAGTACTAATTAACATTTTATAAATTGGATTCAATTAAAAGTGATTTGATTAAATTATAACTATTCTTTAATATCAACAAAACATGTATATAGAACTTTACTGTTCGATAAAAGTTTCGAAGAAAACTGTGAAAAACAGTTGAGAAAATATTTTTTTAACCAAACAAACGGTTATATCATACATCGGTAAAACAATTTCCTTTTGATTAACGTTAGAATATTTGTCATAAGTTATTTAAGCGTACTGTCGATAATATAATAGAACATAAACATAAAACACTTAATTATTCAAAAGTTATGAATAACACTGAAAGAAAATTTGCAAAGTATATTATTGATATTTTTGTACTTTGTCTAAAATTTTAACTATATTAAAATGCAAAAAAAAATGTAATTAAGAGGCAACATTTTTTGGGTGCGCTTTAGGCGCCAACCGACTCCGGACCGGCACTGCTAGCTATATATCGAGAGGGATCGTTATCAAAATGATAGAACAACAAAGAACGGAAGGTATCTTGATCATGAGGCTGCGGTGGCTGACAAGTGACTAATAGCATGTATCTCCAGCTGATTTCGCCTTGCTAACAACATTGGGGGGCGGATCCTGAGTCACTAGGTGTTGCTTCACTAGGTGTTGCTCCTCTTTGCACTGTTGGATAAATTAACTTGAGTTAGTAAGATAAAATGAAATATACAGAGCAAAATCAGATGATAAATAGTTAGGACTGCTTACAAAGATTCCGGAATTGGTATGGTTGAGTTGAAGCTGCATAAGATGAAATTACCAAAGAGAGAACCAGAAACAAAGCAACCAACCACAAATTTCTATTCATTTTCTGTCTCTGTGTTGGTGTCTTTAATTTTTTAGGTTTGTAATATGTCCAGTTACAGAGTAAAACGCGAGGTTTATATAATGAGCAGGCAGTGTGTGGAAATCATATAGCCTTGACCTGAAGAAGATTCCTGACGTAGACAAACATGTGCTTATTCTTTCAACAACGTGTTAACTTATGTCTTTGTCCTTTACTTACGATGGGTTGTTCATTTAACTCGATTTAATCCCATGACTTTGTCCATTTTCACAATCGCCTATGGACCTATGGTAGAGGTCCAATAAACACACAATAAACCCTGTTTGGTGGGGATTCTTTAGTTTTTTTCTTTCTAAATAGAACTATACAAGTGAGAACTGGAATCAATCATGGTAGGCAAAATAGAAAAATATGTCGGTTTTAATCGGGGATTTGACTTTTAAAACTTCAAGGACTTTACAATGATCAAAGTTTGTAATTTTAATAATTTACCAATTACACTTTGGCTTTCCTAAACTTTCTCAAAGTCCCTAAAAACATTAAAAGCTTTAACTTCTACTTTCTCTTCATGTTTCTTTGCTTTTTTTTTAACAGAACTTTAGACTTTTATTTTTTTTCCAAAAGCTACAGCCATTTACTGTTGAACTTTGAAACTGAATGTTACGCATGAACTGAACCATTTACTGAGAAAGATGAGAAAATTTAACGGAGAGTTGCATACTGAATCTGGATCTTCTTGAACTCAGTGATTACTCTCAAAGGCTTTGCAATTGTAAGATTCTTATGAAAAAAAGAATAAGCACCCATATGATTTCCTGACGTAGACAAACTTGAAGAGTCCTGACTGGACTCAGTCGTCCATATCCCCAACATGGCAGAATAGGGACGACTGATGAAAAATCAATGTTTTAAGTTTTTCTTTGTACACTAGAGTAGAGAATATTCAAGTTCATAAAACAATATCGTTTTTTTTTTCTAAATCCATTTGCAATTGTAAATTTTGTAATCATGTTCCATTATATATAAACTTTTTACTAAGCAGTTATAATCAAATTCGTATTAGCAATTTACAAAACCAATAAACCAACACAGAACCGGATTTTTTCATAAACAATAGAACACTAGAAAAATTCACGGTTAACAGAGACTTCATAAGGAGTCTTTTGCAAAACGGCAACAAAGAATGCTCCTGAGAGATCATCATTTCATCATTCTCAGTATCATCTTTTTTTTTTTTTTTTGATCAACTCTCAGTATCATCATCATCGCCACTGTTTCTCCATAAACGATGACAAAGACCTCGAAAACTGCTTCACAAACGACACCGATGACGCCTCCTTCTCCACACTCTCCTCATCTTTATCCCTCCAGAACTTAAGAATAATAAGATTCTCCTCTTCAGTCGACCTCTGCACCACGATCCTCGACGCAAAACCTTTCTTCCTCATCACCAAACAAATCTCAGACGGGTAATTCGAAGTCAACGTCACCAAGTAGAACCAACCTTTATCCGAAAGCAAACGATCAACCACAGGCAAGACTCTATCGATCACACTCCTCCCGTTCTCCCCACCAGCCCAAGCAGAGGCTATCCCTTCCACACCAACCTCGTACTCAGGCGTCGGAACATAAGGAGGGTTCACCACCATCACGTCTACTAATCCAGCGAGTCTCTCCTCTAGACAAGAAGCAATGTCCGTGCAGACAATCTCAGCAGAGACACCATGAGCTTGTAGAGTTTCTCTTGTCACTCTTGCAGCGATCGGGTTCGTGTCGGTAGCTATGTAATGAACGTTGGGAAGATTCTCTTTGAGGAGGAGGATGAGGGAAGTGATGACGTATCCGCTTCCGCAGCCGATCTCCATACAAAGTTTAGGATCATGGTTGATAAGGTTGGTTTGGTCAGCGAGTAAGGCATCAACTAGAGCAAATGAATCGTCGCAGGGCTCGTAGACTTCACGATGGGAGCTCACACGCATGATGTCAGCCGTTTTTGATGACATTTTGGACACTGACAGGGCTATAATAAACCAAACAGTAGTTAGAAAGGTTGGAACTTTGAGAATGGGTAATAAGCAAAATCATTGAAAGTTTGAAACTTTCGATTCTTAGATCATGTTTGTGATCGTCAGACATGAAATTCAATTATGAGATTAATCATGGGTTCTTCTTCTTACACAAAACAAACAGAGTTATTGAAGGAGTTATCTAGTAAGTGAAAGAGAGTTTTACCCACTGAAGATCAAGGAATGATCCAGAGAGAGTGTTAAAGAATCGAGCTTTTGGTGAAAACGCAGTTTTGGGTAGTCTTCGGGACACTTCGAAGAGGGTAGATTTCACCGACGGCGACGGTGACGGCGTAAGAAATAAGAAGAAAAAATGCCTCGAGCTTCAGTAATTAACTTTAAGCCCCAAATTTTGCATTTTTGGATAATTAAATCTTCCATTACATCTTAATCTAATCAGTTGAATTGAGAACGAGCGCAGTGTAATGGGCCTACAGACCCCCTAAGTCGGACGATTGAGAAATAGCAAATACTCTCGCCTTGCCGCCGAGTATAGCCAACCACCAAGTAAATAATAATGGTGATAACATCTTTTTGATCAGGGAAAATCGCATAAAAAACTTCGAGAATGGCACATGGTGACACTTTAAACCTCTAAACTTCGAAGTTTTTTTACTAACAGTTTAAACTTCTAAATTGGCATTCGTATCACAAAAAAATCTTCAATTTGGCTTATTTGTTCATCAAACTAAAAACTTACATATATAACAGGTAATTGTGTGATGTGTCGGTTTTTTTCCGAAAAAAATAATTATTTCATTAATAAAAAACCCAAAAAATCAGAAAACTAATAGTGATGATTTGTCTGTTTCTTAAAAAGTAATAACAATTATTTAATTATTAAAATAAAATATTTTTTAAAACAAATTAAATAATAAATCAGAAAACTAAATAAAAATGGTGATAACATTTTTTTGATTATATAACCTACTTTACTATTTGGCGTTCGACTCATTTACAATAGTTTATTTTTCATGGATTCATCTTCTGATGTTGCGAGGTCTTCAAAGAGGAAGAAAACATCATCAAAGAAACGTAAGTTGTAACATTCCGGGTTTGTGGTACAAGAAAATGTTTAAGAGAATTGATTTGGCTACCTATGTCACCAAAGTTGACTTACCTTTTCCGGAACACATCCTGAAAGAACTCCAGAGTTAAGCGTGCTTGAGCTGGAGTAGTGGAAGGATAGGTGACCTATCGGGAAGTGATTTGCGATAGCGTGTGAATGAGGCCAAAGCACGGGAAAAGATCGGGTGGTGATTGCAGGGTCAGTAAACAATGATTTAAAGCCTTGGAAAATTAACGGACCGACCGCTGGAACGGGATAGGGTCCACGGGCCGAGAGAGCGGACGTGAGTGGCCCATTAGCTGTGGGCGGTGGGACGTTACATAAGCATTTTCTTGAAAACCTTCGTCTTGTAGTCACTTGAGTTTACGGGAAAAAAAATCTATTCCAAAGTAGCCAAGTTCACTACCACTGCCACTGTTTTTCCCCAGCGTCGATTGATGCCATCAAGTTGATAGGGTGAAACTTCTTCCTTTTCGCCAATAAACATTAACCCAAAATATATATCCACTGTTTTTCCTAAAACCTTCATTTGGTTACTTTGTTCTAATATTAAAAAAAGAGTTTATGGGTTTTTCTTTTTATTGTTTGCGACTCTATGCTCTAAAAATATATGTCTAAAAGTATAATTTTTTTGAAATACTTTTTTTGAAACACCTAAATATATAAATATGTATACTTAATTTAGGAGGTAATTCTTAATTTTGAAAACATAACAGGATAATTTTATCTATACTGGTTTTAGAAAATTAGATATGTACTATCTATATAAACCTTTGTAATCCGAAGAAAAACATATAAAAAACACAAGGTTAAAAATTACTTTTGAATAAGAGGAGGATAATCATGAAAACTTTGATGATTTGCTTATTAGTGATTAGTAGTGTCATGATAATAGGAAATGCATCAGAAATGTCGGGTAGCGGTAAGCCTTTGGATCTAGGGGCTATTCCCGATCACAAGGAAAAAACTTATACACCAGTTCACGACTATCGTCGTGGTTGCCAAAAAAGTCAACATTGCCGTCCAGAGTAAAACGTCACATGGTGTTAAAATAATATTTATTACCCAAAAACTCTAGCAAATGATTTCTGATACTATATTTACATATAGACAAAGAATATGCACTATGTAACTATAATATTATTATTGTCGTATCGTTGTACATATTATGTTTCAGTTGTCGGACTATTTTTTCAAGTATTTTTTTGGCATGCAATTACCAGCACAAGTTTGGAATATTGTATTGTGATAAATGTATATATCAATTATCTTCAAATAATATCATATAAATGTATTGTTCACAGGTTTTTTTGACAACTGTTCACAGATATTTATATTAGTCAAAATAACCAAGATAATTAGAATAATATTGTGTTAGAGTTTCTTAATATTCTTGGCAATTAGCCACGAATAACATTGTGACTTATTGTGACTATTATAGCTACAAACACAATCTCTTGTTATTTGTGGAAACTAGCTACGAAACAACGTTGTGGTTAAGTCGTAGAAGAGCGACTACAGATAGCCGTAATTAACCGATAGTCACAAGCTTATAGTCAACGGACTTTTTTTTGCGGCTATTTGTATCTATCTGTTAAATAGCCACAAATTTTAAGAATAGCCAAGACTAATTTTGTAGCTATATTGAACTTTTCTTGTAATGTAAGAAACTTGTCTTATTTTATAATTATTAGTTTTAAGATTTATATCTCCTCATTATAAAAGAAAAATTACTTTTAAAAGTATGTTTAGAGTTGTGATTTTTTTCACGAAAAACTGACATTAGTTTGTTTTTCAAAAAAAAAGTTTGTTTTTCTAACATGCATGACTACTGAGAATATTTTTTTAAAGTAGTTAGAATATCTCAGTAAATATCTTTATACAATTATTAATTTTAAGAGTAGTGTATTTATTTTTGAACAAAAAAAGAGTAGTGTATTTATTATAAAAACTACGTCTTTTCATGCAAAAAAAACTGAACTTTATTAGTTTTAAGAACTGTGTCATTTCATTACAAAAATAAATTAGTTTAATAGATAAGTAAAATATTCTAATAAATATCTTTCTACAAATAGTTAGTTTAATGAGTTTTGTCTTCTAATTATATAAGATAACTTATTTTCTTAACACATTTATTTCTTCAAAAAATTTGTAAATGGTTCTTAATAAAAGATAAAGTTATAAAATATATAATATTTAATTTTATAAAATGAGCCTCCCAAACGATATCGCTTGGATTCCTTACCTAGTCTAATTAATAATAATTTATCAAATTTAATATTTTAGGTATGTTTACTATCATATCTCACTGTTGATATTGTGTCTAAATAATATATACAACTTAATAAAATATATAGATGTTAATTATACATTTTTGTTGTATGATGAAGTCCAAATTTATATATTAAGCTTATATCCTAATAAACAGTTAAAAACATATTAAGCTTATATCATAATAAAAGTAATAACTCCATTCAAATAATAAACAATTCAACTATTACACTTTTAAGACTAACATTATTTTTACTATTGAAAAAATTCCATAAAAATTAAAATTTGATACAATACAAATATAATCAATATAAATAAAAAAAGTAAATAAATAAAATACAATTCCATGCAGAAGATTCATCTCAGTCTAAAAGGATTTAATATATCAAATAAATAAAATAACGCAGACTAAAATTTCTCTTTGAGTGCATATATGAAACACAGTTAGCGAATATTTATATGAGACTGAAGTACTGAGTCTATTTGAAAATTACATGTTCTTCCAATGGTATACGTAAAATATACTTCATATTTTTGCATATTAGATCATTCATCATGTTTTGTAAAAACATTGTTTTCCCAACTTAAATAATCAAAATATGCTTTATACTTTTCCATCAATTCTAATGCCTTCCTCTTGATGATATTGAAGTATAATAGTTTACTTAAGTATGTGTTATAATATGTTTAGTAATATTTGCTTGGTTTGGGCTCCAATTGAAATTTAGTTTGACAAAACAAATCCACTTTCTAATTTTGAAATGATATAAAGAATATAATATCAGATCTTCAAATTGATATAAAATAATGTATATCCTTCCATTTCAAGAAGAATATATTTTTTGAAATTTTTCACAAAATTTTAAATAAATTTTAATAAATTATCATGTATATATTTAGACTTTGATTTCTTTTGCAATCATCTTTTTTTGAACGACTTTTTGCAATCATCTTAACATCAATAAATACACTACAGGATGTATCCAAACAAGTTGTATGGCAACTATGGTAGCTCGGGGAGATTTGGTATGGGTTATGGTTCTTGTGGGTATGATTCAAGAACAAATGGAAGAGCGTGGGTGAACACATCGGATAACAGATACAGAAGCTGGGATCTTTATCTCAACAAGTACTGGCAGCAAGACAAGTGAACTGGCTCTTTCCCTCTAAAGTGGCATATTGTGAAGGATGTTCCAAACAGTTTACTGAAACATATTACCCTCGAGAACAACGAGAACAAGCCTGTCACCAACAGTAGAGATACACAAGAGGTAACAGACCTGTAAAGCTTTTACGTCTCTTTCAAGTCATGATTTTGTTTTTCTGGTGTTGAGGTTTTTTTTTTTTATTGGATCCTGTTATAGGTCAAGTTGGAGCAAGGTTTGAAGATTGTGAAAATTATCAAGGAGCATACTAGCAAGACTTGCATTCTGGATGACTTTTCCTTCTATGAGGTTAGGCAAAAAAAGACCATCTTGGAGAAGAAAGCGAAGCAGCAGCAAACTCAGAAACAGGCAAGAACAAGATAACTATAAAAATTTGTAGTCATAGTTTTACAACTTTGAGTGTTTCCTCTAACATTTGAATGATTTAAATCTCAACAGGTAAGTGAGGATAAGACTGCAATAGATGAGAAAAAGGAATCCTCAACTGCTGATAAGGAATCTCAAACTACCGGTGATGCCAAGGTTGATGAGAATGGGTCAGTTGCTAAACCAGTTGGTGTGGTGGCAAATGGTTGCTAGGTTAGTCCATGTAGCTCACGGCTTGAGCTATAGAGAGAACAAGAGAGCAGAAGATAACATTCCCGTTTACACTTTCTCTTGAGAACAAGAAGTGCCGTGAGCTTTAACGCATGGAGGGAAGGAGCTTTTAGTACCTGAGATCCGTTTCTTTACCCTTAGAATTTCAAATCCTAGTTATTTTTTTCAATCTTTTCGTGTTCTCATTTCCGCCCCCGTCTTTACAATTTTCATTTTTTTTCCCTTTTTTTTTCAATTTTCAGTTGATCCTCCTACCCTGTAAAAATGCTTATGGGACCTAGAGAAAAGGACACAACAGCAGGGTGGGATTTGTTTTAATTTCTCTTGGATTTTTGGCAGTTTTTTGTTCTTCTGTTTCTTGTTTTTGGTTCAGAATCGACTCTGTTTGAGTTATTTTAGTGTCCGAGACTGGCATTGGCCTCTTTACTTTTCTTGCTTTGAAAGTTAATGAATCATTCCTTATTTACAATTTTCAGAGTAGGAACAATGATTCGAACTTTAGGGAATCTAATACACATGGACTATTTACACATGGAGTCAATGATTCGAACTTTCAGGGCATCTAATAAAGGTTTTCAAATTACTCAAAACTATTTCATTTGATATCTAGAAATAATGAGAAATCCATAAAATATCTCAGATGCTTATACTTATATTTGAGTTGAGAACTTCAAAATTGAGAAACTTCATTGTATTGGAGATGCTTTTAGATGAAAGCAAGTAGATATTAAGCATCAACCATTTGCTACGAAAGATGAAAAAATTGAAAAGTGAGTTGCTTACGAAAGCTGGATCTTCTTGATGGTCGAATACAAAAGTTCAGAATTCATCATATAGCTAACTTTTGCAAAGGCGAAGATTTATTTCCTAAATATCTCTACTATTTCTTAACACTGATATAATATAGATTACCATATTTTTAAAAATAATAATTTAAATCAAAGTGGATTATATATTGGATCTTCTATCACTTCACATGCTGATTGGGTTTCGCAAGTTGGATATTAAAGAAGTTTTATCTGATTTTCAAATAATATATTTTCTTAAAACTTCAACCAAACTATATATCTTGGGTCACTGTGTTTATCAATTACAGATCCGGGTCAGGTGTAAAACATTGGGTGAACGTCGTTTTTTGCACCACAGTTCGTTATAATATGTAATAGTCAATGCATGCATTGAGTGTTGACTTTTATAATCTTGTTCTGTTATATTCTCCTTTTACTTGTACAAGTTCAAAATTTTGATATATAAAGAACCGAGCCGAAACCCATCCTAACCGAAATATTTTGGGTATTATATCGAATCAGTTTTATATACCTGTATTTATGCTAGTATTTGTAGATTTAATATCCAAAATGTATAAAGATATTTCAAGGGTTCTATATTAATTGAAATTTTTTAGAAGTAGTCAAAGGTAAATTTCTAAAATAGGTAAACAATACTAAAACACCAAAAAATACTAAAAATGGGTATTGATTCCCAATCAAAATATTCAACTTGAACCGTTTTTATGTTAGGTTTAGTTATTTGGCATACATTATTCTAACATATATGTTAAATATTATTTTATTTTTATATTTTGTAAAATTTAAAATATGTGTAAATTTAATTTTTTTAAGAAATAATTTAAACATGTTATCTGAATACGAACCAAAATTCCTAAATACCCGAATGGGGTTAAAGTTATTATCCCCGATAACCCAAAACACGAAGACACTCAAACAGAACCTAAATGGATACCTTATCGGCTATCCGCTATCCCTACCTGAAATGGTTCAGATCTTAGACAGAGTTATAAACGTATATGAGACATAATTTTTGTCAACTGAACCTGATCCGAAGATATATAAAATCCGAATGCAACTAGGGGTGAACCTGAGAACTCAAAAATCCCGAAGGCCACCCCTAGTTCTTATGGAAAAATGTGATTTTTTTTGTTGTGGTGAGAAAAAATAAATTTTACGTTTTTGACAAAAAAATATGATTTTGGGGTTGTGGTGGAAAAAATTATTTTATAGGCTTTCGAACAATATCTGATTTTGTTTTATTGATAAAAAAAATTGATTTTTATTTTTCACAATAAAGTATCACTTATATAATAATTGTTTATTGGTTTGGAATAAGCGAACCGGAGCTTTCCATTACGCCAGAGGTGGCAATACATATTGTCACCATTATCTAGAGAAGATGTAGGAAAGTAGAACGTAGGAGTACTAGAAAACAAACTAAATAGAAAACAATATTATGTCAAATTTTATTTTAGTTCTGAAAACATGAAATATTAGTATAAGTGTCTGTCTTATTGATGTACAAAGTAGTGTTTATATACATGAAGTAGAATAATAATCTTTACGGGTTTGTATATATGAACAATTACATTATGGAGGTCATCATTATCTAGTCTTGATTCTTATATCTACGGCTCGGAAAATATCCGAACTTGAAAACCCAACCTGAACAAAAACGAATTGTACCAAACTGGAACCAAAACTATAAAATTTTGGACATTTTCTCTCATATTAGTGATGCATTTCTTGTATCGAAAAAGGAAGTTAGCCATTCTTATAGGCGCAGTAAGTCATATAAGTTGGTCCATCTAAAAATATCTAAAACAAAGACATATTTGAAGCTACCTGAACAAGGTATGTGTGGAAAATATGCATACAGACAAAATTCCAAGATTAAGGGTTCAATCAAAAGCTTAAAATAGTCAATTATCTTAACCAATAGAGGGTACTACTGTCTCCAAAATCTTATTAAAACCATCTTGATCCCAAATCTTACTGTTGGTTAAAAGAGTTTCTTTCCGTTCTTTTGCTTATTTTTCACAGATCTTTTGGCCTCTAATGAAAAATCTGAATATTATAGTGAAGAGTAGCTTACAAAAGAGAGACAAATAATAGAAACGATTTAGTAGCCAATTTCAAGCAAATTTATTTTCCTGGCAGGATAATAAGATAAGGATTTTTTTTTATTTACTGACATTTCTTTTGTAACACTGGATCTGCTACATCAGTTGTTAGTTTATCGTCTGCAACTTCAGTTTTTAAATTCTACATTCAATTACTGAAACATTCTCAGTGCCAAGAGAACTTATACTAATTGCATAGCACCTTATAGCTATACAGTCGACAAAGTACCTAGTATATTTGATAGTTATAGTACCTTAAGTTCTGATTCCCATAAAAAAAAAGCCAGAGAGGTGGAAATTATATATACTATTTCTTTTCTAAAAAATTTTCAAATTTTTATTTGTATTGAGAAGTGTGAATTTAGATGTTTTAAATAAATAAATAAACTGGACACAGAGACCTAACATATAACAAAATTAAATCAAAATCTTTACTAGAATGTCTACCAAAATGTTAAAAACTAACTATTTTTGAATTAGAAGTGGGGATGAATCCATTCCAGTTTTTTTCTGTCTATATTAACGAGTATGACAAATCATACAAGTGTTCCTCGTTGTTAAGTTAGTAAATACATTATTCAATGCACATCTCTTATATAATAAAGCACAAGTCACATTACTAATTAGAATTTGACATGTGGAAAATATTTAGAAAATAAAAAACATTTGATTAAAATAAAATATTTGATCCCTAATTTTAAGCAACTACATTCTATTTAAAAAAATCTCATCTACATCAGAGCAGTTAATCACGATGTTAAACTGCTTTTTTCTACAAATATTTTAAAAGTTAATCACGATGTTAAACTGTTTTTTTTCGACAATATATTTTAAATGTACTTATATTTTTATTTCTTCATTTTGGCGATAACAAAATAACATATTCTCTTTTCTCAACTAAAATTTCAGTTTTGTTTTCCATCGGTTTCTTCATATCCTCTTTCCTCTTTTTCTCTACCAATTCAAAACTTTTGTTATTCATCCCCTCGATTAATAATTTTAAGTTCATCACGACAAAGTTTTTTGATCGCAACAGTTGATTACAGTTGTCTTTCTACTTTTTTGTGTGGCAGTGGAGTTTTAATTCACATGAAAAAAAAAGATTGATACTGGTAATGGTATGGTGATTTTGAAGAAATTGATACTGATACGGTGATTTTAAAATACTTGGTTTTAGATCACTATAGTATTGCTAACTTAGAAGTTTCCTTTATCAATTAATCTACAGGTCACATGGTCGTGGTTTGGAGAGATGGGGAGGAGCCTCAAGCTTTGGCCTGACAAATAAGGTTTGCATGTTTTCCACGTTTTACTACGTTTCCTTCCCAAATTTTGATTTATTGATCAATAATTTTTCAGTAGTGATAACTGCAATTGAGTTGGACAACGAGTCAATAACAGTTTTTCAGTTTTGAAAATTTTCTGATTAACAATGTTCTAATAATTTAAAAACAGTTTACTGACCCGTGCGTAGCCGGGCGATAATACTAGTATACAATATTTGATCAACACAAACAAGATATTTATTATAAAGAAAACATAGGTTTTCGAGACCATTATCTTTATGGCCTTTGTGAAAAATAAAAAGTAATAAAAATTATTCCAACTTAAATTGTATAAACATTTAAATGAATATAAATAAAATACTTTTAAAGATTTACATTATTTACGAAACAATTATTTTTAATATTCAGAATTTAAGATACAATGATGGAAAACAAATTTCAACAGCCAAGCTACATCGATTCAGTTTTTGTTTGGCATAGAATCTATTATTATCCATATAAAATATAACTGATAGATCTGGATAAATTATTTCTGTTTTTAGTTACAAAATTCATTATAATTATTTTTTAAAATTAACTACATCTATACTTAATAAAATGTCATCAAAAATTTTGTTTGTTTTTTGCAGAAAATCCATAATTATCCATGTTATCTGTACGTAACAAATTTACGCCCCTATAAAGGTTTTATTTTCTTCTATATTTCTTCATTAAAAAAACAAAGCAAATTCTTTTAAGTAAAAATGTTTTCTCTTAGATTTCTTTTATGTTGTCTCTTAATAAGTAGTGCATGTGCCACAATCGTTTCTCATGATGGTCGAGCCATCACCATTGATGGTCATCGCCGAGTCTTTCTTTCTGGTTCAATCCATTATCCTAGAAGCACTCCTGAGGTATTTATTATACCATAAATGAAACACTATGAGTGGTTTATTCTTCTATGTTTGCTACTAGTTAAATTCGTTTTTGTTAATATGTTTAGATGTGGCCGGATCTTATAAAGAAAAGTAAGGAAGGAGGTCTTGATGCGATTGAAACTTATGTTTTCTGGAATGCCCATGAGCCTACTCGCCGTCAATATGATTTTTCTGGAAAACTAGATCTTATTAGGTTCATAAAAAGCATTCAAGATGAAGGACTATATGTTGTTCTTCGCATAGGACCATATGCATGTGCCGAGTGGAATTACGGGTAATATAATAAAACAAATATAGCTAGTATCCCTAAGTACATTATATATATATATATATATATAGATTCGTTTAATTAGTCTTCATGATTAACATTTTATATGGTGGTATTATAGTTTCCTTTATAATATTTAGATCGGTAAATAGACCAATTATTAATTTTATTTATCAATATACCAAATATATATATATATATATATATATATATATATATATATATATATATATTAAATGTCAATAGGTAGTTTCTATAAATGTACATATATATATATATATATATATATATATATATATATATTGATGATAAATTGTCATAATGATTTAGCATCTTGTATTTCGATATTATGGTTTTCCATGTAATATATTAAACTGTCAATTTTCTAATCATTTTTAAATAGAGGATTCCCTGTGTGGCTGCACAACATTCCTGGAATGGTATTCAGAACTACAAACAAAGCATTTATGGTAATTTAACTCGATGAACAATACATTTTTTTATCAAACATGTAGTATTATTGTTAATTAAATTTTCTATGGATGATATTTGTATAGGATGAGATGCAAAACTTCACAACTATGATAGTAGACATGGTCAAGAAAGAAAATTTGTTTGCATCACAAGGAGGTCCAATTATTCTTGCTCAGGTAATCAATCTTATTTTTAAATCCATTATCTATCTGGTACTGTTTTATACATTTCTTAACATAATTCTATTTTTAAAAATTATTAATCATGCAGATAGAAAATGAGTATGAAAATGTAATGGGACCATATGGAGAAGTGGGCAAATCATACATTAAGTGGTGTGCGAACATGGCCCAAGCTCTTGATGTTGGTGTTCCATGGATAATGTGTCAACAAAATGATGCTCCGCAGCCTATGGTAACAAGATCAACCTAGTTCTAATGAATATTTCTTTTTGATCAAAATTATAATGAATATTTATTTTAAAATATTCAAAGGTTAACTATTTAAAATCATTTTATTTTATAGTTGAACACATGTAATGGCTTTTATTGTGACAATTTTGAACCAAACAATCCCAACACTCCTAAGATGTGGACTGAGAATTGGACCGGATGGTTAGTTTTATTTTCAGTTAAATTAAAGATTTTTCTTATTTTTTAAAAAAAAATTATAACCGATAAATGTGTTGTGTCTTATATTGTTTTAGGTTTAAGCAATGGGGTGGTAAAAATCCGCATAGAACAGCCGAAGATGTTGCATTTTCTGTTGCAAGATTTTTCCAAAGAGGAGGAACTTTTAATAACTATTACATGGTAAAATATAATAATGAAATTTTAATTTATTTAATTAAATGAGCACAAAATGTAGTAAATAACTAGAAGAATTATTTACTTCAAAATATTTTTATTTTTGAAGTACCATGGAGGCACCAACTTTGATAGAACGGCAGGTGGTCCATACATCACAACTTCATATGATTATGATGCTCCCCTCGACGAATATGGTAAATTTAAACATATTCATATTTTTAAAACTATTTTAGATGTTTCTAGTTTTAGTAACATGAGAAACTTGATTAGGTAATTTGAACCAGCCAAAATACGGGCATTTGAAACAACTTCATGATGTTCTTCATTCTATGGAAAACACTCTCACATAGGGGAACATCTCCACCATTGACTTTGGAAACTACATATCAGTAATATTCTTGTTACTATTTAAATGGATTGTACATGTTATTCATGAATTAATTACTTATCATGAACAATTATTATAGGCAACAATTTATACAACCGAAGAAGGATCCAGCTGCTTTTTTGGAAACGCAAATGAAACTTCAGATGCAAAAATTAGTTTCCGAGGAGAATCTTATGTTGTCCCAACTTGGTCTGTTACCATTTTACCGGATTGCAAAACTGAAGCTTATAACACCGCTAAGGTAGTTTTTTTTAGATTTTCTTTTAGGGATTTTGAATTTTCGTATTAACAACCATTGTTCATTCAAAATTGCAACCAAAATTCATTGATTTGTTGGTTTTAAATTTATAGATTACCACTCAGACTTCAATGATGGTTAAGAAACCAAACGAAGCTGAAGATAACCCTTCAACTTTAAAATGGTCATGGAGACCAGAGAACATGGACAAATTTCTTTTGAAAGGAAAAGGAGAATCTACAAACACACAACTCTTTGATCAGAAAGTAGTAACCAATGACCAAAGTGATTATCTATGGTACATGACTACCGTTAAATTTAGAAAACGAGATCCATTTTTGGGTAAAAACATGTCTCTTCGCATCAATAGTACTGCTCATGTCCTTCATGTTTTTGTCAATGGAAAACATATTGGTAAGTAATCTCATGTATATGTTTTTGAAATCTCTACAACACTAGCTTACCATTAATAATCTTTGATTTATGTTTTAGGTAGTCAACACGCTGAAAATGGAAAATTTCACTATATTTTTGAAAAAAATGCAAAGTTTAAGTCTGGCCGTAATGTCATTTCTCTTCTTAGCATTACTGTGGGACTTCAGGTAAGTTATAAAATTTTACATTATGTTGTATTTTTAGGTCAAAAGCTCTTTTAAGTACTAACAAAAAAATTGTCAATTTTTTTAATAGAACTATGGTGCTTTCTTCGAAAGTGCACCAGCTGGAATCACTGGACCCATTGTTATTATCGAAAAAAGTGGTGATGAAGCCATAGTTAAGGACTTGTCTGCTCATAAATGGAGCTATAAAACTGGATTGAATGGGTTTGAGAACCAACTCTTTAAAACTGAATCACCGTCTAAATTTTCATTTGAAAGCGTACCATTGAACCGAACCATGACTTGGTATAAGGTAAGTATATATTACTATTCATAAGACAACTAACCAAACACCTGTTGATTTAGTATCGAATCAGATCATTTTATTTTGTCTTTCAGACTACGTTCAAGGCTCCATTGGGAAATGACCCAGTTGTTGTCGATCTTTTGGGACTTGGAAAAGGTACAGCTTGGGTCAATGGAAACAACATTGGACGTTATTGGCCGGCATTCATTTCAAGCTCTGATGGTTGTTCTGAGAAATGTAACTATAAGGGAGCTTATCATTCTGAAAAGTGTCAGACCAATTGTGGAGAACCTACACAAAGATGGTACATTTTCTACATCTTATTTGGTTAAAATTCAGATGATTTAAATTTTAGACTGAGGAAAAATCTCTTTTATTGACTATTTTCTTGAACAGGTACCATGTTCCTCGTTCTTTCTTGAACGCAGAAGGAGATAACACACTAGTTTTGTTTGAGGAGATGGGAGGAAACCCATCGCTTGTCAATTTCAAAACTACTAGAGTGGGAAGTGTATGTGCTAATGTCTATGAAAAAAATGTTATTGAACTTTCATGCGATGGGAAACCCATTTCGACCATCAAATTTGCCTCATTTGGTAATCCTGATGGCAGTTGTGGATCTTTCGTAAAGGGAACTTGTGAGGGAAGTAACAACCCTGTTGATATTCTCACAAACGAATGTGTCGGAAAAGAGAAATGTTCCATTGATGTCTCTACTGAAAAGTTTGGAGCACCAGATTGCAGTGGTGCTGCTAGAAGACTTGCTGTTGAAGCTATATGCTAAATGTTTTTCTAGATTTATGGTGTTTCCTTATCTTATCTCTAAATTATGTTGTAATTTTCATTTTCAAAGATTTAGGTCCATTTAGTCATCACCACCGTGATTTTATTCAATGAATGAACATATTATTACATACTAGAGGTTTTGCCCGGGCTACGTCCGGGTCTAAACAAATAGCATTTTATTATATATTTATAACATAGTACATTTATGTTATAAAGATAGAAATAATAAATTGAACTAAAATGAGTAAGACTCACAATTGTTTTTCTTTACTATCAAAAATATGCATGGTATAGTGAACGAATGCAAAATGAATAAAGAATTTATTGACCCTAAGTTGTTCTCCAAAATATTTTTTTCTTACATATTTAGGTTATTATGAGGAAGCGTAGAAATGACACAAAGAAGAAGAAAAAATAATGGGTGGGTCATGGCCATGTTCTGGTGTTGGCAATGAACATTGGCGTGTTCCGCCGTTTCTTGAACACTTGAACACGTCCGGTCATTACATTATTAATCTAAACATTACGTATATTTTCTGTTATATGTGTTATTTATATCATATGTATGTTTTTATTTATATCTTATTTAATCTTTATAATTTATTTTTTTACGATTAATCTATTTTTATAATTATAATTAGTAAAGCTAATTTAAATACTCATTGCGTTAAATAAAACAACTTTAAAAAATGTCTTGCAATCTAGCTATTGTTAAAAATTTATTCTGGATTAAAATTCAGTGTAAAATGATAATCAAAATATTCTCAATAGATATTCACATTGTATTTATATTTTATTATTATATATTAGTTGGTTTTAAAACTGATATTTTTTTTAATACAATCAGGTTATTAGTTATTACACTGTTATAAAAATAATCTTCTCTATACCAATTACGGGGATTTTGTGAGGATCGTTTGGATCATTTGTGGTTCAATCCTTACGATTTCCTTCAATCATGCACGCTCTCAAACACTACTTTTTGAGCTTTCACTTCGACTTTACATTGTCATGATCCTTTTGTGATCATATTTTTCCCTTTCTTTAATTCTAGTGATCTTTCAAGTAACTTTTGTGAGCTTTGTCCCCAACTTTTGGAAAACATAGCCTATGGTCAACAACAAATACGAAGCCAAGCATAATCAGTAACAAAATATAAAAGACATAATGAACATTATTCTTAATTTTATAAAATAAATTACAATTTTGAAGTGAATAATGAAGAAAAGTAACAAAACCTTTTGGAAATAAAATTACCTGTATTTCATGGATAAAACCCTATTGTGTCCTAAGCTAAGAATATTATTTATTACAGACCATGTGATGCATGTGGGAACTCATATATACAACTGTAAATTTGTCTTTCATAATTATTGTGTTTTTTCGTCGGCTTAAGTCTTCCCAGTCAGCCTGATTAGATCGCCAAACCTACCCAAGATTAGAAAACAAACATTGCTTTTAGACATCTCAGACAGAACATCAAATTTATATTTTAATATGGCTCTGCTGATTACTTAGCAATCTATCTAACAATAAATGAAAAGAGGAATGAAAGGTAAATGAGCAATCTATTCTGGCACATGATTGTATAAGTATATTATATAATATGATAGTTAACTTGATAACTTGCAAACTTCCTCAGCCGCTTGATAGTACATGAAAACATACCTACTATATCAGCTTTCTTAGTGTCTCATATTCATCCAAAGAATTATATATCGTCAGAAATAAATAGACAGCAAGACATAAGCACTTCTATTGTACATAGCACAATCAGAGTTGAGAACAACAACCTGTGACAAACACATAATCATCCCTGCACGAAAAATGGAAAACTGACTTGAAAAAATAAAATTTCTATTCTCTGTTGACACATGGGTTTTGAATGGAGTTTCTCTTATGGTTTACCTTTATGCATGGGAAGCTCGTTTCTATTTGCGCAAGAACCATCATTATAAGTCTTCCATCCATCTCATTCAGTGGAGCATTGATCTTGTAACTGCTAAGAAAAAGAACTATGGCTACAATTCACAGCAACAAAAAGGATTAAAATCCAAAAAAAAAGCTTACTTGTACGATGTGTTTCAGTGACAGAGAAAGCTTTTGATGCCGATTGTGTAAATATCAATCATAGAATCTGCCAGCTAAGTCTTTTCCAATTGAGTGTCTTCCGAACTGATGGCACAGCGAATTGAGAATTAATAATTGATTTTTATTGTTTATTTTAAATGAAATGCAAGCCATATGAATTAGGATACAAACACGGAGATGAACATATACCACTGACAAACAGTTTTCCATGACTTGTGGAAACAGTATAGGGTTATGTTAATCAGTAAAAGATCACACCTGCTTGTTGCAGAGCAGCAGTTCTAAGCTAACATGTATCCCCCTGTTTCTTGACTCCCATAAGTGGATTAAACTGAAGCGTAACTCCGAGTCGGAGAGGCCTGGTGTGATGGTGTTGAAAAATGGAGCCGGCCGGAGACTTGGCTAGAGATTTTGTATTTCATTTGGAGGATTCATATGTTGAGACTCAGGGGACTTCCCATATGGTTTCATCGCCATGGATTGAGGTTATAGCACTTCTAGGGTTTTGATTTGTACACAGAAAGAAGATTAATATATAAAGAAGGGGGAAAAGTGGGAGACAAAACAAAATCATAAAGAAGAAATTGATTGATCAAATTAAAGGGGAGTTTTGATTGTGTAGAAGTGGATCGATCAAAACTCAGTAGCTATGGTTTCAAGCGGGGAAGACGAAGAGGTAGAGGGATAGATCCTCGTGACTTCCATCGTCGCGTTGCTTTTGTTTTTTCAGAACTCAAGAAAATAAAAACTGAAGCCCAAACATAATGTAAAAGAAACCCACACGTAAGCTCAGATACTTAAACCCGTACGACGTGTATTAAGGAAATGTCGTGATTGGATGAATATTTTTACTGATGTGGATAGGCTAAAAACTCAGGATATTTTCCTTTTAATATAGTATAGATATATATATAGATATAGATGAGACGAAAAACCAATGTTGGTAAATAATTTTGGTCAAAGTGCTGAAGAAGATTCTGACCTAGACATCTTTTTGATTATATAACCTACTTTACTATTTGGCGTTCGACTCATTTACAATAATTTATTTTTTATAGATTCCTCTTCTGATGTTGCGAGGTCTTTAAAGAGAAAGAAAACATCATCAAAGAAACGTAAGCATTTTCTTGAAAACCTTCGTCTTGTAGTCACTTGAGGTCACGGGAAAAAAAATCTATTCCAAGGTAGCCAAGTCCACTACCACTGCCACTGTTTTTCCCCAGCGTCGATTGATGCCATCAAGTTGATAGGGTGAAACTTCTTCTTTTTCGCCAATAAATATTAACCCAAAATATATATCCACTGTTTTTCCTGAAACCTTCATTTGGTTACTTTGTTCTAATATTAACAAAAGGGTTTATGGGTTTTTCTTTTTATTGTTTGCGATTCTATGCTCTAAAAATATATTTCTAAAAATATAAATATGTATACTTGATTTAGGAGGTAATTCTTAATTTTGAAAACAGAACAGGATAATTTTATCTATATTGGTTTTAGAAAATTAGATATGTACTATCTATATAAACCCTTGTAATCCGAAGAAAAACATATAAAAACACAAGGTCAAAATTTACTTTTGAATAAGAGGAGGATAATCATGAAAACTTTGATGATTTGCTTATTGGTGATTAGTAGTGTCATGATAATAGGAAATGCAGCAGAAATGTCGGGTAGCGGTAAGCCTTTGGATCCAGGGGCTATTCCCGATCACAAGGAAAAAACTTATACACCAGTTCACGACTATCGTCGTGGTTGCCAAAAAAGTCAACATTGCCGTTCAGAATAAAACCTCATATGGTGTTAAAATAACATTAACTACCCAAGAACCCTAGCACATGATTTCTGATACTATATTTACATATAGACAAAGATTATGCACTGTGTAACTATAATATTATTATTGTTGTATCGTTGTACATATTATGTTTCAGTTGTCAGACTATTTTTTTCAAGTATTTTTTTGGCATGCAGTTACCAGCACAAGTTTGGAATAATGTATTGTGATAATGTATATATCAATTATCTTCAAATAATATCATATAAATGTATTGTTCACATTTTTTTTGACAACTGTTCATATTTATATTAGTCAAAATAACCAAAATAATTAGAATAATATTGTGTTAGGGTTTCTTACTATTCTTGGCAATTAGCCACGAATAACATTGTGATTTATTGTGACTATAATAGCTACAAACACAATCTCTTTTTATTTGTGGAAACTAGCTACAAAACAACGTTGTGGCTAAGTCGTAGAAGAGCGATAACGGATAGTCAACGGAATTTTTTTGCAGCTATTTGTATCTATCTGTTAAATAGCCACAAATTTTTAAGAATAGCCAAGACAAATTTTGTAGCTATATTGAACAGTTCTTGTAGTGTAAGAAACTTGTCTTATTTTATAATTATTAGTTTTAAGATTTATATCTCCTCATTATAAAAGACAAATTACTTTTAAAAGTATGTTTAGAGTTGTGACTTTTTTCACGAAAAACTGACATTAGTTTGTTTTTCAAAAAAAAAGTTTGTTTTTCTAACATGCATGACTACTGAGAATATTTTTTAAGTAGTTAGAATATCTCAGTAAATATCTTTATACAATTATTAGTTTGGTCGACAAAAAAAAACAATTATTAGTTTTAAGAGTATTGTATTTATTATAAAAATTACGTCTTTTCATGCAAAACAAACTGAACTTTATTAGTTTTAAGAACTGTGTCATTTCATTACAAAAATAAATTAGTTTAAAAGATAAGTACTAATAAATATCTTTCTACAAATAGTTAGTTTAATGAGTTTTGTCTTCTAATTATAGAAGATAACTTATTTTCTTAACACATTTATTTCTTCAAAAAAATTATAAATGGTTCTTAATAAAAGATAAACATATAAAATATATAATAATTATTTTTTTATAAAATGTGCCCCCCCCCAAACAATATCGCTCGAATTCCTTACCTAGTCTAATTGATTTATCAAATTTAATATTTTAGGTATGTTTACTATCATATCTCATTGTGATATTGTGTCTAGAGAATATATACAACTTAATAAAATATATAGATGTTAATTATACATTTTTGTTGTATGATGAAGTCCAAATTTATATATTAAGCTTATATCATAATAAACAGTTAAAAACATATTAAGCTTATATCATAATAAAAACATATTAAGCTTATATCATAATAAAAATAATAACTCCATTCAAATAATAAACAATTCAACTATTACACTTTTAAGACAAACATTATTTTTACTAGTGAAAAAAATCCATTAAAATTAAAATTTGATACAATACAAATATAATCAATATAAATAACAAAAGTAAATAAATAAAAACAATTCCATGCAGAAGATTCATCTCAGTCTAAAAGGATTTAAATATCAAATAAATAAAATAACGCAGACTAAAATTTCTCTTTGAGTGCATATATGAAACACAGTTAGCGAATATTTATATGAGACTGAAGTACTGAGTCTATGTGAAAATTACATGTTCTTCCAATGGTATACGTAAAATATATTTCATATTTTCGCATATTAGATCATTCATCATGTTTTGTAAAAACATTGTTTTCTCAACTTAAATAATCAAAATAAGCTTTATACTTTTCTTTCAATTCTAATGCCTTCCTCTTGATGATATTGAAGTATAATAGTTTACTTAAGTATGTGTTATAATATGTTTGGTAATATTTGCTTGGTTTGGGCTCCAATTGAAATTTAGTTTGACAAAACAAATCCACTTTCTAATTTTGAAATGATGATTGTAAGATAACTAAGATGTAGGCATGTAGTTGTTGACTATCCATGTGTATCTAGTAGTGCTAGTGGTCCACATACGCATTTATCTAAAAAATATAACATCAAATCTTCAAATTTATATAAAATAATGTATATCCTTCTATTTCAAGAAAAAATAATTTTTGATATTTTTCACAAAATTTTAAATAAATTTTAATAAATTATCATTGATATATTTAGACTTTGATTTCTTTTGCAATCATCTTTTTTCGAACGACCTTTTGCAATCATCTTAACATCAATTATGCTGACAAGATAGTCAAATTAACATATCTTCATGTCTTCGATAAATATTTATTTTCTAAGATACCATGAATTTGTTTTTAAGAAATTTATAAAACCACATAAATCTATGTTAACAACCAAATAGTATCTTTAAATTATGTATCAAAATAACTAGATAATATTTGGAAAAAATGTTTTCTAAGATACCATGATTTTTTTATATATTTATAAAACCACATATATTTATGTTAACGCCCAAACTGTACATTTAAATTATGTATCTAAATAACTAAATAATATTTGAAAGCGGCGGCAAATCCCTAGTAGTTGCATATAAAAAATGAAACTGGATTTTAAATTTTAGAACATACTTATGAATTTGTTTCAGATTATTTCACCAATTAGTATAGGTGATATTTAAAGAATTTCTTCTAAGTCTTACATAAATCCTATTAATATTTCCAAAATTATATAATGAAAATAAATCAAAAATGGATCCATATATCATATTATTTTATTTCACTTACCCAGATTTGGATATCAATTTTTTATAGTCCAATTTTACGATTAAGATAACGGATCTACATTGAATCTTGCATCATATTTTTTCAATATAATTCTAGTGCTCTCCATTTCATAGTATAGTTAATTTGGGTAAAAATATGTTTAACTCATCATAGTTGTAGAGTGAATAATATTAACAACAGAGTTTATGGGTTTTACTTTTTACTGTTTGCGATTCAATGCTCTAAAAATATATTTCTAAAAATATAAATATTTTTTTTGAAACAATTTTTTTGAAACATCTAAATATATAAATGTGTATACTTGATTTAGGAGGTAATTCTTAATTTTGAAAACAGAACAGGATAATTTTATCTATACTGGTTTTAGAAAATTAGATATGTACTATCTATATAAACCCTTGTAATCCGAAGGAAAACAAATAAATAACACAAGGTTAAAATTTACTTTTGAATAAGAGGAGGATAATCATGAAAACTTTGATGATTTGCTTATTGGTGATTAGTAGTGTCATGATAATAGGAAATGCAGCAGAAATGTCGGGTAGCGGTAAGCATATGGATCCAGGGGCTATTCCCGATCACAAGGAAAAAACTTATACACCAGTTAACGACTATCGTCGTGGTTGCCAAAAAAGTCAACATTGCCGTCCAGAGTAAAACCTCACATGGTGTTAAAATAACATTAATTACCGAAGAACATGATTTTTGATACTATATTTACATATAGACAAATATTATGCACTGTGTAACTATAATATTATTATTGTCGTATCGTTGTACATATTATGTTTCAGTTGTCGGACTATTTTTTTCAAGTATTTTTTTGGCATGCAATTACCAGCACAAGTTTGGAATAATGTATTGTGATAAATGTATATATCAATTATCTTCAAATAATATCATATAAATGTATTGGTCACAGGTTTTTTTGACAACTGTTCACAGATATTTATATTAGTCAAAATAACCAAAATGATTAGAGTAATATAGTGTTAGGGTTTCTAACTATTCTTGGCAATTAGCCATGAATAACATTGTGACTTATTGTGACTATTATAGCTACAAACACAATTACTTGTTATTTGTGGAAACTAGCTATGAAACAACGTTGTGGCTAAGTCGTAGAAGAGCGACAACGGATAGCCATAATTAACCGATAGCCACAAGCTTATAGTCAACAGAATTTTTTTTTGCGGCAATTTGTATCTATCTGTTAAATAGCCACAAATTTTTAAGAATAGCCAAGACTATTTTTGTAGCTATATTGAACTTTTCTTGTAGTGTAAGAAACTTGTTTTATTTTATAATTATTAGTTTTAAGATTTATATCTCCTCATTATAAAAGACAAATTACTTTTAAAAGTATGTTCAGAGTTGTGACTTTTTCACGAAAAACTGACATTAGTTTGTTTTTTTAACATGCATGACTACTGAGAATATTTTTTAAATATCTTTATACAATTATTAGTTTTAAGAGTAGTGTATTTATTATAAAAATTACGTCTTTTCATGCAAAAAAACTGAACTTTATTAGTTTTAAGAACTGTGTCATTTCATTACAAAAATAAATTAATTTAAAAGATAAGTAAAATATTCTAATAAATATCTTTCTACAAATAGTTAGTTTAATGAGTTTTGTCTTCTAATTATAGAAGATAACATATTTTCTTAACACATTTATTTCTTCAAAAAATTTGTAAATGGTTCTTAATAAAAGATAAACTTATAAAATATATAATATTTATTTTTATAAAATGAGCCCCCCAAACTATATCGCTCGGATTCCTTACCTAGTCTAATTAATAATAATTTATCAAATTTAATATTTTAGGTATGTTTACTATCATATCTCATTGTTGATATTGTGTCTAAAGAATATAACAACTTAATAAAATATATAGATGTTAATTATACGTTTTTGTTGTATGATGAAGGCCAAATTTATATATTAAGCTTATATCATAATAAACAGTTAAAAACATATTAAGCTTATATCATAATAAAAATATTAACTCCATTCAAATAATAAACAATTCAACTATTACACTTTTAAGACAAATTAACATTATTTTTACTATTGAAAAAATTCCATAAAAATTAAAATTTGATATACAAAAGTTATTAAATGGAGTTTTCATCCTCTGCATTCACAGTTAGACTTCAACTTTCAAACATTTGACCAAATAATATGTAAATTACTAGTCCTTCTACAGTCCTGGTAGAATAGTTCGATCAACTGAAACTCTTGAAAGACATCCAAATGCGTGTACATGTCAATCTAACATCCACGATCCGTAGACGGCAGCTCTCATGTTGCATCTCCCGCTGCTTTCGCCTTCTAACAGCATTAGTGATGGCCCGCGGGTCCTGACTTACTAGGTGATGCTTCTATATTCACTGGTGGATAAATTAACTTAAGTTAGTAAAATAAAATGGAATATAGGGAGCAAACCCGGATGATAAATATTTGTCCGTACAAAGTTTGCGGATTTGGTATGGCTGAGTTGAAGCTGCATAAGATGAAATCACCAAAGAGAGAACCAAAAACAAAGGAACCAACCACAAATTTCCCTTCATGTTCTTCTGTCTTGATGGTGGCGTCGTAGGTGAATTTTTGTCAGCTGTGTAAAATGTGCTTTTATACCAATTATAAATCACAACGTAAGGTATATATAAACCAGGTAGCGTGTGAAAAACATATAGCCTGACCTGAAGACATGGTCCTCCGTCCGCCTGGACGTAGACAAACATGTACCTAATCTTTTACAATTCTTGAACTTTTTATGTCCACTTACGCGACCAAGTCCCACGCATGACTTTCTAATAAACACACAAGAAACGTGTTTAGTGGGGAGCTTTGTTTGTGGCCAAACAAAAATTGGGGAATAATAAGATGTCTGATTTTTTTTTGATTGATTTAAATAGAACAATACAGCTGAGAACTGGAATCAATCACGATTCCTACAACTATAGGAAAATAGAAAACGTTGTGAACTGATATATACTTAAGACTCTGCTACATTGTAATTTGCATAAACAAAAAAAAAGACATCTCGAGAAATTTAACGTGTCATATTTTGCTTGTACAAGTCAATCTCTATGCCCACATCATCAGTTGTGGTGTCATCAGCCGAGAATGTTCAAAATCACAACTAAAAGACTAAGTAACAAAATCTACGAGTGGTCTCTTAGTTAGTCGCCTTTTGCTATCTAGCCGCATTGGTCCGCTGGTGGTGAATAACTACGTGGTGCGCCGATTGAAACTATATAAATTAATAGTAGTTATAAGTTAAATAAAGGGAAAAATACAGAAAACCACAGATATAGGAATATTAGATTAAATGGAGCTTTTCGGTATGTATTACTCACTAAGTTTACGGATTTTGTGTGGCTGAGACGAAACCATATAAGATGATGAGATCACCAAAGAGAGAAACAAAAATAAAGCAATGAACCACAACTTTCTCTTCATTTCTTCTGATTTGTATTTGCTTGTTCTTCGTTATAAAACTTTGACGTATATATGTGTTTTTATATGAACCAAAGGTGTGACTAAGTTTAATCATACACAATATTTAATTAAATGGGTATTTCTGATGATTTTCATTCATCTTTTACTTCGAAGCAGGATGATACACAGTCTTTCAAAACTATAATCTTTTATGATTCACATATTTTCTTGGAGGGTAAGTTATGGAGGATATTGATTTGAAAAGTTATAAAGATTTGAAATTAGATTTTTTTTATTATGAGAATAACGCGTTAACGAACTCTGAAATGAACATAAAATACAGATATTACTAAAGAAGACTTTCAAGAAAAAAAAAAAAGAAGACTAAGTCTTGATTCTTATGGTTGTGACTTGTGCGTAGATGATTTAGTCACTCTTTCTGTTTTAATAGTTAGTTAAGCTCATCCACTCACGTTTACGATTGAAGATTTGTAGTTTCTAAAACAAATATGCAATTTTGTTGTTGTTGTTTGTTGTTGTTGTAGTACCTTTCCTAACACTGAAAACATCTAGTCGACTTGTGGAGGAGGGAGACACCGACTCCATTGACGATTGCGAGGCGATTTACTCGGAAGTGCTACGATCTTCTTTATCTTTCGAATGTGAATTGCTTCTGATATACTTTCTTCTTCTATAAAGTTTTAAATACGAAAAGATGAATTGATATATAACACTACTCATTAGCAATAGCATAGATAGGAAAGAGGATGAGAAATATCAATATTAATACTTACTAGACTTGTATGATTGAGTTAAAACGGCATATGATGAAATCGCCAGAGAGAGAATCAAAAGCGAAATAATCAAACATAAGTTTCCCTTCATTTTTTCTGGTGATGCGTTCAATCAAATATGCAACAAGTTCTTAGCAAAAAAAAACAACTTCAGTGTTTTATCATTAGCTACAAAATTTAAAAGTTTGCGCGTTACTATATATAACATATTAGACTATATTTCTATTTTCTGGGGAAAAGATTAGACTATATGCAAGCTTTTGGTTGGGAAAATTTCACAAATACACTTTCATTGGTACCATTAATCAACTATACCACTAAACAAATACCCTTTTCAAAAATACCTAAATTATTAATAGGCAAAAAACAAAAATAATCCTAACCTAATTTCATATCTCTCTCCTTCGAGAGAAATGTTCTATGGTGACGGCACTGAGATGAGATCGACGGTGATGAGATCGATCGACGATGGCGACGAGATGGATCGACGACAGTGACGCGACGAGATCGGGTTTCTCAAGTCGCTTGGTAGAGACACCACAGACAAGATCTCCGAGTACGATGCTACAGACATTTGTCAGTTAACACATCCGCTGAAGAAGAAGACAAAGATGGTAACTTGCGATAAGAAGCTGAGTTTGCTTTTTGGATGTGAGAAGGTTAAAATAATCAAGCTACCTGATTTGGTGGCTAAGCATTACATTGAGAATCAGGAGGAGGAAGTGTATAATTATCTTTACAGCTCTGAGGAGGATGATAAGGTTGATAAAGAGACGAGAGAGGTTGTGGTGAAGAAGTCTAAAGGGAGCATTGCTGCAATAATGAGGGATGAGGTTAAGCTTGTGTATTTGAGGAAGAGTTTAGTTGTGGAGCTAGCGAAGACGTCTGAAACGTTTGAGGATAAAGTGTTGGGAACTTTCGTGAGGATCAAGGATCCATGTCAGCTTGTTCAAGTGACAGGTAAAGTTTTCATCTAAAACCTGTTTAAGATTGAGTCTGATTCATTTGTGACTTTGTTGTTTAACTCTCTTTTTGTGTTATCTAGGTGTGAAGGAGGGAAACCATTGATTGGTACGTTCTCCAGGTTACAAACTATTGTTATTATCTAAAAGATGTTGCTTCCTCTGCACTATCAGATGATGACTTCACTCAGGTGGTAATCCCACTAACAACTATGCTTTTTCCACTTTTTGTGCTTCTTATCTAATAACAAATCAGGGAAAAACAATTAGTTCAGATTGCTCTTTGAAATATGTTTTACTTGACATATAGTGCTTCCTGTTTATTGATTCTCACAGCTTTTTTGGTTAACTTTTGGCAGGGGGAATGTGTAGAGTTGAACCAGAGAATGAAGAATGGCTCTGTGAAGAGACTTACAGTTGTAAGTTTCTTAGTTTTTGATGTGAAGAAGAGCTTGCAACCACCATGGGCTGCTTCTGCAGGTAAGTCACATCCTTACACACTATAGCGATGAAACTGAACGCCATTACCGTTTTGTTCTTGTTGTTTTGCTAGCTAGATTGAACCATTACCTTATGACTTGTTTGTTTTCTTCATAGTGAAATACTCTGGAATTGATCTGGACCATTGGTTTGTGTGTGTTATTATTTGCAGGTGACAAAGATCTCCTTGAAGATGTGGAAGAGCAACCAGAAGAAGACATCATCATCACACAGAACAACAAGGACTCTGCCTAAATCCAACCTCAAGTTCAACAAAACCCACCAGAGATTATTGAACTAAGCGATGATGATGAAGAGGAGGACAATGACAATGCAACAAACTTGTAACTCACTTGCAGTTTTTAAAAAAAAAACAAGTTTGTTGCTTTTGTAGGTGCTTGTATGTGACATTTGGGTCTTTGAGAAGTCTCTATTCCGCATAGGAACTTGATGGCGTCTCTGTGGCCGTAATGAATTTCCTTCAAATGATATAATCCAACCTGTCATCTGATTTTTGTTTATTTTGCTGGCTCAGTAACTCTGTATAATTTGCATCTTCTAGTTTATGTTGCAGCTAAAGGGTGAATATTGTGTGATTAGGTTCTAGATAATTTTATAGACAATTTATAAAGACTTATAAAAAAAATTGTAAAGTCTATAATCAATTTATAAATGTTAATGAAAACGTTAAAGTTAATAAAAAGTTACAAGGTTTATATAGGTTTACGAATTAATTAGAAAGTTAATGTAAAACCATTTAGAAAGGCTTATGAAACAATTTATAAGAGTTTGAAACATAATTTATAAGGGTTTACAAGAGTATAAATAATCAATAAGAGTTAATACATCTTTGTACAGTTTATAAACAACAGTTTATAAGGTTTGTAAATCATTTATAAATGTTTATAAATTATTTATAAGGGTATATAAACCATTCATAAATGTTTATAAAGAAGTTTATAAAGTCTAAACCATTTATAAATGTTTATAAAAGAAATTGTTTCTACAATTAACACAAAAAGGCTTTACAAAACATATATTGTTACATCATCTGATGATAAGAAAAACTCTGTGAATATTTCAATGCATTCAAACAAAAATCCTTTGTAGGACCATAAAATAAAATAATTTTCGTTACCACTGTTATCTTTTAAAAGGTTAACAGGTAAACACTTATTACTAGTGTAAGCAGTAATTCATAAAGGCTTGTATATACTTTATAAGAGTTTATAAGGGTCTGTAAATAATTTATAAGAGTTTATAAAAACAATTTATAAAGTTCATACACCATTATAAATGATTATAAAATAATTTATAAGTGCATGTAAAATTATTTGTTAGAGTCTATAAACCATAAAGAATTAAAAACAAGTTATAAAATTTATAAACTATGTATAAATGTTTATAACAAAGTTATGAAAGTTTATAAATAATTTGTAAAAGGTATTTATACTATTAATAACGGTTTATAAAAACATTATGAAACCTTATATTCAATTTATAAGGGATATTACAAGAGTTGTATAAGTTTATAAATCAAATAAAAGAGTATATAACCATTTAGAAACCCTTATAAAACAATTTATAATGATTTGTATAGTAATTTATAAGGGTTTATAAAGGTATGTAAATAATTTATAAGAGTTTATAAAAATAATTTATAAAGTTTATACACCATTATAAAGGATTATAAGATGATTTATAAGGCTCTGTAAAATTATTTGTAAGAGTCTATAAACCATTTATAAAGGCATATAAAACAAGTTATAAAATCTATAAAACGTTTATAAATGTTTATAAGAAAGTTATGAAAGTTTATAAATAATTTATAAGGGGATACTATTAATAAGGGTTTATATAGGTGTATAAACCAATTATAAGGTCTCTATATTGTTGTTTTTTTTGTCACAAAGGTCTCTCTATATTATTTATAAGAATATATAACCATTCATAAATGTTTATATAGCACATCTTATAAGTACACTTATTCATGTTTACTCTATTAAGATATCCATTTTCAAAAGTACCTAGAATTTAAGAAAGCAATAGACAATTATATCCTCTAATCTATTTGTATTCATAGTGAGAGACGAGATCTCGTCGACGAGTTTTAAACCGCATCCATGGGTGGACTACATCACCTTCGCCGGTGGACTACGGTGCTACGTCGGATCAAAAGTAGCTAGATTGTATTCAACCATCTATAAAGTTTATAAAACACATATAAATAATTATTACAAGAGATTTATATATCTTTATAAGAGTCTATATATCATATATAAAATAATATAAACTATTTATAAGTTTATAAGTCATTTATAAGGGTTTATAAAAAATATAAATAGATTACAGATGTCTATAAATAATTTTATAAGGTTTTATGAAAATTCATGAATAAGTTACAAGGGTTCATTTCTTTTTTCAAGTGCTTATAAATAACTTTGTAAGAGTTTATAAATAATTTATATCAGATACAAAAGTAGAAAATCATCAAAGACTAGAGGGTCAGCTTCAGTCTTCAAAGGTCATATCCTTTGCTGCTGACCACTCTGGTGATCCTGCAATCATAAATAAAGATACACCACTAGGTCATCAAGATGATCAAATCAAACATGGTCATGGCTTTTACTTCCCATTAAAGTAAATTGTTTCATGAGTAATGTCAGAACTCACTGTTTCTCATTTCCTTGCAAGCTCTGCAAGATCATCCAGACCAAAGTATATATAAACTATTATAAATAACTTAGAAACCATTACAAATGATCTATAAATCTTTAGAAATTATTTATAAACCTTTATAAATTATATATAGTTCCTTACAAATAATTTATAAACCATTATAACTAATATATAAACATTTTATAAACCATTATTAATAATTTATAAGCATTTTATAAAGGTTTGTAAAATATTTAAAAGAGTTTATAAAACTATTTACAAGAACTTATAAGCTATTCATAAGATTTTATACATTTAAAAGTGTTTATAAATTAATTTACAAGGTTATATATCTATTTATAAAAGTTTATAAATCTATTTTATAAGGTTTTATTCCAGAGATTATAAGAATTTAATAATCTTGATAACACAATTTATAAGAGTTTATAAATCAATTTATAAATCAGTTAGAAGACTTTATAGATCATTTATAAATGTTTGTAGAAGTTTAAAAAGAGTTTATAAAGGGTTTATAAAATATTTGGCAATGGTTTATAATAAAGATTTATAACAAAATATAAATATATAATTTATAAAAGTTTATAAAATAAATAAAAATATTTTTTGGAGTTTATAAACCATTTATAAAGGCTTATAAGGATTTATAAAAATATTATAAAGGCTTTATAAAAAATTATAAACCAATCATATAGATATATGCAATTTTTTTTTGTATATAATCATTTATAAGCGTTTATAAAACTATTTATGAACCATTTATAAATTGTATAAGAGTTTAAAAAACCTTGTATCAACCATCTAAAAGTTTATAAACACATTTAAATATTTATATAAATATTTATAAAGTTTTATAAAACTATCTAAAAGGACTTATAAAACTATTTACAAAAACTTATAAGCTATTTATAAGTGTTTATAAATTAATATACAAGATTTATAAATCTATTTATAAAAGTTTTTAAATCACCAAGTTAGCAAACTTTCCACCATTTCTTTGCTTATTAAAAACATTATTCTTTTACAGTTTCTTTTATACGACCTTACAAAAATGTATAATTGAACATTGATAAGTATTTTTTCTTTTTTTTTGGGATCGAAATCCCTTTTTAGAGTACTAGAGAAAAGGAGAGTACCAGTTTCGTAAAATGAACTCAAGTTTGAACTCAAGTTTGACGTGTGTGAAAACAACCAAGCTACCAGATCGTAAGTTTCTGACGAAGAGGTTTCCGATTATAGGTGAATCATATGAATCTCTGTGTATGATTTAAAGTCTTTACATATGTTGCAATCTCGTTAAGAAGCGAAGATTGTAAAACCAATAAGCAACCAAACCCTTAAATAAAAAAAATATAAGAGAAAGCAAAGCGTACACTTGAGAACAAACAGAAAGCCATATATGTACACACACATCACAAACCCCGGCCAAAACATTAGAAATATAAAACCCCCAAGACTTTATTTACCATCCAATCCATCATCTTTATGTTTTTTTCTTGACTTAAGACTTACATTTGGACAACAAGAGTCACATAATAGACACACATATACTCGTACTCTTTTTGTTTCGTCATCATCATCAAACCAAATCCACCTTTTATCATCGGGCTGTCTTCGTTTTAACTGCCGTTTTGGGAACTGGCCCGTATGAATGAATCCCGTTGCTGTCCCCCAACAAATGCTTGTTTCAGTCGTGAGAACGGTCCCATGAGTCTTCCAGCTTTCTGGAAAAAACAAATGGATTTAAGGGTTAAAACGTACTCAATGATCATTAGATACAAGAAGACTGTGAAAAAAAAATAACAATGGTTTGAAAGGCATATATATATATATATATATAGACCTCGTTGTTAGCAATGGTTGATTCCCATGTTGCCAATGCTGGCCGAGTACCAATACAAGAAGACTGTGAAAAAAAAATAACAATGGTTTGAAAGGCATATATATATATATATAGACCTCGTTGTTAGCAATGGTTGATTCCCATGTTGCCAATGCTGGCCGAGTACCACAACTTCCATCACAGCAGCAGCAGCTATGAAAATGGACCAAACTGTGTTGGTTTCTTTGGCCTGTGAAATCAAAGAAGCGGCGCTTCTTTTCCACCAAGGCTCGCAAGGTGGTGGTGGGAAGTTTGCTGCTGCTGCGAGTTATTGCTGACCCTGAGATTCAGGAAGAGAAGATTGATGAGTCTCTTGAGTTTCTGATTCTTTCCAGCAATGGACTTTGGGATGTTTTCTCTAATGAGGTTTTGCCCATTGACTTATTCTGTCTTTATATGAGTGATGATGATGAGATAGAAAAAGCTTGATTCCAGTTCTTTAACGGTGTTACAGGAAGCTGTTGTGGTGGTTAAAGAGGTTGAAGATCCAGAGGAGTCCACCAAGAAACTTGTGGGAGAAGCAATAAAGTGACGAAGTGCAGACAATATTACATGTGTAGTCGTACGTTTTCTTGAGAGCAAGGCTTCTAATACCAAAGCTTCCCACATATCCTCAGCAGATGCCAGCTCATCCGAGGAAACAACTATTATAAGTGTCTATAATTCTGTTATGTTTGTAAATTATTTATAATGGTTTCTAAAACAACCAATAAGACTTTATAAGAGTTTATAAAATCAGTTTATAAGGCTTTCTAAATAAATTATTAAAGTATACTTCATTTATAAGAGTTTGTAAATTCAGTCTATAAGGCTTTATAAGGAATATAAAAGTTTATAAATAATTTGTAAGGGGTATGTATATAATTTTAAAGGTTTATATAGGTATATACATGTTTAGAAATCAATTGGAGGTATTAATCAACTACATGAGTAACTGAAAATAACTTTTTATAAGGGTCTATAAATCATTTATAAGAATGTTTAAAATTATTTATAAGGGTTTATAAAATCATTTATAAGGAATTATAGAATTTCAAAAGGTAACTCTTTTATGAAGTCTTATGAATTTTTATAAAGTCAACTATACAGTTTATAAAACACTTAAATACTTTTGGGCACTTCCTCAAAACAATCTGAGCATACTTAGCACTCTTCTCAGTAACATAACTCATATGCCCTTCAAAAGATTGAATAGTAGTCTTGAGCCTCATGATAAAAAGATAATACATCAAAAAAATTTATAAGTTTTTATAAAGTGGTATTTGAATAAGATATATATATATAACGGTTTATAAAACAGAAAAGAATATATCTGCTTAGTTAATTTATAATGGTTTATAAAGGTATATAAATTAGTTAGAAGAACTCTAAAACATTTAAATAGTTTATAACCATTTATAAAGTCTAATAATATATTTTATAAGGAGTATTATAAGAGTAGTATAGGTTTATTAATCAACTAAAAGAGTGTATAGCCATTTAAAAAGCTTTATAAAACAATTTATAATGGTTTGTATAATAATTTATAAAGGTTTATAAGGGTATGTAAATAATTTATAAGGGTATATAAAAATAATTTATAAAATTTATAAACCATTACAAAGGAATATAAAATGATTTATAAAGATATGTAAAATTTCTGAAGCGGCGTATAGCCTTGCTTGCTGTCCGCATGTGTCTCAGAATCTGTCATGTATCATCATCTCTTTATAAAATTTATAAACCATTATTAAAGATTATAAAATAATTAATATTGTATATAAATTTTCTGAAGTGGTGGAGCCTAGCTTGGTGTCTGCATGTGCCATGGAGTTGATGTATAATTAATTTATAAGAATTTATAAAATCAGTCTATAAGGATATGTATAACAAACTTGAACTTAGTTTTCTATAAGGATTATAAATAATTTATAAATGTTTGTAAATCATAAGAGTTTATAAAATATTTATAAGGGTTTATAAATCATTTATAAAGTTTGTAAATCATTTATAAATGCTTATAAATTATTTGTAAGAGTATATAAACCATTTATAAAGTCTTATAAAGACGTTTATGAAGTCTATAAACCGTTTATAAATGTTTATAAAAGAAATCAGTTAGAAGATCTTTAAATTATTTATAAGAGTCTATAACCATTTAGAAAGACTTATAAGACAATTTATAAACGTTTATAAACTGATTTATAATGGATTATAAGAGTAAGTAAATAATTTATAAGGGTTTATAAAAATAATTTATAAAGTTTATACACCATTATAAAAGATTATAAAATAATTTATAAATGTATGTAAATATTTTAAAGCGGTGGAGCCTTGCTTGCTGTCCGCATGTGCCTCAGAATCTTCCACATATCATCATTTCTTTACAAAACCTACACGTGTTCTTTCCTTTTATGAATTTAATCTTTTGTATCAAAGTGTTGGGCTTTAAGCCGAAATGGTTTACAGATGTTTATATAGAATTTATAAGGGTTTATAAAGGGTTTAAATAAGTTTATAAAAAGTTTATATAAGATTTGTAAGAGTTTATAAAAGGTTTCAATGGAGGTTTGAAGAGTTTATAAAAAAAAAATATAAAGGTTTCTAAAACCATTTAAATATTTATATAACTGTTTATAAAAGCTTATAAAACTATTTATGAATCATTTATAAATTTTATAAGAGCTTATAAAACCTTGTATCAACCATCTATAAAAATTATAAAATACATATAAATATATTAACAACATTATAAATAGCCTTATAAGAGTATGTAAAATTATTTGTAAGAGTATATAAACCATTAATAAAGACATATAAAACACGTTATAAAATTTATAAATCATTTATAAATGTTTATTTAATGATCAGTCCATAAACTGAGAAGAGACTTCGCTCAGAAAACTCAAACATATAAAGTCTGCATTCCAATCTTTAACCACTCGAAAATAAAAGATATTATCATTTCCAATTGTTTATCCTTGTGAGCGTTATTTAGAAACAAAAATTACTAGTCAAAACAATTCACACTGTAACAGTAGATTTTGTGGCTTGATGTCGCGATGACATACCCCAACCACACGATGTAAGTAGTTCAGCCCCACGGCAGATCTGATATGACAAAACCAACACATACGTAAGTAAAATATTTACATGTAAATGAAGTTTCAACCTATACATATAATATTAAGGATTGACTGTCAAAGCTCAATTGTCTCACCTGATAGTGTAGAGCTGAAAAAGGATGATTGGCATATGCTGATTCATTTTGGTATAGTGATTAAATGCTCTGTATACAGTCTCGGGAACAAACTCAAGGACAAGGTTAAGATAGAGCTCATCCTTGTCAGTTGTCGAAAAGAAAGAGTGCCTCAGGCGCACAACAATGGGATGCTCTTGCAAGCGCATGATCTGAAGTTCTCTGTTCTAGTATCTTTTATCTTGCAGAACCTTCTTAATTGCAACTTGTTCACCTGCAGTTTCCAGACACTTGGCCTATCCAAAAAAAGAGACAGCAAAACCAAAATCTGTAAACGACAAAAAGGATTAATAATTGCTCCTACAAAGAAAGAATATCCACATACCTGAAAGACAACTCCGAATGAGCCTGTTCCAACCACTCTCTTGGCCATGTATGAGATTGTCTGAAACTAAATAATGAAAAAATGAAAAGAAAACGAAGTACAGATACAGAAAGAAACCCTTTAATCCCAAAAGAAAAGTGTATCACTATTCTCAAACAAAAAGGGAATCACCTGCTTAGGCTTTCCATCACGACCTCCAACAGTGGTAGTAATAACTTGGCCAGTTTCAGTCCCACGGCCATTAACAATAGGTGGTTCCATATCCTGCATAAGCCAATGAAGACTGTGAGCAAGGTGATTTATATGATGATCAGAATCCTCAGATTAACAAACAAGTTGACTCAATAAAAAAAACAACAAACTTTTTCCTCGTCGCGGTTGGGATTGAGCTCATCTCTTAATCTCATTTCGTTCATTACTTGAAAAAGCTGATCTGAAACAAGAATGAATTAACTTAAAAATAAGGTTATAATGAATTAGCTTATAAACCTTTATACATCAGTTAATAAACATTATAAATTATTTTATGAAACACTATTTTATAAACCCTTATAAATCAGTTATAAGCCATTATAAATTATTTCTTAAGCCTTCTAAATTGGTTTATAATCATGGTTTAATCCATTTATACACCTATATAAATTCTTATATGTTAAAAGCCAATATATAAAAATAAATAAATCAACTTAGAAGCCCTTAAATTAGTTTCCAGGATGATCATCTGCTTCCTTAATATAAGTGTTACGGCGTCGTTTGATATAATTTAACTTTGTAGACTTGTGTTTCAAGCACTTGTACATATGCTTCTTTGTTAATATGGTCGTATGAGATGCAAAATCATAGCAAACGATTCAGATAATATATATTAGGATCAAGGTTCACAAGCCAAAGCGATTGATAAAGTTAACACAGTACTGATCTAACAACCACAATCACTCGTGTTTTCCACACATTTGTAAGACTTTCAACTAAACAATAAAATTCTGAGGATGCAAATCATGAATCCACATGAACTGGGATGAAAATATGTACTCTCTTGCTTTCATCCATGTCAGCCTTGTTACCAACCAAAATCTTGTTAACATTATCAGAAGCATGTTGTTTGATATTACGAATCCAGTTTCTTATGTCTGCAAACAACAATCCCAAGAATCTAAGTGTATACAAGACTTGAAGGATATGGGAGATGGGGAAGGAGGAACTTACTGTTGAAGGAAGACTAGTCTGTGACATCATAGATAGCAAAATGCCCATTGGTATAAGCTGTTACAAAGCCAAAAGGAGAAGTAAATGAAACAGATCATATATACATATAACAAAAGTCAAAAATCAATCAGAAGTGCCACAATGCAAAAGGGAAAGAGAGTGGGACCAGTGGTGACAGTGCGGAAGCGTTCTTGACCAGCAGTGTCCCAAATATGGAGCTTGATACATTTCCCATCAAGCTCAATCGTTCTGATCTTAAAGTCAATGCTATAGATAAAAAACACCAAAAGATTAAAGATTAAAATATCAAAACGTTAGAACTATTTTTTTTATCAAAACAAACAAAAAACAAGCCCAATGGTGGTTATGAAGCTAGTGGTGAAGGATCCATCAGAAAAACGTAAAAGCAGGCAACTTTTACCCACTCCTGCACACCAAATCAAAACCAAAACAAAAAGAAGCGTGAGATCTCTCTAACCGATTCACATCATCACACTAAAGAGATCGATTCATGAAATTTTATTCAAACATGGTGACATATACCACTATCTCCAATCAAAAGAAGCTTAATGAGATAATTATAATCGGCTCTTGCCCTAGCAGGTGGAGCAGCCATCAGTTCTAAATGAGACCAAAAAGCCAAATCAGAGATCAAATCATTTGTATCATTCTTTCATCTAAAAAACGAAAACAAAATCGTGCCGAGAAAGAAGAAGAGGATCACGAGAAAGGCATGTATTGGATGATGAAAGGGAAGAGAAGAAACTCGATGTAGTCGGAGAAGAGAAACAGCGACGGTTATGAAGAACTCGTCGGATTTGGCCAGAAAACTCGTCGGCGTCCTCGGATCTGGCAGGAGAACTCGGATCTGTTCGGAGAATTCGTCAGTATCAGTTGGATCTTGCCGGAGAAGAGAAAGTTAGAATCCGAGATTTTCAGAAATTGTGGGAGAAGAAAATACTAGTAAGGGGTATAATGGTATTTTTCCCATTAAAATTTTAAGGGTAAAGTTGGTTAGTGTAAACATGAAAAGTGGTACTTTGAAAGTGGTATTTTTGACAATTTCCTCTTTTGGTTCATGGGAAAGTTGAATATTTTAATTTACTTTTCTATCAAACTTTTGCTAGTTGATTAAAAGCAGCATGCAATCTCCCATGACATTATAATAAAATAAAATAATAAAAAAGAGACAGATAATTGATAAGAAAGTTTAATCTTTCTCAAATTGTGAAGACATTCTACCATCAATTGTTTTATTTCTATTAGGTAAGTTTCTTTTGTTTTAACTTTTAGTATCATATAAAAATATATTAGCATTAAATTTGCGAGATACTTTTAAATAAGTATATTCTGGTGATGATGCTCTAAAGTTCTGGAAGTAATTAGTTTTTCAATAAGGATTGTTTTACTCGAGCTGATTTTAAATAATACTATCGAATCATATATTGTTACCATTTAAACAGACGCAAGTCAAACAAAAATGCTTTTCCCCCAGTTAGGATTATTACATAACATAACATTAGGGTCGACACACAACAAAGCATACAATATAATCAAAATATGCAAATGTATTAGTATGTCTTGGTGGTCCGTCTAGCCACCTTAACCGGCGTTTGGGGGACCTCCTCCAATGAATCATGTGCCTTGGCCCCCACGCTTCGACACACTTCCTGGTGGTTGAATCTTCTTTGTCTTGTGAATGTGAATCATTTCTCTTATTTCTTCTCTAACAAAAATAAATGTAAAAATATAGGTTAGTAAATTCCCTACCTTACTATAATTGCCCTGACTTCTAATGGATTTATGGTGCTTAAAATCGTATATAGATTCCTTAAGTTATTTGGCTTATAGCATTCGTTGAAAAAATAAAGCAACTCGGATGGTAAATTTTGTAGCACTCACTGATTTTTCGAATATTAAATGGCTGAGCTGCAATCGTCTCTAAGTGAAAACAACAAAGAGAGAACCAAAAGTGAAGCAATAAACCACAACTTTCTCTTCATTTTTGTCTGTTTTTCTATTGTATTGTTGACTTTTTGTTTTGTTTTGTTTTGTTTGTGTGACATGTACGTTATACAGAAAGCTGCATACACCTGTGTAACACATCGCTGCCTCTACAAAGAAAATATTTCATATTGTTTCACGTATCCAAAAAGGAATAAAGGTTATCATTAGTATAACGACTATAATATAGACAACTGCGGACTGCCGTACAATGATACTTCTTTTTTTTTTTTTGCTTGAATACAATGATACTTCTTCCATAATTTTAGTCTTTAAGATAGCATGAACATCGTTATCTTTTTTCTTTTCTTTTCTTTTCTTTTCTTTTTAATTTGTAACAAAACATCATTCTTGAGATGTGTTTTTCACGTCCAATGCTTCAGTGTGAACAAAAGATAAGGTCGATCGTACGGTACATATATATAAAACTTTTAAAATGAGGGCAAGTGTTAGACTGGGACGTGTTAGACTGGGACGTGTTAGACTATATTTGGGCCTGCGGCTAGAGACGGCGGCTCCCTCCCACCCCATTGACGATCGCGTGGCGATCTACTCCGAAGTGCTTCGATCTTCTTTACCTTTCGAATGTGAATCGTTCCTTCTATGACATCTTCTATAAAGTTTTAAACAAGAAATGATGAACTGATATATAACACTAGCAATTAGCTTATATATGTAAAACTAGCAAACATGTTATCAAGCCTTTTACTCTATTTTTCTAATAAGTACTCTGTTGGCATACTTAGGAAGGAGAATAAATATCAATAGTAATACTTACTAGACTTGTATGATTGAGTTAAAGCGGCGTATGATGAAATCGCCAGAGAGAGAACCAAAACCGAAATAATCAAACAGAACTTTCCCTTCATTTGTTTCTGTTGATACGTTCAATCAAATATGCAACTTCAGAGTTTTATCATATGACATAAGCTATAAAAGTTTTGCGCGTCTCCATATATATACGTATTTCTATCATTCTATGTTTCCGGGGAAGAGATTAGACTTCATGCACGATTTTGGCTCAAGCGAAAGTTGACTATTTTCAAATTTAGTTATCTAATGTAAGTTGATTAAAAGAATCATCATACATTCATGAATATTATAAAATACAAAATTAAAATGACAGATATTCTTAAATTCTTCAGTACCGGTGAATCCACGCGGGTTCATTTTCTTATTTGTGATTGTTATCATTCTTCTCTTCTGAGAAGCGATCTATATTTCATATGTCTTCAATATAAAATGTGTTTTCCCTTCAATCTTAAAGTGGAGGAGGTGGTCCAAGTCTTTAATCGTTTTGGCCATCCATCTATGTGGCGATCCATAATGGATTTTCGAGGTGCGGACTGAGTAATAAAGTCAGAATTCGAATTTGAAAGTGACTAGTTTCGAACTTTCTTTATTGTCGTGAACTTTGTTTCGATATATTCGAATTTGAAAGAATATATAGTTACCAACTCACCATTAAAACAAATTTATATACGAGTCAAACAAAAATGTTTTTTTCTCCAGTTTGGACGTTTCCTTAACATTAGTGTTCGTACATAACAAACTATACAATATAATTAAAATAAGCATATGTAATAATATCTGTTGGTGGTCCGTCTAGCCATCTTACCTGGCGTTTGGGGAACCTCCTCCCATGGATTTTGAGCCTCTTGGTTCCCACGCTTCGACACATTTCCTGGTGTTTGGATCTTGTTTGTTTTGTGAATATGAATCAGTTCTTTTATTTCGACTACACAACAACAAGAAATATTGTACAAAACATACAGGTTAGTAATTTCCTTATCTTACTGCGTTTATTTTTTGTAGCTTTATCATCAACCTTGGAGCTGTAACTGATCTGGATCTTTCTAATGAATTTATGGTGCTTAAAATCGTATATAGTTTCCTTAAATAATTTTCCTATAACATACGTTGAAAACCTAAAGCAACTCGGAAGGTAAAATTAAAATAGATAGTACTCACTGATTTTGCGAAGTTTATTTGGTTGAGCTGAGATCGTCGTCTCAATTGAAAACAGTATAGAGACAAAAGTGAAGCAATAATAAACCAAATTAACTTTCTCTTCCTTTTTGTTTTTATTTTCTATTGTATTGTTTTCTTTAATGAGGGTATCACTTGTCTATGGATGATCAAGACTATTTTTTTTCACAAAGCCAAAAATTAATCTAGAGTCATATATGTCAACTAATCAAACTTTTCTTTATTTAAAAAATCTACGGCTAGAAAATCTCTAGAAAGTAAAAAAATTACTGTAAGGAATTTTATCCAGAGAACTAGAGAAGTAATGCTTTACAAAGCTACATCAAAATAGTTCACAGCAAATAAATCTAATTCTACAGTCAAAAATATAAAGTTACAGCTCATTCTAATCACCTAACCCATAAGAAGATGTAGCTCATGGATAGACATTCTATTTTAAGTATGCAAATGAACTGAAAGCATAGACGACTTAGTTCTGCAAAGTAGATGGATCAAACTTGAAATTCTATTGAATTGTTGACTTTATGTTTTGTTCGTGTAGCATATATGTTATAGAAATCTCCATACACATGTGTGTAAAGTATTAAATTAGAAAAAAAAGAATATATAATAACATTTTTACACATTTTATGTTTTATAAAACTTTAATTAATTCTAAAATTTTTATGAAACATATAATAAATTCACTAATCTGTGATTTCTATTTTATTATGTAAAATTTTTTTTTTTGAAAACAAACTAATATAGTTTTTTTAAGATTTATTTGTACTAAACAAAGTGAATGAGATATCAGTAAATTATCTATAACATTTCTATATATCTATAAATATATATATACATATATATATATATATATATTATTTTTGAAACAAAACAAATAAAAAATAATTATCTATAAAATATGAAACAAATCACAAAATACTGAAAATTATGGTAGTATTCGCTTATCCACGTAGAACATACATAGAGATTGTGTAAAACATGGATTACTGGGTCTTCTGAAGAAAAAAAAATACATTGCTCATTTCTTTCAAGATTTGGGAATAAAGTACTCAGATTTCTGTGGATTATGTTTCTTTATATTTTCTTGCGATTGAACTAGAAATAGGCTGAGAAAACACAAGGTCGATTTTTACATAAATAAACATTTTAAATGAGGACAACTGCTTTAGCTGACTTTAAAAAGAGGTTATGGAGAACCAAAACAGGGAGATATATAGGGAGCCAAGGAAAAAAAAGAATAAAGTATGAAGCCAGCCGGCCATTAATTGTCTTCTTATTTTTTTAAACTTAAAACTATAGTATATATATAATTTCATACCAAATTAAAATATAAGAGCATATATGACGCATTATACTGCATTTGGGCTTGGGGCTTGAGGTGGCTCCCTCCCTCCCCATTGACGATCCCGTGGCGATTTACTCCGAGGTGCTCCGATCTTCATTATCTTTCGAATGTGAATCGTTTCTGCTATGCTTTCTGCTTCTATTCATTTTTTTAATATGGAAAGATGAATTAATATGTGTGTTTAAAGAAAAGAAAAAAGATGGATTGATACATGTAGAAGTAGCAAATATGGTATCAAGCTTTTTACTCTCTTTTTGTTGTTTCATTACTAGTAACCTAACCTTAAAAACTACTCAGTTGGCATAAATAGGAAAGAGGATGAAAATTATCAATAATACTTACTAGGCTGGTATGATTGAGTTAAAACGACGTATGACGAAACCGCCAAAGAGAGAATTAAAAGCGAAACAATCAAACACAACTTGCCCTTCATTTTTCTGGTGAAACGTTCAGTCAAATGTACAACTTCAGGGTTTTATCATAAGCTATTAAATTAAAGTTTGCGCGTCAGAAGACTTCTCTATATGTAAACATATACGATGTATATTACTGACAATCATAAAAGTCAATATCTATGTCTCTACCGAGGAGATTAGACTTTTTACACTCTTTTCGTTCAAGCGGAATTTTGACTATTTTGTCATTTACGTACTCCATATAACAAAAAATAATTGTAAGCTGATTAAGACCAGCCTGCAATTTCGCGTGATTACACTATAAGAAAACAATTATTTTACGAGGGCTAATTTCCTCGTAAGTTCATCGTAAAAGGGCTGTTACGAAGAATCAACGAGGAAATCGGTTTCGTCGTAATTAATTTGTCGTTAAATATATTTCTTCGCCAGTTCCTCGTTAAATAGCAAGGCATATATTTCCTCGTAAAGACGAAGTAAAGATTTCCTCGTAAACACCACGTGACATATCCACGTAAAGACATCGCTGACTTTCCTCGTAAAGGCCACGTAGACCATTTATCGTAAATACCACGAAAATACCAAGGAAAGTATTCCTCGTTATATCCACGTAATTACCAAGAACCCTTTTCGTCGTTAAAACCACGAAAATCTTTCCTCGTAGATTCCACGATATGATTTCCTCGTTAAGCTCACGTTAACATTCCACGTAAAAGGCTCGAAAGTTAGCTTCGAATTTACGTGGTTTTTTATTTTTCTTATTTATAAAATATATTCAAATAATAATTACCAAAAATAAATTTATTTTAAAATTATAAATTAAAAAATTTAAAAATCTAAAATTATTTATTTTATTAATATTTATAAATAAAGAAGTTATAAGTTTTGCATTCATAATAAAAAAAAAGAACAATAGAAAAAAAAAATAAAAAGGCTCGTGCATCGTCTGATAGAATTCATCGCTCCTCCTCGAGACATCTTCCTCGTTATGAGGGACGGGGTTGGGTGGCTCGCCTAGAATAGGGTTTCGTTCTCGCATGGTCCTCAACATTGCTTCCCATTCCGGATTTGTGGCGGCTATCACGTCCAAAAAGCCCTCCACTCCACCCATACGAGCTGTGAACGAAGTTTTCGTCGAGGTCAACTCCGTTCTTGTCGAGGCCAGCTCATTTCTTGTCGAGGCCAGCTCCGTCTTTGTCGAGTCCAACTCGGTACATAGCTGAGAGACTTCGTCCTCCCGTCTCTGACCATAAGACGATGTCGCTCTCGGAACATCGTTGACAGAACCAATCCCCATCGTACGCCCTTTTTTCTTCGGGGCAACCTTAAAAAAACAAAATATATATATATATATATATATATATATATATATATATATATTTTAAATTTAAAGTAATAATTTAAATTTTAATTTTAAAAAGATTACCTCCTCGTAAATCTGATCGACTTCAGAAACGGATAAACTGACAGGCAATCCGTCGGGCGACTCCTGGGTGAGCTGGGTCTCACGCTCCGCAACCCGAGCTGCCACCTCGTTGTAGATTTGCTCGGACTTTTCATCTAGGAACTGGCCCGCCTTATTCATGTGGGTGCGGTCGTAAAGTTCGAGAAGAGTGGGCATGCGTCCCAACTCTTTGGCCTATAAAAATTGAATAAAATTATTTAATTTTTAATTATAAAAATAATAAATTAAAAAATTTAATAACATACCATTTCCAAACGGATAGCAGCGTGAGGTTTTTGGCCCGTAGAGTGTAGCATTGCCCTACGGCCGTTCTCATCAACTGAGTTACGGGAGTTAGAGCAAGACTGGGCGACTCTGATGGAGTTCGGATCCTTCCAATAGGCGATGAGGCCATCCCAGACATCCGTGGTGAGCTCAGCGGGTTTGCCGTGCTCATAACCCTTCACGATCCAGTCACCCTTCCAGTTGGAGACCGTGACCAGCAACCGTGGTTTCAGCTTCTCGTAAAACGCTTGCCGCACCTTCTCCGTGACCCCCAAAGACCAATTATATTTTTGCTGCAAAAAAAAAATTAAATTAGTAACTAATTTATAATTTATGAGAATTTAAAATTTTATAAATTTAAAAATTAGAAAATAACTTACAGCGTACATTTTGAACCACGTCCTTCTGACGTGGATCGGAGTTAGTTTCCAGTTAGGATGTGGCAACACGAAGTAACCTTTCATCGTGTCGGTTACGTCCGTTGCAAGTCGTCCGTCAACCCCAAACCTGAAAAGAACATTAAAAATTATTAAAGATTTTAACTTAAAATTATTTATACAAGTCTTGTAGAAATATAAAATAATATAACTTACCACATAGTTCCCTCTGGTCGGTCGGGGTCTATGATCGGTAAGCCTTCTCTGCCTGGCATTGCGAGAATGTCCTCGACAGTGTACTGAGAGTAAGGGGCACTCGGCGGCACCTGCAAATCCGCATGAACTGGATTTGCGGGCATCTGAGGAGGCGGCGCATGAGGAGCTGCCATCTGCGGAGGAGGAGCCATGTGAGGAGGAGGCATGTGAGGAGGAGCCATGGGAGGAGGCGAGACTCTGTGTGAATACTGAGTCTCGGGGACAGTCTCCGGCTGACTGCTAGAAGAACCGGGACCTGAAACAGATGGCGGGTCTAACCGGCTACCCGGCGGACCGAACATCTGTGCGTAATGAAGAGTGCGCTTATTACCGCGAATACTCTGAAAAAAAAAACAAAATTAAAATCAACATTAAAACTAAAATCTATTACTAATTTTATAAATAAATAATCTATTAACCTATCTAAAAACTCTAAACTAACCACCTAATCTAAATTCACTAAACTAACCACCTAATCTAAACTACACTAGGAGAGGAAAGAGAGAGGCTTACCATATTGGAGAGGTAGAGGAGAGGAAATGGAGAAAAATGAGGAGACCTCAAGGTTTCGCGTATATATAAGTTTGGCTTTCCTCGCTATTTCCTCGTTAATTAACGAGGAAACCCCAAGGCCCGTGTTTCTGTTCCTCGCCATTTCCTCGTTAAATAACGAGGAAAGCCCAAGGCCCGTGTTTTCGAGAGGAGGAAATAGCGAGGTCCGTGTTTTTTTTTACGAGGAAATACCGAGGCCAAATCCTAAACTTCTGAAATCTCAAACCCCAAACCTATAATCTCATCTTTCATATCTTCTACTTCATATATTCTCAAACCATCATCTTTCCTCAATCTTCTCTATTTCTAAATTTATTTTTTCGTTTTCAATATTTAGTTTTCCAAATAGAAAATACTTTAGAAACAACTTTTAAAATGTTTATATAAAATTTTGAAAATTTAATTTTTATTTTTTTATTGAATTAAAATATAAACCTTATTTTCAAATCTATAAAACTTAACTCTAAACATATTTTTGTAAGATTATCTAAAATTATAAATATGATAAGTTTCTATTGTAAATAAGAGATATTAATATTGTATATTTTGGATAAGATAAAATTTGGAAGGAATAAATGATGTATTTAGGTTAAAGGAAGATGTATTTTTATTTTTGGGTTAAAGGAAGATGTATTTAGAATATATGATGTATTTAGGGTTTAAGACTAGGGTTTCAGATTTTAGGGATTTGCACATTTCCTCGCCACTTCCTTGCTATATGACGTGGTATTAACGAGGAAAAAGGAGAAATGGTTTAGGGTTTAGCGTTTGTATTTAGGGATTAGAAGATTTCCTCGTTAATTCCACGTCACTTGGCGAGGAAGTGGCGAGGAAATGTGTTGATTTAGGGATTTGAAAATATCCTCGTTAAGTCCACGTAATATAGCGAGGAAGTGGCGAGGAAATGAGGTGACGTGGAAATAACGAGTATACGCTTTAAATACATATATGGCTGTTTTCCTTTATCGTATCCCACAAAAAATAAATCAACACATTTCCTCGCCACTTCCTCGCCAAGTGACGTGGCTATAACGAGGAATATTTAAAAAAAATAAATATTTCCTCGTTATTTCCACGTCACTTGGCGAGGAAATGGCGAGAAAATCTGTTTACGTGGAAACAGCGACTACACCTTTTTTTATATATATGGGTGTTTCCCTTCCTCATATCCCACACAATCACCCAAATCACATAATAAACTTAGAATTTTGGGTTTGAAATTAGAAAGATTTGAAAAAAAAAGTGAAGAAGATATTGGGGTTACATATAGTAAAGCCTTGCGGTTTCGATTTGCGTAGGTTTTACCATATGTGACTCCAGTATCTTTCTTCTCTTCTTTTTTTTAAGTAAAAAGTATAAGTTAAAAGTTGTAGGGTTAATAATTTGAAATAATAAAAATTATCTAAACAGTTTTATTGCTTAATTCGAAAAACAAATACATCAATCAGATACATTGTCATTCTCATCATCACTAGAAACATCATTATTTTCATTAAACTCGTCCTCAACAACTTCGTCTGTGGCATCATCCATAACATCTTCATACTCTTCATTATGCGGATCTATGAGAAGGATATCATCAATTTGTTGTTCAGCTTGCTCGACGATATTTATCTGTTCTTCTTGCAATGGTGGTTCTTCCCCACCAATAATTCGTCCTCGAGGTGTAACTTTTATCACGGCTAACCAATTTATTCCTGATTCTCTCATTCGGGGGTATGGAAGAAAGCTAACTTGGTCTGCTTGTGAAGCTAAGATGAAAGGCTCAAATTTGTCGTACCTGCAAAATTTGAAAAACGTAAATATTAATATATACATGTCATTTACGGAAACAAAATATTTATTTATGTACCTTCGTCCACCATTGACATCAACTACACCAAATTTGTTAAACCGGACACCTCTGTCCACGACAGGATCAAACCATTCACATTTGAAAAGAACGCATTTCAGCTTCAATATTCCTGGGAATTCCACTTCAATAATATCCGTCAAGATACCGTAAAAATCTGTTTCGCCTTTCACACATATTCCATAGTTACTGGTCGCCCGCTGCCTACCATAATCATATGTGTGAAAAGTATAGCCTCGTGTGAAATACATCTGTGACGTGGTGACCTTTACTCGTGGAGCTTGAATTACTTCATGTAACCACTTAGGATAATCGGGATCGTCTTCATAATCAACCTGCAAAATTAAGAGCGTGTTATAGTAAAATGAATGGAAAAATCTGCATATTTAAAAGTTTGAGTAATACCTGAGTCCTCAACCACTTAATAAAGTGTTGATCTTTTCTTTTGTCTACATCACTTGTAGATATACCTGAGAATGTTTCTTCGACTTGAGAAACAAACATGCTATAAAATCAAAAATTTTATGGACATTAATATACTTATATGTATTTAAAATTAAACTTATATATGTATTTAGAATTGACAATATATGTTACCTTTCAAAATAACGCATCAAAGGATCATCGCAATTGAGTAGAATATAGATGTGTGCACTATGAGCGTCTTCTTCACTCGACCACCAAACCACTTTTAATTTTCCACCGAGTCGACCTATCTGGCTAAAGATGTCAGGAACACCGGCAACTGCATATGTTGGTGCGACACCACCATCATCGTATCTTCTTGGAGCTCTTTTTCTAGTACGTACTTTTGACGCAAAGTAATACGATGTGAAGTGAGAAGTTTCTTCTGTCAAACTTCCCGCAATTATAGAACCTTCAACTTTCGCAAGATCTTTTGCTTTTCCCTTCAAATATTTCATTGCTCGTTCATACTGATACATCCATCCGTAATGTACAGGTCCACGAAGTAATGCCTCATATGGGAGGTGGACAGCTAGGTGTTCCATGACGTCAAAAAATCCAGGTGGAAATATCTTCTCCAAGTTGCACAATAAGATGGGAATGTTCTCCTGTAGCTGTTCGACGACTTCTTCTTTAAGAGTGTGTGTGCTCAGATCCCTGAAAAATGCTACAATGCCTTGTATATATTCCAAATACAATGAAACACATGTACATTATTAGTCATATATAATAGCAAACTACACCATTTTAAAATAACTCTATTTAAAAAAATAATATATATATATACCTGCAAGTGCTTCATGTACATTAGTTGGCAGTAGCTCCGCAAATGCAAATGGAAGTAGTCGTTGCATAAAGACATGACAATCATGACTCTTCATCCCGGGGAACTTTTGACCTTTTTCAACACATCTTGAGAGATTTGAAACATACCCATCGGGAAACTTCACTTCTGATGCAACCCAGTCGAACAACACCGACTTTTTTTCTGAAGACAATCGAAATATGGGAACCGGAACTTGTCCATTGCTTTTTATATGTAACTCACTTCTTGCGCAAATGTCTGGCAAGTCCAACCTCGATTTTATGTTGTCTTTTGTCTTCCCTGGGACATTCAATATTGTATTCATGATGTTCTCAAAGAAATTCTTCTCTATATGCATCACATCAAGGTTGTGGCGCAGAAGAAGATCCTTCCAATAAGGCAACTCCCAAAATATACTCTTCTTGTGCCAGTTGTGATGAACACCATAAGAATCAGGCATATTACCGGGGACATGCCAATTGCCACCACGCGGAGCTGTTTTCAATGCTCCATAGTAATCGAGTTGCGCTTCAATTTGTTCTCCAGTTAGATATGGAGGAGGTGTGTCTCTGACAACCCTTTTGTGCTTAAACAATTTCTTGTTTCTTCGGTACGGGTGGTCAGCGGGAAGAAATCGACGGTGACAATCAAACCAACTTGTCTTCCTACCATTTTATAGTTAACGCATCTGTCGAACCATTACAATATGGACAAGCTAATCTACCATGTGTTGTCCATCCAGACAACATCCCATAGGCAGGAAAGTCACTTATGGTCCACAAAAGCATCGCTCGCATCGTAAAATTTGTCTTCGTTGAGCAGTCATACGTCCTCACTCCCGTAAACCACAAATCTTTCAACTCTTTTATAAGTGGTTGCAAGAAAACATCCAGAGACCTTTTTGGATGGTTTGGACCAGGTATTAATATGGTCAAGAATATCAACTCCCGTAAATTGCACATCTCTGGTGGCAGGTTGTATGGCGTAAGAAAGACTGGTCACAATGAATATTGTCTCCCTGACATTCCAAATGGACTAAAACCATCTGTGCATAAACCGAGATACACATTCCGGCTATTGCTAGCGAATTCCAGATATACTTTGTTAAAATGTTTCCAGACTCTTGCATCTGATGGATGACTCATCTCACCATCCGTCTGAGTATGCTCGGCATGCCATCTCATTTTTCCAGCAGTCTCCTCTGATTGATACAATCTTTTCAATCTATCTGTGATTGGTAGGTACCACATCCTTTTGTACGGTATCCTATTACGTCCCCGTCCTTGCGGCTTGAATCTTGGCTTCTTGCAGAATCGACATTCCTCTAACTTCTCATCAACTCCCCAATAGATCATGCAGTTGTCGATGCAAATGTCTATCATCTCCGAAGGCAACCCAAGACTATAGACCAGCTTCTGAATCTCATAGTAAGAATCAGCAGACTCATTGCCTTCCGGCAAATACTCTTTTAACAACTCTACCCATTCATTCATGCAACTTTCAGGTAGATTGTGATCCGTTTTTATATTCATCATTCTAGCAGCCAACGATAATTTAGATAGACCTTCTTTACAACCACTGTAAAGTGGTTGATTTGCCGCATTCAACATATCATAAAACTTTTTGGCATCTATGTTAGGTTCCTCATCTTCATCATGAGCTACGAATGCATCAGCTACCATATCATGAACCCTATCACAATCTACCATCTGCTCTTCCTGATGGTTATGTTCGTTAACCAAATGATGATCTACCGGTTCTACCTGAAAGTTGCTATTACTACTACTAGCAGTTTCATTCTGATCATAATTATAACCTTCTCCATGATGAAACCAGATATAGTAATTTGGCGTGAAACCTCTATTTATTAAATGCTTCCAAACATTTTCACGATTTCCTAATTTCGAATTGTTGCATTTTTTACAAGGGCAGAATATCTTACCGCTTTCTTGGGCGAGCGATGTAGAATCTGCTTGATGCATAAAAGTCTCCATCCCCGTAAGGAATTCTTTCGTCACTCTCCCGTTACCATCTCTATGCATATACATCCACCTTCGGAACTCATAAATATTTCCGCACCTGGACATAATTTTTTTTAACTCTTTTTTTCTTGTTGGTGTGTATAAAATGAGGTTCAAACGTTCAAATTTATAGATTTTTCGAATGTGGTAGGTGAGATTTAGCGAGGAATTAACCACGCAAAGATAATTAGGTGAAACAAAAAAAAACGTGTTTCAAAAGGTTCGTGGTTAATTCCTCGTCCAAGAAAATCCACGTAACAACGAAGCTATATTTACGTCGACTTAACGAGGAAACAACTTTTCCTCGTAACTAAGACGTAATCGTCGTAAAGGCAACGTCAATTTACGTTATCCTTACGTGGAAACACTTTCCACGTCACTTCACGAGGAAATAACGTGGATTCAATTTTTCCTCGTTACTTCAACGTAAAGACGAAGGTAATTAACGAGGAAATATTTTCCTCGTTAATTTTCCTCGTTAAAGCCCAGTTTTCTTGTAGTGTTACTACAATCAGGACCGACCTTCGCCCATGCAAAGTAAAACATTTGTAACAGACTCTCCAAAATTTTTGAACAAAAATTATATAAACATAAACCCGGCCCCCAAAAAGAGTTTTAGGCTTCCAAACTGATAATTTATTTTAACATACACTATTACAGGTAGGGTGGGGAAAATATTCGTAAATTTTGATCCGATTCATTTTTCGCTTCGATCCGATCTGAAAAATCCGGATATCCGTAATTTTACAAATCGAAGTAAATACTAAAATTCAATATCCGTAAAAAACGAAGCAAATCACAAATATTAAAATTTTGGAGAGCGGATATCCGATCCGGCAATATATAAGTACATGTATATCTTGATTATAGTTAAAGTTCTATATGTATAAAATTATATAATTATTATTCTGACATCTGATTTGACAAATTTTATTCACATTATTACTTATATAAAAGTAGTACATAAAAGGAAGAAAATTATTTTATGATAATTATAATTGTTTTCTTAAGTTTTTTTTTTAAGTTTTGTGTTATTAAAATTGTTAACTAAGTTTAAAATTTTTACAAAATATGTAGATTCACTAATTCTTTTAATTTTTATCTTATATATCATGTAAAAATATATTATACAAAACAAATCTGCATTAAAATATTAAGTTTATTTGTATTAATCAAAACATATGAGATATCTGTAAATATTCGCAAATATCTATTTATTTTCCGGATATACGTTTTTCGAATATCCATATTTCTCAGAAGCAAAGCAAATACAAAAATTAAGTATCCATACGAAGCAAATCACAAATACCTTCAAAAATCCAGATATCTAATCCGTGCCCAGACCTAATTACAGGTAGGCCCGGCTCTTGGCATGTGCCTAAGGTGCATTTGCACAGGGTCAATTTACTTTTGCAAAATTTTAGTTAAAGATTTTAAGATTTCTTTTCAAAAATTTAGGACTTTTTTTACATATAATTAATATTACTTGTAAAAAAATAAAAATTGCACAAAGTCCAATATAACACTGAACCGATCATGATTACAGGTTCCCAAAATTTCAAGACTGGTCCGCACTACAATATCCATGTTCATTTCATCATCGCGGAAGGCAGCGGTAGCATCAAAATTGAAACAATTAACGGCAGCAACACACAACACAGGTGAAGTACAGTTAACTGATTGTCCTGTCGCCGCGGCAACAAACGGAAAATATCAACGGCATCGGCTTCTCATTAATTGTGTCTCTAGAAGTCCATCAGCGATTGCTCTGGCTCTTGACACTTTTATTTTTGTCTCGTTCACCGTACATTTCTTAGAAGCTACCGCTGCGTTCGGCCGTGATGAAACGAACAGATGTAACAAAATAAAATAATAAAACGAAACAGAATATTGATGAGAATGTTTTTTGTTGATTTTATTAAAAATGTTAAGATATTTTATCATCATTTGAGTTATTTCTATTAGTTAATTTTTATTTCAAATTTTACTCACAAAATAAAACTATGCTAATATTGGCAATTGTCCAAAATAACACTTTTTGAAATTTTTATCTCAAAAATAGCATCAAAAAGTGAAAGTCACCAAAAAACATTCATTAACTGTTCAAAATACTTAGTTACCCTCAATTAAAAAGACGTTTCTTCTTTGTCGACAGAAAAAAAAAGATAGAGAAAAAAAATTGGATCTTTCACAATGCCGTCGGAGGAGGAGTCTTCGCTCCTGATAGACGATGCTGCTCCGACGCGGATGGAGGTAGCGACGGTGGTTTCCGATGCCGTCGGAGGAGGAGGAGGAACAGATACGCGCGGGAATAGCGTCGGCGAGGTGTGGAGGGAGATCGTATCCAGAGAAGGGAAAGGGATGAAAGAAGAAGAAGAGATGAAGCATGACGAGATTATGACGTTAGAGGATTTCTTAGTGAAAGCGACGGCACGGACTCCGTCGTCTACTTCTTATTGCAAACTTGTCGCAATCGGATGGCCTGGGTTGGCTAAAGACGATCTCGCTTCCTCTCCAACTCAAGGTTAGTGTTTCTGATGTTGTTCATAGGGTTTAGGATTTTGATATGCTCGATTTCTGGAATCTATTCTTAGGTGAGGTTGGGATCGAGGGATGGAATGAGTCCGACGAGTACGCATTCGTTTATGTGAATCCGAAGAAAGGAACAAGGGAAGTTGTGGTTAAGTGTTTGGATGGTGGTAAGCTTCTTGTTGATGCCGTAGCTGAGGGTGGAACAGAGCATGCTCATCTCAAGATAAGGTCTCTCTCTTTTTTTATCTCTTTTGTTTGTACAATCAAAAAGAATTAAAAAAAAAAGAAGATTTTCTTGCTTGTTGACAGAGTTAAGAAGTATGTTGCTGAGTCTAGAGTGGAGAGTAATTACGATGCACAGCTCAAGAATTTGGACAAGTTAGTCACTAAGTTGCAGAATCAGATCCTGGATAAGCTTGATGGAGGACTTAAACCTGTTGCTTTTACGACCCAGACAAGGTTATCCCCTTAGTTACAAATAGTTGTATTGCTCATAGGATTTTCTTAGATTGACTAGGAGTAGGAACGAACATACAAAATGCAGAGTCTATTAGTGCTTGTTTCAATATTATAATGCTTTATTTCAATCACAAAGATGTTTGATTCTTTTTTTTTTCTCAGATATTCAGTCACGAGTCCCTTCAAGTTGGGGAAAAGAAACTGTATAATCGCAAGGTGGATGTGTACAGCTTCGCTATTGTCTTCTGAGAGTTGCTTACCAATAAAATCCCATTCAAAGGAAAGAACAACATCTTTGTTGCTTATGCTGCGAGCAAAGTAAGCAAGCAACAATGTTTTTTAAAGCTCATGATAATCACTTGTAACATGGACATTGATAATCTTAAGATTTCCACGGAACCAGAGACCAAGTCTGGATAATCTTCCTGCAGGAGTTAGTAGTCTCCTTGAAGCATGCTGGGCAGCGGATCCTAAAGCTCGTCCCGAGTTCAAAGAGATTACAGTGTCGCTAGAAAAACTGCTTAGAAGCTTACGCTCAGATGATGATGCCGAGGATCAGACAATCAGTTTGGTTCAAGAACGTGTTGTCTATAACTTTCCCAAGCTGAAGATGAAGACTACCAAGAAGAAGAAGAAAAATAAAGTGATGACAAACAAAATATAGTTAGAGCCTTAGAGGGTTGGGTTGTAAAACTATTCCTTTTGTTTCCCATTTCATCCAATATTGTTTGAGCTGTATAGCAATCAATATTACCACACTTGTATTCTATTTCTTGACACAAAACAGTAACTTTTTAAGTTTAGTATACAGTGTTTAAGATGACAACTAAAGCGTGAAAAATAAAGAGCATTTTCCATACATACATATCCATTAGAAGCAGTGCTTTGTTTGAGCATGTGAAAGCCGAAGGTAAGCCTCAATGCGAGAAATGTCTGATCCACAAATTTATTAAAGAAAACAATCAGAAGAAAATCTGCCAACTTTTTTTTTCAAGTTACAAGAAAACTTTATTGGAGAAGCAGGAAGTGAGTTTTTGGTCTTTGTAAAGAGTCTCAAGCTGCTTTAGGTAGATACTCGACGAAGAACAGTATTTTCAGACCTTTTCTCCATGGCAAAGTTCTCTATAAAATTTTGAAAATTTTAAAAATGGTGTTATCAAATTTTGAAAATTTTTAGGATGTCTTGAAGCATTTTTAATAATTCGATCAAAAAAGTGTTAAATGTGGTATCATTATAAAACACATATGTTATATACGATTGTTTCTGGCACTTTCAGGATGAGATTCCAGAAAACTAAAATGAGTGCGTTTTCTTGCATATATCATTATAGGATATCAAGTAATATACATTATTCAGGAATGACTTTCTGGATATTAAATATTTAATTAAGAAAATGTTAGGATAGTAAATAACATATTTAGGAAGAGCTGCCTAAATATTTAATATTTAAAAAGGAAAAATGTTATGATATAAAGTAAAATATTTAAGAATGGTTTCTTAAAAATATAAAACTTAATTAAAAATGTTAGAATAGAAAGTTAAAATGTATATATTAACAAAACTTGCATATATATCATATTTAGGATATCAAGTAATATATTCAGGAAGAGCTTCCTGAAAATTTAATATTTAATTAGAAAGGTAAAATGTTAGAATAGCAAGTTAAAATGTATATATTAACAAAACTTGCATATATATCATATTTAGGATATCAAGTAATATATTCAAGAAGGGCTTCCTGAAAATTTAATATTTAATTTTTAAAAACTTTTAGGATAGTAAATAAAATATTTATAAAGACATGCCTGAATAATTAATATTTAATTAAAAATTAATATGTTAAAATAGCAAATTAAAATGTATGTATTGACAAAACTTGCAAATATATCATATTTAGAATATTAAGTAATATATTCAGGAAGAGCTTCCTTAAAATTTAATATTTAATTAAAAAGGAAAAATGTTAGGATAACAATTTGAAATATTTAGGAATGACTTCTTGAAAATTTAATATTTAATTAGAAAGGTAAAATGTTAGAATAGCAAGTTAAAATGTATATATTAACAAAACTTACATATATATCATATTTAGGATATCAAGTAATATATTCAGGAAGGGCTTCCTGATAATTTTAATATTTAATTAAAAAAGAAAAATGTTAGGATAAAAAGATGAAATATTTAGGAATGACTTCTTAATAATTTAATATTTAATTACAAAGTAATATGTTAGAATATCAAGTTAAAATGTAAATATTAACAAAACTTGCATATTTATCATATTTAGGATATCAAGTAATATATTCAGGAAGGACTTTCTAAATATTTACTATTTAATACTAAATTATATTATGAAAGTATTGAAGTTTTAAAGTTTATATTTAGGGGTTAAGGTTTAAATCCTAAATTAATCATATACCCAAGGCTAACTAGAAATCTTAAAACTCTATTTTTCATTATTTATTTTCAAATCTTAAATTTAATGTTGAAGTGTAGTTATCATTTATACACGTTGTAGTTTGATCTATAAAAAATATTTCATTTAATTTATAATACATGCATTGTTTCATATATCATTCAAAATACACATAAACCAAAAAAATTTCTAAGATTGCCAAGTCTAGGGACTTCATCTTCAACCTACAAAACAATTCCTAAGATTCTGGAACCTTTGCTAATTACCACCAGTCGCCTTCTCTGCTCACGACCACTGCCACTTCCATTGTTTTCTGTCAAGCAAATGTCAATGTCTGTTATAGTCCACAAAACACTCTACATTCTTAAACAAAACTTAAGTGGAGATCTTTCTTTACCTTACTATTTTCAGTGTGCTCTACAAATCACCACATACTCCACAAACCAAAACTGAAGTACAAGAAATTAAGAAGAGAGTATTCTGTCTTTCTCTGCTATGTACGACTCGCAGGATCACCAGGCTGATCAAATTACACAAAAGTTGTTAAAACTCAATTATCATTATGCAAGCTCCAGCCACTCAAGTGCTAGAAACCAAGCTTAAAGTAAACAAAATAAAGTGTGATACATGTTTTATATCTTGGGGGGCTCATGACGAGACTGGTCAGAATCTGAACAGATATGTTGGAGCAAAGTGATTGAGTCTTGATATCCAGAACTCTATGAAAACTCTCCTTTGTATATCTGTTCTCTTACATCAGAAGTGAAACCAGTACACAACATTATTGCCATTCAGTTCTACAGCTTTGCATACAGATCAGTAGCATGGGAAAACTTGTGACATGTAACAATACTTAGCTAGCTGCTCTTAAACAAAAGAGGACTCTTCACAGTCAATAATGATTTTTAAAGATGATGATAGTGTTTTAAGAAAAAGTACAAACCTTTAAAAGCTTCGTTAGCTTGATTCTTCATCTATTAACCTTGCTTTCTGAACAGCCCCAACTCTGCTCTTCGCCAAAAAGAACAGATTATACCTCCTGACTGAGCTTCAATATTTCCTCAGAGACTTGGATTGCCTGCACACAAGAAACATGGTGAATGACTCAAGTTCAAGTTATGAACTACACCAAGAACCATTCATCTCGGGTAACTAATTACATCTTTAAGCTGAAGCAGTTGTTCTTTAGTTAAACGTAAGATCTCATTACCCTCAATCTCAAGTATTGTTTCTTCAAAACATAAAAACTGAACTTCAGCTCGGATTCAAAAGCATGAGCTCAAAATTAAAAAGTTGTATCAACAATCTAGAGTTAAAGAATCCAAGCCCTAGAATTTACATCTGATCTATGCTTATGAGAAATTGAATGTAATACCCTAATTAACGGCATGAGAGGGAGCATCTCCACCATTGGTGAAATCAAAAGAAGAGGAGGACAAGGGTGATGGGCAAAGAGTCTAGCCACTGATGGCCATGAGAGGGAGGGGGGGTTAGAATCAGATATGTATAACATCTTCATGTACAGCAGAAAGAGATTAGCTAAGCTTATGGAGAAACACTGTGTTTGTAGATGAATGAGAGAGAGGGAGAAGAGACCTTGGAGACTAAGGGCTGGAGATTACTGGAAAATCCCCCGGAGAATCACAACCTGGAAATCACAGCCGCCGGAGAAACACTGTGTTCGCAACTGAAGGATAATGTAGGGGAGAGAGAGAGAGACGTCTTATCGGAGATCGTCTCATTGATTTTGGGATCTCTATTTTTTTTTAATTAAGAGAGGCGAAACAGTAAATAATCTCTTTAATAAAATATATTTTTGTGACTTTGGATTTTGAGTGCTAGTTTAGGAACAAAAACTTAGTTTAGTGCTATTTTAGGCTTTTTTCTCTATTATATTTGTTAGATTAGTTGAGTAGGTATCCTATGATGCTCTACACTCTTGAATTTATTAATTTCTTAATAAGGATTGTTTTACTCGAGCTAAACTAAAAGGAAAAATGATAACTAGCTACACTAACTATCCGCCATCACATGACTAGCCATGCCAACTATAGAAATGTATGTTTAACTCCACCAACTATATGTTATGCATGAGCACATCCTCCAAGTTTATGATGTTATGTAATCAACATCATTAGCTTAATCAGAATAACCGGTGAGGTACACGTGGACGTCGGAGATTAAACTTTGTTAACTCATGTTAAGACAGATTTTTAACTAGAAATAATTTATCTTAACTTTTTTTTATTTTTTTTAATTTCGACCAGACCTAGACAAAACAAAAGATTTTTTTTTTCTTTTATTTTGTCTAGGTCTGGTCGAATTAAAAAATAATAATAAGATAAATTATTTCAGGTTAAAATTAGGTCTGGAATGGATTTGGATATATGGGATATTTGGGATACCCGGATCCAGATCCGTCGGATCCATGATTATGGTATCCGAATTCGGACCCATGCCATCAGGATATCTGGATTTTTGATATCCGTCTAGGTATCTTGATATTCGTGAGTATCCGAATCCGGATAGAGAACCGTAAAAATAATTACAAAAATGAAAATATTTTTTAAACTACAAAATTATCTAAAAATCTTACATAAAATAAATAATTTAAAAAAATTTGGTGAATGTATTTATGCATATAATATTATTAAAACATAATATTATAAGACTAAGTTTATGTGTTACAAAAAAAAAGACTAAGTTTATGTATAAATATTAATAAATCAACTATAATTTTTAATAAAATTATAAATTTAATATATGTAAAAAATCAGATATGAATCCGGATATCCAGACCTAAAAATTTAGATATCTGGATCCGGATTCGACGAATCCGACACTTTACTATCCGGATCCAGATCTCGGATATTAAGTCCCAGTCTTTGTTAAAATTTGTCTTAACGAAAAAGTTAACAGAGTTTGGTTTCCAATGTCCATGTGTACATCACCGGTTATTCTGATTTAGTTAATGATGTTGGTTACATAACAGCATAAACTTGGGGGATGTGATCATGCCTAACATATAATTGGTATAGTTAAACATGCATTTATATAGTTGACATGGTTAGTCCTGTAACGGTGGATACTTAGTGTAGCTTGCTATCATTTTTCCAAACCAAAATGATACTGCAACGGATTTGATCAGGAAGGCCGCTAGATATGGCTTTTATTATAGGTGGTGGGCCTGGTGGCCGAAAACACTCAACATTTTTATAGCTGCAGAACATTACAATCGATATGAAAACAACTTATGAAACATGTATGCCTAACCGCCACTACCTTTGGGCGGCTTACTTTTACGTGATGGTCTTGTGGCTACTTGACGCAATGTTTTACAACTAGCAACTTGCGGTAATTTATATCTCCACCCGGAGTAAGGTCTATGTCAATATTAATTTGGGTTTTAACATTTTTCAGTTCAAAAAAAATGGTGGTAATTTACTATGCAGTGTTTCAATTCTTTTATCTATTTTCTTCGTTCTGTAATAGATAATATTTTAGAATTATGTACATAAATTAAGAAAGTATTTTTTAAAAAAACATCATTAATTAGTTACCTAACTACAACTAAACCAATAATAGAATAAAAATAATAATGTAATTGGTCATATAACATTAATAATTATTTCATAAAAAAAAATGAAAAGGTCATCTAATTTGAAATAAAAATATTCTTAAACGTCAAATTTAAGAAAGCGGGAGGAGTATAAATATTAAGTAAATAGATAAATGGAATTGATACATGCAAGGAGATATGTTCTTTCTAGTTTTATATAGTTATGATAAAAAAATGAAAGACAGGTAGTCCAATTTTTGTAAATTGTACTCCATAATAATTAACACCAATCTTCATTATTAAACTCTTTAGAAGTCGATTACTCTTTTTAACTCTATACATACATATGGAGATGGATATGAATATTTAGATGACAATGAGCAAACCAGTTAGTAAATAAAATCAATAAAACTCACTCAATTTAGGGGATTGACGGGGCTTGGTAGGGCTGGGTATAATATCCATACCCAAAGTATTTATTCGAACCGACTCGAAAAATAGGGTACCATTACAAGAAAACATATCATCTTTTGACCATTTTTTTGACCAACAAAAATGATCAGAAATAATTATGACCACGTTGTAACAATTTTATGATGAATACAAAATATGGTCAAGAAATGGTTAGAATGTTTTAACCAAAACATATGGTCACCAAGTGGTCAGAAAACAAATGCATATTAACCACATTTCTGACCACCAAAAATGGTCAAAAAAAATTATGACCAAATTCTAACATCCTTGTGATGAGTAAAAGGGTCAAAAATCATTAGAAATTTGTAACCAAAACATATGGTCCAAAAATCGTTAACACTCTCTGACCGCATTCTTACCATCTTCTAACCATGTCTTTGGTTTAACCTAGATCTCAAAAGTTTTTTCTCTCTTTAGTACAAAGCTTTCTCCTTAAGGAGAGCCAGCCATCCTCTTTCCATTTTATTTCTCTGCTTTTAAAATTTTTTTCCTTCTCTGTTACTCCATCATCAAGGCCTCTATTTCCTTCATTGCAGGTCACATTGGAGAAGCTTCAGTGTTGCTGAGGACAGTAACATCTAATCCTTGCTTCTACCATTGTTCCTCTACTCCTTGCAAGGTTAGATCCATGTTTTGTGTTTAAAGAACTGATATTTAGTGTCATAATTTTTAAAGAATATAGATCCGAACTTAATCAATATTCCAAAATCTGGATAACATTGGTTTGGCCTTTGTTTTCTGTTTTCTTTCTAATCTTACTTTAATTGATTTAAATTTTTAATTGGAGTAGTTCGAAGGTGATTCTTTTGTAAGTGTGACTTTCTAATCTAATTTTAGTTTATCTTATCATTTGTTGTCAAGATACAATTAGGACAGGTCCATATCCGTGAGACCATGGAGGAAGACTAGACTAAAGAAAGGAATAAAGTAATGGTGGGCATAATGAATGAGCTCTATCTCGTTTAGTTATGTTTTTGAGTTTTTTTTTGTCATCAATTTTGAGTTTAATGTATCCATTTAATTTTATGTTGTTAACTTAAATTTAAATTCTCTTGTTTCAAATCACATTTATTTATATTTATTCATTTTCATTATAATTTACTATTTTCATATTGCTATTAAATTTTTTATTTATTAAAATTAATAATCTAAGAAAATGTTAAATAAATAGTAAAAACAAAATCAAAACAAAGAGTGGTCAGAAATTCATAAAAATAGATAATTATTTTTGACCATTTTCTGACTATTTATTTTTGATCACATTTCTGACCATTTAATATGGTCAATAAATTTTGACTACTTTCTGATCTTAATAAATTTCTGACAGAGAATTTTTGACAATTTTATTTGATCAAAATTAAGTGTTTCTGACCATTTTTAATGAAAATGATGGTAAAAATTTTAAACTATTTCTTGTACCCAACCCGGTCGGATCCTGCATAAATATCTTAAAGGGATTATTTTTCAAAAATTTGAAAAATCGAAACCGAACCCGTCCCGGATCGAGAACCGAACGAGTATTCGACCGGGATATTAATATTTATTTTTTCTAGGTATAATTTATATTTTATACTATTTTAGTTAAGCATATTATTTATGAGTTATCGAATTTTTATGTTTTAGTATACTTGATTTTGCAGAATATTTAAGTTTGCTGTGCTATTTTTTTCTAACATTCTAGTTCAATTTTAATATGACGTTGTTAGTTTTTTTATTTTTTTTGTTTTATTTTATCATCACAAACCACTTACACAATTTTTAGATAAATAAAACTGAAATATTTTAAATCAGTTTAAAATTGCATTATTTAAAATATAACTTTACATTTAAAAGTGACACATATACATAAAGAGACATTGTCAAAAAATATCACAAGTTAATATCATCTTTCAAAAATATCCTCAATCAAAAATACACAAACTTTGAGTTTAAGTTTTAGTGATTAGTGTTTAAGATTTAATACTAAGGGTTTGGGTTGGTTTTATATATGTTTTATAAATATTTTGAAAATTTAGTTTAGTGTTATTTTATCACAAATTTAGAGTATTTTTGAAAATAGTCATTCATTAATGGTAGATATGAAAAATGGTATCAAACTTTTGGTATAGTTGAAATTTCCTCCATACATAAATTCAATTAAAGCTACCTTGTGTTTTAGAAAATTTCCTTGTAAGTTACATATTTGGTTTTATTTTGTGAACGTTACACTAAGTAGAACTTGTTTGCACTGCATTCTAAATTGAAACATCGATTAATGCAAAGTAACAAACATCTTAATAAATAAAGTAGATTTCTAATCTCTCCATGGGGGAAATTCTGACAGCTGGCATCTTATATTTTTTTAATCAAGGTTTAATTACGTTTGGGTTTCGGTTAACACTTAAATATGGGCTTAAGAATCTCAGGTGTGTTTGGGTTTTTGCTTCACACTTCCGTATGCGCTTCAGAAAACAATACAAGTCTACTATTAAATTAAGTGGGGCTTATTGGATCGAGGGTTTCACAAGTTTTTTGGAATTTTAGATCTGATGGGATTTAAAGATTTTGGTTGGGATTTTGAGTATTTGTGGGAATTTACATAGGTGATTTTGGTGGGATTTTAAAAGAAAATAACAAAACAACATTAAAAAAGCTTTTGAAACTATCGTCGTCTTGTCTTGATGTTGATCTATTAATAACAGCACAGCACCGAGGAGGAACCACTACAGTATTGATGGTTTCACAAAGGTCCTCTGTGCTCAGTAACACAAACATGCCCAAGAAACCAAAGAAAACATAATTTTATCTCAGAAAGCCTTAACGCCAACTTTGTTGAGAAGATCAGCGAACATGTATTGTGTTTCTGTAATATGGTTCAAATTGTTTACTTGTTCAACACATTCTACAGCTGAATGTAGAAATGCATGTCACCGTATAGATCCACGATAACATTAAAGTCGATTATGTGACGTCTTAATAATGCATCTTTGAACCGTCGCTGAGCTAAAAACATCGTAATGGAAGAGAGGACCAGCTTTGTGGGATAAAGGCATTCGACAATGGAGAGAAAATCTTGTTTGGTAAAAATAATCAGATGGGTTACCACTTCATTGGCCAACAATGAATAACATGAGAAACTGCTGCAGTTATACACAGGCTCTTCCCATTGATGTAAAGTCTACCCATTTCATCAACCCCACATATTAATGGTTTGAGTTTGAGCAATGAGCACCCCACCAGCATCAACCTGCGCCACCCTCACCCAAGGACAAGTCGGTGGAAAATATATACTGTCATCACTGACACAAGCTTCCATTATGCCTGAAAAACAAAGTGGCCTCAAGGTTAGCTAGTTCAGACTTCCATAATGACTACTTAACAGGAAAACATTACATACTAAGATTTCAACACTGTTCAGTGAAACTTCTAAACAAATTGGCCTTAAGGTTAGCTAGTTCAGACTTAGATGTTACATGTACGTGTACACAACTTGTCAGAATGAGATGTACCTTGATTTTTTCTTCTTTTTTTTTCTGGTTTTAACTTGTTTGTATGTGTAGAAAACCAATTATCACTTTTTCTGGTTGTATCGACAGTAAAGACAAATCCAACTATCACTTGAACACTTGATTAAATGATTCTTCAGAAACTATTCTCGAAGAGATCAAAACTAAAGATGATTGGTTTATAATTAAAATATCAATACAGTATTAGAGCGAACAAACCCTAACTCTCCTATTTTAACTTTATCTTTATGGTCTTTCTGATCCACCTCTTGAACTCAGTCAGATCTACGGGAGCTTCTTCCAGGTACAAGCTTCTCTTCCGGATCCTTTTCCGGGACAAGCAGGTAGCACAAGGAGGAGACGATACAGAAAATTTCAGCAGTTTTTAATCACCATACCAGCAGTTCGCAACTGATTCAGTTACTTCTCTTTTTTTTATCGCCATGGAAGGTCTAAAGGATAATAATGAAATAACTGTTCTGTTTTATCAAAAACCATCTAATTAGGTGGTATTTGTCACAGTTAAACTTTAACTACGAATTACTTCTCAAACCATCTTAAATAATTTTTGATAAAACCCATTGATGAAATCCTTATTTTCCAATAAGGTAGGATTTTACGGAATTTGTATGAATAACCAATCCAATAAGCTTGGATTTAGTGGAGTTCTTATAAATACTAATTTCAATAAGGGGGGATTTCACGAAAAAATAGAATTCTTTCAAAGTCTCAATTCAATAAGCCCCCCTAAGACCTTCGTATTTTATCAGAGAAAAGTTCCAGACAAATTAATCGATTAACATCTCCTACTTGCATTGATACGTTCTTTACTCCCAGCTTCTGCGTGATTAACCAACTTCTCCCAGTCTGCATCATTCAATCGACCTCATCACATTCCCAAACTAACCGTCCAAAAATCCGAGTATAAATATCCCCCTCATCTGTTATATATATTCTTTGTGGAGTTTGATTCTTATGATGGGTTTTGGGTAGTCAATGGGATATCCAAGCTATCATTTGTTCTGAATCTGTAGTAAAACTCATCACCTTAATTCGTTTGATTCTCTGTAATTCTATTTCTTTTTGGTGTTTACTCAAACGGTGCTTTTGTTGTTGAATTGATTAGATTTTGATTCTTCTTGCGAGATTATGATTGCATCCAAGGAAAAAAACTCAATCAAGTTTCTCTGACAAACTAGCATGTTTATTCAGTTCAAAAAAAAAAAACTATCATGCATGTTTCTTTGTTACTATTGTGCCATGACTTTTCTTCCATCGCATGATCTTATTCGTTTCTTTATCCTACCTTGGTTCAGATAGTCCCATATCCAGAATCTGTCGAGGAAGTTGAGCTTCTCATGAATCACTCCCATCCAAATATAGCTGTAAGAAATAAACGATTTTATATTTCTTTCTATGTATCATACACACCCACCACATCTTTGTTTCTTTTGTAACTCTTTCATTCTTTTTGGGGCATTAGAGGTATTTGGGCAGAGTGAGAGAAGATGAGACTTTCAAAATCCTACTTGAAAGAGAACCTCTTTCCAGATTTTCAGACTTCACTTAGATTTTCTGTTTTTTTTTTGTCACTGCCAGACTTCACTTAGGTTATCAGAGGATTTCTGAGACACGGATGCCCGTCGTTGCCATGAATCTCCGAGGTGAGCCTCAGTGAAGGACAGTCACGCCAAAGTCTAAGGAAGGAGATGCAGGATCCGTATGCCTGCTATGTGCGCGGCTTGTGTCTTTGAGCTCACATGTGAGCTTGGTTATGGCCGCTACAGCAACTGAAACCATTCCATCTAACTTCGCTTCACTTAATATCTCAGTTCTTAGTTCATGATATTCCTCTCTGTTGATCATCTTCTTACACTCTCCAAGCAAACTCCTAGCTGCTATTACTCTCTCCATAAAGAAACTACAAAGGGAGAGGCCACACAGGGAGTAACAATGGTAAAATATACTGCTAAGAAAAATGTACAAGGGAATGCTTTGGTTGGGATATATAGGGATAGGCGGATAGCTGAGAAGGTGAACCTATGGAACTCAAAAAGAAAATGAATTGGAGGAGATGGACGGAGAAAGGTCAAACTGACAGAAAAGCTAATACTGAGATAGTTCATAAAAATGATGTAATGGAAGAAGATACAAGACGATGTACTGGAAGAAGATACAAAACGAACCATTATTGTGGATAGTTCGGAAAAATCATTACTACTTCCAAGGCATGAAATGGTATTGTCACTACAAAATAATTGTTGTTTAGCATCATTTATTTTATATTTTTGCATTAGTTATAAATGATGTAAAATAATTTTGTAATCTATTATTATAAAACACAGTTCTCTCTTTCCTTAGAAGGACACGTAGGATGACAGCTAAGAAACTAGACATACTTTAGACTGACACGTGTCACGGACGACTAAACTCTGCGTTTCATTAAAACGCATTCAGAATGGGCTTTTTTTGTTTATTGCGTGATGGGCTGTGAGTTTTGTCCATTTACCCGGCCGGGACAGATGGTGTTCCTCCTCCTCCAAACCTAATTTCGCTGTAACGGAAGATCGCTGATCTTCTCTCCTCTTCGTGTGACAGCGTCGCGTGACTTATGGGTTCCCTTTCTCCATCTGAAACGGCCCGATCTGTGATTACATGATTAATCCTATTAATTCCATAGCCCATTATGAAGTCTTCAATGTGTTGTTCATGTATCCGAGTCGGTGTAAAATCTGTATAAATATGTGAGTGCTTCTGATTTCGGACTCATCCTCTATTTCTATCTCTTACAATATACTGAATTGTGTTGTTTTTGATAACAACTATGTATCAAGCCATACGAATCGCACTAGAGGTCCAAACCCTGTTTTTTTTCAGAAATTTTCTCTGTTAAATCTCTCACTCATATTTCTTATAATGGCTTTCACAGGTTCATCAATCTGAATTGAAGGTGCGACAGTGCAGGTAGCGTGTTGAGGCAAGGCTTTTGCGTTTCTGGGAATCCCGAAATGTTAAGAAAGGTGGTGAGCTCATGGGCTATGGTATGCTTTTGGTTGATGTCAGGGTTAGTCTTTTCGACTTACTTTCTTATTTTCAACTTATTATCTTAACTAATATACGTTTTCTTATCACCACTATCCCTTCACAGTCGTAGCTAAAATAAATACTTTTCACAAAATTGTTTTCTTCAAAGTCTTATACAAGTCTGATGATGATATGTTGAGACACAAAATTTATATTTAACCTTTCACAATGATTTCTATTGTTTCCTCTTCCCTGTTAAAAGCTTTTATATTTAACTGATTCATTTCTTAAAATCTTTTAGTTTCTCTTCTGAGTTTTTGTTTTAATCTAATAGCTCAAAAGAATTTTATGACGGAGCTAGAGAGTTAAGAAAAAGGCTGAACGCAGTATTTGATATCACCAATGGAGATAATTTAATTAACTGTTAGCGATTCATCAATGGTGGGGATTCAACGTTACACGTATCATCATGAAAAATGGATTTTCTTGGTAAAATAAATCTCATAGTTCATAAGATGACATTTTGTTTGCTTAGTTCCTGTTTATATGATCTGTGTTTTAAATCCGTGTATGTCTTCTGATATTTCCTGGTTCTATATTTTTAGATATCTTTCTGTGGAAGCAGTTCAAAACTTTAGAGAAACTTATCTGTATTTTGGAGAGTATGATTCTGAGAATCTTTGCAATTTTAATATGATGATCTGTAACGTGGTGACCTTTAGGCTTTAGTTGCTTTATCTTTCTTCTGATTCCAAAATAAAATATTATTGTCGGTCTGTCATGACATAAATGGGTATATTTTCCAAGGTAGTTAACAATTAAGAAGGGTCATCAGCTACATTTTGTGATGCAGCAGTTTGTTTACGTCCTTACACTGCATGTTCTTTTTTCTTCTTATGGCTGCAATAAGAATCTTGAGCCGTTGAATGACTTCTACTACCTAATAACATGTTTGACTCGACCTTTTCGCTGGTTATAACACATTTTCTTTTGTGCAAGGTTGCTAATTGTCGTCCTAATATTCTTTTCTTATGGCCATTAGATCGTGGATATGATAAACGGTTTGGTCAAACTCCAGGGAGGCTGTCTGCAAGGAAACAAATGAAGATAAATTGCTGAGAGCAGAAATTAGTTGTGGCTGGAACCAGCATTGATGAATGTGTGTTGTTAACTCTTGCGATTGAAAACATGTGCCTTTTTGTAAATAAGAATGGATGTGTATGGTTCACAGGAAAAGAGAATACACAAATATGTAAGCCAAACTTCAGTCATGTTGTTCGTGGTGCAAGATTAATATTGTTACATGAGCACCAGTCAATAGAATTTCCAGCTTTATATTGTTTCGTGTGCTTTTTATGGCAATAGGGGAGAGCTCTCGCGAACGACGCAACATACTGCCACAACAAACTTACGAACATAAGATTTGAGAACCCGAAAGTGAGAAATGAGCAGACTAAACCTAATCCAGACGCAAAAACTTACAGTTGCTGCTCTACCTTTGCTGAAAGAATTGCATTTTAAATATATATATATATATATATATTCTTATTTATTTTTGCTAATTTTTTATTCTCCAAAAATAGAGAATAATGATGTTACTGTCATTTTAATTCAAACCAAAAATATTTAGGAAAAACAATGTGATCTCAATTTTTTTTTTCATTATTTGTTTGTTTATGATAGCATTTTCAATCTATAGCCATTTTAAATGCTTCATAAAATTAATATAATTAATCTAAAATAGTTTTTATTATAATTTCCCGCCCGTAGGGCGGGCCGACCCTAGTCATTTATATAAATGACTCTGAAAGTCGTGATGCAAATAATTCACATCATTCCTTTAGTAACTGATGTAAAACTGCTAATATTTACATCAACTATTACAAGTGATGTCAATATGTATCAGTTACAATAATTGATATTAATATTTATATCATTTACCAAAATGATATTAGTAATGGCTAGCATCAATCAAATAACTGATTTTAATGATTAATTATATTACTTTTGGTAATTGAACTAAAAACAGTTTTGAAGTGAATTTAATATTTTTCCTTTACAGTTATTTACTAAATCATTATCACGTTTAAAAAATAATAATAATATTTATGTAAAATAAATATTAAATTTAGACCAGTAAATAAAAATAAAATTAATTTTATCAGTTATTTATTTTCCTTTCCACTGATGTTACAACTAAGAAAATAATAATAAAAATACAGAAACAAGCAAAGGAAAGAAGGCAATTACAAAAAAACGATAAACATATTTTTCCGTAAGAATTTTTCGATCAAGCTTCTTCTTATTCCCAAGTCCTTGTGTCTTCTGCTCTTAGTTTTAGAGTTTTAGACTAATAATTGCTTCAGAAAATAAAACCATCATCAGCGTCATTCATATAAGAAAATACCGATTCATAAACAAAAACATTATAAAAAAAAGTTTGCATCAGATTGTCACAATTGACAAACCTTAACCAATGGTGCCTGAGGCAAACAATGATAGACTCCACGAAGGTTCCAAGTTTGCATCAGACTGTCAGATCTGCTGATTCAACCTCTCTTAAACTGTGTTAAAGAATTGTATGTGTAGAAGAAAAGACTTCGAGGAAAAATGTAAAGGATCATTTTTTTTATTCTGTTGATTTATTAGAAGTAAACTAGAACTAGTTACAAATATAATAATGCTTTAGCTGGCACAGTTACATATCATAAATGTTGTTTTGATAAAATATTTAGTTAACTAAGTTATTTGAAGAATTCTTTCATTAAATAGTTACTTGGGTACTGACTTTGATCTTTTAAGTACTCTCTCCGCTTCATTTTACATGTCGTTCTAGATTTCGACACGCAGATTAATAAAACATTTAATTTTGTATATTTACTAGATAAAAACATCATTAACAATACACCTAACCAAATTTTAACTAATTGAATAATAAATTAGAATAAAAATTCAATAAATTTTGCATTAAAATCATAAAACAACATTTATTTTGAAACAAAAATTTTGATCTAAAACGACATATAATTTGAAACGGATGGAGTATTCAAAGATGAATGAATTTCTATACAGAAATTGTTGGGCGTATGTTTTTCAGAGAAAAACATAACTTTCGTGAATAAAGTAGAATCTTAGATATTAAAATATTTATATTTATGGTTCAAACTTCAAAGAATTTGTTGCTTATTTATCTAAGGATATGAACATTCATATATTATTAAGTTGACAATTTTTTAATTAGAGAAAACGTTATTGATTTAGAAATTAATGTGATTAAACTAACATTAAATAGTAATTATGATGTTTAAGTAACGTGAAAAAAATTTAAATAAAACTTTTTAAATTATATCCTTCAAAAAAAAAATTTGATGTGCCAAATTTCTCAAATAAAAAATTTTAGTATCTTAAAAAGTTTTTCTGACTAATTTGAATTTTTTTTTACAAATGACATATTAAAAACTATAATGTCAGAATAAAACTGATTTGACCAATTTGATTTAGGGAAAAAACATATTTTGGGAATTTGAAATTTTAAAGGGAAATATTATTTTTAATTAAAAACATGTTATAAATATAAAGATGCTGTTATGTATTTATATATTAAATGTATTCCTTTTTGATATTATATTATTTTTAATATAAAAAAACTATTTTTTCTTAAATTATAGTCTTAGATATATTTTAATATTAAAGATTTTATATATTTATAGTATATTCCTTTTTTATTTATATTAAAACGTTTTTATTAAATTGCATGATTTTTAATATAAAAATTGATATTGATATATTTATATTAAAGATATTTTATTTTTATGTTAAGTTAATTTTTGAGTTATAGAAAAGGAAATTCATTTTTATTAAATTACATGTTTTGAAAACATTATATCCTTATTAGTGATATTTCCTTTTTGATAAAAAAAGGTGATTTGAAAACAAAAGTTAAAAAGTTAATTAAAAATATGAATAATGATATTTTAATAATAAACTTTATTCATTAAAATTATCAATGTAATTAACAATTCTAAGAATCAACATAAATGCGACACATAGGAAACTGATTTCTCAGATAATATTATAAAAATATATATTATATTTTGTATATAGTATTGGATCTTGTAAATAAGGTTTCTAATTAAAAAGCTTGATGTTTAAATGATAATTTTAAAGCTCGTTGTATTTACTATTGGACTTGAATTACAGATGAATAAAATATGTTCACAAAAGAAAAAACACGATATATTATTGTCTTGTTAAAAAGTAATATGATTTTAATAGTCATTGAATGCATATGTGTAGGGGTGGGCACTTCGGTTATTTTCTCGGTTCGGTTCGGATTTGGCTCGGTTCGGTTAGGTCGGTTCTAATACTTTTCCAACTGAAATAAACCATAGTTAATTTTGTTCGGTTCGTTTTATATTCAGTTCGGTTTGTAATAAGCTTGGTTTTTTTGGATCAGTTTAATTATTCTTTTAGAGAAAAATATGTTTTAAAATATAAATTATGTAAACATAAACTATGTGAACTAAATTCAATATAAAACGGAAACATAAACAAAAAAAAGTCACAAAATGTATATAAGAATATAGGGAATACATACTTTTCAATTTTTTAAATCAAATATTTTGATGATTACATATTAGGCTATATAGAAGAATATATGTTAATGAATGAAAATAGAAATATGTGATTTAGTATTATAATTTTAGTATATTGGTATTACTATGTTTTTTAATTTAAATAAATACAAAACACATCGGTTTCTCGGTTCGGTTTAAAACCAAACCACTCGGGTTGGAAAAATCTTCAACCAAATGGTTTGACATAGACTTTGGTTCGGTTTGACTCAGTTCGGTTCGTTTTTTTTTTGCCCACACCTACATATGTGTATGTATATTTCTTCATTCATATATTGTATTTCTATGTTAACCATAAATCATACCGTATTAAGTTTAACTGAATTATTTCCCAGTTAATGCAGATTCTTCATATAAGAAATTATAGATTCTTCGTATAAATATTAATTGAAATTAAACACATATTTCAAGTCCCATTTACCAATAAATAATAAACTAATAACAAACTCCGTAAAAAACAAATATTATATCGATTTGTTGTATAATTATATACTTAGAATATTATATATGAAAAAAATGTTCAAAATAATATTCAAGTCTCCATACATTTTCAATTAAAAATAAAATTAACGTGTTTTATATTTTTATACCTCATATAGTTTAATTTAAATATATTAAAAATAATATATACATGCAATCTGAATATCTACTAAATATTTATATTCATATGTTTTTATGATTATTTGCATATTTTTATAAGAAAAAGTTAATACGATGTGCACAAAATTTTCATTGTTAGACCTTTAATAGTTTTAGGAATCTATAGTTTTTTAAGAAATTCAAGATATAACATATAAGAAAAAAATATAATTTTTTAAATTTTATGATTAATGTGATTGTTTTAAGTTTTAATAATATAAATTAAACAAAAAGGATTGAGCTTATAAAAAATTATTATCAAATTTTAATTATTCAAAATCATTAATTATCATATATATATTTTAATCATATTAGGTAATTTCATAGTTTTTATTTAAGAAAATAATGGAAAATACTTTCATGCAGTATTAATCAACTTAACAGTTAATTTAATAAAAAAATATAATATATATTAGATGGCCAACCTATTTTTGTAAGAATTCTGAAAATCATTTTAATAATAATACATGATTATATTTAAAAGTTGTAATGTTCTTAAATTAATATATAAAAAAATACTTGTCTTTACCTAATCGCAAGACAGTGGACAACCACCGAACTAGCCATCATATAGATGTTTTGGTTTCTTTCTTGAGGACAAATCATTTTTTTTTGGTGCAAACTTGAGGACAAATCATGTTTGTTTATACCTAGTAATCCTCGTAGAGTTTACATAGTAATCGTGAAAAAACGGATTACGAGTTCTTGTGAAAAGTACAATAATACATTGCTCATTTCATTCAAGACTCCTTGGAAGTACTCAGTTTTCCGTGGGTTAAATATCCTATATTTTTTTCGTTTCACAAAGAGTGTTAGTTAAACATTTCTCGCACAAATAAAAAAATGTATTGGAATGTATTTATATTTTTTATTTATATCATCTATTTAACTAATAACATTTTAAATAAAATCATCATTTATTTAACCAATAACATTTTAGATAAATAATTTTATTTATAAGATTAATGTATTTTTTTATTAATATTGAACTGAAAGTAAGCATAAATTCTATTGAAATTGTAAAACGACATTTTTATACAACAAAAAAAATGCTAGAATGACATTTAATATGAAATGGGAAAGTATCATTTTTTCTTTCTTGCGATTGAAACAGAGAGAAACAGACTGATAAAAGACAAGGTCAATCTTACATAATACTGTCTCCATTTCATAAAGTTTCATATTTTAGAGAAAAAAATTCTTTCTAAAAAATCTAGCTTTTACATTTTCAATGCATATTTTATTAAATAATTGCAAATTTAAAAAAAAAATTACATTTATTGAATTTTTACTGGTTTAAATTATGGAAAATAAATCACAAAAACTATGTAAATTTAATGTATTTTTTAGAATGTATGAAAATCTAAAATATATAACATTTTGAAATAGAAGGAGTACAATTTTAAGACGAGAATAACTGTTGTCGCTAACTTTCTGAAGCTCTTTTATGGAGAGCCATAAAAAACAAGAAGATATTTAAGGAGCCGAGAGAAAATCAAAATATGCAGCCAGCCGCCAATTAATTGTCTTCTTAATTATTCTGTCACTTAAAACATCTCCAACCCTTCATTATTTTTACCTCTATAATAGCATTTAGAGGTAAAATCGCTCTAACTCACCTTTATTTCTACCTCTAAAATAAAAATTGTTATTTTCTTATCTATTTATAGAGGAAGAAATAGCATTCTTCCATATTTTGTTCTATATTTAGAGATCTCTAATTTAGAGAAATGCATTGAAGCAAAACACATCTCTATTATAGAGTTCTTCTATTTTAAAGGTAAAAACAAGATCTCGACCCGCACAACCGTGTTGTGCGGGTGGTTATTTTCATTATTATACATGTAATTATTTTGTTTACATGATTAGAGATATAACCATTTTTTTATTAAATTAAAAATTTAAAATACTATACTATTTTGAATTTTTTAAAATATTTTGTTATTCATGTTGCATTTAAAAAAGTAATACTTTATAGCCTATCATTTATCATTTGGAATATTATAATTATGTGTTTAAAAGATTTATTTTAAAATTGTATATTTAGTCAAGATATTTAAAAAATTACATAACTATTTTTGACTTTTGAAGATTATATGACTTTTGAATCTTTTTGTTACTAAATTGATGCATTACTTTATAATAACAATATTTGAAATTTCGGTAATTGTTTCATTTTTTTCAAACAATATTTTTATAAGAGTAAATAAAACATTTTTTTAAATTGAATTTTAGCAATAGTTTTAATTAATATTAAAATTTCAAATTTTATTTCTTTATTAGATATTTTATATTTTTTATATAATTGAAAGAAACTTTGAAAAAGAAATTAGGTTGCTTTACTAATATATATAATTTGTTATATTTGTTTTATACAGCATATCAAATTTAATAAACTATAGACTATAATAAGTTTTATAAAATATGGCATACAATATTATTTTAATTAACATTAATTTATAATAATATAATATTGCTAATCACGAAATAAGTTAATGTATTATTTTATAAAAAAATATTTATACTTTTCGGTAAGATCTTGTTAGATTTTCTCAACAGTTTTTCTATGAATATATAGAATGTTATAGTAAATCAATAACGATAAGAGTAGAAAATAAATGTAACATGACTTTCTAAGAATATCTTCAAATTAAAAAATTACACATGAATCAAGTTATGACTTATGTTTTAATATATACTACTAGATTTTAACCCGCCCTTTTAAAGGGCAAGTATATTTCTTTCGACAAATTTATTTCTGTAACAAATGTGTTTCAACATAAAATATATATCAAGTGTCTTAATGATTTTGTTAGGGGTTGATTTTAGGTTTATGTTCGTTTTCATCTATACAAAATGTTAGCATTTGAAACAATTAATTTTTATTAAAAACGACATTAAGATTTTAAACTTCAAATTAATTTCAGTAAAATTAATTTGTACATTTACTTGTAATTATACAAAAGTCTAAATGAATTATAATATTACTTGAATTAATAATGGATATTGATATCATCCACTAAATTTATAATCAGGATTTTCAATGGATACCGAAAGATATAATATATTCAAAATGTCTAATATCCATTGCAAGAACTTCTGCAAATCTAAATTTTCTTCAGCGCTTAAAAATGATGGGTATATTTTTTGTTGGAAAAGTTATTTTACGTAATAAAATTATAATTTTTGATATATTATATATTTTAACTTTTTTATGAAATTTATCTTAAATTTACTTATATGACTTATTTTTGTTATTTTAAATATGACTAAATTTTTGAAGACTCTAAATAATTATAACCAGTAATATGATTTTATTCATTTAACCCGGGGTTAAACTTATTTTACAGTTATTTTTTCTAATTTTAATAAAATATTTATATCCTCAACATTCTTTGTATTGAAAAATTTATTTGTGCGTTTCAAAAAAAATGTATAATTTTATGAAATTTAGTTTATGTGATTTACTTTTTTTTTAATGAAACTGTTTTTTTAAGGAGTTGAAATAATTTAGACTCGTATTATGATTTTGTTGATTTAATCATTTGTTAGTTCAACTTGATTTTATTTTGAGATTTTATTTAATAAATACTTTAAAATAATTAATAACGTGAAATATTTTTTGCAAAGATATGGTGCAAATATTTAGGAATTTTGTTCTTCAAAAAAGGCTAAGAACTGAATTATATTAAATACTATTCAATGTAATTGTAAAATAATAACTTTTGATTGGTTGCAAAAAATGCTGACAAAAATATTCAGACAATTTTTGTAACTAATTTGAAAAGTCAGGGGCATATTCATAAGAAGTATTATGCTTTAATAGTATAGAATCAAAAATTTCAAAAATTTGAAATAGCATGTCGGTTATATATTTTAAATGGGTTAGTAAACAAAATCGAAAATTTCAAGCCCATTGATTCGAACGTTTCAAGCTCATTTCGTTTTAATAATACACTTAACAAAACAATTGGGCTGTCAATTTATTTTAAGACTATGTTGGGTTTTTAGTGGCCAAATTTTCTTTTTAATTACACGATTTCATTTAAAAAAGAAATAAAATGAGATGTTTTGTAATTTTCTTGAAAATCAGGGGCAGGTTCATAAACAATTTTTTGTATAGATATTTTCAAAACAAAAAAGAACTTCAAAAAAAATGTTTTAGTAGTATAGATATTTAACTATTAATTACAAAAAAAATATTATTCAAATATTGTATGTATGTTTTAACTATTTTTTTTAAAAGAAAAGAATGTTGTAACCTATTTAAAACGAAAGAAACATTCTCAGATGTGTATGAAATAACATATGCACCGCGAAAACCATTCAAATAGCTATGAACATATGATATCCGCAAAACAATGATCAGTACGATTGGTTTAGACTTCAAACTTCACAGCCTTTTATTAAAATCTCCAAAATTTATTTTTTTTTCAATCAGATTTTAAAGTTTAAATGTCCTCAAAGTTCTCCTTAAATTTCTCACTTGCCCACGTTTTGTTATTTTCACTTGTTGCGTTAGTTTTCTTCTTAAAGCCAACAATATGTGAAAATCAAAGCCATGAGAGTTCAATCCAATCATACTCAATGTAATGGGAAGATGACTTCTCCTCCTTTCCGGATGTCTCCTATTGAATCTTAAAGTATTGTATTCCCAAACATTATCATGCCAATTTTTTTGTTATATATATTCTCACCCTCACATAGTAATAGGTGTATGACTATCCAACTTATTTTTTTGTGCCCTATATAATTTCTTGAAAAACGCATTGTATAATACTCAGCATATATAACGTGATGTATATCCCTCCAACTGAGACATCTGTTACTATATCTCTTTGTATAATTATATACCAGTATAATTGTATGAAAAAAGTCGTAGATTGAGAGGCTACCAAGATCAACCGTTGGCCAATCCACTATTTTATAATACCCATCACCATCATTGAGTAACTAAACCGTATACTCAGAAACCAACACTCTCCAATCTACTGCTTTGATTCCTGACATGGTTACTTTAAGAAGAGATTTCACCAGGACACCAAAGGAAACGAAATAACTTCAGAGAGGTAATACTATGGTATAAGAAGGTCAAAACTTATCTATCACAAGAGACCAACCTCCGAGTCATCCAACAACATTCAAATTCCCTATACGCTATAGACTGACCACAAACCTTTAAAGGCATGACAGATATCCTCTTTAAATTTCCAATCTTTTCTTGTCCCACCGTTAGAAACCTAAAATATCAATAGATTATTCTTAAATCCATCTTGGAGATCTTTTTTCCTTGTTAAAAAACGCTTAATCCTGAAACCCAAAAACATAATCCTTAGTTCAACCACTCACTGTTAACTTCAGATATAATTACACTTTCCTTAAGATTCCAAAGTTGCAGAACCGTATATTCTCAAAATCTAAAATATACACCATAAATAAATATACCAAAAATTCTGATACAGGTTCCTTAATTTTTGTCGAATCACTTCAAACCGTTTATAGAGTTTGTAGATCCTGATAGTCCTCTAAATATTAACAGCAAAGATCTTCTTAGCCATGGATTTCACCAAAAAAATTGTAAACATCGCCATGATATAGATTCCCCTTTTGAAACCCTATCGTGTCATTGAGATATATTAATCCCAGTATTCACAATAAAAAAAGTTAACACCACCACAAGAAATGATTGAATGCACTCTCAAACCCACCGACTGCAGATCTGTGCTGATTCTCCATTGCAAACCTTTAGATCTCCATGGAATGTATCGATACCAGATATTACCAAAAATTAATGAGCTGTTTAATTTATTTATAAATATAGCATTAAATAAAAACAATAGAGTAAAAATGTTTCAGTGGCATTTGGAAGTAAATATGACTGAAACAGAAGAGCACCTCAAAAAAATATCTTATGTTTTAATAGTATTGATAGGAGAATACAATGGAGATGGTCTTAGATATACCCTCTTCATTCCCGAAAGAATATTTATTTTAGTATAATGTTTACAATTAAAATTATTATTTATTTTTTACTATATACTTTATAATATCAACCAGTAATATTTTAATCAATTTATTCTTAATTAATGTCTTTTAAATATGAGAAAATGACCAGGATAGACCCAAATTAAGTTTTTGTTTCCAAACTGTCACTCAAGACCCAAAATCACAAAAATATGATTCATTAAAAGTATCATTTACCCTTATGTCCATTCTTTGATTAATTAAGTCGTCGCCTTCTTCATTGTCATCGTCTCGGATCCGTAATTGAGAAATTGAGATTTTGTAACCTCTCTCACATTGTGTGATTAGATCAGCTCAGTCATCAGCACCGCATCATCAGCTTTGTCGCCATCAGCTCTGTCGCAATCAGCCCCGCTGCCTTAAGTTTCGCCGTCATCAACTCTGTCGTCATCACCATCAGCTCCACCGGCACTCGGTTCGCAGACCTTCAGCTACGCCGAACTCCACCATTTTGTTTGTTAACCAAACGAGATTGTTAGAGCTGATGGGAGTGAATTGAGCAGATTCTAGATCTTCAAAAACTGTTATGGGATCAATTTTTCATCATTTGACTTGGATTTACATCGTATCTCTTTGACTTTAATAGTTTTATTGGACATAATTGAGGTATGATGTATCAAATTGTCATCATCAGTTGTTGCTTGTGGACAAACTTAGTTGACTAGTTTTCTAGATGTTCTTAATCTCTTTCTAATTGTAAAAAAAAAACATTTTTTATTCTGTTGGTTTAAGTAGACATGGTAGCTTCTCAAATGATCTGAAGTTCAACAGTGTGGTTGGTCACTTTCTTCATTTCTAAATTAAGGTCCTTTACCAGGGCTGGTTAGTTTTGGTTTCAAACCATTCTTTAAGAAGAAACTTTTTCGAATTTTTGTCATCTACATGTTAAAATATTATGTCTTTGATTGACTTGCAGGAAAATTAGCCACAGAACTCACCACCAGAACCATGGACATGTTAAGAACAATGAATCTTGGCATCATACATGTTATTTTATGTTGCCTTGTTTTAGCCAATGTGGTGTTTACTAGATGAAGTCTTTGACACTTTGATTATAATGTTTATGTGATTGTAGATGTCGGAGAAAATCTACACGAGTTTGGACAAACCGACTGTTTTTTTTAGATAGGTTGTGGCCTCATAAAAGTCCTTTTATTGATGCGTTCCACTAGTAACGTTCCCAGTTTTATGCCATGGAGACTAATTATTTTTTTACAAAGTGTTTTCTGAGTTGAGATGATGAATATGTACAAGATTTGGTGTCCAGATGGAACAATTAATACTGGATAGCTAATGACATTTGTTGGAATCTGTTGGTTGTGTGTTAAGGTTTGTTGTTTTGTTTCAACTAAATTATTCTGGAAAGCTTTCCTATTTATGTACTAAACCTACCAAAACAACTTGAATTTTGCAGGTTATTATTGATTCATCTAGTTGTACGAAATAAACTACTGAGACATTTGCTTCTCCTGCTCTTTTAAATTATATTCCAGCTTTAAGTTATTTGTGCATAGAGAAAGACATAATGATATTCCAGCTTTTGGTTATATTGTGCAGAGAGAAAAACATGCACCTCGTTTCTAATTTTTTTTTGTATGATATTTTTCTTTCTTAGACTATTCAGGATAGGCTTCCTGATGTACTAAACCTTCAAAAAAAAACTGAGCTCAAGAAGAGCTAGTACTTCAGGTATTGAATCTTCTATTGTGTCCATGTCCTGTGTAACCAAGCCAAAAAAAGCAAATACAAATAGTATCGAAAGTTCTGGAAAGCTATTCTGAAACTATGAAACGCCTTCCTGAAAATAAAAGAAAAAAATCCACAAGTTTTCACAAGCAAACTCATCTCATTCACACTCACGAACACTGAGATTTTGGATAAATACTACACACAATCAACATTGTGTAGAAACGAACAGAATACATTACCTCAAAAATTTGTGTTCCCAAAGAAGAAGACAAACAAGCAGGTGCTTTTGAACAAGACAAAGTTAATATGATTTTGTAGACTGTTCAGGATAGCTTTTCTAATCATGTACTCAACCTTCCAGAATAACTTGACTTTTGCAGCTTAATACTGATCATGCTAGCTCTAACAAGGAAAATTCTGATACATTTGCTTCACATGTTCATTTGAATGTCATTCCAGTTTTTCGTTCTACTGTGCAGAGAGAAAAACATGTACATCGATTCTATTTTTCTGTTTTTTTGTGTTTGTATGATTTTCTTTTCTTAGATTGTTCATGATAGGATCTTAATCACGTACCAAACCTTTCAAAACAACTTGGCTTTTGTAGACTCTTCTTTATGAAGGTGTTTCTAAATGGAATCGATACTTTTTAAAAAAAAAAATTGTATCATTAGACAAGAGAATTCCTTGTATCAATCAGGAAGATAATTTAGAGGACTAGTGGTCTTGTATAGCTTTCTGTAAGCCCATCCTGAATATGACAAGTGATATCCTAGATAAGATATATCTATATTTCTGAATAAATAAGTTCACAATTCATTACATAACGAATATCTACCGTAGTCTAGCGGCTAGCCTCCAACTCGAACACATATCGAATTGCACAATAACCTGCTTTTGATTCTCTTTAGGCAAAAAACTCATCATGAATATGTTTCTTCAAACACACACAAATTGTAAAAATAATATTTAGAGCATTTACATGTTTAGGAGAAAAAACCTGAATCTCAATCTGTCGAGACAATGGAGATTCAGGTGATGCATTCAATGGCTCCACCAAAACAAAATCAGGAAGGCGTTCCGGAACATGTATAAAAGTTTCCAAAACATCCCTAAAATGTCAAAATGTAAAAACAAGTTTTTTCTGAGATTTTTACATGTTCCGTCATTTTAGTGGAGAAATATGGAACCTAGGTGTGTGGAGCAACCTATAAGACACAAAATAATATTGTAAGTGAAGAAAAATGGAGGGAAAAAATCAACTTTTAAACTCAAAAACAACATTTTTACCTCGGAGACATGTGTTTCTTCTGAAGCAGCATTCTTATTTTCCTCTAACTCTGACAAAACTTGAGTCTGAGCATCAGGTGTCTCATTCGATGGCTCTTCTCACTGTGTGGATCAGCCTATTTGTCATTTGTCACTTTTGGCTTTGGCTCTGATCCAATAGGATACTTGATCTCAGGCAGAGCTAGTAACTCAGGTATTGAATATCCTATTGTGTTCCTGTCATGCGTAACAAAAAAAATAAGATAGTATCAGCTGTTCAGGAATGCTATCCTGAAAATAAGAAACACCTTTCAGAAAATAAAAAATAAAAAAAAAATCCCACAAGATTTTACAAGAAAAACACTCACGAAAACTTAGATTTGTTGATAATATACTACACATAATTAAGAAAGTAAAAAATTCCACAAGTTTTCACAAGTAAAACACTCACGAACACTTGGATTTATTGATAATATACTACAAATAATCAACATTATGTAGGAAAAAAACAGAATCGATTACCTCAAAAACTTTTGTCCTCAAAGAAGATGACAAAGTACCTGGTGCTTTTGAACAAGACATACTTGAGATCAGACCAGCTATGGTACATGCAAGGAGAAAGGCAACAGAGAGGCAACCTAAGGCAATAGTTGGATCAGATGAATACTTGCAGACAACCACTCCCAAAGCATATGGAGACCAATCAGGAAAGCTATCATGTAAACAGTTTCAAACTTTCTGAAATCAAGTTAGCAACAAAAAGAACTTGAAACATCAAAGATTCAAAATGCTTACAAGAAAAACTAAAACATCAATGCACACCACACAACTTTAAGGCAATATCATACGGAACTAGGAAATGATATTAGTAACAAAAAAAAAAAAAATCAAAATTTATTACCATCCTATTTTTTGGAAGGCTTTCCTGAAACTACACAAATGGTTCCTGAAAATTTTCTAAACATTTTGACAGTTTCAAGCACAAGAAACAAGAGACTAAAATGTCATAAGAAAATTCAAGAGCCTACCAAAGGTATCAAAATGGCTAAGCAAAACAAGACACCAAGCAAAAAAGTTTCAAAATTTGTTACCATCCAATTTTTTAGAAGATTTTCCTGAAACTACACAATTGGTTTCTGAAAATTTTCTAAACACTTTGACAGTTTCAAGCACAAGAAACAAGAGACTAAAAATGTCATAAGAAAATTCAAGAGCCTACCAAAAATATCAACATGGCTAAGCAAAACAAGACACAAAGCAAAAAAGTTTCAAAATTTGTTACCATTCAATTTTCTGGAAGGCTTTCTTGAAACTACACAATTGGTTCCTGAAAATTTTCTAAACACTTTGACAGTTTCAAGCACAAGAGACAAGAGACTAAAAATGTCATAAGAAAATTCAAGAGCCTACCAAAGATATCAACATGGCTAAGCAAAACAAGACACCAAGAAAAAAAGTTTCAAAATTTGTTACCATCCAATTTTCTGGAAGACTTTCCTGAAACTACACAATTGGTTCCTGAAAATTTTCTAAACACTCTGACAGTTTCAAGCACAAGAAACAAGAGATTAAAAATTTCATAAGAAAATTCAAGAGCCTACCATATATATCAACATGGCTATGCAAAACAAGACACCAAGCAAAAAAGTTTCAAAATTTGTTACTATCCAATTTTCAGGAAGGCTTTCCTGAAACTAGACAAATGGTTCTTGAAAATTTTCTAAACACTAATGTTCCTGCAAAACACACTTGGTAACAAGCATAAGCAATCAAGCAAACAAATCAATTTGACTTCACAGTAAGCTCATGTTTCACACTCTTATGTATTATCGATGGCAATTCTATCAATTCTGAAAAAGCCTTTTTTCTTACAAAATGCTAAATCTGAACACAGTAATATCGTTTTACCAATCAATTTTCCTAAATCTAACTTTAAAAACAACACAAACTCAAAGCACACTCGGGAACACTGGGATCTCGAGAATAGTTTCAGATCTAGAAAGCAACATAATCAGAGATATCTCAAAACTGTGTGTTCCCAAAATGAAATCTTTTGATTTTAGATGGTATTTTGGTGTTTTTCGCCGGAGAAGATAACGGTGGTAGATTCGCCATAATTTGTGTATATCGCCGTCGAGAGAAGAAGCGACGAGTCGCACAAAGTCGAGAAATTTCATCTTCCTAATCGTTCGTCGGAGATGATAGATGATGACAGTGTTTGTCGTCACCGGAGTTGTCTCGTCGGCGGCCTGTCGTGAGAGAGAATGGAGAAATAGTATGGTCGTGAGAGAGAGGGAGTCGTGAGAGAGAGTTGTGATAGAGAGAGAATCGTGAGAGAGAGATCTGAGAGTTTTTTTTTAAATATAAAACAAGGATATTAAAGATATTTGGTATATTAATGAATGTTATTTTTGTGATTTTTACCTTCATGTGCTATTTTTGTGATGAAAACTCAAAAATGTGATATTATGGATAATTACCCTTTAAATATACAGAAATATTTTAAATATTAAAAGATTGATCTTTTCTGAGAATAAAAAAAAAAATAATAGTTTTTTATTCAAACCCGAAAGCGAGATCCCATTACAAACCCATTTGTACAAAACAGCCTAAGTCAATATATACAATCACAGTTACGCTCACTTACTAAACCCAATACGTTCTGTTGATCAATTTTTCGAAAATCTAAAAGATCTCACTTCAGGATTAGAGAGAGTATAAGTTTCATACTAAATTACAATATAAAAGCATATATCACGTCTTAGACTGCACTTGGGACTGCGGCTTGAGGAGGAGGAGGGAGCCACCGACTCCATCGACGAGCAGGTGGAGATCTACTCGGAAAGACTTCGATCATCTTTATTTTTGGAATGTGAATCATTTCTGACATGTTTTCTTCTTCTGTAAAGTTTTAAATATGATAAGATGAATTGATATATAACACTAGTAATAGCATACATGTAAAACTAACAAATATATTATCAAGCTATTTACACTCTTTTTGTAGTTTCGTTACTACTAGTAGTAGCCTGATAACCTCTTATTTGTAAAAAAAAAAGGATGAAAATAACCTCTTCTTTACAAAACCCTCTTATTTGGCGGCATACATAGGAAAAAGGATGCAAATAATATCAATAATACTTACTGGACTGGTATGATTGAGTTAAAACGACGCAGGACGAAGTCGCCAAAGAGAGAATCAAGAGCGAAACAATCAAACATAACTTTCCCTTCATTTTCCTGGTGATACGGCCAATCTAATATTCAACTTCAGGGTTTTATTATAAGTTACAAAATTAAAGTTTGCGCGTCTCTATATATAAACATATTTGACGTATATAACTGATACAATCATGAAGTCAATATCTAGTTTGCGGGAAAGAAATAAGCTATGTGCACGCTTTTTGGTTCAAGCGAAAGTTGACTACTATTTTTTAATTTGAATATTATCTAGTAGGAGTATCGAACTTTTGTAAGTTGATTAAAAGCAGCATGCATGCAGTCTCTCGCAGTTATTATTATAATAAATAAAATAATCAAAAGAGATATGAGAGAGATTTCTTTCTTGAAAAGCTTTTACAAAAATTTTAGATATTTTATCAATGTTATTTAATTTATAAAATAAAACTATATTAATCTTATATTTATGAGATACTTTAACTGAGTATATACTGATGCTGATGCTCTAAAAATTTGGATTAATAATTTCTTAATAAGGATTGTGTTACTTGAGCTAATCTAAACTAATACTATTGAAGCATATATGGTTACCATTTTTTTGGGGAACACATATGGTTAGTTGGTTACCATTTAAGCAAACTTTATGCAAGTCAAACACAAATGATTTTCCCCCATGCATTTAAACAAACGTATATGCTAACACAACAAAAATAATGTACAAAACCTTAGAGATATCATATATAACTGTTCACGTATGGTGCTTAAAATCGTATATAAATTCCTTAAGTGATCTGGCCTGCTTACGTTTAAAAACATAAAGCAGCTAGGATGGTAAATATGGATACAGTAGTCACTGATTTTGCGAAGCAATAAACTCCAACTTGCCCTTCGTTTTTGTTTTCTATTGCTTTTGTTGATTTTTTTTTGTTTTGTGTGTACGTTATATAGAAAGCGTCACACGCATGACTAGAAGTTTCCCAAGTTAATGTATGAAAGCTTTCAATCGATATTTTATCAATTCTGTTCAGAATGTTGACGATCCGAAAGCTTAGTAAATAAAATAGTGTCATTCTAAAAGCATGGATTGTACCTTTGAACTGCAAATATGTTTTCTCGGCTCACCTTTAGGCTACATCTACACGTGGGAATTATGATTGAACATATCAATACTATTAAAACAACAAAACTTTTTATCGACTATGTTTTGGACTATAAAAAAAAGTCAATATTGGTCCTATTATTTATATTCATATATTCATATAACTAATTTAATTACAATTAAATATACATCATTTTTACAATTAAAGAACTAACTAACTAATCTATTATTTTTTAAATTAATGAAGTTAATTTATATAAATACGAAATTTCATTAAAAATACGAAATTTCATTAAAAAATTATAATTTATTCATTAATATAATAAATAATTATATATGTCTATTAATTCGTTTATATGCAACTATTTATTAATCCAAATGCAAAAAAATAATTTCTTCAAAGCCTCACCAAATACATAAAATATATAATTCTTATATTTAGAGTAATAAATATATATATATATATATATTAATATATATATATGTATATATATTAATAGTTAGCTACTATTAACATTTAATATATGATGAAACATGTTATTATTGGTATTTTATGAATAAACTTTTAATGGGTTATTCAAACATCCATGTAATAAATTTATCAAATATAAACTAATAAATATAAAGTAAATTAATTTATTTATTAAATATTTTATAAACTATAAACATACATTCATGAATTTTACCAAATACTTCAACATATTAAAACAAAATATTAAATTAAGATATATAAAATAATAAATAATTACATATTTAAATTAGAATATTAAAAATAATTCAATATAGTATGATATGGGTTGAATGAAATATAGTTAATTTATATAATATTAACGTAAATTTTGACCAACATAAGAATTAAAAAAATTACTATAATTTATATTTTTAAAATATAGGTAAAATTAATAAGGACGGGTTATACAAATGAATTATCTTGGTTTCATAAAATTATATTTATTAATTTTAATTTAATTATCTATAAATACAATTTTTAAAAAAAATACATGTGTGAAATTTCTAATTTTCAGTTCATAAATTGTTAAAAAAAACTGATTCCGTATATCCGGCTCCGGTAAACACAAGTATAAATATATTAAGTTAATGCAAAAATAACTGAATGGTTTATATATCTCTTGAACCAAAATCTAGTTACTGGTTAAATAAATATAAATCATTTTGTTATTCACTGTGATTAGATCCAAAAATTATAAATATCCGTAATAGTAAAATATAATATCCGTAAAACCAAAGCACACAAATACTATTTTGAAAAGAAAAAAAAAAGAATATCCGTTTTGATTGATGTATACAACTCATTATACTTATACATAATTCTATAATATAATTTTGGTCCATTTACAAACACGAATAGATCAAATCAAACATAACTAGAGGAGGTACATGATAAATTACTCACTGACTTGTGAAGTTTGTATGGTTGCGCTGAGGCCGCCTTCGATGATATAACCAAAGAGAAGCAAAAAAAAAAAAAAAAAAAAAAGCAGATCAACCCTAAATTTCATTTTGTGCTGGTATTTTTTTGCTGGAGCTTTCGAACTGTGTATGCTCTTTTACTTACTTCATAGACATTATCATTTATTTAAACATAGTTTTACAATTTTTAAACACCTATTGAAGAGCGTTGAAAAATCGTAACAGAGACATTTTATTTATAGTTTTATACAGTTTAAAACAAAATCAAGTCTTCTGCTCATGGAAATTAATACAAGATTAGACTAATCATAAGATGGCTAATTCGTATTCCATTTTAATGATGGTTAGTTGGTTACTATATAGTTCTTATTCTTGATGCGGTTGTAATGAACTGACCGGGTCAAAAATTTGAAACAAACAGAAATCTGAGAAACCATGTGCAAGCCAAATAACAACAACGTCCTAATCTTTATATATAAAGAAGACTTGAAATCTCTCCTGGGGGTGCCAGCTAGGATGACACTCTGGAAATTGATTCCCTGATGTGCAGCCACGTATGATACGCTGCGTATCATTAAAATGTGTAATGCGACGAGTTGGGCTTTAATACGCGAGGCCCATCTGATGCTCTTCACGCGAGGCCCGTCTGGGTGTTCACCGCCGAAACCTAAGCTCCAGACTTTCTTCAACCCTTTTCCCGTGTGGTGCAGAGACGGACGAGATTCGTAACGGTGATCGAGCATTAAATCGTCTTTAATCGTTGCCCCACTACGAATCGATCTGCGCAATTATGCTAGATCGTGTATAAATATGTATCAATCTCACCGATTTGCTTTTCACGATCTCAGAAACCCATTTTTTGTTCACACTCATCTCTTACACATCGCTCCTACTCATCGTTCATGCGACGGCGCAATTCTGCTATAAAAAAGTTAGCTTTTTTTTTTTTTGCAGTTTTTGTTTCTCGATCGACTGCTACTAAATTTCAGCTTAGTGTTTGTGGTTTCAGTGTCAGAAGAAAGAACAAGCGCTCTTTGGCGGTGTGGTTTATCCTCCGTGAACATCACCCATGAATTCTAATAACATGGAGAGATTTTATGACGGTAGGAACGAGACTTACGGTGGTGGCGGTGGAAGGGTGGGCGACGAAGAACTGTAGCGCGGTGGTTACCGCGGAGGTGACCTCTGGGACACTGAAGAGATACTAGCGAGCGTAGAGATGGAGGAAGAGGTGAAGACTGCCAATGAGATCTTCAGTCTCATAATATCTAGGTAATGTTTGTCATCTTGGTCCTCATCATAGTTTCACATTCAGCATTTGTCACATAGCTTGACTGAAAAGTATTAACCTTTGTGCAGAAATGCAAAGCATATGAAAGTTTGAATGATGCTCACAAGAACTTCTTGGTGAGAACTGAGAATTGTGAAAAGAACCAAACCAGCTGATGAATTAAGAGGTTTCTTCTGTTCTTAACTGTTAAATTTCTGTATGTCCTATGGTTATTACCACATGATACTTAATAATTATACCTACCAGCAGGAACAAGAAAAAAGTGTTCTACCATCGAGAAGTGGTCACTCTAACTTGAACTGAAAAGAAACTATCACAAGCTCTATGTGCGCGACATCTACGGTTAAACTTACCTTGCTTGATGTTGCTTATGAGTCCTGATCGTTTTGGTTTTGGTATCCACAGTCGAGTTTTATTTATTCCAAGGTCTTGGTTTGTTTTGCTCGGTGAATCTAGGACATGCTTTCAAGTTTTGTAGGATAATCTTTGCGACTCTAGACATTTACAAAGTTATATAATTTTGATGTTCTGTAATAATTTAACATGTTTCGTGCATTTTTGCTTTGCTTTCATTCTTCAGAGAGATAGAGATCTGTCATGATTTGGCTCCGCTATTGTGGCACTCTGTTGGTACCGTTCCTGCTCTGCTTCAGGTATTCTTCCATTAAAGCTGTCTGGAACCTTTACATGGAGAAACAGAATCAAACTATCACAATGACACTTAAGTGGTTGGGATTGGGAAGAGGCGAAGCAAGAAGCTCTCTTGAACGGGTATAAAAAAAAATTCTTTAAAGATAATAACATATATGTCCCAATAACCTGGATTTTTCCATGCACTTTCTTAGCTTTTCGAAACAGATAATATTAGCCTGGGGAAGGCAGAGATGGGTGCACATCAATGTAGGAAAGCTCAAGAATCACTGGTCAGCCACTTTTCACTTCAATATCTTATAACTGTATGAGTAATGGTTACTGATCGGAAAATGTGTTCAGTCAGGCCACGCTTCCCATAAATATCTGAGTCAGCTTACTGGAAACTTTGGAAAAAACAATAAGGTCAAAATGGAATTTAATCCCAACTAGAGGTGTAACTATCTCATATTTCTTTTATCCTAACTCGGCTTGGTTACTTAGGCTTAGAGGGTGGTCCCCATTTCTCGAGTAAAAGCGATCCTCGACCAGTCAGCCTTTGTCAACCAAGTATCCCCATCCCTTATTAGAGAAAGTAGATAATGAAATGATGCAGGCTGTGCTAGCAGTGTGTTCAAAAGAGTTTTGGCTCTTGGTAGACTAGACGGTCTTTGTTTTTTGTTACTAAATCAATTTAGAATGCTAACGGATCAGGACGGTACTCTTTTGTGTTTGTTGCTAGGATGGTAGTTGCACATGTGACGGAGTTATTGATAGCTGTAAGCAAAGAGGGAGAAGTGTTTGCACATGAGGGCAGAGACTTTTGGGTGGTATCAACATGGATCCACAGACTTGACTATGCTCAAGTTTTTCTTCTTATGCTCTGGCTCTGCAGTATCTTTTCTTTAATCGTTTGTCACATACCTTTCCTGTAAAAATATTAAGCTAAGCCTACAGAGAACGTAGCTTCTGTGTATGCTTTATGGGTTCTTTTGAAAGATAGCACCTTTTATCTATCATCTTGAACAAAACAGGTATTAGGCTTTTTAAACTGTTGTTCTGTACTTGGCAGCCACCACAAGAAAATCAGTTGCTTTTAGTGTGAAAAATTGTTTCCCTCATACATTGTTATTTTGTCAAAGTTATGCCCCTTTTAATTGAAAATCGTGTGTTCATATGCTTAAAGAAAAAAGAATCGTAGGAAGTGTTTACTATGTTGTTCATGAAGTATAAAGACAAAACTACAGAAAGGAGATCAATATTTCTTTCTGTTCAAAGATAATTCTATACTCTTGCTTTGAGGTGTGCCTCTTTTTTTGTGTGTTGGTAGTATAAAGTTAACATATTCTTTGATTGTGCTATTTAGTTACGTAATTTATATATGTTTTGCAGTGTTGTCTTTAATTGTTATGTTAAAACATGAAAAAGGATATTTGATGAAATATGAATTATAGGCTTTTGTTCAATACAGCCAACACTAAAAGTTACAGAATATATAAGAACATTAATATGTGGTTGGGTTCATCTTGATTTCCAAATTGTTAAAGGTTACATTACATTTTAGTTCCTTTATGTTTTGCTTCACTCTATCTTTTTTTGAATAAATTATTTGATATGAAGTGGTATGTAACAAAAGTAAAATATAGTATAGAAGTATATTATATTATTATTTTAGTAAATACTATTTTAAAATAGCATGCGAAAAAGATCTAACAAACAGTTTTGTTGTAAACAAATTTCAACAAAAGCTATAACAAGCTACAAAACATAACCAGTAAACACAAAAAAAAATTAATATTCCATTCCAGATGTAATTATGATCTAAAAAAATATATTCTAAAACACAATTTCCTGTTAAAATAGAAAAATAATATTACTTATGATATTATTAAACTATTTATATAGTATTTTAAAATTAATATTTAATTATTTTATAAATTTTTATTATAATTTAACTGATTTATTTTAGAATTTGTATAATTTTTTAATCATGAAAAATTAATTAGTGTAAATGATTTCTAAAAGTTGAAACTTGAAATAAATATAGTTATATTTATTTATTTTTTTTTATTTTACTATGTCAAAGTGAAATAAAATAATAAGAAGATATATAAATATATTTATATAATTACATTTTCCAAATTATTTTTGCTAATTTTATTATTCTCCAAAAAAATATATAATAATAAATATTACTGAAACATTAGTTCAAACCAAAATGATTATTAAAAATAAAATTATGATTTCAGAATTTTGTTTATTATTATTTTTCTTATAATGTCATTTCAATCTAATATATTTTTAAAATACTTCATAAAATTAATATAAAATAACTTTTATTTTAACTTCCCGCCCGCAGGGCGGGCCAACCCTAGTAAGTAATAAACTATTCTCACCAAAAATCTCCGACGTTTTGAAACTTAATGTTCGAACTTGAGTGTATGGATGATGATGATTCATTGTCTCTTGTTTAGTGACAGCTAAAAGGAATGAAGAGCTGTATCTTTGTTAAAGATGGCAATTAAGTTTTCCCGTTTTGTCCCGTCCTATACCACAGCGGACTTGTAGTCGAGTGGGTCACGTCAGACCTGTCTCGCGCGGACTGCGGTCTTCCAAATGGCTGCCTAATCCCATACCGTAAAATTTATAAGCCTTTGCGGAATGCCTCCTTTAGTTTTTTTCATGAATGTTAAAGTAGAAGAGTTGTTTAAAAGAGTTAAGAGATCTCAACAACATCGAATGTGTTCATTCGCCGGTTGAATGGTCTTGAAGTAAGTGAGAACCATTTGAACAGTAAAATTCAATTTTTTCATGTATACTCTTTGTTTGAGTTTTTGTAAAGCAACGTCTATGTATAGCACCAGTAACTTAATACTAATGGTTGATTCATCTCCTTCAACCAAACTGTTGAACTTAAAGTGTAGAGACAAGATTCTGCAGTAACTCAAACGCTCAATTCGAACAGTTTAAAGAACATGCAGTATTTCTTCAACAAGCAATATCTCTTTAACAACATCATTGTAACCAAATTTAATTTTTTTTTAAAACATCAATTGACAATAATGAAAACAAAACTCATCAACTTAAACAAAAAAAATCTCACATAGTAATAAAACAATTTATACTACTGAAAAAGACAAGCAGAAATGGGTAAATATAGTTGCGGATCTTCAAAATCCTACGGGTTAACTTGTTTCACATCTGGCCCGTCCCGTTATGAGCCCGTCCCGCATTCGTTTCGTCCTATTGTGAGTCTGTCCCCCAAGACCCGCAATTTTGCGGACTTATCAAATGAAGGCTCAATCTCGTCCTACAGCAAGCCTTTACGGGCTAGACCCGAGGTACAGATCCTTGATTGCCATCCATAATCTGTATTAGGGCTGGGAAGGAAATATATATATATATATATACTAGTGGTATTCCGGCGCTACGCGCCGGTTTGTATATTCTATTCTTATATGAATTTTACAATTTATTTTATAGTCTTAGTAAAGAAAATATATTCAAAAATATGAATATGATAATATGTGGAAAGGAAATGATATTTTTCTGATCCATTTGATAGTGGTTAATGACCTACTGTACTATTTTGTTTCGAAATTGTTTAATTCAAAATGAAATAGTATAATTAGATGTGATTAATCGATTCAATTAAAATATATTAAAAAGTTGATAGTCGTAACACAATTAATTTAGTTGGAATTTGAACATAAAGTAAAGTTGATATTTTATTTAGAAAATATATTATACTGTTAAGTACCATGTAGACAATATGTAAAAGAAACTGAAAATTAGAACATTTTAACTTTGGAACAAACGCTTCAGCCTCAGACATGTAAAACTGTAAGTATCATCAGAGTTATGACGTATCCACTTGTTGCATCAGAGAATGTAGGTAGAAGTGAGTTTTATTCAGTTTCATATGTGATTTAATCCTACGTAATCCTTATTTCCATATTGCATAAGAAATCGGCGGTGATCAAGATGAGAAACCATGATAGGTAATAATGTTGTAAGAACCATGATGTTTATCACTGTGACCGTCCTTGGCATTGGTCAAATTAGCTTGTCGACTTTGGTTTCGCATATCTACTTGCTGAGATGATTTTAGGCGGTCAAATTCCTGATGAGATTTGAAATTGTGCTTCTCTTTTTTATCTGTAAGTCTTACTTATAAAACATATATTTAATGTTCCTCTGATAATCTGTTATATGGAGACATACCTTTCTCAGTCTCTATTCTTTTTTGAGCAACCCCTTTCCCAGTCTCTAAACTCAAGCAGCTGGACACTTTGAATTTCTAAGACTCATACAATTTTGTTTGTTTATTTCTTTCACGTTCCAGTTTTGTTTTCTCGTACATTTTCCTGGACCTTCCAACTTATGACACATTATGAACTTAAAAAATAATCAGCTCACAGGCCCAATACCAGCAACCTTAACACAGATTCCAAACCTTAAGATACTGTGAGTTCTTCTTTTTCTATTTACTTATGAAGCACCAAATTTGGAAACTGATTAAGATATATAAGTTTTTAGGTTCCAATCACGATGTTGCAGTGCTCTTGTGGGGAACCGTATAATCGGTGAGATACCAAGGGTACTTTACAACAACAACATATAATGAGCTGCATGAAAGGCGGATATTATTTACAACTGTCAAGGCAATAGCTTTTCCTAGTGCCTAGGCCAAGGAAAAGATAAATAAAAGAACCAAAAACCAAACGAAAATAAATAAGATGCAAGACCCTATATACAGTTTATTAAAACTTTTAAGAAGACAAAATACTAAGTAGCAGCAGAGTGGACATTCGACTGTGCAACTCCCAAAGGTGGAACTTAAGCATTGCAGGCCTTTTTTCGGCGCGCCCATCGTCATGAAGTGGTGGACCATCTGTAGTTATTACGTTGTCTCAACCCACTGTCTATACAGTCCAGCCTTAAATTCAAAGAAATGAAGCTGCTAAGAAGTTATATTCATAGACGCTTTAGGAGTCGGTTGGCATTCACGGTTCCACGGATAGGCATTGACTGTTTCACATTACCAAATAATCAGATTGTAAATATTCAGTCATGCACATAAATCTGTTAGTCCGAGTTACCTTCTCATCCAGGAGTATAGTAGCATGTCTACACTCATCACTTCACAAGCTTTAGAACAACTACCAGCCTTAAGTCTGCAAGAAGCATGTAGGAGTTGACCGTTGTTGAAATCAAAGCTTCACAATGATTGAACTTTGGGATTTCATAGAAGTGTGGTTGTTCATCGTAGAGGAGAAAACACATTTATAATAAAGAGCTTCCAGCGGTTACTTTGGAGCATATTGATGATGTTTAATGGCGAGAGAGTGGGAGTAGAAGTGGGTACAACGTTAATGCTTAGAATAAAGAAAAGTCGAGGCGTTACAGAGACGGTGGCCGGCGTGCTTCCGAAGAGTCACAGAGGAACTAAGTTTCTTCGTCATCGTAAGGCAAACCCTGATAAAGATGGGCCATGTATGAACAATCTGAGCAATAGCCCACTTAACCAATAAAGAAATAGTCCATTAGCCGAGATACAAAAACCTTACGTAGAAACGAGAAGACACGTGGCAATAAAAGCCCCTAGGTAATTGACGAGGTAGAGGGCTGTGGAGATAGCCCAAGTCTCCTTTATTATATAAGATATATATAAGCCCATCCTGACCCAATACGCCGAACCGGCTATTTTAACTAAACCAAAACCGGTTATTGATTTCTTCTTTCCAGAAACGACGTCGTACACGTCGACCTCTCCTTAGTCGCTCAGATTTGATTTCGAGGATCGGAGATATGATGACGATGATGAGTCTTCTGTCTTCTTCTTGTTGAAATTATTGATCCATCCATCTCTCTCTCTCGATTCCGATCGCGAAATCGAATTTGATAATTCGACGAGGAAGATTTATGATGAAGATGCAAATCGGTATGCTCGCGTTTCTGGTGGCTCTCTTTGCGATTGAATCCGGATTCGCTTCTCCCAACACCGTCCCTGCTTTCCTCTGGTCTCCACATCTCCAGTTACGCCTCTCTCTCTCTCTATATTTATACACACAAATGTCTCTGCTTTGAATGTCTTCGGAGATAATTTCGATTTTGAAATTTGATAAAGGCTGAGACTTTTGAAATATTTCTAAAAAAATCTGATTGTAACTGCTTTAGTTTGTGGCTGATTACTTGTTTTGACATTTTAAATTTGACTCTTGAAATCAGGAGGGGTGGTAATGGTGGAATGGATGAGGCTGTGAATTATCAGGTCATGTCCTCAAAGGATCTAGTTGACTCTGTTTTCACTCAAGGAGGATGGTCTAACATTCTTGTATGTTGTTCTTCTTATGTTCCTCAGATCTCAGTTCTTTCAAATCATATTGAATGTCAACTTGCTTCTCTTTTTTTTTGGTGAATGTTTTGTTCTTTGTCTAGTGCTCTGAGAAGAAAGTTGAGCAGCCTGTTGTTGATGTTGCACTTGTGTTCATCGGCAGAGAGGTAAGGATACTTTTTTTAATCTATGTTAAGTGCTGTTATTTCGAATCTATATGATTGATTGATGTAGGAGCTTCCTTTTGACATGATTATGTGAGGAAGAAAACTTATATCTCACATAACATACAAGAGATATAAGGAAGAAAACTTATATCTATGAACAGAGCTATCATCTCGAGTCTGTATGAGTGATTGACTTGATTGATTTAGGACCTTCGTTTTAACATTAGCATGAATAACATTTTGGATCTATCATTGTCAAGAAACTTATGTCTTTAATATTGCAAGAAAAGTGAAGCGTCTCTCTTCTGCATCTTCTTTGCTATGCTGGGAATACTAATATATCACATTCTTGCTCTCCTGCAGTTAGTGTCTTCTGATGTTTCTTCCAAAAGGAATTCGAACCCTTCCCTTGTTAACACATTGAATGTAAGTTCCTTTATTCGGAAACAGTTTTGCCCTCCACAGTACCTAAACCCTCCAAATCTTTCTTTTTTTTCAACAGGGTCTCTTTACATCTTCCAACTTCTCATTGGCATTCCCATACATCGCTGCACCAGAGGAAGAAAGGATGGAGAGTTTGTTGCTTTCAGGGCTTAAACAAGCTTGCCCTCACAATGTAGGAGTCAGCAATATTGTGTTCTCTGATTCATGCTTTGTTGAGGATGGAACAATTCAGAAACTATCAGACCTTCAGTCTTTCAAAGTAATGTCCATTGCTATTTCTGTTTTCAATTCCACTAATTCCAACCTGTTATTCCCTCCTAATATACTCGGTAAAAATAATTGACAGGATCATTTGCTTGCTAGAAAAGAAACAAGGAAAGAAGGAGAAACTGACTTGGTCGTGCTCTGTTCCGAGGGTTCTGAATCAAAGGGTCAATCACACTCAGAGCGTAAGTGGAAAGATCATTATTTCAAAAGAATGCTATAATTTTAAGAACAAAGAAGTTAAGCGATTCTATGACTTATTATTCTGCAGGTGAAAGCATCTCCGAACTTGTTAGTTCTGTAGAACAATCTGGCAGTAAATATACAGCTCTTTATGTCTCTGATCCTTATTGGTACACATCTTACAAAACCCTCCAAAGGTTTCTAGCTGAAAGTGGTACAGGAAACAGCACCGTTGGTGTTGCTACAGGCTGTGATGAACTCTGCAAATTCAAGTCATCACTTTTGGAGGGCATACTAGTGGTTAGAAACCTTACTCTTTGTTACCCTTATGTTTTCATTCTTCTAAACCGAGATCTGACTGCAACTCATCTGACATACTTTGATTAGGATCAAACTAAATATACTTCCATGTGCTTTCCTTATTGAAAAGCCTCTGGTTATGTCTTTTTGCAGGGAATCGTTTTCCTACTCATCTTGATCAGTGGACTTTGCTGTATGGCGGGTATCGATACACCAACTAGATTCGAGACTCCTCAAGATTCTTGAGCTTGTTGACCCCGTAAAAGAGTCATCTCCACTTTTTGCTTTGCTTTTTTTTTGCTTGTGACGGGTCTTTTCTTATGCATAGTGCGTATGGTGAAAAAGGTACTTGTTACAATACTTTTTAAAACCAAAAATTCCATATGCGGTTAAAAAGTCCCCTTGTAACATTTTATTCATTTTGTTTGTGAGTCATTCCTAAAGTTTATAAGTTAATAATGGAGAGCGAGTGAAAACCAGAGACACTGGAAGTACTACATTTTTTATATATATATATGTATGATTTTATTGTTTATACAGAGGTCTCTTGTGGGTATCGTACTCGTATCAATTTGGGGATTTGGAGATAGATATGGTGGAATAACTCAGGACAATGATGTTGGTAAAGTGAGTGATGGGACATGTTTACTAGTACTTGCAAAGTTTTTCGGGTGAATGGAAAGTAAACGAGAGGAAATGATTGAAGAGTTACTGCATAGCTTTTCTGAAAAATAGTATATTTTGTTCAAAAAAAAAAGAGTATATTTTGTTAAAAGTACAAATGAATTGAAATAAGTCTTAAATGGATTAATAAGCTTCCTAATGTGATATGAAGCATCTATCATGCGTTATATTCTTCTTTTTTTACATAATCTGATTCAATAATTTTCAAATTCAGCATATGCTTGGGTCCTTATGGGTCCGTCCTGCATGGACCTATTGACAAAGTCATAAGATCATATCTTTCAGATTCGGTTGACCCATCTCTCTCCATAAAGAAGATCATTATTAAGGAATAAAAACGAAAACGAATGCTCTAGTAATCTTTTTGACCGTATAGTTCTCCGTTTACACGTATTACATAGTATGGCTATTTTTACATTTTATTCGTATCCCACTTCTCTTTCAAACTATGTGCTATGTGTATATAACAAAGTCTATAATAAAAGACGGTATATTGACTAATTTCGAAACAAGAGAAGCATCATCTATGGTTTATACCTATCTTCGATCTTCTTTTTTCAAGCTTGATGCAAAAAGAAAGTTCCAAAAACCTATGAAAGAAAAACTCTTTGATTTTCCTATAAATGTTTTTGATGAAAAGTAGTTTTAACTATGAAAATAAATAGAGGGACGCACATGAGTCATAGGAGTCTGAGCCTAAAGAGCAGTGAAAATCCCACTGCTCTGCCACTCCACCAACTGACATCACATTGTACCCATTTTATGCCTCTTTTTTCTTTCCATTTTATAGTACTAGAAAAGAAAATTATTACAGAAAAATAACAACTACAACAACGAAATAGTATTTTCAATAATGAAAATTGTGAAACAACAAAATTCATATATTATTTAGTCTTCTTTTCCATACCTAAATCACATAGCGCGTTCTTATTCCTATTCTTCTTTTGTTTTTGCTTCTGTTCAAGTATTAGATGTTAAGTTTCAAAAAAAACGTATGACATGTTGACATCATAATAATTAAGAAATATTATTAAAACGTTGAAAATGTACGGCCACGCAAGTAACCTACTCGAGCAAGTCCTTTTTGATCTTTTCGATAGCTTTGAGATTCCACGTTCTGATTTGTGTGTTTATGTAAAATACACATACATAAATACATATCCTTTGTCAAAGAAAAAAGATATACATATCTTACGGTCTCTGTTTTACAGCTTACTTATTTGGGCCCCTTTGCTTATTTTATAAACCTTGCATGTTTATTTATTCGTGCCCTTTCGAGTACCTGTTGGGATAAGCTAACTAGGGGTACACCTAAGTATAAAGATTCCCTTCTTTCAAAAATGTTTACGCAAAATTTGTCTCTCCACTCTCTCTCTCTACATTATTTCCCTAAGTTATTTTCTTAGTAAGTACCAAAATTAGAAACTTATGGCTCCTATCAACTTACCAAAATCAGGTCTATTTTGTGCAAGTGGGTTTTCTTCCTCAAACCACGTATTTTTGTATTTTTCAAAGAGAATCTATTTACCTAGATTAACCAAAACTTTTAACTCTTAGCACCGTATATAATATACATAATACATATCTACTTGTTGCCAAGAGGGGTTTACAAATTTCAAGATGGAAAGGGACTGCACTTAAATTTTAACAAGGAAAGGAGATTCAACAGTTCAAGTAATGAAAAATGGCTATACGATATAATACATTGGTAAAATATGTCTTTTACAAAGAAAAAACATTGGTAATCTATGTCTAACCTATGTTTAATGGCGTATCTATAATCTATGTGTATACGTGTGTATTATATCTGTGTATATGTTTACATATGTGTGTATGTAAATATGTTATGTGCAAGTGAATTAATATGACGGTGTGTATGTGTATGTGGACCCATATCTCCTAATGGCATCTGCTAAAGCTGTATAGCTTTTGCAGCTTATGAAAATTAATATTATGAGGATGGAGAAACATGGAGGAACCTTATCTCTTTAACTATAATTATCTTTCGAATCTCTTTGATTCTACAATTCTATTTTATTACAACTGGTGTATATTTTATTTCGCATTAAGTTTTAGGGTTTTTGCATATCTAATCTACCTTCTTGGTGGCATCATAAATGAAAAGAAAAGAATGCATCTCAAATTTCCTCTTTTCGATTTTTTTTTATTTCCTCTCATCTCACTTTCACCATCTTCTATATAACTCGAGAGCGAGTGAGTCTATTCATAATATATATACCGAAAAAAAAACATATTTATAGACCTCCTCTTCCATCTCTATTATTACATTCGAGAAGAAAAATACCAGAAATGTTGGCATCACGCATACACATATCTGGTGTGGTTTTCATATATACATGTGTATGTCTAGAGGAATGCGTATGTGACCAAAGCAGTGTGCAGCCAAGGATGACTTGCCGATTGATAATATCTTTATAAATACTGTATTAAGAAACTTTTTCAAAGTCATTGGTCTTGAGAAGTTAGGAAAAAAATAGGATATACATTTATTTCGTATTTTAAATAAAAATTAACATGATCGGCAAGTTGCCCTTGGCTATACGTTTCTTTGTGTCGCGCATAGGTGAGTGTGGTGGTAAGATCAGATCACAAGAACTCAGGCTGAGGAACACATTAATCAGAATAACGAGGTAAGTAAGGTCCAGAGTTCTTAACAGGCTCACAAATATATTGTTGAATGATTAGATCTATATTTCTGTTTCCTTAATTCAAGTTTTTTAAAATATATATTATAGATTCTGGGACAAACATCACGTGGTCTAAACTGATCTTTGTTATACGTGAAAGACCAAATATTTCTAACCGAAACCGAAGAAAAAAGCTCAATTCTATTATTTGTCAGTGGGGACAACGAGTTTGCATTTTTGTGAGATAGATGTAGGATGATTTTACACTTCACACATATACCTATGTATCTATAATCTCTATTCAACAAGTACTTCTCAGGCAATTATATATTGGCAAATGACAAATATGTATGATATTATATTGTTCATTAATATTATGTTTTAAACTAACTCCCGAAACTATGAATATAATTCTGCCCAAGGTAGAAATTGACAAGTTTTACTCGCACAAAGCGATTATTACCGCCTAACCAAATAGAACTAACGAATGTTTACAGTATTCGATATCAAGTTTGGGATTATGAAACGAATAACAGTCTTTTGTGCTAGAATGAGGATCATATTATATATATAAAGTGCGCTAAATATTGTATAATACTATTAGTGAAACAACAATTGGTTCTGCAGTAGTTATGGTAGTAGTATGTTTAATGAAATTAGGAAAGGGTTAATTAGTCACGTAATACACTCACTTGTAAAAAGTAGAATTATACAATATCAAATAAATAAATAAAACTTTTGTGAAAGTGAGTTTAATTAAATAGTGTAGGGTGTAGGTAATGGCAAGCCCTTGACGATACCACAAAGGTTGGTGTTGAGTGGGATGTTGTATTCGTCTCTTAGTGATTTTTCAGGGGAGAGAACACTGACGTACATTTGCTGTCCCAAGTATCTTCTCTCCCAGTTCTCTGATCTGATGTTCCACATACCGGCGTTGTCGAATGTCAAGAGGATGGCGGACCAGGACTTAGGGAACACTTGAACGGTGTGTCTGCTGACCGCATCGAGCAAGTTGTAGTTGTTTCTCTTCTCTGGTGTCCACGTTCCTGGCTCAGAACTGTTGATCAAAATATAAAAGAAAACTGTTAGGAACATAGACAAGTGAAACATTAGCTTAGTGAAACATTAGCTTAGTGAAACATTAGCTTATAGAATCAAGAATGGAGCTTACCCGACGGAGAAGAAGGAGTAACCATCCAAATGGAAGGATTGCATGCTCTTCTCGTGGTTCTCGAAGACGATTTCAACAAAGGTACGGAAAGTGATGTTGAGGACATTAGGCTCGATGGTTAGTTTAGTGATCTTGGCTGCTGGTTCATCCTTGATGACATTGTACTTAAAGACCTTCTCGGACATCTCGAAGTACTCAGCAAGCTTCAAAGGAGTCTCGGTGTCAACGTGTGATACACCGTTGAACCCAAACCTGACCTTTCCGTCAACCAAGTTCTTGGTGTTGGCGAGCTTGATGGTACGGGTGATGTTGATCTTTCCGTAATGGTAAGATCCTTGTGGGTTAGGTCTAGCAGCACTGGCGGTTAAGTTCCATCTGAAAGATCTGAACTGGTTAAGAGACCAAGCCCAGCCGACCGGAGCCTTGGGAAGCTCATTTGAAGGCTGAACACTGCTTCCTTCGTAGCTCATCACACCAACAGTGCTCACTTCCTTCTTGAGGAACCTAGTGGATGCAACCATGTAGTAGCTCTTGGCCTCTTGGTCAGCGGTCACAAGAACAGCGAAGCACTGTCCAACGTGGACGTCAAGCGAGTCGTAGTCGTTCTGGAGAACGTGGGATCCTTCCATCTCAACAAGCTTCATCTTGTGTCCTTGGATCCTGAAGTTAAGAGTGGATTTGAATCCAACGTTACAGATTCTGTACTTGTAAGTCTTCCCTGGCTTCATGGTGAAGAGAGGCTTGTTCTGTCCTCCAACTTTACCGGACTTTCCGTTGATGAGAACACCGTCGGGAGATCCGAGAGTGCGACCACTGTCAAGGAAGGTCTTGAGAGCGGTGTGGCTCTTGGTGTACCAGTCGTTGATGAGGACGGTGTAGTCATCTTCGGGGTCAGCGTAAGGGACGGGGATGAGGAGACGGCTGTTAACACGGAGGCCACCAAAACCACCGGCGAAACGGTGGAGAGCGGTTGATGGGTAGTAGAAGTAGCTACCGATCTGGTCCTTGGGCTGGAAATGGTAAGTGTAGTTGGTGCCTGCTGGGATTGGGCATGAGGTTCCGGTCACACCATCTTGCCATGAGTTCTTCCTGTGCTGGAGACCACTCCTGTCACGTCACCGAACCCATAGTCAGGACACAATTGAATCAAAATGTGTTTAAAAGTCTTTATGTTTTATTATTTCAGTTTAACCAATTTAATAGGATAAACTAAAACTTCATTTTCTTTGTACACATTATATATAGATGTAATTATGTAACATTAGTAGACCAGACTTTTCTCAACCCAATTCAATTGAACGATATAAAAAGATTTTTCTTCAATTTGTTTGTGGATTCTTAAAACAAAAAAAAAATAGGAAACAAAAAATGTAGCTAAACCGAGACCTATTTTTTTCAAAACAAACCTATAATCTTAATGAAAATACATTTGTTAATTGTAAAGGAAAACAACAAACGAGAGAAAATGGTTACGAATCAGGTCAAAACGTGAAAAATGGTTACGAATCCCTTTGTAAAAGAAAGTGTGATTAAAAATGAATCTTTTGTAGCTTTAAAAATATGATTATAATATTTAAAACGTTTGAAGCAATCGAGAGGTATAATCTATATTAAGAAGAAACGAAAGGAAATGGTAACGAACCAGGTCAAGAGGAAAGGCTCGTCAAGGTTGTTGAAGACATTGATGACGACGTTGTTGTTGGATGTCGAGTTTAGGTTAGGACCAGGGAACTGTCCGTTGATAAGAATCACCTGTTGAGGAATTCCTAGAGGCGCAACGGTTCCGTACGTCACGTTCCACGTGTAGTAAAAGTAAGGATCACCAGCATTCACCAGCGCCACCGTCGAGACGAGGCATACAAACACCGTCAAAAGCCTACCACCCTGCATTATCTGTTTATATTGATAAATTAACCCTTTCCTATATAAAATATTTATTTATTTTTTTCCTCAAAAGCAAGAAGAAACTATGTTCTCTTGCTCTTGACGAGTTTTTTGGTTGATGTCATGATTAACTATATATGCAGGTGAAGATAGCTTGGTTTGCACGGAATCGTTGCCTAATCTCACGCTTCATCTCTAATTCTATATGTTTTCCTATATGTGTAAGTTCTATTTTTGAATATCTCTCTCTTTGGTTCTCGGGGTTTCAAGCAAACAACTCGGATCATATTCTAATAATGGAAATATTTTCAAACGATGAGAAATAAACTACCTATCAAGTGATTTTGTTTCTCTTTAACATGTTTCAGCTACGGTATACACACGGAAATATTGTTTTAATCTCCTATAAACTAGACTAGACATAATTAAGTTATTACACTTTGTAATTCTAACATTAACAACTCGCATTTGATTCTTGATATATTTCCAACTTTTGGTGTTGTTTTATTGGTTAATAAGTTATTCTATAGATATTATAATAAAGGCTCTGATACCATATAATGAATATGAACTGTGTGTGTTTATTAACGTACAAAGAGATGTTTATATACAAGAAGTTTACCTAACTAGATAAGGAAAAGGAACTAGATAGATAATTATAAACATAATATATATCATTATCTCTATAACTAAGTATCATTATCTCTATAGATATGATAGTAGAAACATCTATCAAGCTTAATGGTGTTCATCCCATTTTTTCAAATTTTCTTAGGATCGAGCTATAAATAACTTAAAATTCGGCTCAAATAACAAAGCATTAAACCATATAATAACATTAAGCGATTCTACCTGTAACTTTAAATACAGATAGAATTACATAATCATATAAATTTAAGTACTATGATTTGTTCAAACTTTAATGACGATATCTAACACATGTATGTGTATGTTGTACCCATTGGTTACATACATTTGAATATATATACTTCTTGCAATTCTATGAATTTAACATGAGTTATCGTCCAATGGTCTCTTTTCACTTGGATGCTTTCCAATCACGTTTTGGATTCGATCAATCATTACCTTTTGTGAGGGTAAAATGATAAATATAATTTATGATTACAGTTTGGTTTAAAAGAATTTTTTTTAAAGATTTCACTGATATATGGTAGTGAAAAGTGAAAACCATGTTGTCCGTGGTGAATCTAACTAGAGATATCTACTGGTATGTTTATGTGATTATGGAGATAATGTTGGACGTGATCAATCCAACATGAGATCTCTAATGATATGTTTCTATAGCTCCTGTCATTTTCTCTTTAGGGGTTTATTATCCTCAATTAAAAGTTAAGTGTATATATATTCCTATTTCTCTCAAACTACCTATTCAAAACTGCATGACCTTGAAAATTACAGTTTAAATATTTACCTTGTATTTTAATTGAAAGTTATTCCGTACAAGACAAAGAGTCAAAGATATATGATGGCAGATACAATTGTAACAATTCTATAACTTTAACATTTAGCATGTGCCCATTTTTTATTTAGACACATATATATTATTAAAACTGAAGTATCTTTGGTACTGTTTGGAAAAAAATATAAGAGTTTAAATAAAATTTGTTTGGTAACTTTGATAGTAATATTTTTTATTTTTTCTATTATTTGCACATTTAGCAATTGCATTTACAATAAATTAAATATTTCCTTTTTATATTTCATTTTATTTACATATTTAGCCACTGCATTTATAATTAATTTAAACTAATTGGTTCTATTTCCAAAGTTACTTCAGTTTATTTACATTTTATTTACATATTCAACCACTGCATTTATAATTAATTTAAATATACAAAATTAAATGTTAATTAATCTGTGTGTCGAAGTCTAGAACGATAAATAAATTGAAACGGAGAGAGTATCAATTTGATTAGATAAACTTTGAAAATATAACAAATTAACTTAAATTAATTATAAATGCAGTAGATGAATATGTAAATAAAATGAAATATAAAAAACAAATACTTAATTTGTTGTAAATGCAATGGCTAAATTTACAAATAATACAAAGTAATACTACTATCAAAGTTACCAAACAAATTTCATTTAAACTATTATCCTTGTTTCCAAACAGTACCAAATGTACTTCAGTTTTAATAATATAGATTTAATTTTGTATATTTACTAGATAAAAACATTATTACCAATACACCTAACCAGAATATAACATATTGTTGTTGGAGGTTGAATAGATATAAGGACCAGGAAATTGGCCGTTGATTAGAATATAACTTGTATAGGTCTACGACTTTATCATATTTTCTTTTGACAAAGAACTTTATCAGATTTTCTCTCATAATTCTTTTAAATAAAAAAATTCGGCAAAAGATATGGAAACCAAAGCCAAAAAAAAAACTAAAGAAATTAAAACACCAAAATTAGGGTGAGGTTGTACTTCAGTTTCTCAAATACGGACGAGAGGAATCGCGAAGTGCGAGGAAATACCAAAGAAGACGAGAAAAAGCAGGCTAAAAAACATTCGTCTTCAGAAGCCTCCTATAAAAAATTCCATTAATCTTTTCCACAACTCGAAATTCAAATTCCAATAAACAATTAATAACCCCCACGAAAACATAAAATATCCAAAACTGTTGTCGGAACCAAAAAAAACACTTACTGTTATGCGAGGAGCTAAACTCTTGGCCGCGTTCCTCTACCTGGCTGCAGCCGCAACGGTTGTGGTCCGAGCCGAAGACCCTTACTTCCACCATGTATGGAACATAACCTATGGAACTGCATCTCCTCTCGGCGTTCCACAACAAGTCATTCTTATCAATGGCCAGTTCCCTGGTCCCAACCTCAACTCCACCTCCAACAACAATATCATCATCAATGTCTTCAATAACCTAGACGAACCTTTCCTCCTCACTTGGTAGTAACCACTAATACCACCAATAGAATAACTCTTTCACATGTGTACAAAACGAACTAATAATAGGGTTTCTTGATTTATCATGTTTAAAACTATTAGATTATTTTTATAAAAATATAAATGATCGAGTTAGATTCCTGTTGAGGGATCTACTAGAAATATACAATGTGTTTTAACAATATTTTGTACGTTTTAGGAATGGGATCCAGCACAGGAAGAACTGTTGGCAAGATGGGACACCGGGTACCATGTGTCCAATCCCACCAGGCACCAACTTTACTTACCATTTCCAGCCTAAGGATCAGATAGGTAGCTACTTCTACTACCCAACCACAGCAATGCACCGTGCCGCTGGTGGATACGGTGGTCTCCGTGTGAACAGCCGTCTCCTCATCCCTATCCCTTACAATGTTCCGGAAGATGATTACACCATCCTCATCAATGACTGGTACACTAAGAGCCACACCCAGTTGAAGAAGTTCCTGGACGGTGGTCGTACTCTTGGTCGCCCAGACGGTGTTCTCATCAACGGAAAGGCAGGGAAAGGAGATGGATCCGACGCGCCTCTCTTCACTTTGAAACCTGGAAAGAGTTACAGGGTTAGGATCTGTAACGTGGGACTCAGGACATCTCTCAACTTCAGGATTCAGAATCACAAGATGAAGCTCGTTGAGATGGAAGGATCGCACGTTCTTCAGCAGGATTTCGACTCTCTCGACATTCACGTTGGTCAGTGCTTTGGTACCATCGTCACCGCGAATCAAGAACCTAAAGATTACTACATGGTTGCATCCTCTAGGTTCTTGAAGTCGGTTATTACAACAACCGGACTTCTCCGCTACGAGGGAGGTAAAGGACCAGCCTCTTCGCACCTTCCGGCTGGTCCAGTCGGATGGGCTTGGTCGTTGAACCAGTTCCGATCCTTTAGGTGGAACTTGACGTCTAATGCAGCTAGGCCTAACCCTCAGGGATCTTACCACTATGGAAAGATCAACATCACACGCACGATCAAGCTAGTGAACACTCAGGGCAAGGTCGATGGTAAGCTTAGGTACGCATTCAACGGAATCTCTCACACAGACCCCGAAACTCCTTTGAAGCTCGCCGAGTACTTTGGTATTTCCGACAAGGTATTTAAGTACAATATCATCACCGATAACCCCACCGAGGAACAGACCAAGAGCATCAAGATCGAGCCAAACGTTATTAACATCACTCACCGCAACTTCATCGAGGTGGTGTTTGAGAACCACGAGAAGAGTGTTCAGTCTTGGCACTTGAATGGTTACTCTTTCTTCGCCGTCGCGTAAGTACAACAAACAGCACTCTGTTTTAACCACTCTTGCATTGCAAGTAACTCTTCATTTTAACCTAATTTTCAATATATTTATTTAAACCACATTCTTGCGTTGCAAGTTACTTCATTTTAACCTAATGCTCATTTTCTTTTTGTGTTTCGAAGTGTTGAGCCAGGGACTTGGACCCCAGAGAAGAGAAAGAACTACAACCTCTTGGATGCAGTGAGTAGACATACAGTTCAAGTCTACCCAAAGTGTTGGGCAGCGATCTTGCTCACATTTGATAACTGTGGGATGTGGAACATTCGATCAGAGAACACAGAGAGACGTTACTTAGGACAGCAGCTTTACGTGAGCGTCTTGTCGCCAGAGAAATCACTTAGAGATGAATACAACATGCCTGAGACAAGCCTCCAATGTGGTCTCGTCAAAAACACACCTAAACCTGCCAACCCTTACGCTGGAGCCTAAGTTTACTTTTAACAAAACAATAACAAAAGAGTTTAGATTCTTCTGATTGGTTTGATCGATGAGAGCGACATTTGCCCCACGTCTACCCAACGGATTATTTTTCTTGTTTTTTTTTTGGTCTTTTTGATTATTTTAATTTTAAATTTTTGATTTTTTTTTAAAGTGTATGGTTAATTCTTTTTTTTTTGTAACCAGTATATGGTTCGCTCTTATATGCATGAGATTCATTTACGTCTATTCCTTGAGTAATTTTTGTTAATTTAACAACGCAATAAAAAACGCATTAATCCAGTAGCGGTCCTGACATGGGAAAGACCACAAGCAATTTTCTAAAACTTGGCCTATTTTGTATATCTATCTATACTATTATTTGAGAAGTGATTTTTCGCAACGAAATTCTCACGTTAAAAGTTAGAGTAGTTAATATCGATACTACCCTTAATGAATTTGATATTTAAATTCGTTACGATAAAAACGAATCTAATTTGTATGATAAGGTAAGTGATTAATATTAATAATAATAAGAATTATCCAAATCTATAACAAATATTTTAAAAATAAAAGATAATTATTTTTAACAAAAGATAATTCCAATATATATTGTGTTGTTATCCTAAAACATATTTTAATAAAAAAATTACATTAATAAATATTAAAAGTTAGAGTGGTTAATATCGATACTACCCTTAATGAATTTGATATTTAAATTCGTTACGATAAAAACAAATCTAATTTGTATGATAAGGTAAGTGATTAATATTTATAATAATAAGAATTATCTAAATCTATAAAAAATATTTTAAAAATAAAAGATAATTATTTTTAACAAAAGATAATTCCAATATATATTGTGTTGTTATCCTAAAACATATTTTAATAAAAAATTACATTAATAAATATAAATTTTTAATTTATATAATCGAAAAGATAATGTTGAGTGATTTCTAAAGTTTATTTATTAATGTTGAATATAGTATACAAAGAAATTTTCAAAAACAATATTGTTGTTAATATAACAATGTGTGTATTAATAAGTAATTATAAAATACTATGCCCGCAAGTTAAGAATAAACACCTATTTGTGAAGTGATTTTTTTCGTTCTCACGTTGAAAGTTAAAGTGCTTAAACTCTTTCTTACCTTTAAAATAATTAGATTAGATCTTTCGTTATATATTTACACATAAATTTCATTAATTTAGTAATGATTATCTAAAAAGAATATATATTATGTTATCTAAATATATTTTACATCATAATAATTTTTTTAATAAATATTAATCACTGTATATAGCTGTATCTATATAAAAATATTTTCAAATTTATTTTACGTATTAAAATATATTTTATAAAATAAAAAATCTTTATCATATATAAAAATTAATATTAATTAATTACTGAATCTTTCAAAATCATAAAAAATAATTAATTCTAGTGATTTTTTTTGATAATAAATTTATTTACAAATTTTTGTACAATTATTAAGCCCGCAAATGCGGACAAAACACCTAGTTTTTACCTAAATATCATGCATATATAGATAATTTGTTTTAAAAAAGTCTGGTTTTGTCAAAAAATTTAGATGGGCTGGAAACTGGTGCTTGTTGTGCTTCCCCTCAGGGCCGGTACTGCATTAATCGATAATCAGAGATCTAATTTGTCCCTTAGATTGTTTTTTTGATAAATGTCCAATAATTTGGGCCCTCGCTATAAAACGTGCAATATCCTTCAGACAAGAAACAAATGTACACTGTAAATTAGAGTGAATAAAACATGGCTCAATATGTAAAAATATGATTTTTGGCCTATGTAAGAATATGATAAAGAGTAATTTTTTTCAATCAAGTGAATTAAAGATGTATTGTTTACTAGTGATATTCCGGCACTACGCGCCAGATTTGTATGTTTTATTCTTACTTAAATTTATAATTTATTATATGGTCTTAATAAAAAAAAATATGTTAAAAATATGTCAAATGAAAATATGTGAAAAATGATATTTTCTGATATTTTTATAATGATTAGCGACCGTAATATATTATTTTGTCTGAAGTTATTTAGTTGAGAGTAGAAAAGCATAAGTAGTTGTTAGTAATCGATTTAATAAAAATAGAATAAAAATCAATAGTCGTGAAAAAGTTTTTTTAGTTGGAATCTTAAATACTCTTGTCAGAGATTGAGCTTTCTTTCAAGAAATGTTTAAAGGTGTTAAACCTGAGAAAGTTGATTAACGCATGTAGAAGTGCCACTTGAAAAAAAAGATGATGCATAAGAAAACTACTAATTTAAAAGTAAGCAATCACTAACTGGTAAACTGAAATAAGAAATCGGTGTACCTTCTCATTAATCAACAACATATCAACCCCAATATCTTTCTCCTTTCTTAACATTTCAGGTTTGCCAAAATTATTGTAACCTAGTTTGAACATCTCTACACCGATTTGTCTTTTACTCCAACCAATGAAACTGGAAATTCGACAATGCTTGAATTGGAAAAAGTAAAGAGAGTATTTTCCGAACTCTCACACCATCTATACGTATACAATGAAACTGAGAAATCATGAACTAAAGAAGCATTCAATAGGAGATGGTGGGATGAATATGATTTCTGGATTGATTATATGAATGATTACGTCGAATGCGTTAAAGAAGGAGAATTGTAGAGGCTATATTCTCCATCGTCAACATCAAATACAAATAAAATCCTATAAACCAGTGTTTTGAAACTCGACCCAGACACTGAATCAGATGATTTATATCACTGGATCATTGGATCAACAGCAGATGAATTGCGGGTTAATAAATGAATTAGTTTTATTATATAATAATATATTAGCTATCAAAACAAATATATTTTATTATATAAACTAGTGTTTGATCTCTCCAGAGGCTGCCAGCGCACAAATTCACTCTTCTAGCGTCCGCCACGTGTCAAGTTAAATGAAACGCAGCGTCTTGAATTGTGTATTCTGTCTGGGCTTCATTTGGGCTCGGTGTCATGCTCCGTCTTCTGCTTCCGTTATCTCTGTTTCACTTCGAACGGCGGCGAGGATGGCGATTCAGTTTTTGTAACGATTCATTCCATTGAAATGAGACAGCTACCAGATCATGGCATTAAATATGTTCTTAACTCCTTCAGCCATGATCTACATTTATATGTGTGTGAATCTTCTTAGAGGCGGTGTTTCTACGGTATAAAAAAGTATGATTTACTCCTCTCCAAACCATCTTCTATATCTTTCTTACTATATGTATCTTCTGTGATATGACTAACTCGAGAATGTTTTTCTCCGATCTTAAATCCGGTGGGTGCTCCTCCACTGTTTCAAGCGCGGTGGTGAACATGTGGGTCGCTCATGGTTGATGTAAATGTAAGTTTGATTTAATATTTATGGTGGATTGCTCTCTGTTTCTCGATTCTGAGATGTATGGAACTCCATTTCATTTCAGGGGAAACCAAAGGTATCGACTTTAAGATATGGAGGCGATGATGCCGTAGCAGAAGCTCCGCCTTGGAATCTGAGGACGAGGTGAGCTGCTTGTAACCAACCTGGAGATGAGCCCACGAGGATCACTGGCATCAAGAGAGGAGGTGGTGGTGGAGATTCACAGAAACTAAAATTCTCTGTTTCTTTGTTGAGGAAATTAGTCGATGAAGATTTCACAGCCTTCGATAGGAAAAACCTCTTACAAGACTGAAGAAGAGACAATAACTGTTCAAAGTGAAAAGAATGTACATTCCTAGATTTCTTTGTTGCTTAACGTTTCCATTTTTGGTTGCTGACTCTTTCCACCGGATTGTGGCTAGCAGAGGAAGTAACAGCAGGCGTTTATGACTAATAACGTCTCTGATGCTGCGGAAACATGATCAAAGGTGTGATTCCTTGGTTTCTCCAGTTTAGAGTCCAAAAAATTCATGTTATATCAACTTTGTGTTATACTTTTCAGTTGTAAAAAGGAAGAAAAAATATAGTAATGTACCATTTTTTAGTGAATGAAGCTATTTTTCTATGTTTCTTAATATCATCTCTTTATTTTTCTAAAAGAAAAGAATGGAGTTTTTATTACTAGAGCTAATCGTAATCTCCAGCTGTTCTTATTGTCAGTAATGCAGTTCTCTGCAACTTTCTTACATCTTTACTCCTTAATTAATTTCTGGCTGGCCACTATATATGTTGCTAACATTATGCACAATTTTATTGTGGTAATGGAGAGATGACGTCCATCAAAGTGAAGGTTGGTCCCTGGATTACTTATATGGTTTGCAACAGATAAAACAAGAGGAACGCAACTTGGGATCTTTCTCACGTTTGATTTTTCAACAAAGAAATTTCAGCCTTTACTATTAAGAGAATCTAGCTTTCGGTGTTATTATATCGATATAGTAGTATAGTACTTCAAAAATTGAGATAAGGGTGACAAATAAGAATGAAGAGACCAATTCAGTGTCGTGGAGCAAAGTCACAGCATTAAATTTGAGATATGTTCTTCAAGTTTTGCATCTTCCTCGACCCGTATGAGGGAGAAGAAAGTTGTTGTATATAAGGAGATGGAATGACTTAAGACTGTTAGTTTGTATTTGGTTAATTTTTCAATTTTGGTCGTTAATGTGCATAGTTATTAGTCTGTCACCTTAAGTGGCTTGAAACTTAGTCACTCTGAGGACAGAGACAGTCTTCTTCCAGTTTGTCTAATATTTTTATACCATGGGGCATTTGCATTTGTTTCCAGACTGATGCTCTGTAGATTCAATCGACCGTCTTCTTTACCTGCATTTCTAGGGAATGTGGAAGAGCTGAAATTAGAGGGTAAACGTGAATCCCGATGTCTGGGTTGTATGTCATGTATTTAATGTTTTTCGAATGTGTATTTTTCTAAAATCTAATAAAAGTTGTATTCATTTGTTATACATAAGAATGATATCAAAAGTAATGGATTGTATGGTATCAATTACATATTAAAAATAAATTCATGTTTATTTATATAAATAGGAAAGATTAATATTAGGTTTTGGTAATGCCTAACCAACTCAAGAGACTTCTTATTGTGGTAAATAAATATATATTTACATCATTTAAATAAATAATTATATAAATATAAATAATAAGTTGCACACAAAATCGAAAATGATCTTAATTTTTCATTTATAATTTAATGATTGCATTTTTATTAAGAATCTTTAACTTATTATCATAATAAAAATAAAATAATATTTAAAACGATTATGTTTTCATGGTTGTTTTTTTAAAATGTGGAATATACTGATGTGTATCTCTCTCTTCTCATTACTTCATATATCTAGAGAAAAAAAAGTTTGGACATTGTTTTGCTGCCACCTGAACAATGAAATCTATGACACATCAATGTAAATTTTAAAATTTATAAAAAACAAAATCACATTTGACATTTGAACCATATATATTAAAATTACATCAAATGCTTCATAAATAATATTTATAGCTAAAAATACATTTTGTTATTTTTTGTTATTTTATTTGGGTTCGCTTAAATTTTGGTGGTTAAGAAAAAGGAAAATAATTGCGGGATTCATTATTTTTATTTTTTTTGTTGATATGGGTTTAAACAAACATAAAAACAACATTAATTTATTGTTCTCAAATATAATAATAATACATTAATGTATAACCTAACATGTTATTTAGAAATATTAAACAATAACAATTAATATCATATTTTCATGCTACTTGGTTTAAAAAAAGGATAACAAATTGGATTTTCTATTTCAGATTTTTAAACTGTAAAATCAAAGGATATATATTAAAAATGTATTAAAATCAAGAAAATAAATTATTGTGAACAAGTAAAAATAGTTTTATTATTTTATTATTTGTTTTGATATAGTAACAGATATATAATTTTTATAAAAAGGAATAGAAAAATTGTAGTGGAAATTATAACAAAAATTTTTAATTAAAATTTAAATGCATTTATATTATTTCGTTCATTTGCTTACCCGTCCGTAGGGCGGGTCCGACCCTAGTATATATAAAACTAAAGTTAAGAATTTTAAGTGTACATACAAAATATTAAGAAATAGTTTAGACTATTTAAAAAAGTTGTAACATAAGAGTTATGACATCTAAAAAAAATCAAGACAGTTTCCAATCCAAAATAAACCAAAATTAAAACATTATTGTAATAAATTATCAATAAAAAAATAAACTAACACCAGATCACATCAACTAATTTTGGTTTTCTCTAAATTTTAAAACTTACCAACAATTGTTTTCTAATTTTGTCACTTCATCATTTTTGGAAATTTTTCAGTAAGAGCATTCTTTAATTTATTATAATCAATCTCATCAGGGCTTTCTTCTTCAACAATCCAAACTCTGGTTTGTAATTCATATGATTATATGATGTTATTCTTTTTGATTTGTAAATTAAAATGTAATGATTTGTAATAAATTAAGTTAAATAAAAAATAAAAAAAATAATTTACTCACATTTCTTGTAAAAGTAAATTGTAGTGTAGGGGAATAATAAGCCTCATCGTGCTTCAGTCTGTTTTACAGACGTGTAGCTCAAACACAATCATGACTCACCTTTCTTGCGAACGTAAATTGTAGTATAGAAGAAGAGGAAGACGACAATAAAAGTGAAATTTCAAAATTTTAATTAGAAATTTAGAATATAAAAAATAATTTCAAAAATATAATTTAAACTAAAAACAGTAAAAATAAAAATTATCTATTGGTTCAACCAGTGCTGCAATAAAACCCAAACTCAATTTCTATTGGGTCTCAGATTTATCGGTTCAATTACGGATCCGGATCAGATTCAAAACACTCTTATAAACGCTTGGCCATGTATGAAGAAAATTTTAACCTCCCATCCCCCTATTTATTTCACAATTAATACCAAAATTAATTTAATTTAAGTTGAAAAAATATTTTAATTATTAAAAAAAATGTCACATGGTATTTCCCCCCCCCCCTCCCACAAAAATATAATTTCTAATTAAAATAGTAAAAATAAAAATTATCTATTGGTTCAACCAGTGCTGCAATAAAACCCAAGCTCGATTTCTATTGGGTCTCAGATTTATCGGTTCAATTACGGATCCGAATCAGATTCAAAACACTCCCCTCCCCCTATTTATTTCACAATTAATACCAAAATGAATTTAATTTAACCCCCCCCCAAAGAGATAAAAAACCTACTTTATAGATTTCCCTTCCAATTCTACAGAGTGGAGTTATGCAATCTCTATTTCTGTACCTCCTGATTCTTCAACCATAGGCGTTTCTTTAAGAAAAAACTCATAGAGGCTATTGTTCTCTGTATCGACCTGGACGAGCTCTTTCAACATTGTCATTACTTGAATCATATTTGGCCTTTCGAACGGTCGTTCGTCCAGACACAAAGACGCAATTTTCAAGTAATGAAACAACTCAGCATCGTTGGATTCCTCTGTTAATAGGTTGGGATCGAGAATCTCAGCTCGTCTGTTCTCCATGTAGAGTTGTTTAGCCCATCCCACTAGATTGTTGTCTTCACCAAACTCCTCTGAATTGATCGGTCTCTTTCCTGAGAGAAGCTCAAGAAGTATAACGCCGTAGCTATACACATCTCCTTCGGTGGTGCATTGGAAACTCTGGTAATACTCTGGTGGAACATAACCGGGATGCGTATCCAGAGCGCTCACCAGCCCTGCCATACCGAAATCTGAGACACGGGCTATGAGATCTTGGTCTAGAAGAACATTGCTTGACTTCATGTTTCTGTGGATAATGTGTGGAATACAGCTATGGTGCAGGAAAGCTAGCCCATGCGCAGCTCCCGTTGCAATCTTCTTCCTCGCAGTCCAGTCGAGAAATATTTCACCTTTCTTGATATTCTCGTGTAGAACGGTCTCTAAGCTTCCGTGTTTCATGTACTTGTAGACAAGAAGTCTCTTTACGCCAATCTTGCAATACTCCAAAAGAGGAACAAGGTTTTTATGTTTGATTTTTCTAATGGTCTCAATCTCAGCCATGAGCTCTCTCTCGCCATGTCCTGTGACTTGAATCAGCTTCTTGACTGCCACAACATACCCGTCCGTGAGTTTAGCCTTGTAAACATCTCCAAACCCGCCTGATCCGATCATACTATCAGCACTAAACCCATTTGTGGCTTCTAAAAGGTTTACATAGGTGAGAGGCTTCTCAAACGTGGCAACGTTAATGCTTAACGGTTCAGGAGAGGTAAAGAGTTTACAGTCTCTGCTACCAGAGGTGGGAAGGCACTCAATGTACTCCTCTCTTTTCTTTTCGTTCTTCCTAACCTTCCTTACTCGGTAACGCGCTATAGTGAGAATCAAAACACTCATGAAAGAAAATACAAACCCAGCGATCATCCCATCGATCATCCCAGTCTCGATGCTATCAGAGCATGTGGGAAAGGAAATAGAGCTGCAAAGTGGGAGCGGAATCCCGCAAAGGCCAGAGTTGTTTGCATACCTTTTGACTGAGAAGGTCGTAAGTTGGCCTCCAGATGGTATTGGTCCGGTCAGATTGTTGTTAGAAACGTCCAAGTCGGTGAGGAAAGAGAGGCCTCCAAGTGATCCCGGAATGCATCCTTGGAGATCGTTGTGAGATAGATCAAGAACTCCCAATTCTTTCAATTCCCCGAAGCTATCTGGTATGGTCCCAGACAACAGGTTATGTTCCAAATTCAAGATCTGAAGGTATTTCATGTCACCATAGCTCGGAGGGATAGAACCAGAAACGGAATTATATGAGAGGTCGATGTAGACCATGCTCCCGTTACTCGATAAGGTGTATACCGCTGGGTATATCCTAGTCTTGGGACAAGATTGAACCATCGGCAAATCCCTAAACCTTTTCACAATAATAACTTCCAACGCAAACAAACCGCCTGCCCCTTTGCAATCTGACCCACCGATGTTCTTAATATACGCTAACTGTTTACCAGAGACGCTTCCAGGCATTATCAGTCCCGCCTGGCGTGCAAGCTCAGCTGGGAGGTTTCCGGTTAGATGGTTGCTGTTCAGATCAAGCCAGACAAGACTCTTGCAGTTTCCAAGCTCAGGTGGGACATTCCCAGTCAAGGAATTGTTTCCCAGTTGCAAAATAGCCAATTTGTCGAGGTTTCCGATGCCTACCGGGATTCTCCCGGTAAGCAGGTTACTAGAGAGGGAGATGGAAAGTATATTGGTGCATTTGGAGATTGATTCCGGGATAGAACCGGTTAAGAGATTGTTGTTCAGGATCAGGGTCTCTAAATTTCCTCCATCAACACCACAAATGTTGTCGGAGATTCCACCAGTGAGATGGTTTGCCCACATAACTACGTCGACGAGGTTAGGCAGTGTCCAAATCTCCTCCGGAATCGAACCATCAAGAGTATTAAACCCGAGGTCTATTGTCTTCAAGCTCTTGCAGTTACTTAGCTCTACAGGAATAGCCCCTGAGAGGTGGTTGTCGGCAATACGCAACTTCTCCAGAACCGAGAAGCCAGATGGTACTTTTCCGACGAACATGTTTGAGCTTAGATCAAGAACTCGCAGATTAGTACAGTTGGTGAGCGAAATCGGAACCGAGCCTGAAATGTTATTGTGGGGCAAGTAAAGATGCGTGATTCTAGGGAGTTGACTCAAGACGGTGCTTATAAAATTGCCGGAGAGCTCGTTGTTTCCGAGATCCAGACTTTCTAATGAGACACAAGATGTGAACGACTGTGGGAGCTGACCAGTGAGACGGTTTCCGGATAGATCGAGGATCGCTAGTGTTGGGCAGAGCAGAGAAAGTTCAGGTGGAATCTCGCCGGAGAAAAGGTTGTCTGCGAGTGAGAGATGTTTCAGGTTATGGTACTTACCCCAGTAACGTCCCCCGGGGATTTTTCCGGTGATATAGTTCCGAGAGAGGTTTAGTGTCTCGAGGAGCTTACAGTTTGACAGAGTAGCAGAGAGTTTATCGCCCGAGATGATGTTTTCTGACAGATTGAGTACGGTGAGGTTACCGCAGTTCTCGAAACTAAGACGGGAGAAATTGTTGTTGGATATATCGAGGTGTTTCAGAGACGCCGGAAAAGAACTCAATTTCCCGGTGAGCTTGTTGTTGGAAAAATTGACAGACACCAGGTTCAAACAGCTAGAGAAGAGGTAGTCCACAATCGAAGAGTCTGATAGCGAGTTTGAAGATAAGTCTAGAACCTCGAGAGAACAACCGGAAGAAGAGTTGTAAGAATCTCCCGAAGACGAAAAATAGTTTCCTTGTAGATACAGACTCCGGAGATTTGATAACGCCGTGAGGTTTTTGAGATTGAATGTTCCGATAAGTCCGCCGTTTTGTAGATTCAAACCGACGACTCTACCGTTGTTAGAGCAGGAGACGCCTCGCCAATAACATGGGTCACGACCCGACCCGTGTTTCCAGTTACCCAGAAAGTTTGTAGGATCAGACTTGACGAATATTTGCTTAAAATCAGTTAACAAAGAAGTTTCGCTTTGATTATCGCTGAGTAGGCATCTACCACGAGCGCCCATTATTGGAAACAAGACGAAACAGAGGATAAAGAATAGCCGTTGTTGCTTCATATTATTATTCGAAATTATTATTAATATTATTGATTATTGAAGTGTTTGACGAGTCTTGATGGAAAAATAAAAGATCTTTTTTTTTTGTTTTATTGTATGTGTTTGACAAAATAAGAAGCTGAGAAATTCTGGTTTCTTCCTTCTATTTTGAAATAATTAATGAAAGGAGAAGAGAAATAAAAACTTGTGTTATAAAAAGATTTATAATGTTATATCCGTAAGTGGGAAATAATACTTATATAAGATAAATTACTATAGGGCTGATTTTTTTTGTGGAAGAGGAAGAGAAAATAAGGTGTGTTTACAGTTAAACGAATTTGTTCGTTTATATAGAGAATAAAAAGTTAAAAGTTACTGTGCATAACAAACATTCACACTTCAATTTCAAGTTTCGGTGACGTTACTTTTCATCACGTTTTATAACAATTTGTCCTTTTTTCTCCTCTTTGTTGGATATTACAAAGCCGAAGAGAACAAAGTTCGCAAAGTGAGAAAAATGGGAGAGAAAAGCTCAAAAAAGACAAAACTAGAAGAGACTAAATGACTAATCCTGTCGACAATTAAAAAAAAAAAAGAGGAGACTAATCCTATGTGCAAAGAGGAAGTAACCCTACCCCCTATAACTATTAGACGGTAGGTCCCATTTTTGAAACTTCTACCGTGAGTAATTTTTATTATGAGGAAACCGAACTCTTTGTTCCTAATTTTCAACGAACGCAGATTTAACGGAGCTAATTAAGGTGATGTTCGTTTGTTTATCTAAATAAAGATGCAAATTAATGTTAGTTTTGTAAGTTAACATCTAAATAGATCACTCAACTGCATTTTGTAAAAATCAATACTATTAATTCTGCAACACGACCTATTGATGTTAGTTGTGTCCAATTAAAAAAACAGCTAAATAAACTGTCTAAAGTATAATGTATATTATAACTGCTATCAAAAGGAAACTGTTTAACGTAATATATAGTCCACTTTCTATAATCTCCTATTTTTAAAGACAACAAAATATAACAACAAATATGTATGAAAGTATATTTAATTATTTATCCTTCCGGAACATTAAAACCAATATTCTTTACCGAGAGATTCATCATATATTTAATTATTTAATCTCAAATCACTACAATCAGTTCTTCTACTTATAATATTTAGTTCTTTTTGTTTATATTTTTGGTTTTATAATTAATCTATCAAATATATAATATAACATTAGCTTTTATTGGATATTAATATTATGTTGTGTCTAACAATTATTTTCCCACTTTATCTATTTAGAAAAACAAACTATATATTCTAACTGCATCTAAACATATATTTTGTAATCACCAGAAATGATACGCAGAGATGAACATTTAACGTGTGGTTACAAAAAAAAATTAGATGGAGCAGAATAAGTATACATTTATACGGCGGTTAAATAATATTATTGGTGCACAATAAGTATAATACATGATTATGTTCAAAAACGGCGGCGATTACTCGCCGGATAAAAGATAAAAGTGAAGCGGAGGCAAACAATGGTGAATAGACCTTTTTACTCGAAAAATAAAGAAAAGTTCACTGTTTTGTAGTTTCTTATTCAAAATCCCCTTTTAAGATATAGATCTGTTAAATTTAGGTGTGAATCCGTATGATTATTAAGCGAAACAGTTAGATAGTGAGAAAAAAAAAGGCCGTCGAAAATTGCAGAGGAGCGAAAGTTGAAGATGATGGTACTTTTGTAATTTTCTATTTCATTAAACCTAACATAAAAAGTAAAAACTACAATAGAAAAAAGACACTATCGTGTCGTGAATTGGCTTCCTGTGGCATATTTAGGAAGTTACAAACCACTAGACCATACGTCTACATGGTACAAAGTTCACAAAGTTAATTATAACGGTAAACCCATATAAATGGCCCTAAAAATAATCTCCAATTAATTTTTAATTAAGCTCTGATTTTTTGAATTTTTAGAATTTTTTGGTGCAGGTCATTTTAAAATATAGGATAACTAATTTGAAAGGAGTTACCAACTATTATTTGAGAGTCTAATTAACTATAAACTAATGAGTCTATGTATGTGAATCATATTTTATAAACTAATGTTTGCAAATTAGGTACATGATCACCAAAAAAAATTGTAACTATATTTTTTAATTTTTTTTTTTAAAAAAATATTGTTTAGGAAAAAAGTACAAAATTAATATGTGAAATGTCTATGACACAAATGTATAATTATACATCATCAAAATTCAATACAATTATCAAGAATTTTACTGATAATTTAAGGAAAGGTATTTTACAAAAATATGATTATAAAGAAAAAAAACATAATTACAAAGAATAACACAAATATGAAAATTAAATTTCTAAAAAATGTATTAAAAAAATTTATCCATCATTGGATTATAAAGAAAAAAACATAGTTACAAAGAATAACACAAATATGAAAATTAAATTTCTAAAAAATGTATTAAAAAATATATCCATCATTCGGAATGGCGGGTCAAGAATATAACTTTCTAATTAGAATACAAACAAAATTTAATAATAGAGGTAAATATAAAAAGGTTTATTAATTAAAAGGTACACACATGTACGACCAATTATTCAACTGATAGTCGGATTTTGGGTTTTGACGGGTTTTTGTGAGTTTTACCGGAGGATTAAATAATAATTTTTTTCCTAAAATTCAAACCAGATTACATATTGGATCACCGCGTTTTCGGTTCAACCGTAGGTTCAAATCGAATTTCAAAATAATGGATGCAAATTTATAATTACTTAAAATCATAATTTTAATACAATTATTAGACCTTTTATTAATATTGTTTTTAAAAAATGGTAATGGTATGCATAAATATGATTACAAAGAAAAAAAAGTATAATTATAAAAAACACAAAAATATAAAGTTAAACTTTTAAAACAAATAAAAAAAATTTTTGTTGGGTTTTCGGTGCGGGTTAGGTTTGATATTACTTTTCATATATAATACTTTAAGAACTGTTCGAATATATATATATATATATATATATATATATATATATATATATATATATATATATATATATATATATATATATATATATCAAGTCTAATAGAGTATGATATTTTTATTTTTGGGTCAATTCCAAGTCGAGTTTTTTGTATGAATATTATTGACTAACTGTGTTATGTAACTATTAAAAATAACATATTGCAAACTTTACGAATAAAATTTAAAAATAATTTCTGAAATGTATATGGCATAAATGTATAGTTATACAACTTGATTTTTTTAATATGGATATCAAAAATTATATGAAATTAAATTAATCTTAAACACAAATAACATTACAAAAGATACAAATATAAAAACTAATTATTTCAAGAAAAAAATTAAAACAAAAAATATACCCGGGACCTAGTCTATTCTATTAATTCTTCTGTATGACCAGTTGATATATGTTGTGTCCAACAACTATTTTTGTAATATACATACTTAAAAAATATAAAGCAATTTTAGCAAAACGTATAACCGAATTATGTAACCACCTATCCTAAATTCATGGTATCAGTTTTTTTCTTTGCCGACGGTTATATATAATGACAAAAGTTCATTTCTTTTGGTTTCTAAATATGTAACCTCTTGATACACGTATAACTGAATTATGTAAATGAATGTCACCTATTGATACATGTATAACCGAATTATACGTAAGTTATTTGTAACCTCTTGATCTTTTGGTTTCTTTTGGTTTCTAAATATAAAGCAATTTTAGCAAAACGTATTACTGAATTATGTAACCTCCTATCCTAAATATGTATAATAGTTTTATTAAATGAATAATAAAAGTTTTTTATAATTGTATTAAAATAGTTGGACTACACTTATAGCAATAGATCATACTTGTGTTTTAAGAGAATAGATAGACTAATAGACTAATTCTGATCTTCAAAGTGCGGATATATTTTTTGTTTTACATTTTTTTAGAAATTTAATTTTTATATTTGTGTATTTTAGTCATATTGTGTTTTTCTTTGTTTAATATTTTTATTAGATGGATAATAAAATGTTTTAATAATTGTATTAAAAAAGTTGGACCACTCTTATATCAATAGGTCATATAGAAAAATTAATAGAATAGATATAAACTATAGATTACTCATGATCCGTTCTTCAAAGGACATGCATATTTTTTGTTTTACAGTTTTTTAGAAATTTAATTTTCATATTTGTGTATTTTAATCATATTTGTGTTTTGTAATCTTATGTAAGAAAATCTAAAATGATTAGTAAAAGACTTTAATAATTGTATGAAAATAGTTGGACTATATATATATATCAATAGGTTATGTTCTTAATTTAATTGAATAGATATGGCTACAAAGAAAAACACATATGATTAAAACATACAAATATGAAAAATAAATTTCTAAAAAAAAGTTAAATAAAAAATACACACGGTTTTTTTGAAACAACGGGTCAGACAAAACCACAAATATGATTAAAAATGTTTATAAAAAATACATATATGATTCAAAAAAACACAAATATATAAATTTAATTTAAATAATATATACAAAATAATAATATACCCGCCCTTTTAGGGCGGGTAACTCTCTAGTTCACCTTAAATTCCTACCCAAATGAGTGTGAGTCACGAAGCATTTGAATGAGAGTGAAAGTCTTCACAAAAAAATAATTATTTTTATCAAAATCATCATATCAAAATTTTTAGTCAAAGCCGAAAATTATATTTTCCGTCCAAATGATTAAAAAAAATTCCCGCCAAAACCATAAAAAGGAATCTCCAATCAAAATCGGAAAATTACAATCTCCAATCAAAATCGGAAAACGTAATTTTCCGCTAAAACGAAAAATACAATTTCTCGCCAGGAAAATGTAGTTTTCAGTCAAAACCGAAAAAACAAAATTTTCAGTCAAAACTGAAAAAACAAAATTTTCCACCAAAACCGGAAAATGCATTTTTCGATAAAATTAGAAAACACAGTTCATCGCCAAAATCAAGAAAATGTACTTTTCCACCCAAACCCGAAAAACACAATTTTTTGCCAAAATTGGTAAAATTTCTTACCAAAGACGGAAAATGAAGCTTCCCGCTAAACCACAAAACACACAATTTTATACCAAAACCGAAAAAAAAAAAAATCCAACAAAAACTGGAAATCACACAATTTGTTGTCAAAAACGGAAAAACACAATTTTACATCAAAAATGGAAAAATATATTTCCCACCAAAACCATAAAACGTATTTTTTGCCAAAACAGTAAGAATATAACTTATTGTCAAAACCGGAATTTTCCCACAAAAAATGAACTCTTTGGTCAAAACCATAAAACATATTTTTTTATCGAAACTGTAAAAACTTTCCGCCAAAATCCAGAATATACATTTTCTGCCAAAAACATATTTTTGTCAAAACTACAAAAACATATTTTCTGTTAAAATCTTAAAATCTTATTTTATCAAAAATGTAAAAACAAATAGTATATTTAATATTTTTAATAACAAGTTTATCTGAATGCAAGTTTATGCATATGCAAGTTTAAAAAAAAACGAATATAATTCCATTCAGATGATTCGTTTAAGTTTATACACAAAATACATCGACGAAAAACATCCAGATGAAGCATCTAAATAAACCATCTGGATGCATCTCTGAAATGTACAAACGAACATGACGTAAGTTTCTTAGTTCAAAAAAACATGGCGTAAGTTTCTTCTTCTCGAAGTTATAATGAACTTTTAAAAGCCCATTATACCGGGATCATATACCCTTTTACTATACAAACCCGACATGTTGGAATTTCAGATCGGACAGCCGGTGTCCACATCATGTGGACAGCCGGTGTCCACATCATGTGGACCCCACGTCTGTTTCGCATCACTATTATTCTCATTTTGTAATAATGTTTTTTGGCTTCCTTTTCTTCGTCCACTAGTAAATCATTTTGCCTTGCTTTAATTTATTCCGAATAGTACGCAGAGAAAAGAATCGCTTCAGGCAATAGTCTAACTCAACCTCAAGAATAAAGTGACGTTTTGGCAGACTTAAAGGCTTTCTCTCTCCTAAACGCTCTCGCCTCTTTCTAAAAGCAAAGCAAAAACTCTAGTTCCGGCCCGGTGTTCCCGATGCCGGAGGCGCCCCTCTTTCCTTCAAATCTCGTTTTTCCTTTTGCTCTCTCCTTTTCTTCTCTGAACTTTATATGCTCGCTATTCTGGGTTCGAAGGGACCTATGGAGAGACTCGTTTTCAGTTGACGGTGTCAAAATCCGCCGTTTTACTGAAGTAGCAGCGAGGCTCATGAGAAGGTTGAGAAGCAGAGAGTCGGCTTTTAAGGTTATCGGAGGAGTCATATATGTTTTTCCCTCTTTTAGATCTCCAACGACTCCGGCACGGTGACGGCGCGTGGCTCGGTGAGGCGCCTCCTCCATCATGGATCTTCGTTCCCTTGCGGCGGTGTGACAAATAGAGGAGAGATTTAACAGACAGCGGCCAGATTTTCGTCCTCCGGTTCTCGGGGATGACATGTACCAAGGTTTGCGCTGAAGGAATGGTCAACTAGAGGAGTAAACTTTACAGCAGTATGTGGCGGGGGCTCTACATCCCAGCGTCGGAGAAGAACGGCCCGTTCCTAACAGGCGGTATGAACTTTGCATCTATGAGGCTTTGTATATGATGAACCAGTTCGTGTCTGTCACCGAGACCCACCTTTCAGTACGGATCGTAGTATCCGGTTTTCAGGCTAAGGATTATTAGACTACACACCAAAAGCCCAAATATGTCATATGAAAAGTCCATAAGCCCAAGTGTTTTAGGGTTCTAAGCTAGTAGTGAGCTATATATATTGTTGTTATGGAAGTTTTGTAAGGCAACCTTGCTGCTCATAGAAGCAGCTCCCATAAGATATTTATGAAATCAAACATTTCTTTTAGTTCTTGAAGACAAACACAAAGCTTCTCCCTTTCTTGTTCTTTGCATTCAATAAAGCTCTATGAGCTATCTTCATTTCAATAAAGCTTAGTAAAGCTATAATCTCTTTAGGTTTCTCAAATGTTATCATGGTATCAGAAGCCCAGGGAGTAGATCTCTGGATCTATGGGTTTTACTTTCACAAGCTTTCAACATACGACAGTTTGCTACACTAAAGCTTCAACCTTTCCAAGTTTTTCTCCATCCAAGCAGACAAACAAGACTCGGCTCGTCAGCTACAAGCTTCGTTCAAAAAAAAAGGGTTGACTACAGCAACAACATATGACGAGGCGAAGAAGATTTCTGTAGAAGATGTTCCAGAAGTTGTCTCTCAGTGAAAACCCATGTCTGCAAAGATACAGTCAGCTATGTGGTAGCCAGAGCAACATCCGTCCAAAGAAAATCAGAGATTGTGGAAGGTAACGCATCTGGTTCCTCTTCTAAGACAGAAACTGAAGTAGCTTTGTTGAGTTGTTGGCTTGGATTATTAAAAAAAAAAAAAAAGAGGCTTTAGAGAGGTAGCGTGAGAAAAATGAATTAGGACATACTCTGGTCTGATTATGATGGGGTTTGTGGCTTATGGATTCTAGTCTAGCTGAATGCACACAAGATGTTTGCTAAAATGCCAAAGAGAACAACTGATTGTCAAAGTGTCGTGGCTTGGTTTTTGATGGGAGAGAGTGAGTAAAGGTTTTTAATTTGTGGGAAGCAAGTTCTCTATGACAAGAGATAGCTTAGTTGAGTTAGGAGGAAAAGAAAAACCCCAACTCATCGTGAGACAAATAGGTCAAAAGAACCTGAAGATGTTCTCACACTAATGTCTAATCCAAGCTCTAGAGCAATCTCAGCCTACTGCATATGGTTCCTTGACTGCTCATGCTCCTGCCTTCCTCGTTTGCGGTTCAAACTTGGTTTCTTAGCTTCACCCGACACCAAGTTTGCGGGGGGATATTAGACTACACACCAAAAGCCCAAATATGTCATATGAAAAGTCCATAAGCCCAAGTGTTTTAGGGTTCTAAGCTAGTAGTGAGCTATATATATTGTTGTTATGGAAGTTTTGTAAGGCAACCTTGCTGCTCATAGAAGCAGCTCCCATAAGATATTTATGAAATCAAACATTTCTTTTAGTTCTTGAAGACAAACACAAAGCTTCTCCCTTTCTTGTTCTTTGCATTCAATAAAGCTCTATGAGCTATCTTCATTTCAATAAAGCTTAGTAAAGCTATAATCTCTTTAGGTTTCTCAAATGTTATCAAGGATCACAACAGCGAAAGCCAGAGATGGGGGTCTAGTCCGATTAAGCGCCTCGGTGAAGATGCTCTTGGGACACGAACTTAAAGTAGATCTCTTGGGACCATTAGCTTGTGTTAAATTGTAAATCGTGATTGGTTCCCTGTGTCTAAGTTAGTAAGTGTTGGTCGCATCATGAGGTTTAAGTTTAGGTGTTTAAGAGGCAGATTACTTCGAGTCGTGGAGTAATTGTTGCCTCACAATGGTCCAATATACAAAGGGACTTTGATTAGGTAACGTTGGATCCAGCTAGTGATTCAGGATAATACTAGATCATCCATTTGTATTTGTGGTATAATGTCTTGTGGTTCAAGTCCTTGTATCCAATTATTGGTGAACTGAAAGTATATGATGAGTTAAAAAAAAAAAAAAAAAACTCAACCTCAATAATGTCGGCATTTTTCTCCGTCGCATGACCATATGATGTCTAAGGGAAGCCTTCTTTGAATGATTGTTTCAGTGGTAATAAGTTCTTTCGCTTTATCTCAATTCAACTCGATTAGTTAATCTCTGTTTTTATTGAATTGAGTTTGGTTCATCTTAGTTTGTCTAGTACTTAAGTGGCTTGATCAATCTTAAAAGTAGTCAGATTTGTCTCTGATGTCTTGATTGGTTTTGTCAAGTTATGAATCACCTATGATGCACGGAGACGTCAGATTGATTGACGTATCCGTACCGGGGACAAATCTTAAAAATAAAGTGATATTTTTTTATTTTTCAGTATATAAATATGCATATATAATACTTTTTTATATACATATTTGCCGTACCCGAACCCCTAATTTTTTAGTTTGTCGTTTTCTGTCTCCGCTTCCGTACCCGTATCTGTCCCCGTATCCGTCTCGGTGCAAAATAGTGAATCACAGGTCAAACGATAGAGAAAGAGAGTGTAAATGGTTTATCAGTATCGCCTGATGCTGGTACTGGATCACCTCAAAGATAACCCATTTAAATTATATTTTAAATTTTTAAAATTCATTATACATTTTCAATTTCACAAAATCTACAAATAATATAATATATTACATATAAATTTGAATAACATATGCCAAAATATCTAAACTTAACATATAAATTGGTTTGGTTTGAATAGTTGGATAGAAAATCAATAAATATTTTAAGTATTTTGGTATTGTGAATATAATTCAGCTATTTAAACATTTAGTTTTGACTACTTCTATATATTTTTAAGTATTTTGAACAACTTAAAAGTGCCATATATATATTTGGATTTTTTTTATTATACATCAAATCTAAAAATAATCAATATATATAGGTATATTCATCTATATCGGATATATTCGGGTACCCAAAATATTTCAGTTTGGATCGGGTTCAGTTTTGGTTCTTTAAATACCAACCCGTTCGGATTTAATATCAATTTCGCTCCAGGTTTGGTACTACTTTTTTGGATCGGATTCGGTTCGGTTTTTCGGGTTTGGTTTTTTTTGTCCAACCCTAATTAAGTCCGAATCAAGAATCTCGGCTCGTTTGTTCTCCATGTAGAGCTGCTTAGCCCATCCCACGATATTGTTGTCTTCACGAAACTCCTCTGGATCGATTGGTATCTTGCCTGAGAGAATCTCCAGAAGTATAACGCCGTAGCTATACACATCTTCTTTGGTGGTGCACTGGAAACTCTGGTAATACTCTGGTGGAACATAAGCGGGATGCGTATCCAGAGTGCTCACCAGCCCTTCCATACCAAAATCTGGGACACAAGCTATGAGATCTTGGTCTAGAAGAACATTGCTTGACTTCATGTTTCTGTGGATAATGTGAGAAATAAAAGTATGGTGTAGGAAAGATAGCCCACAGCAGCCCTCGTTGCAATCTTCTTCCTCGCAGTCCAATCGAGAAAATACACGGTCTCTAAGCTTTCGTGTTTCATGTACACATAGACAAGAAGTCTCTTTTCTCCGATCTTGCAATAGTCCAAAAGAGGAACAAGGTTTCTATGTTTGATTTTTCTAATGGTCTCCATCTCATCCATGAGCTCTCTCTCACCTGTGACTTGAATCAGCTTCTTGACTGCTACAAAAGACCCGTCCACGAGTTGAACTTGTAAACATCTCCAAACCTGCCTGATCCGATCATACTCCCATTTGTGGCTTCTAAAATGTGTGTGCAAAAGTAAGCTTCCAGCTGATGCTACTATAGGGAAAATTCGTAACGCGCTACAGTAAGAATCATAATACACATGAAAGAAAATATAAACCCAGCGATCATCCCATCGATCATCCCAGTCACAATGCTCTGCTTCTTAGGGTGAGCATCAGAGCTTTTGGGACGGGAAACAGCTCTACAAGGTGAGAAATGAACCCCACAAAGGCATGAGTTGTTTGCATACCTTTTGACTGAGAAGGACATAAGTTGGTCTCCGGATGGTATTGGTCCGGTCAGATTGTTGTTAGAAACGTCAAAGTCGCTGAGGAAAGAGAGGCCCCTAAGTGATCCTGGTATGGATTCTTGGAGATCATTGTGAGATAGATCAAGAACTCCGATTGTTTTCAATCCTCCAAAGCTATATGGTATGGTCCCAGATAACATGTTATGTCCCAATTTAAGGACCTGAAGGTATTTCATGTCACCATAACGCAGAGGAATTGAACCAGAAATGGCATTATACGAGAGGCTGAAGTAGATCATGCTATCTTTACTCTAGAAGGTGTATATCGTCAAGCATGTGGATATCCGAGTCATGGGAAAAGATTGAACCATCGGCAAATTCTTTAACCGCTCTTCACGAATACCTTCCAACGCAAACAAACCGCTTGCACCTCTGCAATCCATCCCACCTTCGTTCCTCATATACGCAAACCGTTTACCAGAGACACTTCCAGGCATAACCACTCCGGCATGGCGTGCAAGATCAGCTGGGAGGTTTCCGGTTAGATGGTTGCTGTTCAGATCAAGCCAGATAAGGCTCTTGCAGTTTCCAAGCTTAGGCGGGACATTCCCGGTCAAAGAATTGTTCTCAAGTTCCAAAATCGGCAATCTCTCGAGGTTTTCGATGTCTACCGCGATTTTCTTGGTTAGCATGTTACTAGAAAGAGAGATCAAAGCATGTTGGTGCATTTAGAGATTAAGTTCGGGATAGAACCGGTTAATATATTGTTGTTCAAGATCAGAGTATCCAAGTTCCCTCCACCAATACAAATTCCATCGGGGATTCCGCCACTGAGTTTGTTCCCCCACATAACTAAGTCGGTTAGGTTATGCAACCTCCATACCTCCTTTGGAATCGAACTATCGAGAGCATTGTGACTGAGGTCTATTGTCTTTAAGCTCTTGCGGGTACTTAGCTTTACAGGCACAGCCCCTGAGAGGTAGTTGTCGGCTATACACAACTTCTCCAGAACCGAGAAGCCAGATGGTACTTTCCTGGTGAACTCGTTTGAGCTCAGATCAAGAACTCGCAGATTAGTACAGTTGGTGGTGAGTGAAGATGGAACCGAGCCTAAAATGCTATTGTGGGGCAAGTAAACATGCGTGATTCTAGGGAGTTTGCTCACGGTGGTGCTTAGAAAATTGCCGAAGAGCTGGTTTCTTCCAAGATCCGGACTTTCTAATGACCTGCAGGAAGTGAACGACTGCGGGGGCTGACCGATGAGACGGTTTCCTGATAGATCGAGGATCTGTAATGTTGGACAGAGCAGAGAAAGTTCAGGTGGAATCTCGCCGGAGAAAAGGTTGTTTGTGAGTGAGAGCTGTTTCAGGTTCTGGAACTTTCCCAAGTAACCTCCGCCGAGGATTTTTCCGGCGACACTGATCCGAGAGAGGTTTAGCGTCTTAAGGAGTTTACAGTTTGACAGAGTAACTAAGAGTTTATCGCCTGAGATCTTGTTCTCCGACAGATTGAGCACAGTGAGGTTACCGCGGAGCTCGAAACTGACACGGGAGAAATCGCTAGAGAAATTGTTGGATAGATCGAGGTGTTTCAGAGACCCCAGAAAACTCGGAATCTCCTCGAAAAGGAGATTAAACGAGAGATCGACAGTGTTGATTCTCTTGATACTCGTCGGCGGAGAAGAATTCAATTTCCCTTTGAGATCACTACTCGACAAATTGACATACACCAGGTTCAAACAGCTAAAGAAGATGTAATCCACAATCAAAGGGTCTGACAACGAGTTTGAAGATAAATCCAAAACCCCGATAGAACAACCAAAAGAAGAACCGTAAGAATTTCCCCGACGAAAAGGAGTTTCCTTGCAGATACAGACTCCAGAGATATGGTAACGCCGTGAGGTTTTTGAGATTCAGGGTTCCAGTAAGTCCGCTGTTTCATAGATCAAGACTGTTGACGCTACCATCATTACTATTACGGATATTACATCCCACAGCAGGAATTCTAAGAAAGATTAACTAATATATAAAAGGTTAGGGCCAATTCACTAATTGCCAATTGGTTTTAGGTTTGAAGCCCATCTACCTTAACATGGTATCAGAACCCAGATCCTAAATACCCTAAACCCCGAATTAATATAAAACTTATCTGACCGGATATAAATGTCGTAATTGACTCCTTCGACCAAGTATAACTGTCATAAAGTTTCGAGATTTCTGACCGATAAGAGTTATCATCTCGAAGAGAGTTATTAAAGATATTACATTCCACATCGGGAATTCTAAGAGACATTAACTAATATATGAAGGATTATGACCAATCCACTAATTACCAATTAGTTTTAGGTTGGAAGCTCGGAGATGCCTCGCCAATAACATGGGTCACGACTCGACCCCGTGTTTCCAATTACCCAGAAAGTTTGTAGGATCCGACTTGACGGAGATTTGCTTAAACGCAATTAACAGAGAAGTTTCGCTCAGGTCATCGCTGAGTAGACGTCTGCCACCACGAGCATCCACTATTAGAAACAAGACGAGTAAACAGATGATAAAGAATAGCCGTCGTTGCTTCGTATTATCATTAATAATATTATTGAAGTGTTCGGCTAGTCTTGAGAGAAAAATATAGGAACTTTTTTTTATTGTATGTGTTTTGATAAAATGAGAAGCTGAAAACTTCTGATTTCTTCCTTCCATTTTGAAATAATTAAAGAAAGGAAAAGAGAAATAAAAACTTGTGTGATAAAAAGATTTATAATTTTATTATATCTAGAAATTTAAATAAAAACAAATTCTATATCCGTAAGTGGAAAGTATAATATAAGATAAATTACTATAGAGATGATTATTTTTGTGCGAGAGGAAGAGAAAGTAAGTTGTGTTTACAATCAAACTGTTGTGAAAGTAAGGGAATTTCGTGTGTACTTTATTGATAACAAGAGTACTTCTTATATAGGGAGTTACAAGGTTGAAATCCTAATGGGTCTATTACATGGTGGGCCATAAATGGGCCAAGACTCTAAACTATATTCTAATGGATTTGGGCTTGGTTGCTGGACATCCACAACATGATATTCATAACACTCTCCCTTGGATGTCAGAACCGTCTAGAGCTCGTAGTGTGCTTAATGTTGCCTCATTAAAACCTCTCTTGGAAAACCCAAAACCCAATGTGGTAAAAGGGAAACCAAAGACAGGAAAAAGAGTACAACACACACTACTCCCCCTGATCTGGACCTCAGTATAGGTCCTTAAGCATGCTCGTCCCAATCTGGTGCATAAGCCTCTCTAACGTCGCGGTCGGTGGTGCCTTGGTGAGGATGATCAGCTGGATTCTCCTTGAATGAACTTGTGAGTACTTGGACGTCTGGGTGTCTTGTGGAACTCCATAAAGGTGTGGTCAGGATGTACACCTTTGCTGCTGATCACTCCATGTCTTGGTCGGACTGATGGTACTTGACAGGTACACGGATGGGGTTGATCATGGACCGGACCAAACAACCTCGCGACTTCTTCATGAAAGGCAATGATCTTGGCATGTGTAAAACATATCCTGCATTAGCAAAATCAACCAAACTCCTCTTTGTTTGATTAGTATAAATAAACCAAGATCTTTAGTCCATTACATAAATATGGTCGGATATGTTCTATGGTACTTGACCAGAACATATGGACTTTCTATACACGGGAGTGTCTCAGTTATTTTCATCCATCTATCTTGGATGGATTTCGACCATAAATGCTTTCTTATATTCATGATCCATTCTGATCATGCTATCGTCCAATGTGTGTGTCCCATTCATAACTTTTGACCAAAACTACTTCATGAACCTTCTTTAGTATAAGCCCATAATCTGTTCATGAATGGCTACTATGTTATAGTTTGATGTTAATCAAAACTAAGCCACTTTTGAGTCAATAGGACTTTCCTCTCACTTAGATGATTTTAGGTCGGATTAAGACCTAGAGGAACTGGTCGGAACTAGCTGGATGAGACGGACTGGTCGGGTCCAAATGATGATTAAGGTCGAGCTAGGTCGGACATGATCCTAGTTGATATGGGTTCTTTTGTCATGAATCTGATGGATTCTCTCTGACCATCTCACATTCTTATTCTTGGTACGTTGGATCATAGATCCCAACATTCATACACGGCTTGTGATCTCTATTATAGATCATCGTAGTCTCTCTATAGCCTTTCCAAGAATCAATCATCTTAATCATCCTTTCTTTAAGTATAACCACAAGGAATTTCTTTCATGACTACTATATGGACTGCTCTAAAATATTCTTATAGAACTTTCTACTAAGCATCACTTAGTCTTATTATATCGTGTGTATACACGCATGCAGCTGCATTTACTACAGTCCATGAACAACGCAGGAACGATGTTGTTCTATGAGAACTTCATTCTCATCTTTCAGGTATCTTATATTACCTTTATATCCAGTGAATATTCAATGTCTACTACACCTTTCTTATATATCCAGATCATTTTCATTTTGATATCGGGTAGTAGCATCCACCACATAGGAATTCATTTCCTTATAATATGTTCCTTAGTCCTTGTGAGTATCCTTGTGTGATCAAGCCATTCCATTGAATGCTTTGTGTAGCAACATGTACGACCTCATGTCTATACTTTTATGTTCTACTGCTCACGATTTTTCTTTCCTCACAAGACTCATCTGTTCACTGGTTAGATGGCGTCTATCTTATGTATTTGGCCAATACGCCCATCTTATACATTCTTTACTATAACTCCACGTCCCATTCTATTCTTTATGATGATTACTCTTACGTGGGTTAGTGATCCTCGCATATTTCTCATGTTCAAGTGCTTTCTCTTATTACTTTATCACTTATGAGTGTGTGTATGTGTCGACACCTTATATATTTTTCCCTCGCGTTCTATTGCGTTCTAGACATGATACAATCGATTGAGATTTTATTCTTATCAGGATCATTGAATACTTTGTAGCTTGCAAGACTACATTGTATGATACCTGTACATTAGGGTCGGCCGACCTTTATCTCATTGTCTAGTATGGTTTCTCTTATGAACCCGGATTTATCATTATGAGCACCTTATCTCTTTATATCCGAAGTTCCTTATCTATGGAACATACTGGTCTATCTTGTATAGACTTCTACAGCAACTTGATTATGTCTCTACTAGGACATTTATATAGTGGTGCAAAGCTGGTATGACTTTAGTCATTCTTTCTTTCGGGTCTGTCTGGCTATCTTTCTTTCTTTGGTTATGGACGTCCAATACATATATCTGGTCCGAGGATCTTTGCCAAGACATGGAAGGTTAAAACCATTCCATTTCTATATTTACCATTTACTTTTACTATTCACCAGCTTATAGCCTTCTCCATTATGTTGGATAGTCGGATTCATCTTGTATGCAATCCTTGTACCTTGGCCACAATATGATCACCTATGTTTGGCTCATGGTCTTATTGAATTCGTGGGAGAAAGATCATGTTTTCTTATCCAACATATATTCCCGATTTTCATCTCATCCTTATATGAGGTATTCCATCCTAGATGGCACATAGTTATGTGGTGGTTTATTCATAAAACTCTTAGGATGGTCAATGTCTGGATTATGACCCTTTATCATCTTTAGACGGGAATATCTATGCTCACTTTATATGGCCTGATGTATCTTATCTTTTATACATGTATACTTGTGATGTCCCCAAGCTTACAGACTTTTGAAGTATGAACCTTAAAGGTTTTATTGCTTTTACGGCCAAGCTATAATGCCTTATGGCCTTCGGTCAAGCTTATCATGTTCGGGGTTTTTATAGTATGGTCATGGACCACACGGAGTGTCTATTTTCCCCCTCATGAACATGCTATAAAATACGTTTGTTTGTCCTCACTTAAACGTAATGCTTGGACGGTCAGCATGGTCATAGACCATGGTACACGATTTTGTAGTCTGGTCATGATCACGGGTTTTGTCCTCACTTCCCTCATGATCAGATTATATTTCGTGTTGCTTGGGACAATGAAGCCTACTGAGTTTCCCTTGTGTACATGTTTCACAACGTGAGAATTTTGGGATAATTCTTTGTGCCTTAATAATTTTAAAACTTTGCATCAAGTTTTGGACCAGGATGGCTAATCCGGTCATGCCATAAAGTGTTTAACTCTTTGATGAACCATTCTGGTTACCAAGGCTTTTATGTCTTATTATACTGATCCTTAGCATAGTATTAGATCAGTAGGGAGAATGTAGTCTCGACCTCTTTTATATATATGCCTTTGGCAATTTTATAAGGAAAAAGAAACATTTCCTTTTGCTTTGCTTTGCCCATTGGTTCACTATTGAAACCATTTTGAAGTGGATTGGAAATACCAATACGACCTATACACACTCCTCGGCCATGGCTGGACCCACGACCACGGTTATTGTGGTATCCACGGCCAGTGGAGTTGTTTGGATCTTTCTCATAACACAATGGGTCTTAGGTGATAAATTTTGTGCCTCCTCAAGGTCATGCCTTAGGCGTGATGGTCTAGACATACTCTTCTCGAGTTTTCATTCTCATTTGTCAATCAAAATATTTTTCAAGCAAATCAATCAATGAAGATAAAATAAAACTTTTATTAATGCTATGAAGTTTCAAATGACAAATTAAATTTAAAACAAAACACCAAATCATAAATATAATCAGAATGTCAAAAAGGCTTAAATAATAGCCGGCCAGTCCATAATAATACCTTGGACGTGGCTCACATTGATTCTCTATTCAATATATAAACCAATCTCATCATCTATATGAGTCCACTCGAATTTTCTTTTCTTAGCTTCTTTAGCATCACTGTATATCATCTCACATTGGTACTCGGCATGTAACTTCATGACCGTGTCAAGTTTACTGAGGTTGACTTTCCTTTTCTGCTTCTTTTCCACAAGAGCTGAAAGGTATGAGAGAAGGTCATAGTAAGTTGTGAAACCTTTGGCCTGATGTGATAACAACACTTCCTTTGAATGGAATGTGTCACGAGTTTTGTTTAACAAATCATCGTTTGTTATCACTTCACCACATAGTCTAAGACTCTATGTGATTCTCATAAGATCAGAATGATAATCGTCCACGGATTCATAATCCTGGAACCTCAAAGCTTTCCATTGTTTTTCTGATTCATATAACAACGGCTCGGCAAACATGGTGTTCAAACTCGACCAGAGATCATAAGGATCGTTGATGTAGCTACACTCATCTTTTAGATCCTCCACGAGATGCTTTTTCATTATTAAAATAGCTCTACGCCTTTCACATGTAAGGGTGTCATTGCCAAATTTGATACACTTCCCGAGTCCTTTAGACTTCAAATCGGCTGAAGTGTTCATCGCCCAATCAAGGTAATTGTCTCCATTGAGATCAAGGGCATCGTAATCCGAGTGATGGAATCTGACATCTGAATCATATCAAAATGATTTGTGTTAGTACATACAATTTCTGATGCCATTCGGCTATACAAGAAATAAAAGGCACTCGGCCAGTATGTAAACAAGAAGCCATACGGCTTGTGTGTGATCAATGCCAATCGGCTATTACATAAACAAGATCACACGACCAGCAAACAAATAAGAGGGTCATACGGCCAGTTTGCAATCAAGGCCACTCAGCTGAACAAAGCTCTTCGGCCAATTAATCAAACAAGAAGCCATACAGCTACTAATGTTCAGCAAATCACACTTATGTCAATGTATAAAGCCATACGGCTAATACAAACAAACTATACGATTTGGGGAGTTGAAAACAATTATGAAACCTAGTTCATATTCATATAGTTCTTATGTATTTCTCAAAATCGAAATTTCTTTTTATAAAATATTTCCTTTTATAGTAAGTTTCTAAAATTAGAAAGTTTCTAAAAATAGTAGGTTTCCAAATATGGAAACATTTCTGAAAATATAACATTTCTAAAAATAGAAAGTTTCTAAAAATAGTAATTTTCCAAATATGGAAACATTATGAAAATATAAATTTTCTAAAAATAGAAAGTTTCCTTATTAGGAAAGTTTTAGAAAATGGAAAATTTTCTTATTTACTAAATTTCTAAAAATAGAAAGTTTCTTTATTTGGAAAGTTTTATAACAATGGAAACTTTCCTTATTTAGTAACTTTCTAGAAATGAAAAGTTTCCTTTTATAGAAATATACTGAAAATATAAAGTTTCCTTTTATAGAAAGTTTCTGAAAATAGATAATTTCTTTTTATAGAAATAAGAAATCGATCATAATTAGGTTTTAGGGAATGATCAACTTCAAGGCTAAAGGATTTGATTTGATCATTCAGATCAATAGGTTTTTCGAGATTCAACAAGCCAATGAGGCTGTGATTTTAATTGATCAACAATCTCAAGATCAAACTTTTGGTTTAAGAGCTTTGATTTACTCATGGAAGGGTTTGGACTTATTGATCTAGGGTTTTAGGGGTTTTGCATATTTTAAATGTCATATCCTTTAATATTAAGTCCATGTTCGATCTGTAGTTTCTCTTTTAAGGTTCTACAATAGTTTACCTTAGTTTTGAAGAGATCTGAACCGGACCACCAAGAGAGAAAGAGTTGCTGGTTGATTAGTGTTTCTGATGGCGCTTCGTAAAACCGTGATTTCGGACGCGTCTGACCTCCGATCGATGAACGGCTTTCGGAGTTGGCTTCTACTCGTCAAGGGCTACAGATCGATAGGTGGCTCGTCGTCTGGTTCGTTGTGGTTTGTGAGTTACAGCGGTTTGAAGTCGGCGCCAAGGATTAGGGTTTTGAGGTAATTGACGGCGCTTAGTAAAACAGAGCGTGACGGCGCGTTTTAGATCCGATCGGCGAGTGGTTTTCGGATCTGGCTTCTTCTCGTCGAGATCTACAGATTGATAGGTGGCTCGTCATCTAGGTCATCACGGTTAGGGAGATACAGTGGTTTGAAGTTGGCGGCCGGAATTAGAGTTTTCTAGTTTCGGATTTGTTTTTGGTTTTTTAAGGTTGAGACTATCGTGCTGATAACGTGTTGTGAAAGTAAGGGAATTTCGTGTGTACTTTATTGATAACAAGAGTACTCCTTATATAGGGAGTTACAAGGTTGAAACCCTAATGGGTCTATTACATGGTGGGCCATAAATGGGCCAAGACTCTAAACTATATTCTAATGGATTTGAGTTTGGTTGCTGGACATCCACAACATGATATTCATAACACAAACAAATTTGTTTGTTTTTATAGAGAACTAGGTATGGACCGGTGCGACGCACGAATTTTAATTGATATTTCAATTACATACATGATAAACATAAACATTAGACTTTTCCATTGCAAATGTAACATTTATATATATATATTGTGTAAAACTTATTTAAGAAATAAAAATTTGTATCTCCATATAAGTTTGGTTTGTATATAAGTTTCTGTAATTATAGCGAATAAGCAGTTATTAGAATTTTGATAAATATTTCAATTTGATGCATAATAAACATAAAAATTAGAAAACTTTCTATTGCAAATGTAGCATTTTTATATATATTATGTAAAACTTATTTAAAAAATAAAATTTGTGTCTCATGTAAGTTTTGGTTGGTATATAATTTTCTGTAACTATTGTATTAGAAACTTCGTATTTAGGGATAGATAAAAAATATGGAGCAAAAAGTTTAAATCAAGCTCTATCCCGAAAATACCAATAGAGTGAAATATAATGAATTATAATTTTGAATCAAGTCAATCAAGTCAAAGAGAACATCATACACATTCTTATGCTCTTAATTTAATATTTTTATTAACACGTTTTTTCAAATAACTTGTTTCACAATTTATAATAGTGACAAGGACTTTTCATTAAACTAATTCAGTTTAGTTAATTTTCTGAGTTTGTTGTGTCTTGATTGATGCTACCTTCCACTATAACACATTAACTAAAATGAATTATAAAAAAAAGACTACATAGTAAAACTTATAAGAATGTCTTTTAAGTTATTTTTTTATTTAATGCATCTGATAATCTTAAATATATAATTACCATGTGTAATAATTATGTTTATTAGCAACATTGGGCACCAAAATTTATATAAAAAAAAAGCTCATCTTGTAATTATTTTTGTTAATAAGAAATTCTTCATCTTAAACCAATATTTACTGTAATTATCTTAAGTTCATATATTTTATTCGACCTTGAAATAAGGTTCTTTAAAAAAGGAATACTACAATTAAAATAAATTTACAGGTTCTATAATTTTTTAACCCAATACATTTTTATTTAACTTATACATTTTTTTACAGTTTTCTTTTGCTTAGCATTCTTAACATGAAAAATACTATTAAATATTTATAATAAAATTTATTTTAATTTGTAACAAAAATATCTTACAGTGTTTTTTGTATCTTATAATCATCATCAACCGCTGACAAAAACAATTTATCTTAAACCCACGTTTGAAAAAGGAAATTACTATAAATAAATTATTATTTATATGTAAATATTTGTTTCTTTACAGATTTTTGTTTAAGACTTTTTTGAAAAAGGAAAATAAGTTTAAATTATTTTTTTTAAAAAGAAAAATTGTTATTTAACACATGTTATAATCCTAAATATATAATTATCATGTGTCGTGATTTTGAAAACTTTGAAAAATCAAGCTTTATATAATAAGTTTATAAGATTTTTTTAAAAATATATATATTTTAATTCGTAACAAAATTATCTTAGAAATTTTTTGTATCTTATAATTATTATAAACCAACGTTTTAAAAATTATTAAATAGTTATTAATATGGAAATATTTGTTTCTTTACAGTTTTTGTGTAAGACTTTTTGAAAAAAAAAACTAAGTTTTAAAAATTTTATGGTATAATTTCTTTTAAAAGAAAATTGTCTTTAACACATGTCATAATACTACATATATAATTGACATGTGTCGCGATCTTATAGTATTTTTTGAATCTTATAATTATCTTAAAAAGCTAACAAAAACAATTTATCTTAAATCCACGTTTGTATAATGAAATACTATAGATAAATTATTATTTATATGTGAATATTTTTTTACAGTTTTTTGTTTAAGACTTTTTACAAATAGGAAACTAAGTTTTAATTATTTTTTTAAAAAAGAAAAATTGTTATTTAACACATGCTCTAATCCTAAATATATAATGGTCATGTGTCACGATTTTGAAAACTTTGAAAAATCAAGCTTATTATAATAAGTTTATAAGAAAAAAATATTTTTAAAATATTTTAATTCGTAACAAAATTATCTTAAAACATTTTTTGTATCTTATTATTATTTTAAACCCACGTTTTAAAAGTTATTAAATAGTTATTTATATGGAAATATTTTTTTTTACATTTTTTAGTTAATATTTTTTGAAAAAAGAAAAACTTACTTTTAAAATTCTTATGGTATTAAAAGAAAATTGTTATTTAACACATGTCATAATCTTAATATGTCCCGATCTTATTAATTAGTAAATTTGAAAATCAAGATTTATATAATAAAATAAAAAGTGAAAAATTATTGTGCATAATAAACATTCACACTTCAATTTCAAGTTTCGGTGACATTACTTTTCATCACGTTTTATAACAATCTGTCCTTTTTTTCTCTCTCTTTGTTGGATATTTACAAAGCGGAAGAGAACAAATTTCGCAAAGTGAGAAAAATGGGGGAGAAAAGCTCAAGAAGACAAAACTAGAGGAGACTAATCCTGTTGACAAAAACAAAAGAGGAGACTAATCAATCCTATGTGCAAAGAGGGATGGGGCGGATCCGGATATCTGGAAAATTCGGGTATCCAAATCCGGATTCGAATTCACCGGATCCGTAGATTTAGTATCCGAATTCGGTTTTGAGGCTTTCAGATATCTGAAATCCAGATATCCGTCTATATATTATACTATCCGCGGATATCCGGATTCGGATTCGGATTCGTAAAAATAATTAAAAAAATAAAAATAAATATTTTTATAAAAATATGATAATTCTAAAATACATTCTAAATTAAATATTTTATACAAGATTTATAAATATAAATATGAATATAATATTTAAAAATGAAAACATAGTATTAAAAATTAATTATGTGAACAAATATTAATATATCAAATATAGTTATTAGTAAAATTAAAATTTTAATATATCTATTAATAATAGGAATCCTGATTAATTCCAAAGGATGTGTGTGTTTTATAGGTATCTCAAATCTTGTGAAAAGTTGTGATTGTTCGTCAAAGGCGTCTTCTTATAAAAGGTTGTGTCTCTTCGTTATTAAAAGATGCGACTACTTAAAAGTTGTGTCTCTTCTTTAATAAAAGTTGCAACTATTTAAATTGAAAATATGTGACTTTTCAAATAGAGCTTTTCGAAATTTATAAATAGTCAATGTTTATACTTTTCTGAAAGTAAAATTTTCGCTAATCTAATTGATAGTTAATTTAAAGGTTGTGAACTTCATTTAAGTTGAAAAGTTATGTGTTTTCAACAATTAAAAGCTGTGTCATTTTATTTTAAAATAACTGTTTATATTAAAAAAATGCGACCATTTATACTGAAAAGTTGTGACTCTTTATATAAATATTTTTTAAAAAGCAACATTTAAACTAAAAAAATGTGATTTTTCAAATAAATTTTGAAAATTTATAAATAGCATATGTCTATTCTTCTCGAAGCATAATTTTACTAATACCAAAGTATTTAAACTAGACAGCTATTCACCTCGAAAAAAAATTGATCTCTCGGGTTTGGCCTGGAATGATTTAAAAGAGTCTCTATCATCGTCTTCTTGTCCTTTCTTTGACATATATAAAAATCTCATGTTTTATTTACTAGGTTATCTCTAATCTCTTATATATTATTTGCGAAGTGATTTGTACACGTGTCGTTACTACAATCACTCTCGCCAAAAAAATGATGACATGCCACTGAAAAAGATGACATGTCTTTATAAAATCGAAATTTTCCTTATAAAAGATGACATGTCTTATAATTTAATATGACATGGACTATTACATTTAATGTTAGTTTATATTTTGGGTAAACTTTTTAAAAGATGGTAATAACTCATATATTACTTTAATATCAATTTATATTTTTGGAAATATTTTTAGAATATGGTAATAACTCATAAGTCATCATTAAAATAAATATTTTCAAATATGGCATTCTAATTTCGAAATTATCATTAAATTGTATATTTTAAATTATACAATTTTATTACTAACATTTTCAAAAATGTATACAATTCTGTTTAGAAAGTTATAAAAATATAATCGTGAAATCATTAGTTTCTTATATATATAATTTTTTTATAAATATTTTTTAATTTTAATTTTTGATAATTAAAACTAGGTGATTGGCCCATAGATGCGGGCATAAATATTTTATAACTACTGATTAAAAAGTTAAAATTCTTTTTTTTTGTAGTTATTTTATTTATTTTATTTATTAAGGATAATATTAATATTAACCGCTCTAAATTTTAACGTGAGAGTTATGTTGTAAAAAATTACTTCGTAAATAATAGTATAGATAAATAAATAGAAACATCCATCTAAGATTATAATTTTAAATATATACATGCATATTCTTAAATATAATTAAAAATATCTTGATTTTATGTTTCATTTAATCAAATTATAATAAAATATTAATAAAAAAGAAAAATTACAATATTAATATAATTTTACTTTTAAATATAATTTATATTTATTTGTTAAAAAAATATTTTAAATTCTTTTGCTGCACATGGTGCAGGAAACCACCTAGTTCTTTATATATTACTATGTTTATGTCTTTTTTATAATACCAAGTACTACAAATAAAATATTATTACGATCAGTTATGTCTGAAAGTTCATCTACATTTTTACTTATTTGTCTTACCTATATATTTCATAATTTTTGTAGTTTCATTATAAAAAACAGTTATGTCTTTTTTTTCACTAAAAACTGAACTCTGTTATTTTTGAGAGTTGTGTCTTTTTATAAAAAAAAAATTCTATTAGTTTTAAGAGTTGTAACATTTCACTATTAAAAATCAATTAGTTTATAAAGTAGTTAAAATATCTTAATAGGTATATCCTTACAATTAATTAGTAGTTTTAAGGGTTGTGTCTTTTTATTATAAAAGACAACTAATAATAAGAATCTCAATTAATAATAAAAACGAGTATTTTCATATAAAACCCTAAAATGTATTAGTTTAAAAGTTGTGTTTTATATTATTAAAAATGTATGTATTTTCATAAAGAAACTGAACTATATTAGTTTTAAGAGTAGTGTTTCTTCATTATAAAAGAAGCTATGTTTTTTTCATTCAAAAAATTGAAATTTTATTAGTTTTAAGAATTATCTCTTTTCATTAAAAAATAAATTAGATTAAAAGATACTTAAAATATTTCAATAAGTGTATCTCTACTATTATTTAGTTTAAAGAGTCTTGTCTTCTCATCAGAAAAGATAATTTATTTTTGTAACACACTTATTTTTTCAAAAGAAATTGTAGATATTTTTTTTTATAAAAGATAAACTTATAAAATATGAAATATTTATTTTTATAAATGAGTTCCCGTGCGATATCGCACGAGTTCCTTACCTAGTTTTAAAAATAGGGATCCGGATCCGAATACCCGGACCTAAAAATTAAGGTATTCGGATCCAGATCCAGATTCGGTTTTGATAGATCCTTGATTTTACTATCCAGATTCGGATCTGGACGTTCCGGATATCTTATTTTTGGAACGGATCCATAGTGGATCTCGGATCGAATTTAGATTTTGGATATTAAGTCTCGCCGTATGTGCAAAGAGGATGTATTCTTACCCCCTCTATTAGACGGTAGGTCCCATTTTTGAAACTTCTACCGTGAGTTTTTTTATTAAGAGGAAACCGAACTCTTTGTTCCTAATTTTCAACGAACGCATATTTAACGGACCTGATTAAGTTATAACGGACTTTTAAAAGCACATTATACCGGGATCAAATACCCGTTTACTGTACAAACCCGACATGTTGGAATTTCAGATCGGACAGCCGGTGGGTCTACATCATGTGGACCCCACGCCTGTTTCGCACCATCTTCACTATTATTCTCTTTTTGTAATAATGTTTTTTTCGCTTCCTTTTCTTCGTCCACTAATAAATCATTTTGCCTTGCTTTAATTTTATTCCGAATAGTACACAGAGAAAAGAATCGCTTCAGGCAATAATCTGAACTCAACCTCAATAATGTCGGCGTCTTTCTCCGTCGCGTGACCATATGATGATTTCTAAAGGAAGCCTTCGTTGAATGATTGTTTCAGTGGTAATAAGTTCTTTCGCTTTATCTCAATTCAATTCGATTAGCTAATCTCTGTTTTTATTGAATTGAGTTTGGTTCATCTTAGTTCGTCTAGTACTTAATCAATCTTAAAAGTAGTCAGATTTGTCTCTGATGTCTTGATTGGGTTTGTCAAGTTATGAATCACAGGTCAAACGATGGAGAAAGTGAGTGTAAATGGTTTATCAGTATCGCCTGATGATGGTATTGGATCACCTCAAAGATCCAACAGCGTTGATAGCTTAAAGGTTGAATCTCCTGGTAGTTCGACGAGAAAAGGTTTCGGGTTAAAGAAATGGAGAAGGATCAAAAGAGATACTCCTGTGAAAGACGAGGCTGCTACTACACCTGCTGATGATGGTAGTAAGTTGCTGAAGCGTAACTTGACTGGTTTGGTGAATCCTCCTTCTAAACATGTAGACATGTCTTCGGTTGAAGCAAGACAGAGTAGTGAAGGCTCTGTTGGATCTGTGAATATGGCTGTTCATCACCATCTTCTTCCAGGTGTAGTCAACGGGTTTAGTCCCCCCGCTCCAGGTTTTATGTTTAATGTAGGCCAAGGTTTTGACAAGAGTGAAGAGCATAGCGGTGGAGGGAAGATTGTTTCAGGTAGCCAAGGGAAGGGGGATACCATCAAGAGAGGGAGTGAGGAGGATCAGGAGAGAAAGCCTTGTTCCAGCATTGATTCTGACTTGAGAAGCAGTGATTTTGTGTTTTCTAGTGAAGGTCAGAACGGAGGAAAAGATGAAGATGGAGGAGATGAGAGTCATAAGAAGAAGAACAACAGCCATTATTGGGCAGACAAGGATCACATTGCAGATTCTATCAGATGTCTTGCAGCTCTGCAGGAAGCTCTTTGGAAAGGTATGCACACACAAACCCATACTTCTCACTAAATACACATGTTAACGTGATGTTTGTAAACTAACTATGTGAATGAAACATTTTTGTAGAGGTGACAAGTTTCCAGGAGCTGAGTAAGGAATCTATACCACCACAACTTTCGAACATTGATGAAGTCGATTCAGGATCACAGGCACTGATCTTGAAGCAGAAGGTAAAACATCTCCAACACAAACTCGAGGAAGCGAGAGCTGATCTGGACGCAAAGGAAGCAAAGATCCAAGAACTCGAAAACTCGATGATCGAATCTGAACTTGAAAGCGTTTTCCAGAGAAAGATCGAAGCTGAAATTATACATTTGATGCTCACAAGTTCTCTGAGTGCATCACCACAAGTGCTCAAACCGAAGAAGGTACATTCTGTAACTGAAGATCCTGAACCGGACCGTGGAAACATGATGGGAAAAACATGCAAGTTCAGTTTCTATTTCTTGACACAGTTGTTCTTGCTCCTCTCCATACTTCGGTTACTGTTCATCCAATCCTCCCCTGCTTCAAGATTAGTAATACCAACCTAAAAAAAAAGAACGGTTACGTTGGTGTTCATGTTGTTTTACCAAACCATTTTTGTTTTCATTTATTGTTGTAATGACTAGTTGAGTTTTTGCTTGGGCATTAAAATACAGTGACGAATAATATTTTTTAGATATGTGATATAAGCTTGTAATCGAATTATAATGGACAAGAGGTTCTATAGTTTAGTTAAAAAGCATCTCCATATCCGAAAGGATCTTTAACACTCAAGTTCCTACAACCACAATATAAGACAAGACTCACAAGTCTCTGTACACATCTTGAACCTTTAGAAGACCAGACATAAGGAAACAACACACCAGCCGGCAAAGGAAACATAAAAACGACGCCGTTGCCGGGGATCGAACCCGGGTCACCCGCGTGACAGGCGGGAATACTTACCACTATACTACAACGACTTTGTTGTTAGCTTCCTAAGTTATGACTTAATTATAAGATACAAACCCCAGCTAATCAAAGCACACATGCAGTATCTGAGTTTACTGGCATAACAGCATGTGGTAATGTAATGTCATATACTGCAGCTGGTTCCCGGATCACGTGTATGTAGAACCTACACCTGTACAATCTACACTGGTTAATTATAAGATACAAACCCCAGCTAATCAAAGCACACATGCAGTATCTGAGTTTACTGGCATAACAGCATGTGGTAATGTAATGTCATATACTGCAGCTGGTTCCCGGATCACGTGTATGTAGAACCTACACCTGTACAATCTACACTGGTTTGGAGATTTCTTTTTTTGTTTTGGTCAAAGACAAAAACAGTTAATAACCCCCATCTCATCTTCAAACAAATTTTCACTAGTGTCACTCATAGAGGTAAAAATGGAGAATAAAAAATCACAGCAATGCTATGTATCTGGTGTTATAGCACAAGAAAGAAACAATGCTTCAATCATTGCTGATTAACAAAACTTGTAACCTTCTAAATCAAAGAGTCTTCATTAATATAAACATTCACTTAAGCAAAAAAAAAAACTATAAACCTGCACTTGTTCCGACAAAACTTTCAAAACGTCTAACAAGGTTCAAGTTTGTGGGAACCAAATAATTTGAATTGGTTTACATTATAACGTATCTCCTCAACACTTCGTGTCCCTGAGACCATCAGATTAATATCCAACTTGCTTCACACCAGACTCTTCCTCTGGGTTTATATACCTCCATCTAACCAAAAACAAAACAACAAATCAATATTTAAATTTTCATGAGACTGTTCTTGTTAAATGCAATCAAGAGTCTTTAAATACACCAACTAACCTTGTTGTGGATCTTCGTGTACAAAGAAACTGGCAGCTACTATCAAATAACAAAGAATGAGCATCAACCCTTTGAAGTAATTCGATGTTCCTTCCTGCATATTGTACATAACAAAAAGATCCATCCATCAGTTATTGTCTCAATGCGAGCTTTCAAAGACATCTTTACCCACCTGGAGGAAAAAAGCTACTACTATAACGGTGATGAACAGCATAGCCGTCTCAAAAAGCTGGAAGTTGAGATCCATCTGTTCACCCATCATCCACCCAATCACCACGCAGAACGGGACCTAACCGTATCAAACAGCAACATAGATTATCCAACAAGCCTTGTTTCCCAGAGATGATATATATATACTACTCTTGCAATGTATTTTCATGTTACATACCGCGAACATTGAAATCTGGATAGAGGAACCAATAGCTACGCCCAATGACAGATCCTGTAGATGATAAAAAAAAAAGTGTCTCGATACGAACTGAGGATGTAAGAGTCTACAGATGTTATGACTCTGCTTACCAGTTTATCTTTCATGGCAAACATGATAGCCCCTGCATGCTCCGCGGCATTCCCAACAATAGGAAGCAAAATGACACTTATAAAAGCTATTGGTATGTTCCAAGATACCGATGCACCCTGAGAAAACGTGATTGTCAAGCAAATACTGTAATGAGTAAACTCAAGCAGATAAGGCCAAGTTTGCTATAGAAAAAAAGGAACGTTGGTTACCTCTATGGCATCAACCAGATAGCCAGAGAGAAGAGAGACCCAAGCAGTCAATATTGAGAGCCATATGATAGATTCCCACTTGGAGATCTCAGGTTCTTCATCTTCATCAGCAGTTTCCTCCTTCTGATTTGTTTCCTAGAGTATACATCACATATATATATATATATAGCAAGAAGGTAAGTCCAGGTCCAACAGAATCATAGAAACCAATTGGTTACTGGTGGCAGACAAGTATACAACAAACCTCTTCAACAGGGCTATAAGAACTCGACTGGCTCTTCAACTGGAAGAAAAGGTAAGCAGCATAGGCTATGAGCATTATGCAACTGCTAAACCTCGACAGGGCCAGCTCCGACGACCCGGCATGAACCTCACTGTGCGTGTAGTGAAGAACAGCAGGGAAGAGTATCCCTATGACAGCCATCAAAAGCAATCCTGAATTCACAACTGCGAATCCCTGGATGCCATAGAAGAAATAATAGCACAATAAACAAAAAAAAATTAAAAAGAGACAAGAGAAGGATCCCTGGATGCCATAAGATAAAAGGGGTTTACTAACTTTGTCAAAGACTTGGTCTTTCTGGTAAAACACTAGCCCACCGCAGAAGAAAGCGCAGCCAAGCACAAGCAACATGTTGGAAAGAATCGATCCTAGCAAAGTCAGCTGAACAACACGTATCATTCCGTTTTTCAAAGCGAAGATAGATATGATCAGTTCTGTCACGTTCCCGAACGTAGCGTTTAGAAGCCCTCCAACTGTTGAAAATTTTGTAACATGTCAAAAAAGAAGAAATAAAATAGAAACTATAGAATGTTTTCAGAAGGAACCAAGTCACATACCAGTAGGTCCAGTGTAAAAAGCCAGTTGCCTGTTTCAAATAACCACATAAGTCTCACAAAAAAAAACAGAACGATGATATGGCTTAAGTAATTCTGCTTACTCTGTGGCATATCCTAGACGCTCGGCTAATGGTGTGATACCTATTAAGCTCAGCAAAAACACCCATCCCTAAGCCAAGGCAAAAGAATCATTTTCTTGAGAAGTCTAACACTTAGACAAGCGAGATGAAGCTAGTAGTATTAGTACGCTCACCTTACTATCTAACATGTAGTGGACCAGTATTGCTAGAGGACCGAAAGGTAACAATAGATTGAGTTTATTAGATAAAATAACGATCTTGATGCTCTTAAGCACGGTGTTCTTTGGTGATTTAATGGTCGTGTGTTGTTGAGGGGAACTTGGAGAAAGCGATCCTTCCTCCATCAAAGAAGCTTCTTTAGTTTGCTTGGCATCTTGGCTTTTGTGCTCAACAACTTCATCAACCGACCCCATCTGTTTACATTATTAAAAAAATTAAATCTTTTGGCAATCCAAAAAGGTAAATGAGTGTTATGTTGGCGTGAATTTACTTCAACTTGTGGTTTAATAAGAGGTGGCACTTCACAATGACTCATACCCTCCAAAATATGGACCCACAGGCTAGTTCATATACACAAATCACAGCACTTTACTGAGTCAACTGCTTTAAAAAACGATACTTTGTAAATAAAAACTCCATGAATCCGAAAACAAAAAAAGGGGAGACTTTACCTTTTAGTCAAGGAAAAGGTCAGACTAGTGAAACTCAGGTCAGAGCATATGCTCTAAATAAGTAACGGCTTTGAGAGTGGGTTTCTAGTATTCTTCTTCTTCTTGTGATCTGATGGTGAACAGAAGAGAAAGGAGAAGTCAAGTGGTGATTTCAAGAGATAGAGCGGTATAGTTCATGGACGTGATTAGTGATCCGGAAGGAAGTCGAGAATCCCTTTAGATCTCAGATTCTAGTGGTAGAAGAGCAATAGCGACGAAGTTTCGTTCTGCGTTGAATTTGAAAAAAAAAAAAAACAAATTGAAATCTTTCATCAGTTTGAAGAAAACGAAGTCTTTTTTTTAATCTCCTTTTATTAGTATTTTTTTTCTTCTCTTTCAGAGAAACGTAGAAGAACAGAAATAACGGCGCCGTTTTAGACTTTTACGACAGTTCCCCTCGAGAAATCTAGCCTCTTTGTCTATAACCCCGCGAATGTCGGAAATAAATCTTGTAATAATAAATTGCTTTCGAACACCTGAAAAGGAAAAAAAAAAGAAAAGATATATATATCAATAAATTGTTTTTGTTTCGGTTACCGATTTTCAAACTCAAACCTCCTTCCATCTAAATATCCTATCCTATACTATTAATAGGCGGATGTGCTGCCATATTAAGCCCGCCACGTCGGATAGGAAAATCCTCCAATAGGATTGGTTTATTTTTCAACGTCAGACAGCCCTGGCGGTGTGGGCTTCATCCAGTTTCAGAGTGTCTTTTTACGCTTTGGTAAATTTGTTATTTGCTTTCTGGGCTTTAAAGAATTTTTTTTGTTTGCTCAGATGGGCCCAATCACAAAATAAACCTGACTAAGAATGACGATTCTCTTTCTCCCCACCACTTCGTCTTCTCCGATGAAGAGAAAAGAAACTGAGTTGTAATCGAGAGACTTCTAAACAATCAATACTTTTGTTTCAATCAATACTTTCTTAATGATTTCGTTTCACCTCCCTCTTTTCCTCCTTTATAAACTGATCTTCTTTCCTTCATACAAACCAAAACCCTAGAGCCGCTCAAAGCTCAATCCATGGCGATGAAACGAAATTGGAAGTCTCCTGTCTCTCTAGGTCCCCGTGAATTTCATTTACGCTACAGACTCATCCATTTTTGGGAAGCTTGGTAAGAGATTGCAGCATGTACAATGTTTCACTCTTATTCACATCACTGCTGATGATTTACATCTTTCTGAACAAGACTTTTTTGACAGGTTTATAGGATTCTCCAGTAGAACGATGAAAACATTTCAAGTTTGATGCTTTTGTTCTGTTTGTATCATAAAATCTGTTTCTTTCTTTCACATGATGGCTTATTTACTTCAGTTATTTGTTTGTGTAGCTAATGAGGGCTCCTTGATGGTGACATGGTGTTATAGTCTGGAATCTCAGTTGATTATATTAGTTGCTTTGAATATTGCAGGACGCCTTCATGAAACCGGTAGGATTTAATTAGTAATGTTATTAAAACCTTGAAGCAATATATTCATTTTTATGTTTATAAAGGAACAATCAACTTGAACTGCTTTTCTTCTGCTGTGTGAATTTACAGCTCTAGATGCCGCCACTAAAGGGATCCACTCTTGCCTTAGGTACTTCCATAATGATCTCGATGTTAGTCTTATATGAACAGAGAGAACACTGCCTATTTACCAAATAGGTTTGCTTCATACGGTTCCTTAGCCTTGACGTCTACATATCAAATGCATTCACATTTGTGATTTGTGAACAAGTTCTTATGTGGTTTAATATGCAGACTGAACGAGGAGATGAAAGGCATTGTGAAATCTGGCTTCTCGGTTGTGTCCTTTATATGGTTCTTTGCATGTCAACCATGCGGTTGAGTGTTGTACACGGGGTGAGAAATACACACGATGTTTAGCGCATCTAGCGGAGATAACAATAGTGAAAATTATTTTCCTGCCATTTAAGAAACATTAGATCTTCAGTGTGTTTTCCTCCTCTGAACCATATTGCAGGTGACAAATATCTGAAGCCATATGTGATCCCGAGATGCCGGAAGTGACATTCATGCTAAGGAAAAGATAAAAAAGTTGTCTAATAGTCTTCGGGATGTAATGACCAACCAAGAAGTCTGTGAAACAGTGAAGAAAACAAAACTTGATGTGGCAGAGGAACGGACCCCCCGCCTCCCAAGCAACCAAAGGAGTAAGCAAGACCATAAAGAAGGTATTAATCCCTCCTCTCTAGGAAAGTATGCAATAGCTTTTTTCTTAGATTGATTACTTTTATAGAAATTGGTTAAATGTTTATTTAGCGGCCAATCCTACCCAAGGTACATAACCAAATTCCTCTTTCATATTAGCCTTTGTACGAGTTAACACCTATAGTCTCTTTCAAATAACCTGTCAGCAATGAATGAGAGAATAGTCATAAACTATTTGAGATTGTAGGCTCAAACCATGTTCGCAAGATGAGAGAATAGTTAGATATATTTGAAATAACTGGTCACGCACATCGGTGCTAGAATCTGTGAATCATAGAAACTTGAACGCTTATATAAATAAAGTTGAGTTATAGAGTAGACATAGTTGTAAATAAAATAAATCAACTTAATAACTGAGTTTCAACGGTGTATGATTCCAATCTCTTGCCCAATTGCTCAGTGCATCAGCTGTTTTCACTTTCTGGTGAAAATTAGTTAGAGGTGGTTTGTATCACTTACGGTCTTTGTTAGAGGCTTGAATGGTTTCATAAACTTACTACTTTTCTGTGTGTAGGTAGCAAAAGGCTTCGTAATTATGGAACAAATATCATGTCATTAATTTGGTGACAGAAAACATCATAATTGTTCTACCGATAGTGTTTCTGTGGAGAAAAATGTTAGTAGCCATTGGAATCAGGTTGTGGAGAACTTTACAGATAACGTTCTTAAGGTTTTGTCTAACACAAATCCAAAATATTTCCAAGAATATTTGCCGTCAGTTTCAAGAAGATCAGCAAAATGAAGAAGATACCAAGAAATTGGAAGGAGAACCCTGGCGACATCTTGAGTTGTTGCTTCAAAAGGACAAGCATCAGTGGCGAAGTAAGAGTTCTTCTGCCCTTTACGCGACGCAGGGATCGATTTACGTTTTGTTTTCCATGGTCTTTTCGCCCTAAAGTTATTATAGAGTTCAATTGCCTGCTAGCTTCAAGCATTTGGTTTCATTAAACATTTATATGTTGACTTTCCCTCAGTTCTTGATTTGCCTGTCTATGATCAGTTCATAAAAATCTAATATTTATATGTTTTGTGATGATAGAGATCTAGAAATAGTTTTGTTTTTAGTGACTGTCAACTGAAGTTAACAAACAATAAGTGTCCCAACTGAAAGTATTAGAATTTGTTTAATCCATGACAAATACCAAAAGAAGTTTCTTTTTCAAATGGCGAGATGGATGGACCCTAACTCAAATACATTTGTAATCAAATTGAATGCACAAATTGAGTCACAATAGATACATATATTTCTATCTAGAGGTTGAGAAAAAAATCAGTCAAAATGATAAGAGCATGAAACCACACAAAATGATGCATAATCACGTTTTACAATTTCGACATTTACATGTATTTTAGTCTTATAAAGTGTTTATTGCTATGGCTTGATTTATTATCTTTCATATACACAATTTTGTCAAAATATTTTAAATGTCTTTCAATTGCACTAACTCACAAGTGAATTGTCTTATATTTATATATAGTGTTTGTATAGAGCATAGCATGTGAAAACCAATCAGTTCTTAAAATGTTTGATGATTTGTGTGGTTAAAAAGAAAATAAAAGTAAATGTTTATAAAAGTGATGATTAATAAACATTTTGTATTATTCAGTTCAAATACAGCGAGCACGAAAACATATATATGGTTCTGTGAAACCAATCAGTTATTAAAATGTTTGATGATTTGTGTTTTGTGTCTCTGTTTTGTTGGTATGTTTTTGGAGGTTCCTTTGTCGGTAACTAAGAAAACACAAAGTCACCCTTCTAGAACGTATCCATGACAACTTTGAACTCAGTCAATAAAAATTGGCATCAGTAGTACTCCCTCTGTTTCATATAAGTGTCTCTCTAAGCCCATACACACAAACTAAGAAATCATTTAATTTTGCATATTTCCTATATAAAAACACTATTACCCATAAATTTTAGCCAATCAAAAAATAAAATAGCGAATAAAATTAATAAATTCTACATCAAAATGTGAAAACGACACTTATTTTGCAACGAAAAAAAATTTCTACAACGACATTTAATATGAAACGGAGAGAATATATGGCATGAATACATGATTCCATACTCCAAGCAACGTGTCTGATAATAGAAACACTGTCAAAACCCACAATCTGAAATCAATCGTTGAATGCATAAGCATCCTTAGTCCGTGAATAAATCACTCCTATTTTTATATTCCCAAAAAATGAAACTTTGCTTTGAGTTCTCAGTTTACAGTAACAAATCGTGATGTTTTATCTACCTGAGCCAGCTTTTGGAATTCAATAAAAGAGCTACTCTATTCGTAAATATATTCATATAAAATATAATAGTTATAAACATATTTGTAATCAATGAGATCTTTTTATTTTTAGTCTACATTAATTTAAATTTTCAAATCATAATGACAAAAATCAACATAATTTTTAAACAAATAATATTATTAATAAATTTGGTTATACTAATATTATTATATTTTAATATATTTAATAGCATTGTAAAGTGATAATAACTAAGTTAACTCATCTACTTTTGTGTTAATATATTATATAATTTGTGGTTGTATTATGTAAAATATTTAAAATTTTCATAAAATTTTTAAAGTTATTAAATTTATGGTTACTAAAAATTTAATATATTCGCATTTGCCGCGCGTAGCGCGGACAACGATTCTAGTCAATTTATAAAATTTTATAGTACAAACTATATAGTAGTAGTATCTTAAGGGGGAAAATAGACACTTTATTTTCTAAGTATTTGAAATTGTTAGTTTTAATACTCAAATATTATTCCCGTAGAATTATTCCCCAACTATTAATTGATTGCGTGAAACTGGAAACAAAATAGTCAACCGTTAATTGATGGACGAAAAAATGTTTATCGTCAACTTTTTAACAGTTGAATATTTGAATCATAATTTTGCACATTCAGTGATTAATTGGGAAATAAATATGCACATATAATACTTAAATATTTAATTTGCCGATTAAAAATACTTGAGGAATTAAAAAGAGCAATTTCTTTTTAAAAAATCATAGTTTAAAATATATACAAGTTAGATATAACCAATATACAAAAATCCATTTGAAAGAGATTTTTGACTTCTTACAATGATGTATAAAATAATACAAATAACTATAGTGGTATAATTGCATCACAATGTTGATGAGATGTATTTTATGTTTATAAAACCACTTATGGATGATTTTGTATTTGCTTAGACAATCATGTGTTGTACATTGAATCTCTCTACTTTAGACAATTATATGTAAATATCTCTACTATAGACATTTATATATTGTACATTAACAATAAGATGCAAATGTAGACATCTTCTATCATTTTATTTGCTTTCAAAAACTAAAACAAAAAATCTGGAATTCAGTATCTTTTATATTGGTTCAAATTGAGAATATTTTTAGCAAGAAATTGTTTTATAAATCATCTAAACTAACTTATAAACATGAAGTACATAAACAATACGATGTAACTATAATTATTTTGTATTGTTTTATGTCAATGTAAACAAAATAATTAATCTAGCTCTTTCTAAAGATAAATATCTAGTATAGTGATTTTATTTAACTTCAAAATATTTTTACCTATGATTTTTTTTTAAAAAAATAATCAATGTTCAAGACTTTCAATTTTATAAGAATATAAAGAGAAAGTGAATTTTTAATTCTTTAAGTATTTTCAACTGGCAAATTAAATACTCAAGTATCATGTGTGCGTATTTATTCTCCAACTAATCATTGAGTGCGCAAAACTATGACTTTGATTAGTAATACTTGTGTAATCACGTAATGGAGGAAAAACATGATTCCGCAAAAAAATTACCAATCATAAAAATTCATGGAATGCAAACTAAAACACCATTCCGCAAATCTTTTTGCTTAAATATTTTTAAGTAAACTTCCAATAAGTGAATAAGTGTGTTTTTCATATTTATTTGCTGAAATTTTTGGAAAAAAAAAAAGTAATCTCCCAACCTCAGTCATGTAAAAACATTTGTAGACTTCATCTAAAATTTACATTTGCATGAGAAAGTAACCAACTAGCATTTTCTATCACGTATGAAAAAATTAATTAACCAATAGTTATTGTTGATTCAGCCACCATTAGTCACTTAACGCAATATTTGAATATACTGATCTGTTTACAAATTTAGAAGAACAATAATGATATATAATAATAAAAAAAAATTTTAAATAATTTTCATTAAGAAATTCTGCAAGAAAACTATCTAATCACCCTAATTTTTATTCCATAACTTTTTAAGCAAGTTTTAAATTTCATCAATTTTATTCCATAATTTTGTCATTCCGTGATTACTCAAGTGTTACCAATCTGAGCATATGATTCACATATTCAACTGTTAAAAATTGACAGTAACTGATTTTTTTTTCGTTTTTCAGTTAACGGTTGACAGTTTCATTTCCAATTTCGCACATTCAAATAATAGTTGGGAATTATTTTGCGCGAACAATACTTGAATATTGAAATTGCCGATTTCAAATACCCGGGGAATAAAATGCCCATTTTCCCATCTTAAGGGGTAATTACTATTTACTAACAGCTGAAGTCATGCCAATAGGTCAACTCTCAAATATGTGACCTCAAATTGGCCCATTAGATTAGTGTCGCGGTTGACGTAGCCTTTTTCGACAATATTAGAATCACATTAAAATCTGATAAAATTGTTTGTGAATACAAAATTGGTGTTAAGTGTTAACCAAGCAGGAAGATAAAATCAACATTTTATGAAAACATCATTTGGAGATCCCTTTCGTGCTAGTTGATGTGCTGCATTATTTTAAGAACGCTTAGCAAATGTAAATTGACAATGGGGTAGTTTGGCTTTCCAAAAAAGAACATCCTCTAGTATATTATGAATAGATATATTTTCTTTGTTTCCTGCGAGAGACGTAGTCAATCACCATGAGATGAGAGGTAGGGAACTGGCTCTTCTCCGAAATCTTTGAACCGGACTCCATATAGCTGGGGCTCACTACGAATTAGCCCAGTTCCCGGTAAAACTAAAGTTGTATCATCCCAATATAACGGATTTCTAGAATCGCATAATTAAAATAGTTTGATTGAGCATAAACTAAACTTGTAAAAAGGCTGATAAGTATTTTTCAGTTAAGCGCATGCCCTGCCAGGTAGCTTCATACCGACTGGTCCCTCTATTTTACGCATTATTATTCGTTTGTTAAGCTACGTTGCTGTTTAATTATTTTTTCAGAATAAGCCAAAAAGGCCTCGAATCAATGACCTCGCGCGAATATAATGATCAACTTAGAGTTGCTATACAGCCAACACCATATCAACGTACCAAAAGACTATGATTAATAAACTATTTACATGAAGAAGAAATGGTAGTAAAATACTATAATTAACACAATTATACTTGTGTTTTTTTTTTCAAAAAAAAACACAAGTATAATTTGTTAACCTTCATATTTTGAGAAACATAAAGAAAAAAAAAAGCAAAAGAATAGTCAGCGCCTGTGGAACTTGGAGTACACACAAAACATGACTCCCCCACCAAGTCCTCCAAAAGTAGTAGTAGCCCCCACCATAAACTACACAATTAAATAATTGACCATTATAATTCCTTATAATAATCGAACCTGCATCATTTTACTAGTTTGTAAGAAGGTATAGACGTTAATTATTGCTAGCCGCTCATCATATAATAACCACTGTTCAAAATTGCGCTGGACGTTAGGCGTGCGGTCGACTCGAGCTTTGCGCCGAATCAATTAATCGAAAATTAATCAAAGATTAATCGGAGATTAATTTTCTACTATTTTATTTACATATACGTACATATAGTAAATGTTTACAATAGAATACTAAATGTTCGTTGGTCCAATAGTATAACAATATGCTTTTAATGTCCACAACGCGGGTTTGATACCAAGCCTACGTTTTAATTGCTAAATATCGTTTTTTTTGTTTTGTTAGTTGAAAATTATCATTTTATCCATGTCTTCTACTTTTTTTACATGCGAAATCAAACCTAATTTCAGCCGCCAATATTATTTTTCATTGTTTATCATCATTTTTCTTTGTTATTACCATAAATTTCAATCGCTTATAATAGATCTATCACTAATTATTTGATTTTGAACATTGAAAATTAAGAAAAAAGTGGAGCTCCGAATTTTTGTCCAAATATACCAAAATCGTCGCGGCTACTCACTGGATAGCATTGTTCTGCCGCGTACTCGGCCGCCTGAGCCGCGTTTTTTAACAAGGATAATAACTAACACACATTATAATTCTGATTAATTCCTTATAATAATCAAACCTTCATCATTTTACTATCTTGTAAGAAGGTATAGACGTTAATTATTGCCAGTCACTCATCATATAATAACTAACACAGTTAAATTCCACTCATCCATTTACATTTACTACTAAAGTATGCTTTGCTTATTACTTGTAGAAAGTATCAATCACAGTCATCTAGAAGCTTATGCTTATTGAGAGTGAATCTTTTTTCTTGAACAACTACAATTATTCATTGAGAGTGAACCATATGCGAAAATAACTAACAAAGTGCAACTCCCCATTATTCAGATATTAATAAAATAGCTAATCTATGCCGATTACCATCACCTACAATTTACAGGCCATATCGACTTTTTTTTTTTTTTTTTTTATTTTACTAAAAGATGGTTAGTTTTCATTATCAATTTTTCTACACAATAACATTTGCGTTGACAAAGTAAAATACATTTCTTACACCTTCAGTTGTAACATCTAATCAGCTGTGGATAATAATTTGCAAATAGTAAGTAAGAAGCTTAAATAATCAATGCTTATATTAAACACATAACAATGAAAAAAAAAAAAAAAAAAAAAAAAAAAAAAAAAAAAAAACACATAACAATGATTAAGGAGGGTGTTACGCACAAAATCGTATTGTAATTTGTATATGCTTTGTGTTTGGGTTCGTTGTCTTCTAGAAGTCCTGTCCATCCTCGTGGCCCAACCGACATATTCTTGAGAGACACTTTTGTCTCTTTTTCTGAACACTAATCCAACCCTAGATATTATAAACGGAATAGTAATAGTTTGGTAGACAAAGACAAGAAAAAGGCTTCTAGAATCAAATGCGTTGATATTTATATGTCGACAAGTAAAAGATACTTTGTGTTTTGCTTTTTATTCTCAGCCGTTGATTTGCTGGAAGATATTTCTTCTAGAAGCTCATTTTGTTTTTGTTTTTGGAACTGTTTCATATATTATTCTACAAATATTATAATCAGTGATATGGTGGCAGTGTTAAACATATGATATTGATAACACTATATAAACATTATTGTCACATTTAAATAATGGTTGGAGTTGACTGTTCAAAAATACATCCTTTTTATTGAATAGCCAGATTTAATTTCACAAAACATGTAGTAATACTCACATTAACAATTCTATAATCATGATAATATAAATATATACAGCTACATGGCATGTAATCATTGCAATCTTAGTGAGCCGATCAAATAATGCGAGCCGAGTCGATAAATGTGTTCTAGAAGGCCAATCTTTTGAACTGGATGTCATCATACCATAGAATTTCACAAACTGGTGACTGCCACACTCTCTTCCCACGGGTTTATACCTTTCTTTTTCCTTGATTTTCGCACTTCTAAATCACCTTATTTCCACATTAACCCCATAAATTTTTACAAATCCTCCAAATTTAAAACTTTACATTTCCATACTCTTTCTGTCTCATTTTAAATAGAGTTTAAAGTTTTTTCACAAAAATTAAGAAAATACAAAATTTTATGTAATTTATTTTGGTTTTATAAAATAGCATTAAATAAAACAATTTAACTAATAGAAAAAAGTTACAATGTTTTGTGATTGGTTAAAAATTTTAAGCAACATTTAATTTTGTCTAAAAAATTGAGAATATCAATTATTTTAAGATAAAATAGAAATCTTTAAAACCCACTTAAAATGTAATAGATGGAGTATATGAGAGTGAGTTTATTAATCCCGGAAAAAATAAAAGGAACATTAGCAATTTCTCTGCTTTTCATTAAATCCTAAAATAAAAATACCCAGACCATTCTAAAACCATTATAGCATGAATAAATTAACATTGTTTCCATTAACAATTAAATATTAATGAAATAACACACAAAAAAACTTTTGGGATTTGAGCTCTCGCTTTATATAAAGGGTCATATCTCAATCTCTCTCCTTGTGATTCATATCTTACGAACTCTCTCTCTCTCTCTCTGCTTCTTCAAATTCTACAGTTTCTTTTTTAAATTACCCTCGGATTTTAAATTATTTACAAAATGTCCGGAATCTCAGTTAACTCCGCCTGTAACTCCCTCCGCTTCTCACCAGGAACAAGCCTTCCTCAGTCGAAGCCGATCAGATCACTCAACGGAAACGCGCGGTTTCCCACCGGAGCCAACTCGTTTAAAGCTTCCGCGCAGACTCTCAACGCGGAGCCAGCCGTAACGGAATACGTTCGCCGGCGAGCGTCGAGCCTCTACGAGCTGCTGAAAGTCAACGAGACGGCGTCCTTGCCGGAGATCAAGACGGCGTACCGGAGCTTAGCGAAGGTTTACCATCCCGATGCGTCGGAATCGGACGGGAGAGATTTCATGGAGATCCACAAAGCTTACGCGACGCTGGCGGATCCGACGACGAGAGCGATCTACGATTCGACGCTGGGAGCGCGCAGGAGACGGGTGCACGCTGGAGCTATGGGTCGGACGGGTCGGGCTTACACGACGACCCGGAGATGGGAGACGGATCAGTGTTGGTGATTTAGGTTTCAGATGATGATTTTTGCAGTGGTAAAATGGCGCTTTTTTTTACTTCATTTTTCACCCTGTGTTACTTTTTGTTTTCCTTTGTCTTGTATTGGAAAATTTAAGGGGGGAAAGATAAGTTTTATCAGTCCTTAGTTTTAACTTTTTTCACATAAATTATAAATTATGAATAGAGAGATGTATATTATTTTTGTTTTCTCCTTTATATATTATTTTCGTAGTCAAGATCAGGCATACTCTTTCACAAAAAAAAGAAAAGATCAGGCATACTAAGTCAACTGAAGAAGTTTGCTGCCGACTAATTTGAAAGATGTTAACTCAAACAGTTTAAGGCCTGTTTTACAAGAGATGCTTTTCTTTTAAAATTTTGGCTCACTGAAAAAAAAAATATTGGTCCACCATAGTCTAAAAGCAGAATACTTTACTGCAACCACAACCGAATAATTACAATGAAACATTATTTAGTAGATTTTTATCATCAAATTTGTTATCACATAAGTGCTACATACACTGTAAACAGCATGAATGAATACCAATACGTTACATACGTACATACATTCAGTTTTGTTTCCTTTATTGGGCCTTATGTAAACATACACATGTTTATTGTAAATAACTAATGAGCCTAAAACGTGGCCCAATGTAGAGTCATAGTCAAACTTAGGTAAGGAGACCGTTGCGAGAATAGTTTAGTGATTTTGATTAGCTTTAAAAGCAAGTAATAAAAGCCGTAACGTCCCCACGCACAATTTCTCGCCAACAAAACCAACCAACATTCTCTCTCTGTCTCTGATTGTATATTATTTAGAGCCCAAATCGAAGAAGAATCTCGTAATCTCCGGCGAAAATCTTCATACGAACCTGAAGAAAGATGTGTTGTGGACGGATCTGCATGCTGTGCACGTGTTTGGTTCTGGTGGTGATCACGATTGGGTTTCTATTCGGATTCGGAGTTTTCAAGAATGGTTTCCACAAGATCCACGATTCCGTCCATCTCGATTGCGATCCGAGACTCGGCTGCGGCGGAGGAGGCGTTGCCCGTCGCGGTTACGGTTTCTCACCTCCCGCCGGTCATTAACTAGCTAAGCTCTGTGGTCTGATGGACTCTTTCGAATCGACGGCTATCCCGATTTGGATTATATCGATTTTTTTAGTTTTTTTTTTAACTCTTTTCTACAGCATTGATTCCGTGTGCATCGTTAATCAGTTTTATTTTATTCTAGCTATAATTCGATCAAACTCCGTAACGTCTCTAATTCGTAATCATTCTTTTAAGTTAAAAAAAAATAATATTTTATTTCAGATAAATAGAAAAAGATGCCTGATAAGCCTAAAGCGCTACTCTATTAGTTTATTTCTAATCCATTATAAAAATAAAAAATATTCTTATCCTTATCTACTACACTAAAGTAAGATTCCCGATGAGTAATATTCTTGCAACGGGTAAACCGTAGACCTATTACTTAATGACAGATTATACAATTTGCAGAGTGGTTAAGGGATCCCAATTCCCAAGTGGTTAGTTGAAGATTTTGTAAAATCTGTTTAATTGGTAATAAATTGATTATTTCGTATAATATATGAAAAAAACTATGGATTACCGGAAGAAAAAAGAGACTATATGTCAAATCAGTCGATGCCTTCACCCTTTTGTATTATGAAAAAAGAGAAATATAAACGGTCGGGCGGGTAAATCCAAGTCAAACTAACAAACCAAAACGATTCAGGGGTACTTTCGGGATTCGACCAACTTCGGGGTAGAGCCTCTTGCTTAGAGAGCGGGTTTAGGGTCAAGTGTGTTGACTTCGCTCATAAGACAAAAAGGAAAGGAAACCCAACTTGTGAAGCCACTGAGAGATACTAACAAAGAAGAGGAGAACAGACGAGGATTCAACAAGATGAGGATCACTGTGATGACCGCCGGTGAACAGATCATCACCCTCGACGTCGATTCTCACGAAACCGTAAGTTCTTTCCCTTCTCAAAAACCCTAGCTTTCCTGATTCCTTCGCTTCTCAAAATCACACAATGTACTCATCTCGAATTGATCGATGAAGGATCTCGGGTTCAGCTTCTTTATCCTTGATTAGTCGATCCTTTTTGTTGATCATTAGGTTTTTTTGGTTTTCTTCATAGGTTGAGAATGTTAAAGCCTTGCTCGAAGTCGAGGTAAGCGATCTCAGATCTCTCTTGTTTATTGTTATTGTGAGCAGATTGAATTCTGTAGAAAGCTAGGGTTTTTGGAACTTAAGCTACTTTGTGTGTTTGTTTGTAATCAATGAGCAGGCGAGTGTTCCGATTCAGCAGCAGCAGCTCTTGTATAATGGAAATGAGATGAGGAACTCTGATAAATTGAGTGCCTTGGGTGTAAAGGACGATGATTTACTGATGATGATGGTTTCCAATGCCTCGTCTGGGTACGTACTGTGGATTCAATTTGAGTACCTTGCTACTCTATTCTGATCATTTGCCATTCAATGTGGTTACTCTTGTTTTTTGTTTACTTGCATGATTCAGTAGTGCGGCGGGGAGTGAGTTAGCCATGAATCCTGATGGGTCAGCTTCGAACCCTGCTGCTTTTCAGCAACACATTCGGGGTGATTCTAATATTATGGGACAGTTATTCCAGGTTTGAGTTGATGGTTCTTAGAAATTTTGCTTGGAAAGTGTGATATTATTACTTGGTCTTTGTTTTATGACTCTGTTAGTTACATTGGTTTTGATTTTTTTGTGAATTGTAGACGGATCCTGAGCTTGCACAAGTGATTTCTGGAAGCGATTTAAGCAAGTTACAGGATGTTTTGCGTTCACGGCATCAACAGCGATCTGTAGTGCAGCGTCAGAAGGAGGAGGAATTGGTAAGCTTTTTTTTTTGAAAAAAACGAGTTTTAGGGAAACTAGCTTTGTAAAAGTTGCTTATTTTTTCCCTACATTAAGTTATAGCTGCTACTATCAAAGAATTCTGCTTATGTATTCCCCTTGCAGGCCCTTCTGTATGCAGATCCTTTTGATGTTGAAGCACAGAAGAAAATTGAAGCTGCAATTCGCCAGGTTATTTTTCTTACTGAACAGAAAGGAATTAGTTGCATATAACTCTTTTATAATTCCTTGATGCAAACATTCACTTAGGTTTCGTTTTTGTGTTAGGAATTTTAGCTTGTTATCTTTATGCATTATTCCTGACTTTTGGTCCTATAACTATGAGCAGAAAGGAATTGATGAGAACTGGGAAGCTGCCCTTGAACATAACCCTGAAGGTTTTGCTCGGGTGGTATGTATGCTCTGGTTTAGTTTATGCTTTTGAGATTCCTTAAACTTTCTTGTAAGCAGACTTGAGTTTTTTTTCTCTCTCATTTCCTTAGATAATGCTGTATGTGGATATGGAGGTCAATGGTATACCTCTAAAGGTAACAATTCCGCAACCAGAATATAACTTCCCCTTTGCTTACTATCTACAGGTTCCTGTTTAGATCATATGTATGTTCTAAGCCTATTTTGACACCATCTCCAGGCTTTTGTTGATAGTGGTGCTCAATCGACAATCATATCCAAGAGTTGTGCTGAGAAATGCGGGTAACTCTTACATCTTTTTTTGTGTTATGGTACTTACTTTTAATATTATAATGATGGAATAAGTCATGAGTCTTGCTTGAATGGGGGTTACTTTCAGATTGCTGAGACTCATGGATCAACGGTATAAAGGTATTGCTCAGGGTGTTGGCCAAACGGAGATATTAGGTCGCATTCATGTCGCTCCAATCAAGGTAAACACCTCGAATTTTTTTCCCCGTCATGATTTTATCCCCTTTGTTATAAAAGATCTCTGTAGAAGAAATTGAATATCTCGTAACTTGCAGATTGGGAAAAACTTTTACCCTTGTTCATTTGTAGTGCTGGATTCACCTAACATGGAGTTCCTTTTTGGCCTGGATATGCTGCGTAAGCATCAGGTAACATCTCCATCATTTGATTTTAGACTTAGTGAACGTTTTTCAACAAAATGTAAACCCGTTTCTCTATATATGTAGTGCACTATTGATTTAAAGGATAATGTCTTAACTGTTGGAGGAGGAGAGGTGTCGGTTCCCTTTTTGCAAGGCTAGTTCTCTACCCTACCATCTCAATCTTGAGCCCCATTTTATGTTTGCTATCTTTATTTTCAATTAACCTGGATCAAAACGCTGCTTCCTTCAGAGAAAGATCTCCCTTCCCGATTCCTGGATGAAGGTGGTGTTCCGAATCAAGCATCTAGCTCTGGAGCAGCGGTAAGAGACTTTGCACTTTTTGCCCATTATCTTTTGGTTTTGATGAACTATATAGTTGGAAATAATGTTCTTATGATCATGTTGTTTTGGTCATATAGGTTCCTTCTGGATTTACAGAGAAGAAGAGTAACGCAGTTGCAAGCCCAGCGAGTCAACCTTCAAGATCAGAGGTAAAAGAAGCTGAAAGTTTTAGCCTCATTTCTTCTTATTACTTTGCAGTGTTTGATAATCATTTTCATCATGCAACCCCACAGGGACCTGAATTTGAAGGCAAGATTGCAAAGCTTGTGGAGTTGGGCTTCTCGAGAGAAGCAGTGGTACAAGCTCTGAGATTGTTTGAAGGAAACGAAGAACAAGCTGCTGGGTTTCTCTTTGGCGGCTGAGGATTAAAGACAATAAAATTTGTCCCATAAACCAAAAACGCCAACAAACTGTGATTTAAAAAGAGACTCTTTTCAATCTGCCTTTATTTATATGTATTTGGTTAGCTCTTCTTTACAAAAAAAAAACATAGCAATGGTGTAACTGAAAGACAATGTCTTCACGACACATCCCTCCAAGTTATTTTATGCTGTTGTCGAGTAAGCAGACCAATGGTCTCGTAAAAATGGAGTTTGTGATCCTTAATCCGATTTATATCATTCTTGCGGGACCCACGCTTTTAAACGGATTGAGATAATCAGGCGCACAATAGCAAAACGCACGCGCATTCTAGCCGCTAGAATTGATTACCAAAACTAGCTATAGGTTAAGGGTTTTTGCTAACATTTCAGTGAGATTCGATTCTCTCCAATTGGGGGAGATGTTGAAACTAGGGTTTAGGTTATCGATGGGCATTCAACACCGCGTCCTCGTGATTCCATGGTGAAGTTTAATTCAATCCTTCTTTCTCTTCTTATGATCCATCCATTCATGCACCTTCATTTCTCATGTATTGTCACCGTTTAAGGTTGCCTTGGTTTATGACTTTGAGAGAATTGAAATTGTGAATAGTACTTGGTTTGTTCTGTGATCTCACTACTTTCATGTGTGACTGTTACCAGTACGTATCATGTAGGCAAGAACGTAGTTGACAACCTCTGTCTTTTTCACTTGTGATACACCTGTAGGGTGAAGCGACACTCGATGCCGCCAAGAATCTTGTGTTCAGCAGAGAAGCGGGATTACACTTCCTCTGGACTCAGTAGATATGTCCCCAAGAAGTCACGGGGGGTTAGCGAGCAAGTGACATCTCAACCTCTTGATACCTCTGAGAAAGGCACAAATGCTAGTAGTTTGGATCAGAGTGTTTCAGAGTCTATTAAACCCAATGGTGACTCGAAAGAGGCTAGAAAGGACATGTATATGGATCTTCAAGAGAGAACCGATGATGCTGGAAGTTACATGAATGTGTCTCTCGATGGCTCTGATGAAGGTACTATGAGTTTGGAGAAGGGTATGTCTGCTGGTCGATGGGATCATTGTGTACCTGGGTCTAAAGGTAACTTTAGAGAGGCTGGAGCTGGCACGTATTCTCACCTGAAGGTTAAAAACGATGCTGGAATGTTCAGTAACGTGTCTTGTGATGATGACTCTGGAGAAGGTACTATACTATTATGTATTTAAGCTCGCTTGTGTGGATGAAACAATGGAATTGAATAAAGATACTATTGAGTAACCTTCATTTTCTGTGGTTTCTTTTGCAGAGTTGGAAGAAAGCAGTGACGATGGTAGATCAACGAGACAACACAAACAAGTTTATGATGAAATCAAACTATACATGGATGCTGAGACGGCCAAGAGTAGCAAAGAAACCCAAGAGGCAGAGAACATGGCTATTCGTTATCTTGGTTTAAGGTTTGTCTTTCACCCTTTGCGTTTTGTGTTGTAGCCTGTTGAAATCTTCTTACTATTAATCATTTTTATTTGCATGGTCACAGAGCTTATACAGCAGTTGAGCTGAAGAAGAAGCTCATTGGAAAGAAATATCCTCTTGAAATCGTTGACAAAGTGATCAATGATTTTCAGCACCGGTAAAGATTCCTCTCTGCTTCTTGTTTTCAGTTAAGATCCATCCACCCATACGCTGCATCAGTTTCCACTTTACTGATTACTTTTTGTTTGTGTTATTTAGAGGTTTCATCAATGACAACTTCTACGCGGAAGCATTCACACGATCTAGATGGTCTTCCTTAAGTTGGGGACCTAGACGTATCAAGCAAGTAAGTTTTTTTCCACTTTGCCATTCAATTAGTTACAGTCACTTAATACTTAAAGCAAAACGGGTACTTGAAACGTTGATCAGGCATTGTTTAAGAAAGGCGTAAGCAACGAAGACTCAGATGCGGCCATAAAGCTTGTTTTTGAGAAAGACCACCAATGCAAAGAAACGGAACCGAGTAACGGGATGTCCAAAGAAGCTATGGATCAGCTTTATGTTCAGGCGTCCAAGCGGTGGCTCCAAGGGAGAGACTTGCCTATAGAAAACCGTAAAGCTAGAGTTATACGGTGGCTTCAGTACAGGGGATTCAACTGGGGTGTTGTCTCCCAGCTTATCAAGAGGCTAGAATCTCCACTGTCCTGAGTCAATTGATCATTTCTAACACCTTTATGGTTTTGGTCCCTAGTTTTTCTATTTCTTTTGAATTTCTTCCCAGTTTATGTTCGAGTGGGATTTGGCCCACAATCTCCAGCGAAGATTGAACGTTATTTGTGATATCTGTGAAAATAAAATAAAAGCACTAGTCGTATCTCTAAGTCCATGCTGCATTAAAAATCTCAACAAACCAGTCTAGTGAAGATGTTATCAGAAGCGAAAAGCAATAATAAAGTCCTATATGAGCTCAAAGGAATTTTAATTAAATCATCGATTTTTTTTTTCAATAAGAAGACAAGGTCCTAGATATATTAACAACAAAATTTAAATTAGTTTTATTTATAATGCAAACTGCAAACTGCAAACTAATGCAAACTGCATTTTGGAGATTTTGTCAAAAAAGTGATATGCAATGAAATATATGTGAAAGAGGATCATAGCAAATTTGTATTATTAGTCTATAAGGTTTTTGTAAAGAAAACATTATTCTCTACTGTTTCATCAAAAATGTTTATTTTATATATTTAGATTAATGGTTGTATTAAAACTGTGTTTATATCTTGTAAAATCTTTACGATATCAATAAAATTCTAATGGTTTATCAGAAAAAAATGCCGCAGAATTTTCATAACCAAGAATAAAACAACTAATCGGCCTAGTTAAATTGACAGATGTGATAAACATAACAAAATGTGATAGAAAAAACTGTAAATTTGACATTTCGTTTATTTACTTAGGATTTCATTTTGATTAAGTTGTTATATATCTTTGGTGAAGATTTAAACTTTGCATGGAAACATGAAAACACACTTTTTTTTTGTGTTACAATTTATTTTACAACTTAAAATATCTAAACACTTCCAAATTTCTTCTCATACTTTTGGACAAATGGATAAAGTTACAATGACAACACTAAAATTTTGTTTTATGGTTTTCAGAAGAATGTTTAATATTACTTGTATATTATTTTTATTTTTCCAAAGAAATTAGCTAATCATGTTATTAATCTTGAAAAAAAAGAGAAGAAAAAAATAAAATTTGCTCATAAGCCACTTTGGTTGATATAAAAAAGAAATAAACTCATTTTCCTCCGATGAAACTTAAAAAAGATTAATTCAAAAGACAAAAGAGCCTTACTGCCGTTGTAGGCAAGAAACGTGTCGACACTGTGTTTGACGACATTGTCATCCGTTTCTTTGCAATCGAAGGAGCCAATTACCTCCAAAACTCGATTCCTCTAGTTAAAAGGTTAATGAGGTGAAAATTTAGTGTTCTTGGGCTGCAAAGAGACATAAAATCTCTTCTTTTTCTGTGATTGAAAGAAAATATCGATATACATTGATTCATGTTAGTTATTTGGGGATGAGAAAACTTCAAACCTACACATGTTATATGTATGATTTTTTTTTTCAAAATTGAAAGCTATTGTTTTGAAGAATCTATGGTATATGATGAACAAAAGCTGTACACTAAATCATATATAGTGAAATTCAAATAACCTATCATTAGATTTTGACTTATGCAGACACCATTAAAAAAGTTATTAAGATTTGTAAGATATAACTATCACATATATATCACTGCATTGTATAAATAACAAATTTTATCAAAATTTATACAAAAAATGATAGTTTAATTTTCCCTAAAATATTAAAACATTTTTGACAAACAAAAACACTGATAATTATCTTTATTTCATCGCTGTTGTAAAAATATTCTCAAACACTACGATCAAGAGTGCTCTAACTAAAACTATGTAGCCATCAATTGACTTAACTTGAAGTTGGTGTTAAGCCAAAATTTCCAAGTGCTATTGTTAGACTTGAAAGCTTTGTCCTTGATCAGTGGAAAGATGGTCCCACAATAGTGATATGGACATAGATGATCTATCCATAAAACCATACCAAGTTGATACGGTCCTTCATTTGTATCCATTCTTTTATAACGGCGCATGGATACAATGACCTTGTTATTTTAATTATGGTTGACAAAAAAAATTCCAGCCAATATGTTGACGACTGTTGTGTTTATTAGTATACTTTGATTTTTCGAATCTATAACATTTTCTAGTTACGGGTATAGAAGCTCACACAATTGTCATCAAACAGTTTTATAGTTGTAAGTTGGATGTGGCATATATTGAATGAGAAAATAAATGAATAAATCATCATTTATCTCCAAACTATTATCACATAAGAGTTAATCTATCTCTTTAACATCGGCAATGGTACGTTCTGCAACAATGACATTGGGACGGAGACAAATTTCTCCATGTTAGAATTTGATTTTTTTGTATAATTTACTCAATTACAGTTGCAAAATTGGTCATCATATGCTAATACGTTTGCATTTGAATACTGATGTAAAGGATAATGATTTTCTCAAAATAAAATTTGTGGGATCCAATCGTTTTTTCTCTCTAAAAGAAAAGCTCCAGCTGTTCTCTCAAATCTGAAAACCCTAGTTTCGGCCTGGTCTTTCCTCCTCTCCCCTTTTCCTTTTTTTTCTAATTGCTTTCTTCTTCTCGGTTTCAACCTTTGCCGATATGTTTGTTCCTCTGCGTTCGTTGGGAGCCTCCGCCATCTCGGTTAGTATACCAGTGGGGTTTAGACAGAGAAGGAGAAAGTCGGCTTTTAGGGTATCAGAGAAACCATATCTAGTTTTCCGTTTTTAGATCTACGACAACTCTGGTTCCGGTGACGACGCGTGATGGTCTGAGACATCTTCTCTAGTGGGTATCTTCGTCCCCCCGAGGCGGTGAGACAACCAGAGAGGAGTTGGTCGGACTGTGGTCAGAGGCATGTCTCTCGGTTCTCGAGAACATCACGTATCTAGGTGAGTACCGAGGGAGTAGTCAACCGGAGGTACTCGCCTCTCATCAGTACGTGGCAGAGCTACTACATCCCAGCGTCGGAGACTCGTGGTCTTCGGCAGTATGAGCTCCGCACTCTGAAGATTTAATTGTTGAACCGTCAGCTTTGGTCGCCAAACCCACTTTTCATTCTAGATGTGTCTGGTTTTTGGCTGAGGACCGGACATCGAACTGTTGTGGCATAAGGTTATCTCGAGAACGCGCCTTCCGGTGATGCATTTGAGTCACGTTCATCAAATCTATCATATGGCACCATTTGCTTGTTTATGAAATGTTCTCTCGTTTTAGTCCTATGCTTACGATTCTTAGTAGATGTTGTCGTGTCTCGAGGTCGAATTTAGGAGGTTCAAGAGATGGATCACTTCGGGTAGTGGGTGACTTCATTCTCATTGGTGGTCCAATGTACAATGGGGGTGTCAATTAGGTAGGATTGAGTCTAAGTTAGTGATTCAACTCGATAATAGATTGCCTCATTGTATTAGTGGTATAAAAACTTGTGGTCAAGTACTTGTATCCGGATCTTGGTGAAATGAATGTTGTTGATGAGCCAAAAAGAAAAGATAATGATTTCTCCTTCTAACCAAAACTAAACAAAATTAAATAGAACAACAAAGAGCTATGTGGACCGGACAAATTCTAGTTTAGACGACAATACGTTAGGAACTGTCCTTTCCTAACTGTTAATGGGCCGGGCCGAATTGGACTCGATTGGATGTGGGTAAAACCCAGCAAAAAAGGTGTGTTAATTGAATGGGTATCTTTGGCAAATCATAACCGAAACGATGTCGTTTGGCGTGTAACAAAGTTTTTCTTTTTTTTAACCATCTCAGCAAATCGCCTCTTCTTCCTTATTGCAACTTCTTCTTAGCACTTCTCTGAGACGCGAGCGAGAAGCCTTTCCTCTGTATTCTTCTCCGCTGTAAACGGAGGTATATCGTCTTTAAGAGAGTAGAAAGTCTGATGGGGAAGAGAAAAGAGCGCCGCTTCGCCGCTAATAATACGAGTCGTCGTGTCAAGCTTGATCTCTTCGCGGAGGAACCCTCTGGTATACTAATTTTCTTTTTCGTTTTCAGCTCTTCTGATTGATTAGTTATACGGCGTCGTTTGGAAACAACACCAAGAAGTATATTTCTTTTTGGTGAAACGATTTGAATTTATTAGAATGATTGATTTTCTAGAATCACTCACTGACGTTTCTTAGGGATTCGATTTCGTTTTATTATGTATTGAATAAATTCAAAGCTAGTTAATTAAGATTAGGGATTGTGATTACCTGTTTGTAGATTTTTTTTACCAGTTTCCAGATATAGTATTGTAGTTATCTCTCTTTATTTGATGTATTTTTTTGTGCAGGAGATTTGGGTGGCTCAGATGTGCGTTGTGATGGATTTGACAAGGAACAAACAGAGCCTAAAGAGTTACCTAAGTCACCTTCTTCTTCAGGTGGGTTCCAATCAGCTATCTTGACTTCAGCTAATGTAGCCATGGCCTCTTAAGTGCTCCACATCTTTAATTGGGAGTGTTCTTATTTTGTCTTCCAAACACATGTTATGTTCTTTGCCTCCATAATATCTTCTCAGAGAGTGCCGAGTGGCTGTGGTCTTGGGGACATCGTATGACAACAGTTCAAGCCAGGCCACAGTGATAATTATGAAATGAGTTGCTCTATTTTTGCAGCTTCAAGCTTACTTGCTTTATGGGAAATTTCTTCTGGATATAGCTCCTAGCGGTTTGTATGTCTCTGGCTGTTTTGGCTTGCAATACGTAAACTGACGGCTTTGTCATTTTATTGTGACAGGTCGCTGATAAATCCTTCCCCGATGCTTTTCTTCCATCCTTTTTAAATTTTAATCACGACATAGCTATTCTTTTTTTTTCTTATCAGTTTATATAACTGGAGGCTAGTTATATATGTAGTGGGGGTTCCAAAGTTTGACGCTTTTAGCCTTTTTTATTTTCAGGTCAGAAAACAGAGAACCCTTTGCTTTTACTTGGACAATACAGTGATGAGGAGGTGGAAGAGGAGAAGGAGGATAAGGTAGATGATGCCACTGCCGATAGTTCTTTAGCCAATAAAAATGAGCAGGTAACAATTATTAACTTGTATAAATCGGCTTTACTGATGTTATCTCTGTTAGTCCTGATTAATTTTATCTAAACCAGGTTGATGGAAACAAGGATACAAATATCAAATCGAGTGCAGACACCACTACGCAGATGGTTAGCCAACAGCAAGCAGCGAAGGATTCTTCTGCTGCTCATTTTAAGGCTGAAGGGGAAAGTCTTTATGTCACAGCAAATAACTCGATAGCCTCGGCTGGACTAACCAAGCAGGCAGATCCCTTAGTTCAAGCATCTGCCACCGTGTCTTTGGAGCATTATGCTCCCACGGATGTTACTTCGCAGTGGAAGATGATTTTGCATGAGGAGAGCAATCAGTACTACTACTGGAACACACTAACTGGGGAAACTTCTTGGGAAGTTCCTGCGGTTTTGACTCAAACTGCTACGGCATATGGGACTGGATACAATGAGTCTGCGCATATGGTTACAGATGCGTACACCTTGAGTTCTGGTGTTGAGCCAAGCTATTTGCAACAACCCGTGGATAATATGTACACAGGAACTGATCTAACAGCTGAGCTTAGTGAGAGAAACACAAGTGAACATCATTATGCCAAAAGCTTAGGAACTGATGGTCATCATGTTGAATGCCAGATAGACTCTGCTGTGAATCACCAACCATGTCAGGAGGAGCTTACAGGGACAGGAGTATCAGATCATGTGCAGGCTACTGACCTTCCGTCTCGCCTGTTGAGCCAATGCGAAGGCTTACTGGAGAAGCTGAGGTCTCTGAAGAAGTAAGCCATTCTTTTTTTTGTGTCTTCTTGTTTGCCCTTGCTAAGTATGATTATCTAATTTCTGAAATTTTATAGGTCTCATGGGAACTTTCACAGCAATGAGCAGATATCAAAGTACATACTAGAGCTTGAAGTGAGACATTCTGATGTAAAGGCGCTTTTAAATGATACCTCGCCTTTACTTTCCTTTTGGCTCCACACTGAGAAAGAACTCAAGCGTCTGGAAGATGGGGTAAACGATGAGATTTACGAGCTTGCAAAATCTGCAGTGATGGATGGAATTGCAGGGACTGACAAGAGCTCTCCCAAAGAAAAGCTGCTAACAGATGATAATACGCCAGGCGAAACTCAGGACAGTGGGGAAGAAGGAGAGTTAGCTCAATCTGGAAAAACTCTTCATGCAGATGAATCAGCTGGTGTGGGTGGCGATGGATCTCCCACTCACTCCCAAAGCAATCCAGCTGAGAAATCTGATGACGTTACTCCTTCAGATGAGATTCAGAATGCAGGCTCCTCAGTTATGGAAGATATTGACATGGATGTGGATATGGAGGTTGAAGAATCAGTCCCACTATCTCCTTCTCAAGCGATAGATGCTTATGATGGTAATCAAACAGAGCCATCCAACCTTCCCGCAGATGTTCCACCACCTCCAGGGGAAGAATGGGTTCCACCACCACCGTCTGAGATCGAAGATGTTCCACCACCACCGCCTGATAGTTTCAGTGAACCAGTTCCTCCACCACCTCTTGAAAATGATCATGTACTTCCTTCCAGTGACACTCTGGGAGTTACCTATACCGTTCCTCAATCCTACATTCAGCAACCTGCTGATTATGCTGCACAATACAACTTATCCTATCCAGAGTCCAGTTATCAATATATTACTGCTCCTAACACTCAGTTCTATGGCAATGTCGACGGATCTCAAGTCTCTCTGCCCCAGTCGGCATATTATTACGAAACTGTTCCTGGTACAAGTGAAGTTGCTCCTGTCGAAGCTTATTACAATCTCAATGGCGTAGCTCCCCTGTTTCCAGTCACTGCGGAGTCGACACTGAATCACGGTGGAGTTGGTTCTGCTAACTACAACATCCCAAGCGAATCTTCTAAAGCTGTAGAGCCTAGCTCCAAATCCAGTGATTCTGCTGAAACAGCATCTATGAGCACTGCTGCACAATCCACAGATGGTACTGGTGGATCTTCTCTATTAAAGGGTCAATCTAAAGGTATGATCTTTGGACTCATCTTATGTTCTTCTCTAATCGCATTCAATAGTTTGAGCGTGGTCTGAGATTTTGTCATTGGCTTTTGGTAACAGTGAAACGGCCTAAAAAGCGGGCAGTTGCTACTACTACATCCACATTGAGGTCAAATAAAAAGGTTTCTAGTTTGGTGGACAAGGTACGTTGTTTATCTCTTGAATCTCCTCTCACAGTCACAGACATACACGTTTTCCTTAAGATTCTGTTAAATACAAAACTTTAATGTCTCTTCACTTGTGCTTATCAGTGGAAAGCTGCGAAAGAGGAGCTAAACGATAGTGAAGAAGAGGAAGAAGAAGATGATTACGGGATCCTAGATAAAAAAAGAAGACGAGAAATAGAAGAATGGAAGTCACGACAGATTGCGAGTGGAGAGGCTAAAGACAATGCTAACTTCCAACCACTCGGTGGTGACTGGTTAGTTCCCCTTCGTAATGCAAACTTTGTCACCTCCACCGTGAAAACATGATTTAGTTGACTTGATTGTGGTTAACACTGTGTGTGATATGATTTTTAGGCGTGAGAAAGTAAAAAGGAGGAAAGCAGGAGCGGGACGTGAAGCTGATGAGCCTAAGAAGAAAGACGACAAGCAACAAAAACCTGATCTGGCCAAACTCTCAGCACATCTTCCCTTGGGGTGGCAGGTTTCTTATTAAGTTCATTTGCCATTTCAGTAGCCTTTTGTTTTGCTAAAGACATTCTCAAACTCAACTTGATCCTCTCTCTCTCTCGCAGGCGTATTGGGATGAATCTACCAAAAAAACTTACTATGGGAATACAGTTACATCTGAAACCTCTTGGACACGACCCACCACCAACACCTGAATCTCTTCATCTGTTTTCTTCACCCAAAGTTTTGTACTACTACTACTATATTTCTAGAATACATTTGTTTTTAGATTTTCTCATCTTTATGTAAATCTATTACAGAGCTCAACGTGTTGCATGTCTCATTTGTTGGAGACAAAAACTTTCTATTAGGAGAGATCACATTAAATAAAAAAAAAAGTTTGCCTTTTACCAACAGAACATGAAAAGAAAACCTGTCTCACGTATAATATCATTGAGTTGAGTTAAGAGTGAGCGTGCTCCTGCCAACATGGAAATGTTAAGAGGGAACGGATATACCACGTAGCATTCCAAGTCCAGAGTTACGACGGTGGTTACGGCACCTGAAGGAGCCAGGGTGTGTGGTTGGTACACATAAACAGTTAAGCCTCCCGCTTGATGACTTTCCCATATCCGCCGTCGAGCCAAAACCACCAGCACGTGCACGTGGAGACATGTTGTAAGCAACTAAGCATCATGTCTTATTTCTTTATCTTGGTCTGTCTCCTTTAGTTTGATCTTCATTGTCATCGTCCCTTCTTTCTCTTTCCCTTCCGTTTATTTTTTCTGCTCATCTTTCTTCTTTGTTTTTCAACTTCTTACAAATAGAGATATCTTCATAACTCTAAAAACAGTCGACAATGGAATTATGAAGCTTATGAAAGTTGTAGTATTAAGAGAAACAAGTAAATGTATAATCTAGAATTAGTGGTTTTTCTATCTACGTATCAATCCTCTGCAGTCCTTTTTTGATTTATTGGGCTTTACTTGAACTACCTTGGGCCTTAAAGACAATAATTTTGTGGCTCCATAATAAGGGGTATTTCTTTCATGACATTCCGACAATAGGGTCAATTTCTCCATCGCTTAATTTAAATAACGTACAAGTTTTTTATTTATTTATTTATTTATTTTTATTAATAAAGTACATGTTACAATCAATTGTTACTCAATAATTGAAGTCTTGAACAAAATTACATGTAAGAGTTCCAAACAGTTCGAATTTCTTGTATATCTACTGGAGTTTAGGCTAAACTCACATTTGGATGCTAAAATTATAGACAACAAAATCAACATTGTTGGCCAGACGCGAAGAAACAAAGACCAAGTCAACAACAACCATGGCCTATTTCTGACATGTAGGACAACACTATTTTGTTATTTCATCTAACTACAAAAATTACGATAACATGTACTTCTAAAATGTAGCTAAGACTTACGTTACCAGTTGTCATGAAAACCCCTAGAGTATTCCAAAATAAATAATTGGACTCTAATCAGAGTTCGGAATTATAAAACCTAAGGTAAGATTAGACCAAAGAAAGACATCAAACGCGAGCGCTAACGAATGATGAAATAACTTAATGCACAGGTTCTTAAATTGTTTCTTATGATAATGCAACTAAGCAAGGGATGGGAGTTACTTAAAGCGAGTTACTGATCATCTAACGAGAGACTACCAGCTCGGATCATTCTTATGACAGTGACAAATAAACAAAACTCCAAACTCCAAATCCCAAATATGCTAAAGTCTAGATAACACAATCTAAGTCGAGAGATAAATAAAGTAAAACTTAAGTTAAACAAACACACACAAACTAGAAGATGTCTAATATGGCAATTAAAAAACTCTTAGATGATCTTCCTGTCCTTAGCAAATCCTTCCTGATCTGGCCGCTACATGAGATAACTCTAGTTTCCTCTAGAATGCACCTACGCGAGAATCTAGAGAAATAGCGTCTACCAAAAAGGATCTGTAACGGGTCGAGCCTATCTTGCATATGGATGGTATCGACTACTGCTACTATAACCTCTGCCATATGGAGCAGGACCACCTGCTCCTTCATAACTGCCACCTGGGCCACCTGATTCAAAACCCCCACCATAACCTGGGCCACCACCATATCCCCCGTATCCTTCCCCTACTCCACGACCATACCCTCCACCACCATAACCACCACCACCGTAACCCTCACCACCAAACCCACTCCCATAGGGTCCAAAACGACTAGAATAGCCAAGGGGTGGTTCACTCCTGTAACCTAAACTAGCACCCCCATAGCCACCATACCCTCCTCCAAACTCAGGGCCTACACCTCCACGACCATACCCATACCCCCCAGGAAACCTACTAGGTGGACCTCCATGCGACCTAATGGGACCTGGAGGAGGACCATACCCTCCATCAAAACCTCCGTAAGGTCCACCGTAAGCACCGCCATAACTATCGTTAAAAGGACGGCCTCTAGGGTGACTACCATAAGAAGGAGGTGAACGGTTCGAAGAAGATTTCTTTGGTTCGGCTTTCTTGATCTCCACCTATACAACAAAGCAACTTAATTAACCTAGGCTACGCTACTGGTTGCAAACTATACCAGGGTGGTGTTTCTAGCTAAAAGCTAATGGATACTAAACTTAACGGAACAAACACACAACTTTTAAGACCTAATTCAAAACAAGCTTTACCTGAGTGTCTGCCATGTCGACCATGTTACCTTTGGACAACAACTCATCAACAACCTCCTCGCTGTCGAAAATCACAAAACCGAAACCACGGGACCTGTTTGTTTCATGGTCTCGGATGATCTGATGCTCCACTATGGTCCCGTACTTGGCAAAGAAGTCCTTAAGTTCATCTAAAGGACAAACAAACAAACAATAAGCACATATTCTCAGAAGAGAAAGCAATACAATAAAGATCATGTGCTCTTAATATACCTTCAGTAACAGCAGAGGGTATGCCACCAACGAAAATCTTCTTAGTCTTGAAATCCTTAGACTGATTGCCACCACCACTACCAGCACCTTTGGGAATCGTCCTCTTGATCTCAACCTGGTCCAAGAATCAAGATTCTAACACACGTAAGCTACTCAACATCATAATTCATAAACTAACCTCCCAGACATCATTATTCCCCAAATTAATTAACTAAATCCAGGATAATAAAACATAGAGTATGATATAACAGATAAAAGGAGAAGAGACCTGTTTGCCATTGAAGGTATGAGTATCTTCGATGACTTGATCAACAACAGAAGGATCAGCAAAGGTGATGAAACCGAAACCTCTAGGTAGTCCAGTGTGTCGATCTCTCATTATCACCGAGTCTGTAATCTCTCCGTACTTGCCGAAGTGCTTATTGAACTCAGCTGCAGTAGTAATCAAAATTCAATTAAAATCCAATCCAATCATAAACAGATAGGTAACGAGAAGAGGAAGAAGGACTTACTGTTAGTGGTGTCTTTGTGTAATCCTCCGATGAATATTTTCCTGCGATTCGAAATCCAATACCATCAAAAATCTGTTACAACAGAAATATACAGAGGAGGAGAGAGAGAGAGGGGGAGAGGGAGAGAACGTTACCCTGGGCTAGCGCCATCGCCGGATTGAAAGTTATCGTTGCGAGATCTGGACCCCATCGTCGTGATTTCTTGACTTTGATCGAGAAGCTATCGAGATAAAGATCGAAAGAGAGAGAGAGCTAGGGTTTTCTTGTTAGGAGGAGGAGCAGAGCTGATTCAATCGAAGATCTGAGATATACTCTTAGCTATTGATATATCCACACTTCGTAATATATATATATAATTAAAAAAAAAAACTAATTTTCCTTTTTTGATGGGAAGCTAAATAACAAAAAAAAGATTAATGTTGACAGTGGGATTTGAACCCACGCCCTTTCGGACCAGAACCTTAATCTGGCGCCTTAGACCAACTCGGCCGGCCATATCAACTTTGTTGTTCTCCGTATTTCAAGGAACGTAATTATAGTTCAAGTAGTGACGTCAGCGTATAGAGAGATATTTAGCGGTACGGGAGTAGTATAAATACATATGTGAAGTCTTATGTTTTGGGGTTCAAGTCCTCTCTCTCTCCTCTCTGCTTCTCTCTCTCTCTCTACAACCTAAACATGACTACCAGCAACGGCGGCGATGCGGGCTCTAGGGTTTCGATCCCGGCCGATCTGCGAGAAACCTTTCAGAACATCAGAGACTACACAGGGAAACAACATTCCGACGAGGATATCTTCTCCGTCTTCAAGGATTGCTTCAACGATCCTCATGAGACTGCCCAGAAGCTCCTCTTTCTAGGTCACTTTCCCCCCTTAGGGTTTCACCATTTTTTTCTGCTTAAATTAACTGAGATCGCTTCTCCTAGGGTTTTAAAACTTTGTTTTTGTTATGTTAATAGTTCGACAGGGGTTTTGGTGTTTTATGTTTGGGAAGATGATTGTGATTCGATTGTGTCGGTATGATAATTCTGTTTGGTTTGGTAGGAATGTTCCAAGTTGGAATCTTTTTTACTGATATGGAATATTCTGGGTTTTGGGTTTATGACTAGGAACTGTTGTTTTAGTGTTCACAAGATGATGGAACTGTTAAAAGATATTTCCGTTTTTTTAAGCTCTGAATATTATGATGAGTGATGTTGCCTGTTGGTTATAAAGTTTTTTGGATTTCAAGATCAACATAGTAGTTTATGTATTCCCCATTTTTTCTTATATTATCAAGCTTTCGTTTTTGTGGCACTTTAGTTGATTATTGGGCCATGTACTCATATGATCTTTTGAATTTTACAGATACATTTCATGAGGTGAGAAGCAAACGGGAGAGAAAGAAAGAGGTACAGTTTCTCTCTCATTGTTATGATGAATCCTTCCTGTTGCCAAATTTTTGTTTGGATTCATGATCACTGTGTGTCCTGCCTGTTGCAGAATCTAATAGTGCCGAAAACACAAGAAAAGGGCAGGAATGGTCGGAGGAACTTCGCTTCAAATTACACTGGTGATTGTGGGTTTTTTTGTTCTCTACTAAATACTCTTTAACCTTATGTAATTTTCCCACGTCCCTAAATTTAAGCTCTTTCTTGATTTTTCAGGTGCTAATAATGGAAGAAGTGCAGCTTTTAGAAGGCAGAGTGGAGCTAATCACAGACTAAGAGGTTCCGGAGCTGCTTCTCCTGCTCCTAGCAGAGCATCAAGCGACAGTTCCATAAAGTAGTATCCCATACATAGCTTTCCTTCTGTGTTTCTTACAGCCCTGTTCGGATATGGGCCTCCTAAAGCGTTATTCCTTTTTTTTTTGGCAGGGAGTGTAACCCTGTAATTCCTCCAAGTAGAGTCAGTAACCCCAAGATTACAGAAGAACACACTCCCTCCAAGTCTGCTTCTTCGTCTGAGGATGTTGCTGAGCTGACGAAGTCTAAAGCAAGTGAAACTGTACCTGTATCAGATTCTGTTGTACAAAACGATACTCAATATACAGTAAATGGAACTTCTATGAGCTCTCAGCAATCAGCCATTTCTGATTGCGGTAGCCAGTCAGATCAAGGTATGGTTACTCTTCATCTCCGTTGCTTTAAGTGCATTATAAATTCTTCTAGATAAGCAGATAATGGTTCAGATTGTTTCCTGAGTTCGATTAGTCTCTTATTTGATTCGACCTTTGGCTTTTTTTTCCTTTCTTGGAACAGTCACTAGGAGTGAGCCTGCAGCCCATAAAGGAAATAATCAATCGCTTCTCAAGTCAGATGTTGGTGAACGGCCCCATGTAACATTCCCTGTCCACCTTCAGGTTGCCAAAACGCTAGAAAATGGTCTGACGTTTGGGAGCTTCGGATCCAATTTTGTGAAAGAGACATCTTGTGACAAGTTTACTTTTGGGCGTGATGACTCCACTATCAAGTCTTCTCGTGGGACAGCATCTTATGGATCTTCAGATAGGTTGGTGAATGATAGCTACTTTGAGTATATCTTTTTTTTTATCAAACTTTGAGTGTATCTTATTAGTGCTACTTGCTTCTATAGTCTCAGATGAGGGAATCTTCATAAACTATATTCTGTAGTGAAACTTCATATGAAATGGGTGTTTCAATACAATGATTTGGTTTTGCAGGAAAGATGTATCAACTTGTTCTCAAGAAAATAAGGATCATGAGATTTCAAATGCAGCACCTGAGACCGAGCTTCAACTTGTAGAAGGATCCGAAGTAGATAAACTGAATGAAGAGTCTTTACCAATCAAAGACGCTCATCAGGTCAGTTATGTTCAAAAGGCCCCACACAATGTCATCATTAGGCCAACCTTTCTTGCTAGAGTATTTGAGTAAACCACTGTCTTTTACATAAATTGTTGATAATTGCAGGCTGCAAATTGTGATGGTCCACCTATCTCCTATCCTGATCAGTCTTCCATAGCAGCCTCGCAACATGCAATGAACCTTTTCAGACAACAATACCCTCTAAACTTTTTCCCTTACGGTCTCTACTATCCACCACCCTTTTATATGCCGCAACCATACGTCCACCAGTTCTTGACCCCAAACGGATTCCAACAACAGTCTCACTTACCGGCTCAAGATAATGTTTCCGTACCTCATGGGGATAAACTCCCTCTCCCTCAGATCAAATCAGGAACCAACATTGGATACTCTCCACCTACCACCTTTCCATCACCATACGACTCATACACAGCTTCTTTTAACCACATTTCATCAGCAGCCACCGTAGACTCTACCAACAAGGAAGAAAAGAAGGAAGACTACATAACTGGACAACTGGTTAGTTTTTTACTCTCTCTCACTCATTGCGTGTTATGCTATACTTTAACATGGTTTCCATGTGTGCAGAGTCTCGCTAACCTGCAGGGCAGTGCCATGTACAACTTATCCCTTCAAGGTCATCATCCATTAGCTTTCCCAACCTTGCAGGCTGGGTTCACAGGAATATACCAACAAACACAACCCACACTTCAGGCTCCATCTCCAATGAACGAACAGCCCATAGGACCCCCGATCGCAACTAATCAGCAACCTCAAGCTGCACCCACGAATATGGACAACAACTACTAGGTCAAGCCGAGTTAACTCTGAAGATACGTATCAGATTGGTAAGAAGAGATATTGGAGTCTTGATTTTTGAAGTGATTTTATGCGTACATACTTAGGAAACATCACCCCCCCAAGAGAAAGTGTGTGACGAGAGAGAAATGGTGTCTTGGTTCTTTTGTAGACGTCCTCTTTGGAAACTGATGATGTCTTGTTCGAATTTTACAAATATAAACAAGTTATCACATTATCTAAGCATGTACATTCATTCTACACCATCACAATGGAATCCCTAAAGTAATTAAAATTGGTATTTCATTTTTCCTGTGCAAGTCAACACATGCATAAACTTAAAAAACTCAATTCCATTAAACTAAGTGGCATTTAAAGAATGTGTTCTACCAAACTAACACCATGATAAAAGGAAAGAAAAAGAGAACACAGAAAGTAAGAAAGTTTCAGGTTTGACACAGTTGATGCACACATTTTCTTCACTTATATAACACATCCCTACCTTAAGAACAACTCCTTGCATCACAAGACTAACCTAAAAAAAATGGAGATCAAAAGATCTACAGAAGAACTTGAAGACAATCATGTAATGCAGATCTCAGGAAGCAATGGCATAGTTCACAACATGGAGTTCATGTCCCAAGCTTACCTCAGAAACCAATACTCCTCCGAAATTGACATCCATGAAGAATTCGTCTCTTCTTATCCTCATGAAGATGCCCCTCTTCCCATCTTCCTCAAGGTCCCTCCATCTCTCTCTTTCTCTCTGTTTCACTCTACAAGACAGACTCATTGGTTCTTAATCTGCAGTTTGAAGATGTGGAGTATAAGGTGAGAAACAACCAAGCTAGCTTGAAGACAATGGTGTCAAAGGTGGTGACACATACTAATTCAGATCCAGATGGGTACAAGCACATTTTGAAAGGTATAACAGGGAGCACAGGTCCAGGAGAAATCCTTGCACTAATGGGTCCTTCTGGTAGCGGAAAAACCACTCTCTTGAAGATAATGGGAGGAAGACTGACAGATAATGTCAAAGGGAAAGTTACCTACAATGACATTCCTTACAGTCCCTCTGTTAAGAGGAGGTTAGATACCTGAGACAAGCATGCAAAGTTACATAGTTTCTCAATATACGCTCATCTTTTTATCATTCCTATAGAATTGGATTTGTTACACAAGACGATGTTCTGCTGCCACAACTTACTGTGGAAGAGACATTAGCATTCGCTGCGTTCTTGAGACTTCCAAGTAACATGAGCAAGGAACAGAAGTACGCTAAAGTGGAGATGATCATCAAAGAGCTTGGCCTTGAAAGGTACATTTTCTTCAAACATGTGCTTGATGAATATACTGATGATAAACTGATTTTTTCTTGAAAAAACACCCTTAAAAGATGTCGTCACACAAGAGTTGGAGGAGGTTTTGTCAAGGGAATATCAGGTGGAGAAAGAAAAAGAACGAGTATAGCGTACGAGATTCTCGTAGATCCTTCCTTGTTGCTTCTGGACGAGCCAACTTCTGGACTTGACTCCACTTCTGCCACCAAACTTCTTCATATTCTGCAAGGAGTAGCTAAGGTAACATCATTTTTATTACCTGCAAACAGATATATAGAAGCATAAAATTCTATATTTTTGTTTTGCAGGCAGGAAGGACTGTCATTACAACAATTCACCAACCATCAAGCAGAATGTTCCACATGTTTGACAAGCTCCTACTGATCTCTGAGGGACACCCTGCCTACTACGGAAAAGCCAGAGAAGCTATGGAGTACTTCTCATCTCTGAGAATCTTACCTGAAATTGCAATGAACCCAGCCGAGTTTTTGTTGGACTTAGCAACCGGACAGGTGTCAGACATTAGTCTCCCTGAAGAAGTATTGGCTACAAAAACCACCCAACCTGATTCTGAGAACGTGATAGTGAAAGTAAGGATGAAGAAAAAGTCATAAGAAATTATATAACATTGGGTATTTAATGAGAACTAATCCTTGTGTTGTAACTTGCAGTACCTGCAACTAAGGTACAAGACAGACTTGGAGCCAAAAGAGAAGGAAGAAAACCATAGAAATACAAAGGCTCCAGAGCATCTTCAAATAGCCATTCAAGTGAAGAAGGACTGGACGCTTTCATGGTTGGATCAGTTCATGATTATATTCAGAAGAACATTCAGAGAGAGGCGTAGAGATTACTTTGATTTGCTAAGGCTAGTTCAATCTCTCGGTGTGGCAGTTGTGTTGGGTCTCCTCTGGTGGAAATCAAAGACAGACACAGAAGCACACCTTAGGGACCAAGTAATGAAATTTACATAAACGTTTGTGTTTCTAACAAAATGATTATCTGGTAAGCTTGTACTGCAGGTTGGTTTGATGTTTTATATCTGCATCTTCTGGACATCTTCATCGCTCTTTGGAGCAGTTTATGTGTTCCCCTTCGAGAAGATATACCTGGTGAAAGAAAGAAAAGCAGACATGTACAGACTAAGCGTGTACTACGTATGCAGCACACTATGTGATATGGTGGCACACGTTTTGTACCCTACATTCTTTATGATCATTGTCTACTTCATGGCTGGGTTCAGTAGGACAGTCCCCTGCTTCGTTTTCACCGTGTTGACTATACTACTTATAGCCATTACTAGCCAAGTAAGCACAGAAAAGCTTGAGAACTTCTCTTTGTTTTCGAGACTGAAACATATGTTTCATTCCAATGTGACTGCAGGGTGCAGGAGAGTTCTTAGGAGCTTCGGTGTTGAGCATTAAGAGGGCTGGTATGATCGCCTCTTTGGTACTAATGATGTTTCTTCTAACAGGAGGTTACTATGTTCAGGTTGGATGGATCACTCTTTGTAATGAATCATAATTACATGCTGTTTTGGAAATCTAACTGCTTGAGTGCACCTTGCAGCACATACCAAAGTTCATGCAGTGGCTGAAGTACTTGTCCTTCATGCACTACGGCTTCAGGCTGCTTTTGAAAGTTCAGTACTCAGGGGACCAAGTTTTTGATTGTGCTAGCAAAGGCGGCTGCAGGACACTGCAGAGCTCATCGTCCTTCGACACAGTCAACTTGAATGGTGGTCTAGAAGAACTGTGGATTCTGCTTGGCATGGCATTTGGTTACCGCCTCTGCACATACTTCTGCCTTCGCAAGAAAATCAGCATTTGCCATCTTTGATAAGAATATGTGAACTGCAGAGACCAAAAATATATGTAACACACAGATCATAGATTACTCCATCAAGCTAATTTCAGTTTTGTAAGTGTCAATAGTGTCAGTCAGTGATGAATAAGAGCTTAGTAGAAATCTGAGAAATAGTATTAGAGCCAAGTGCACAAGCTTTTTATATAAACCATAAAATAACCGTTGGTTGGCTTCAGCATTAGTACAAGAGACATCATAAAATCCAAAGAGAATACAAAGCCTTTGTTCATTCATCTCATACAGAGAAGTAAGAAAGAACACTCGTGTTCAATCACTTCATGTATCTGTGTAGGAACTTCCTGTGGAAGTCATTCCTGATTGTATCATTGATGAAGCGCTTAGGTGCTTTCATTTCTCCACGTGCCTGATTCTTAAACACCACATCATCATCCCACCTGAAATGTGGATAAAGTGTTATATATCTGCCCCCAACAATTCAGATAATCCTGAGAGTCGAGAAGAAACAAGACTTAAAAAAGATGCTAACCTTTTTTTGACACTAAACGAAGTTGGAGTGGTGTTAAGCAGTGGGTTTCCTTTGAGAAGCTCCTCTTCTTTGGCGTTTAGCTCTTCCATCTGCTGCTGCTTTTCCTGAAAAAGTGTAGGTAATACATATTAAGATACAGGTTTCTTGTTTCAATGTGTTAAGAAAAAAACTATCCTAGTCATTTTGTTATAGTAATCTGAGTAAAATAATCTCACAGAAAAGAACACATACCTTCCTGAGCCTCTCCTCCACTCTTTCTTTCTTTATCTGGTCGAGTTCAGCCATAAGAGCTTCTGTGTCATCCTCATCATCGTCACTTTCTTCATCACTAACAAAGATAAACAGTTGGTAAGAAACATGAAGGAAATTATGACTCTCAATAAAAATAAGTCATCAATAACTCTCGAAAAAGGATAACAACGAGTTAAACATTTTCACTAAAATTTAGCACAGAATCAATTTCATATTCCCAAACCATGGCTCGGATGAAAAGCATTGACGTCCAGATCGGCCTCCTTATAACCCCTAGCCTTAATACTCTTAGCCAAATCTAAAGCGCACAAAAAAAAAAAAGAACTGGAATAGGAAGACAAGAATGGAAGAAAAGTTACCTATCATCATCATCACTTTTGATATCAACATCAGAATCATCAGCATCTACACTGCGAGGAACAATCCGGTCTTCAGGGTCCCTTTTAGAGCCTAAAAGCAGGATATCAAAGTAAGAAAGAAAACATACGATCAAACTACACATATTTTGTAACATATATAATCAGTTTTTTTAAGAAAGGGACTTTCACTAACCTTCAAGTAATAGCTGATTTCCTCTCCTGCGGTCTCTATCATCTAATGACAAAAAAAAATACCCCTCATTAGTGACAGTCACTGACAGATAAAGGAAGAAGCTTAACAAAAATCATAGCGAAAAAAAGGCTTGAAAATTTAATCGTGTCTCACTAACCACTGTAAGAAGATTTGTCTTTGGAAGAGAAGTGCCTCCTCTCACGCTCTTCAAGCTCATCACGAAGATTCTTCTTCTCCACTTCCTCTTGCGTGTGTTGCCCTTCCCTCCTGCCCAACCAAAAAAAACAAGAAAAGCAAGACGAGTTAACGATACATACATCTCATAAACAGCGAGACAGACAAACGCGAATAGATATCAGTATCTTTCAAATCTCAAAGCACAACTAAACCCTAAAAGATCGAATCTTTCTCAGATACTATATTGCAATAAGCCCTAGAATCTCATCAATCAAAGATGAATTCGATTAGGATTCAGATGTTATCGGATTGAAATCGAAGATAAAGGAACCAGTTTTGATTAACCTAACCTTGGCTTCAAGGTTGTATGAGCTGCGACATCACGAGATGAATATTTCTGAGAGGCGCCGAAGATTCGAGCACCACCCTGCTCGTTACCTCCCTTGGCCGGTGCCCAAGTTGGCCTAGCTGCAGTCGTCATCTTCGGATAATAACCCTAATTCCCAAATCACAGAGATGATCAACCAAAATCGATCGAGATAGAGAGAGCGAGAGAGAGGAGAAGAAGTCAAAGATGTCGATTAATCGATTTTAGAGAGATATAATTGAAACCCGAACCGACTCAAGAGAAACCGACCCCGAACCGTTATAAACCGATCCGAACCGAAACAAAACACAAGCGGGAATTGAATGTGGGTTCAAAGCTCTAAGATTCGGGTCCGATAAACGGATCCGAAGACCCGAATGCCCGGACTTTGAAAACAAATGTTACGGCCGAAAAGACGTTTTTGCCATACAGTTAAGATCAAGTATAACCCTCTTTCTGAGTCGGAAGGTTTAGTCCTAAAAGTACGATAATGTTCAAAACTACAGGTTTTGGGCTTAAAACTCCCACCAAGTAAACCAGTTCGATAAAGGAGGAGGAGAATCCATGGCGCAATTGCTCTCGTTTCGCGTTTATCTCTCTTCCGAAACGCAGAAAGCTTCTTCAGATTCGTTCAAGCGAACAACCCCAAAGACTCGCAAACCGTTTACGCCTGGTCATAGAGGTAAAACCTTGTTCTATCTTGTTTCCTACACTTGTGTTCAATCTCTATGCTTTACTCGAATTATCTCTTAACATCCAGGTCCGGTGGCTCCAGTAAGGAAACCCCAGAATCTGAATTTGGAGGTTTCTCCACATAGAGCTGGTAAAAGACTAATCCTTTTCATTTAGTTTGAATTATAATTGTCACGTTTAGCGAGTAGTTAGTAGTAAAGTAGAGTATGGTCTTATAGAGAGTCTTTGTGCAACTATATCTTATTAAAGGTTTCTGTTTTGTGCAAACAGTATCTGCAGTCAGATTGATGAGAATTGAGTTTGGTGGTGCGTTTGCTGATCTTTTGAATGAGAAAGGCAAAGGGTCTGGGAGCAATGAGATGAGTTATGTTGAAAGAACTATCGGTTTTCGAACACGCGATTTGGATGACCGGGATCTTAGACTGGTTTGTGTTTTCACCACCATTCATTCAGTATAAAACTCGAATTACAATTTGGAGAAAACTGTGGTTTACTAGGTAACTGATGTTGTTGGAGGAACAATACGTTGGAGGAGGTATCTTGATCATCTCATTGGTTCCCTTTGCCACAACGAAAGGACATTTCGAAATATGGAGCCTCTTCTGTTGCAGGTTTACATTCCCTTTGTTGCAGTCTTCCAGCTATATGGTCAAGCTTAGTCTATAACCTTGTTCTCTGTTGCAGATTCTCCGCATTGGTTTCTATGAGATCATTAAGCTTGATATGCCCGCATACGCTGTTGTAGATGAGGTATACAAGTAAACCCATCTTTTCTTTTTATGCTTAGTGAGTTCATGGCTTTCATCTGATAGTCTTTGTTGTTTTCTCGTCTCATTTTACAGAACGTAAGGCTTGCAAAGATTGCCCTTAGACCAGGTGCTGGAGATCTTGTCAATGGGATTCTTCGTAAGCTTGTCTCTCTTAAGGTTTCTCTTTCTTATCCTTTTTTCAAACTGTTCTCTTGATTTAATACAGAAGAAAAGCTTAATAATGAATCCTGACGTAGGTGTCTGCAGGAAAAAGATGCCCTTCCTTTACCTAAAGTAGAAGGGGATGATCGTGCACAAGCACGCGCACTTGCTACACTTCATTCACACCCCGTTGTAAGTGTTCCTACAGCTACAAACCTCATCTTTTCTAATATGATGCTAGAGCTCTTTGATTGTGTGTTAGTGGGAACGTTGAACTTTTGAGGCTTTTCTAGATTACTTGAGGCCTCGTTCTTGTTTGATGAAAGAAAATACGTTTTTTATTCCATTCCTTTTACCAGTGGATGGTTAGGCGATGGGTAAAATATCATGGGTTGGATGAAGCCACTAAGCTGATGATATGGAACAACACTGATCCTGGATTCAGCTTAAGGTTTTATCTCCAGAATTTTATTTTGCTTTCACAGAAAGAAAGAAAGGTTATCAACTGTCACGCATATAAATTGTCTTTCTGATTATATCAGGGCCAATACAGGAAGGGGCATTACAAGATCAGACCTTGTGGAGCGTCTAAACTCTTTAAAGGTATATATAGTCTTTATGTTAATGTGTAAACACTAAACAGGCACATGATTGTCTGTTTTAAAAATACTTAGTTTCTTATTTCAGTTATGCTTTTCCTTTGCTGCAGGTTCCACACGAACTATCCTTACACTTGGAGGAGTTTGTCCGCATCAAAACAGGATTGCAGGTGTTTTTTAATGGCACCGTTAATTGTTAATAGCATTCTATAAGTTTCAGTTAAAAGTTGATCATCGACATTTTCTTTACAGATGGTTGTGCAAGCTGGCTTACTCAAAGAAGGCATATGTTCTGTTCAGGATGAGAGTGCAGGTTAGTTTTGCTTTCAAGACTGCCTTTGTGATGAAACAGATATAAGTTTGTCAAAGCATTCTTTTGATCTCTAAATATCTTCCCACATCTGGTACTACAGGACTAGTAGTCTCAGTGGTGAAACCTCAGCCAGGAGATAGGATACTGGACGCATGTGCTGCTCCTGGAGGGAAGACCCTTTTCATGGCATCTTGCTTGAAACGCCAAGGTAGTAATATTACAAAAGGCTAATAATCTTTGCCTTTTACTGTACATCCATCTGTGTTGAGTATTTTCTGTGCTCTGCTTGACTGATTCTGTTACAGGTATGATATATGCTATGGATGTGAATGAAGGACGGCTAAGAATTCTTGGGGAGACAGCAAAGTCACACCAAGTTGCTGGACTTATCACAACCATTCATTCCGATCTGCGTGTCTTCGCTGTGAGTTAATACTTAATACTGTTTCAGTAAGTGAGCTTTACAAGTGTGTAAGCTACTCACATTACTTGCTTCCATCTCAAACGTGGTATAGGAAACCAAAGATGTACAGTATGATAAAGTGTTGCTTGATGCCCCGTGCTCTGGACTCGGTGTCCTCTCCAAGGTTGTTAACATGAGCAATTCTTATCAAACTGCTTTCTCATTAGTTGAATAGCTTAACATGTTCCCTCTTTCTGTGTGTTTGTAGAGAGCGGACTTGCGCTGGAACCGTAAACTAGAGGACATGGATGAACTTACGAATCTACAGGATGAGCTTCTTGATTCTGCCTCCAAGTATGCACACACCATGTAGATAGATTTTAATTGGTCAGTCTAGAAAAGCTAATACGAGATCTAACTAATACTTTTCTGTGTCTTAAATTAAAATCTCAAAGACTGGTGAAGCCTGGTGGGTTCTTGATATACAGTACTTGCTCTATAGACCCGGAAGAAAATCAAGGAAGGGTCGAAGCGTTTCTCTTAAGACATCCTGTAAGAATCTTTATAGTAGTCTGTTTGTTAATTAGTTTAAAAGTCAATACTAACAAATTGTCTCTCTGCTTGCATCCATAGGAGTTCTCTGTAGATCCAGTAGACAGATTAGTACCATCAAGTTTTGTAACGTCGCAAGGCTTCTTCTTATCCAACCCAGTGAAACACTCCTTGGATGGAGCGTTTGCAGCTCGTCTGGTTCGAGCCTTATGATGTAAAAGTCAAAAGCTTCTCAAGAGAGAGAGTGACTTAGGGTTCCATTCGTTTCTCCGATGAGGCCGAGGGAGGTACGGAAACACCTTTTTGTTTAGGGATCCATGCATAGAGTTGAATGTTATGAAAGATCTTGTAATTTGTAAACTTTGTAGAAATGCTGAACTAGATGATTGTACGTTGGTATGTAAACATATCGCTGTTATGAACAATGTAGAGAAAATGCATTGTCGTTTAAACGACCTAAAACGGCGTGTAGTGCAGTTGCTAAAAGTATACGTTCTGGGCTCCGTATAAGCCCACTATAATAGTTTAGTCGGCCTTATAAAGCCGATAATAACCAATCATGCCAAACGGACAAGACTGTATATTGAAACGAAATGTCATTATATTCTCTCGTACGATTTACTATTTATGTTTAGAAAAATGTCAGACTCTTTGACTTTTCGTGGCATTTTCATCATTTTGTTTTAAATAAACTGTATCATAAAAGAAACTAAACCAATATCTTTAAGGAAAAACAAAAAATTTTGAAATTACTAAATATAATAAATTTATGCAGTATTTATTTAAAATAAAACGAATTGATATTCTAACAAATTCAATAACATCTGACTATTTTCCTATAGCAATAAAATAAATAAATAAAAATCAACTTGACGTTTTCCTTGTCAGCAGGAGAATCTTTCCTATTTCTATACATCTGCTTACCTCTCTCTCTCTCGCTCTCTCTTTCATAACTATCTCTCTCTTGTGGTAAGCAAAAACAAAAGTGACAGATCTTTGATGGAGTTCCGAGAGAAGCTCGTAAAGTTCAAGTTCCACATCGTCTTCGCCTTGGTTTTGTCTCTCCTCGCCGTCGCTCTCGTTACTTATTCTCCAGGTTTCCTCACCGTTTTGTCTTACTTCTGGCCCCTATTTCTCTCCACCGCTCTATTTCTCGCCGCCGTTTTCTTCTTCGCCCGGACCTCCGACCATCCGGCGTCATCTACCGTCTCCAGCGATGGCTCCGACATAAAACTGGCGGCAGAAGGTATCCTTGACTATGTCGTAGGCGGACAACATGAAGACACTCTCCTTGATAGCTTCACTAAACTGGACCAGTATAAGATTTCTTAAGTATTTTCGTTAGTGTGTATGATTAATAATAATAGAGAATATTTATGAATGTAATAGTAGTTAACCTGGAATAAGAATAAATCTTGCTTTATGCTGTTTTGTGAGTCCTTCAGTGTATGACTAATTGCTTATAATATGGTTACTGCTTTCTAGGCTCGAAGCTTTTTTTTTTTATCTCTAGGTTCTAACCCTTATTTTTTACGTTACATTGCATAGTTATGATTTACTTAAAAAATTCCTAGAAATATACAACCACCGACGCAACATATTGTTCATTTGTTTACTAGTTTAACGTAAGAAACCCCAATTTATATGTTACGTACCAATTGGTGTATTTTAGTGTGAAAATACAGGATATGCCTCTATTATATTTAGTTCACTGATAAAGTATAAAGAGAAATTAGGGTGTATAAATGTTGTATTCTTTAGGCTATAAAAGGTGATCTATGAGAGAGGCGAAAAGATTTAATAATTGTATAGCATAGATTCATGCTATCTTTTTGGTACTTTCTTCACGAGCCCGAGCATATAACTCATGAATAAATCTCGACCACTGAATCTAAATCATCCATATCTATTTAATTAACGAAAGTGCTTCAACGGTCAGCAGATGATGACGTCAGTGAGGCCAAAAACGCTACGTAGTTCGCCCACGCGTTTTATAAAGCGTTTTATAAACGGCTTGTTGTCGGTTAGTGTTGGGCGTAAAAATGTAATAATAAAGCAGCACGCATGTTTTGGTTTTAAGCTTATAACGGCAAGCAGTTCGTACACCTTCCCCTTCTCGTTTAAAACTCCTTGCCGATTGCTTTCTCTCAGTTCTGTAAAAGAACACGAAGGAGATGGAGGGAAATTTTCAAATTTCAGATACAACCAATTTGCTTCGAAAGATCAAAGGTAAACAGAGATCTCAAATTACGAACCCTAATTTACGAATCGTACGATTAGTCCTCATCTAGGTTGAATGATTTCGTTTTTTTCAATCACTATGATTCGAGTTTTGAACCAGAGTTTACTCGATCGATCGTCGAAGATCTAGCCGAGGGAAAATCTCCAGAAATTTCCATCAATCGATTCAGAAACTATTGCAATGATCCAGAAGCAGATTGGTTCTTCTCTCTCTCTCTCTCTCGATTTTCGATCGTTAAGTGCTTGGCCTCGGATCGAGCGATTCCAGAACTAATAATCTGAACTGATACCTCATAAGTTGCTTCTGATGTCTACAGCTCTTGCAGCTCCGATGAACCGAAAGGTAGGGAGATTCTCACACTTAGGAAGAGATCCCAAACCTATAGAATCGGTGAGTTAACTCAGGTTCAGAGTCATATCTTTCTTGAAGTAACTAGTATCACAATTTTCTTGTGATGTTTTTTTTACCGTCAGATATGTTGCTGAGAGTATTGTTGATAGTTCAACAACTTCTTCAAGAAAATAGACATGGATCCAAAAGAGATATCTACTACATGCATCCATCAGCATTCAAAGGTAAATTTGGAAATGCATAATTGCTACTTTAATTATCAGTGTCTCTGAATATGACCCTGCATCACTATTGTTGTGTTCTTGGACTTCCAGTAACGCTTTTTTTATCTGCTTCACAGCACAATCAGTTGTAGACCGCGCAATTGCTGATATATGCATCATTTTTCGGTGTAGTCGGTACAACTTGAATGTGGTTAGTACTTTGAAATATTTCTCACCTTCAATTTGAGTATCAGTATGTGATTACTCTGTGATTCATTGGTATTTTTTGCAGGTGTCTGTTGGAAATGGGTGGGTACTTTTGACAGGGATTACAGTGCTGAGGCATGTTCTTATTTTGTGATCCACCTTGTGTTGTAGGTTGGTGATGGGCTGGTTGAAGTTTAAGGAAGCTGGAAGGAAGTTTGATTGTTTAAGCAGCCTGAATACTGTAAGATTGGAACGTAAGATTTACTTTTAATTTTGGCAACGGGAAGTATGACTCTGCAAATGATTTTATTTTACAGGGATTTCCCGTCCCTGTTCTTGTAGAGGAAGTCGAAGGTATGATATGTTAGTGAAGAATTTTTCTGTCCATCTGTTCTAGTGGCTGCTGATGTGGTCTTTTATAAGTTCTGAGGTCTGTGGTCAAAGTCACATAGATAGCTGCATTTTTGTAACTAATACACAATGATCTTGAGCGAGGTTTTATACTCTCTAGGGAATCCGTATCCTTATATAAGATGGCAATATTGTGATCAGGACTGATAATGGGATGTCACCTTCCTGCTTGCAGATGTTGTTAGTTTGGCAGAATACATACTGGTGGTGGAAAAAGAAACAGGTAAACCGCCTACCTTTTATATAGTAACCGGAAGATGTTTTCCTTTCTTCATGTCTTACCAACTAATCACATACTTGATCCATGTTTCATAGTATTCCAGCGTTTAGCAAATGACATGTTTTGCAAGACAAACCGCTGCATCGTTATCACAGTAAGCACTGCAGTTTATTCATTCTTTACTGCTTTCAGTTTTGTCTAGTTTTCCTTTCTTTCTGGTCCGTTTTTATTTCACATCAAAGGTGTGGTTATCTTTTGGCAGGAAAGAGGCTATCCTGATGTCTCTACAAGACGGTACATACCTTTATTCAAGGTTCTTGGAATACTATTGTATAATCAGACATTCTCCTCTATTGACGACTGTACCATCGATGTTATTCTCACCAGGTTCTTGCGACTCTTGATGGAGAAGTTACAGTTACCTGTGCATTGTCTAGTCGACTGTGATCCATATGGCTTTGAGATCCTAGCCACATACCGCTTTGGCTCCATGGTTAGATTCGGTTTTATTTCATACACTGTGTTGTCTTGCTGAATGGTTTTGACCCATTTTAAACTGATCATTGTTTTACCTTTTTGTCTTTCTGTAAGCAAATGGCATATGATATAGAATCATTACGAGCACCAGAAATGAAATGGTTGGGAGCTTTCCCTTCAGACTCTGAGACATACGGTGTTCCCCAACAGTGTCTCTTGCCCTTGACAGAAGAAGGTAGGATCATCAAGCATTTGTGTTTTTTTCTCCTTTTCACTGCTTCCTTCTCTGAGACTTGGCAATTATCACTCACAGATAAGAAAAGAACTGAAGCAATGTTGCTTAGATGCTACCTGAAGCGTGAAATGCCACAATGGAGGTATCAACAAACTTCACTTCCATGTCTTTTTGTATTCACATGTCATCCAAAGGCACGAAACTAACACGACTTGGTTTTTAAAGGTTAGAACTCGAAACGATGCTGAAGAGAGGAGTGAAGTTTGAGATCGAAGCACTCTCAGTCCACTCACTGTCGTTCTTGTCAGAGGTTTATATTCCTTCTAAGATTCGTAGTGAGGTAAGTTTCCATTGAGTTTTATACGAGTCTCCAACAGAGGTCCATCGTCTTGTATCTATCAGTATTACCAAATGAATTATGAAACTAATTAATAATGTAGAGATTATTATAATTCTCAATTACGAATAATACAAAGACTAAAGCAATAAAAGTGTTGTATATTACAAAACTACCACTTACGGTTCATTTTCATTCTAAAGTCGCAAACCTAATTTAAAGAAAGCCGTTCCCCTGAAACCCTTAAAACCTTGTGACATTCCGACCTAACAAAAGACAAATCCTTTCACACACCAACAAAGAACGATGTCGTCTCTCTCTCGCCTCCTCCTCCGTGGCACCAACACCTTCAGCACCCTCACATGCGGCCGCTTTTTCTCCGCCGCTACCGCTGCTGCAGCCGCAACCTCGCAACGAACACCGTCCCTCATCACCCTCGTGAACGACGAACAAGACCCAAAGTACATCACGGAGAAGTTCAAAAAGGCTTCCGAAACGGAGTGGTTCCGTAAGAACATAGCCGTCTATGAGAGAACCGTCCGCCGCCTCGCCGCCGCCAAGAAGTTCGAGTGGATCGAGGAGATCCTTGAGGAGCAGAACAAGTACCACAACATGTCGAAGGAAGGATTCGTGACCAGGATCATTAACCTCTACGGACGAGCTGGTATGTTTGAGCATGCACAGAAGGTGTTCGACGCAATGCCTGAAAGAAACTGCAAGAGGTCAGTGTTGTCTTTCAACGCTTTGCTGAATGCGTGTGTGAACTCCAAGAAGTTCGATTTGGTCGAAGGTATTTTCAAGGAGTTGCCAGGTAAACTCTCGATCCAGCCAGATATTGCGTCTTACAATACTCTGATCAAGGGGTTGTGTGGAAAGGGTTCCTTGTCGGAAGCTATTGCTTTGGTTGATGAGATTGAGAGCAAAGGTTTGAAACCTGATCATTTCACGTACAACTTGCTTTTACATGAGACGTATACAAAAGGGCACTTTGAGCAGGGAGAAGAGATATGGGGTAGAATGGTGGAGAAGAATGTTGCGAGAGACATACGTAGTTACAATGCTCGGTTGTTAGGATTAGCCTTGGAGTTGAAATCAGAAGAGATGGTTAGTCTCTTTGACGAGCTTAAGAGTAATGGGATTAAACCTGATGTGTTCACATTCACTGCCATGGTTAGAGGATGTGCCGGCGCAGGAAAAGTGGATGAAGCCAAAACGTGGTACAAGGAGTTGGAGAAGAACGGTTTTCGCCCAATGAAATTGCTATTTTCCTCGTTGCTCCCTGCAATGTGTAAGGCTGGCGATTTGGAGTCTGCTGTTGAGCTCTGCAAGGAGATATTTACTAAGCGTCTGCTTGTCGATGGGGCCATCATGCAAGAGGTAGTTGATGAGTTGGTGAAAGGGTCAAAGAAAGTAGAAGCTGAGGAGATCGTTGAACTCGCTAAGAAGAATGATTATTTACAGTTCAAGCTACATCTCGCTTCCGAAGAGTAGTTCATTAGCAAAACTCTCTAGTCTATGTTTCCTCTCTTAAGTGTCTTGTTGCTGCACACTGTGACACCAGTGTTGAATAACCAAACTACATTTGCGTTTGTGTGCCTTCTCTGAATTTAAGAACTAAGACTCGTTCCATTTTTTTGGTATGTCACAAAAACGTTTTGCAATTAATTATTTCACTAATAAAATGGCATGTAGTGGAGCTTTCTTTCCTCTCTTTGTTAACAGCATGCAGTTGGTGTTTGCACATCTACAACAGCACACAATCGCTGATTGTACACCCCAAACGCTGCGTAGTCGAGAGAGAGAGTCCTTCCGAAGAGTAGTTCATTAGCAAAGTTCTCTAGTCTATGTTTCCTCTCTTAAGTGTCTTGTTGTTGCGCACTGTGAGACCAGTGTTCGCATAACCAAAGTACCTTTGTGTTTGTTAATGCCACAAAACGATATGCAGTTAATGATTTTACAAATAAGATGTCATGCAGTCGAGAATTTTTGTGTGCTTTTCCTTTTTTTGTTAACGGCATGCAGTTGGTGACTGCAATATAAAAGCAGCAGCACAAAACCGAAGCTTTAAATGAAAAACGCTGCGTAGTCGAGAGAGAGGACCTTTACATAGCAAAACGGCACGCTATTCTATGTTGTCTTGACCTAGCCCACTCGTCTCTGTTCCAAAACCCAAAACCCTCACAGCTCACATTTCTACCAGCAGGAAGAGCAATGAGCAAAGTGGGCTCCTCGCTGTACACTCGCCTCCATGGAATCTTCAAAGAATCTACCGTCAAGACCACCACAAAACCCAGAACCCAAACCAAATCCAAAAAGTTCGTTAGCAAATCGAAGAAACCCACAGCTTCCTCCGCCTCCGTCGCCGGAGTAGGAGACGCAGTGACGTCTTCTAACGACGCAAAGTCAACGAAAGATTCGAAATTGACGAAGAAAGTAGAGAAATTCAAGAGATCCTGCGAGTCGGAGACCTTCCGTCAAGTCCACGGCCTCTACAGCGCCTTCATCCGCCGTCTCAGGGAGGCGAACAAGTTCTCGATCATCGACGAGGTTCTCCAGCACCAGAAGAAGTACGACGACATAAAGTCGGAAGATTTCGTCATCCGCATGATGCTTCTCTACGGATACTCGGGGATGGCCGATCACGCCCACAAGCTGTTCGACGAAATGCCTGAGCTGAACTGCGAAAGGACCATCAAGTCTTTCAACGCGCTTTTATCGGCTTATGTTAATTCGAAGAAGGTCGACGAGGCCATGAAGGTGTTCAAGGAGTTGCCGGAGAAGCTGGGCATCACTCCTGATCTTGTTACTTACAACACAATGATCAAAGCCCTTTGTCGTAAAGGTTCGATGGAAGATATATTGTCGATCTTGGAGGAGGTTGAGAGGAACGGGCTTGAGCCTGATATGATCACTTTCAATACGTTGTTGGAGGAGTTTTATAGGAGGGATTTGTTTGCTGAGGGAGATAGGATTTGGGATCTGATGAAGTCCAAGGGTCTTGCTCCTAATATTAGGAGTTATAACTCGAGAGTGAGAGGTTTGACTCGGAACAAGAAGTTTGCGGATGCGGTTGAGCTCACTGGTGTTATGAGAGCTGAAGGGGTCTCTCCTGATGTTCATACGTACAACGCTTTCATCACTGGTTACCGCGGTGATAACAACCTCGAGGAGGCTTTGAAATGGTACGATGAGATGAAGGAGGTAGGTTTGGTTCCTGATACTGTGACTTACTGTTTGTTGATCCCTCTCGTTTGTAAGAAAGGGGAGCTTGACAGAGCGGTTGAGATGTCGGAAGAAGCTATCAGACATAAGGTTCTGTCTCGACCCAATATGTACAAGCCAGTGATCGATGGTTTGGTGGGTGAAGGCAAGACTGATAAAGCGATGCAGCTAGTTAAGGATGGTAAGTTACAGAGTTACTTTCGCTACCTACCAGGCGTGTCCACTGGTAAGAAGGATACCGCTACCGTTCCTGTCTCTTCAAGTCCGGTCGAAGCTAGCGTGGGGGACGAGTAAGAATGGTTGATTTAGCAACTGCTTTAACGATTGCGTTATAATGATGCTCTCTGTTATTGTATCAGTCGTTTAGATTTGTTAAACAGTTGACTCCACTTGCAAGGACACAAGGTTATATTTGTGTCTCTTGTGTTTTTTTTTTTCACTTTATAATTTTGGAATTTTGCTTTTCTCTATAAGTTCTTCATTTTAAGGAATAAAGTTTCAGACAAACATATTAGAGAAAATGACCAAAATAGACCCAAATCAAGTTTTTGTTCCCAAACTACCACTCAAGTTCCAAAATCACAAAAATAAGATTCATTAAATGTGTCATTTACCCTTATACCCCATCCTTTGAGTAATTAAAAAAAAGGTTCATGTCGTCGTTATTTTCTCCCCAAACTCTATCGTCTTCCCCATCGTCTGCTTATCAGTAATGTCACGCGCCGTCATCACCACCGCGAATTCGATCCACAATCCGGGAAAAATCTCGATACAGATCGGAGACTCGCACCCCGTCCTCGCCTTCGCCACAAGCCAGCTCGTCTCCAAGCTATCGAACTCGAATCTTCCGGTGGTTCTCCTTGACGAGAACTGCGAGATATTCAGGAGCTTGGAGGCTATGATGGAGACCAAACCGAGCGAGTCACGAGCCATCAAAGATACAGAAACTTTTGTTTTATCTTGGCTCATAACTTAATGCGGCCGGTGATGATTTTTTTTGAGGAATTCAGGTTAGTGTGTGATGACTTGCATATATATCCATGGGATTATTTCTACGAGCTTGGGAGCATTAAGTTTGGTCTCACGAGAAACAATATCAAGACTCTCCAAAAGCATCATCTCAGCCGTGGACCTCCTCCGAGAAGGTTCGGGTCCATCAAATAGTTACAGTAGGCCGAACAGTAGTACCATCCGGTTACGTAGCATGATGCCTGGTAGCCCTCTTTGGTGAACCGAGATTGTTTAAGTGGCTACAACATGAATGGAATTGCAGAGGTCGTTCCATCACCTTGTTGTTTGATTTCATAGGAAGCTTTGGCATGTTCTTGTGTGGTGTGATAGCATTATCTTGGAAATGTCTCAGATACTTTTGGCCCTGGAAAGAATTGAACATGATCAAGAGCTTACAAATGAGGTAATTATCAGCCAGCTTGGTCTTCTGATATGATAAGTTTGTCTCAGTATAGTGTTTCTGATGTTTCTACTTCTTTTTCCCACAGCAACTGGCTTCTTTAGAGATGAATATATTCTCATCTGATATGATCAGATTCTACGACCAGCATAGCGATATGAGACTTGACATTGATAACATGTCATATGAGGTCAGTCTTGCATTTTCTGTAACACATTGCTCCCTTTGGGTAGTATTCACCATTTGTAGTTTAACAGTCGAAACTATATCAAGACTCTCTAAAGGCATCATCTCAGCTTTGTTTCTCATGAGTTGAGTTTTTTTTTTTGTCTGGCTATTACCGAAACTGGAACCAAGTTTGATGAGATTGATTTGTTAAGCGGGGAGGAGTTCACAGAGTATGATGAGAAGGGCGAGTGCCCTGTTATGATATCAAACTTCCGTGCAAGCTTCACCACCGTCATCAAGTAAAAGACGTCATGATGCCATTGTCCTTTTTTTTCTGATTCTCTACATTCTTTGTATATGTAAAAAAACTCATTTACTCAAGTTCTAATAAAGTTCCCATGTTCTCAAACTCAATTCCTATTCTTGTCATACATCCAACGTTTTAGAAATTGCAAGGAGAACATATATAATAAGCAAACCTTGTATACGTTAACTTGAGTTTCTACAAGCATTTGTACAAATGATATAATAAGCAAATACATTAATTCTATTAGGTGATTTCTATAGCCAATGAATTTTCTAATAGATTTTAATTATGTTTTTTTTTAAGATTAAGTTCCAATTCAGGATAGCCATCCTGAACAAGAATTGTCTAAGATTTTTTACACGCTTTTGATTCTTTTTAAAAACAGACTTATGCAAGAAAACACACTTATTTTAGTTTTCTGGAAACTCATCCTGAAAGTGCCAAAAGCTATCCTATATAACATATGTGTTTTATAAAGATACCACATTTAACACTTTCTTGATAGAATTATTGAAAATGTTTGAAGCTATCATATTTTTAATGTTCTCTGTTTGATATATGTTCTCTATTTTGTAGACAAAGAACTATATTTGATGATTTCTATAGCCAATGAATTTTCTAATAGATTTTTATTATGTTTTTTCTTTTTGGGAGATTAAGTTCCAATTCAGGATAGCCGTCCTGAACAAAGATTGTCTAACATTCTTTACGCGCTTTTGATTCTTTTTGAAAACAGTCTTATGCAAGAAAACACACTGATTTTAGTTTTCTGTAAACCAATCCTGAAAGTGCCAAAAGCTATCCTATATAACATATGTGTTTTAAAAAGATACCACATTTAACACTTTCTTGATAGAATTATTGAAAATGCTTCAAGCTATCATATTTTTAATGTTCTATGTTTGATATATGTTCTCTATTTTGTAAACAATGAACTATATTTGATGATTTCTATAGCCAATGAATTTTGTAATAGATTTTAATTATGTTTCTTCTTTTTGGGAGATTAAGTTCCAGTTCAGGATAGCCATCCTGAACAAGAATTGTCTAAGATTTCTTACACGCTTTGATTCTTTTTAAAAACAGACTTATCCAAGAAAACACACTCGTTTTAGTTTTTTGGAAAATCATCCTGAAAGTGCCAAAAGCTATCCTATATAACATATGTGTTTAATAAAGATACCACATTTAACACTTTCTTGATAGAATTATTGAAAATGTTTGAAGCTATCATATTTTTAATGTTCTCTGTTTGATATATGTTCTCTATTTTGTAGACAAAGAACTATATTTGATGATTTCTATAGCCAATGAATTTTCTTATAGATTTTTATTATGTTTTTTCTTTTTGGGAGATTAAATTCCAATTCAGGATAGCCATCCTGAACAAAGATTGTCTAACATTCTTTACGCGCTTTTGATTCTTTTTGAAAACAGACTTATGCAAGAAAACACACTGATTTTAGTTTTCTGCAAACCAATCCTGAAAGTGCCAAAAGCTATCCTATATAACATATGTGTTTTATAAAGATACCACATTTAACACTTTCTTGATAGAATTATTGAAAATGCTTCAAACTATCATATTTTTAATGTTCTATGTTTGATATATGTTCTCTATTTTGTAAACAATGAACTATATTTGATGATTTCTATAGCCAATGAATTTTCTAATAGATTTTGATTATGTTTTTTTTCTTTTTGGGAGATTAAGTTCCAATTCAGGATAGCCATCCTGAACAAGGATTGTCTAAGATTTCTTACACGCTTTGATTCTTTTTAAAAACAGACTTATTCAAGAAAACACACTCGTTTTAGTTTTTTGGAAACTCATCCTGAAAGTGCCAAAAGCTATCGTATATAACATATGTGTTTTATAAAGATACCACATTTAACACTTTCTTGATAGAATTATGGGTCGACGATCTATTTTCCCACGAGAACTATCATATAGCATCAGATCCCCACCAAACTATGACCTCGTGCTAGATCTCCATGAAATAAAAGTTCTAGATGTATTTCTCCCCGAATTGATAGTTTAGAACTTAATTACCCATAAACCAATGATTTTAATTGGTTTACTTATTTTAATTGGTTTATTTTAAACCAAATGATTTTAAATCAATTAAACCAAAAAATTAAATTTTTCATATATATATATATATATATATAGATATATTATTTCCTCTTAAACAAAATAAAGTTTATTTTCAATTTTCTAAATATTATAAGAAATTAACTATATATAGATAAATAAATAATAAAATCATAAACTACAAATTAATCAATAAAACTTATTTAAAAAAAATGAAGTTCTTTATTTGGATAATATGGTTTAATTAATATGTACCATGTAAAAGAATAAAATAAATGTAAATTAAAAGTGCAAAACATGAATTAATTTTTTTATTTTTGTATTTACTTATTAAATTTACTGATATTTTTATTTTATTTATATTTATATAATTTCTTATTTAAATGATGTGAAAATAGTCTACTTATTATAATTAAAATGACATGTTATTGATTCTTGTATATGTTACATATTAAGTAAACTGTAGTATCTAAATAAAGGACTTCAATTTTTAAATAAGTTTTATAGATTAATTTGTAGTATATGATTTTAATTTGGTGGGGATCTGATGCTATATGATAGTTCTCGTGGGGAAATAGATCGTCGACCCTTTATTTATCTATATATAGTTAATTTCTTATAATATTTAGAAAATTGAAAATAAACTTTTATTTTGTTTAAGTGGAAATAATATATCTATATATATATATATATATATATATATATATGAAAAATTTAATTTTTGGTTTAATTGATTTAAAATCATTTTGTTTAAAATAAACCAATTAAAATAAGTAAACCAATTAAAATCATTGGTTTATGGGTAATTAAGTTCTAAACTATCAATTCGGGGAGAAATACATCTAGAACTTTTATTTCGTGGAGATCTAGCACGAGGTCATAGTTTGGTGGAGATCTGATGCTATATGATAGTTCTCGTGGAGAAATAGATCGTCGACCCTAGAATTATTGAAAATGTTTGAAGCTATCATATTTTTAATGTTCTCTGTTTGATATATGTTATCTATTTTGTAGACAAATAACTATATTTGATGATTTCTATAGCCAATGAATTTTCTTATAGATTTTTATTATGTTTTTTCTTTTTGGGAGATTAAGTTCCAATTCAGGATAGTCATCCTGAACAAAGATTGTCAAACATTCTTTACGCGCTTTTGATTCTTTTTGAAAACAGACTTATGCAAGAAAAAACACTCGTTTTAGTTTTCTGGACACCAATCCTGAAAGTGCCAAAAGCTATCCTAACATATGTGTTTTATAAAGATACCATATTTAACACTTTCTTGATAGAATTATTGAAAATGCTTCAAGCTATCATATTTTTAATGTTCTTTGTTTATATGTTCTCTATTTTGTAAACAATAAACTATATTTGATGATTTCTATAGCCAATGAATTTTCTAATAGATTTTGATTATGTTTTTTCTTTTTGGGAGATTAAGTTCCAATTCAGGATAGCCATCCTGAACAAAGATTGTCTATCATTTTTTACACGCTTTTGATTGTTTTGAAAACATGCTTATGCAAGAAAACACACTCATTTTAGTTTTCTGGAAACCAATCATGAATATGCCAAAAGCTATCCTATATAACATATGTGTTTTATAAAGATACTACATTTAACACTTTTTTGGTAGAATTATTGAAAATGCTTCAAGCTATCATATTTTTAATGTTCTCTGTTTGATATATGTTCTTTATTTTGCAGACAGTGAACTATATTTGATGATTCATATAGCCAATGAATTTTCTTATAGATTTTGATTATGTTTTTTCTTTTTAGGAGATTAAGTTCCAATTCATGATAGCCATTTTGAACAAGGATTGTCTAACATTTTTTACGCGGTTTGATTCTTTTTGAAAACAGACTTATGCAAGAAAACACACTCATTTTAGTTTTCTGGAAATCCATCCTGAAAGTGCTAAAAACTATCCTATATAACGTATGCCGGGGACGTCGCCAGTGCGAAGGGCTTATGTGTTTTATAAAGATACCACATTTAACACTTTCTTGATAGAATTATTGAAAATGCTTCAAGCTATCATATTTTTAATGTTCTCTATTTGATTTATGTTCTCTATTTTGTAGACAATGAACTATATTTGATGATTTCTATAGCCAATGAATTTTCTTATAGATTTTTATTATTTTTTGGAAGATCATATTTCATTTTATGATAGCCATCCTGAACAAGAATTATTCAATATTCCTTACATACATAGCTCCGTGTTATATAATTATGCAAGAAAACACTCATTTTATTCTTTTAGACACCCTTCCTAAAGTGCCAAAAGATATCTTATATAACATATGTGTCTTATAATGATATTACATTTAACACTTTCTTGATAGAATTATTAAAAATACTTCAAGCTATCTTATTTTAATGTTCTTTGTTTGATATTTTTCTCTCTGTTTGATAAAATATTCAGGACGAGTTTCCATAAAATTTTTAAAAGTAAGAGACTAGTCTCAGCTACATGTATATTATATTTAGTTTACATATATATTATATTTAGGATGGCAATAAACATATTTAGGAAGGACTTCCAAAAAAATTAATATATAGTTAAAAAATGTTTGGAATCCTAAGAGAAACGAACACAGAACACATCTGACTCTGGATATAGTAAGAATAGTGGTTTTGCCTCTAGATTTCGATGAAATATTATTACAAAAGTACATGTCACATATTTATGATAGCATATAAAATATTCATGATAGGTTTCCGGAATATTTTTTTTGAAAATAAGAGACTAGTCTCAAGTACATATAAATTTTATCTAAGACAGCACCTACGTCAGTCAGATTCGCTTGAGACTGTGCTAACAGTGCTCTGGCCTGTCCACTCAGATAGAGCTGATTGTATCTCGCCTCCATCACCTGCCAAAGTTGTAAAAATTAGCATGGGACCATATAATCCTGGTTCAAAGACATAGATTTTGGTTTCTTACTCATCTCATTGAGTTCAAGCACTTTGAAGCTAGCTCCTAGCTGTGTCAACAGGTTTCACCCTCTGACAATAACCATAGTAAGTTTTGCTGCAAAAAAAGATGGAAAAGACTCAAGCTTTTAATCAACCAAAGACACCAGAGATCCAGACATAATAATACAAAATCTATCACAGGAACATCACATATACGTAATCAGATAAAAAGAGGAACTTTCAATGAGTAAGACCTGAAGACAACGACTGGGTACTCGGAGAAGATCTCTTTGGCTTTGTTCATCACCACCTCCATCTCTTCTTTGTTCAACACTGAACATAGAACCCATCTCTTCTGTTTCCAAAATAGCATATATCTCTCTCTTTTTAAGCAAACGGATGAGGCGGCAATTCAATCCCGAGTATTGAAACAGATCTGATAATTCAGTCCTAACCATTTTATCGATTAAAGATGGCTTTACCTTTTCATCAAGGAATCGATGTGTATTTTGGGCAGCGAAGAGCCCAAAATTCAGTTCACACTCCCACAGTCTCATAAACTCAATGAATTTCAACAAATTTTAAAATCAAAATCACAAAATATCTTATCCCATGCTCGTCAATTGAAAAAGACAAAAACTACAAATCTAAGAACAATTAACACTTGCCTCACCATCTTCATACCAAGAGATCATGAGATCTCTGTCACAAACGTCAGTACCGTTGTTATCTGTGGCCAATAGCTCCGCCAGCTTCATCTACTCCCAACTCTCCTCCGTCAGAAACCCTAACCGTGCGGATATTCTCGATCTGAAAGCTCTTCGATGATGTTGATCAATAGAAAAAGCTTAAAAGTGATGATGATCAATTGAAGCTCTTCGATAATGATTGAAGAATTGTGGTTTCTTCAATCATTAGAATGATCGTGTTTTTCGCCGGAGATGATGGAGGAAAATCGGAGCCGACGGAGGAGAATAGAAGCAGATGGGATCGTTGATAGAGAAGAGAGACAATTCTTTCTATTTGATTTTTTTTTTGTTTTAATCAATTATGAAATAAGGGTATTAAAGACATTTAGTCTTTTAATGAATGTTATTTTTGTGACTTTCTCCTTCCTGTGTTATTTTGGAGACAAAAACTTCAAAATGTGGTATAATCGAGAATTGCCCAACATATTATGATAAATGAATATGCATATACGTAAAAAATCTAGAAAGCAATCTAAAGCTGCGGATATGTAAAACGAAGCTAGTGTCATTTAGTCTTTTCAATGATTACATTAAAGATTTTATATATTTATAAGACTCCAGTATGTTCATGATAACTCCCTAACAATAAAATTTTAAACATGAAATGTGTTTAATTGTCCATAAACAAAAAGAACAAAAAAATCATAGGATGGAGTTTTTTTTCGAATTTATAATACTTCCGATTAAAATTTGATTTAACAAAATGTTGAGTTGGAAAAAAAAAAGTTGTGAGAGATAGGCCAAAATTTTATTTCAAAAATTTTACTAGTATTGGTGATTGGCCTTTGCTTACCTTTGATTAATATTTTACCATTAATGAGTATAATATATTGTGACGATATCATCAAATGATCTTTCTGTTTTCCCTCGTAGTGCCCCCGTAGAATAAAGCGATTTTTGGAAATTTAAATATCATACACGACGCATTTTCAGGCAAGACAAGATAACATTAAATTCTTGTATCAGAAAATCGAATACACTTGCCTTACTTAAACAAGGACAACCTTATACATTTATTACCTATAAAAAGTTCTATTGATTTTTCTTCGTTAGACACCAATCAAACAAGCAAGGATGATGCTACAACCTGTTCCTCCAATGGATTTCTCTGTGGATGTGGTTAGCTAAAAAGAATACACAATTCCTCTTTTCAATCCAATTAAATTATGTTATAAGAATACTTTTTTTTATTGCAGAGCTTTGAGATGGAAGTGAATAATAACTGCGAGCTTTGTATTCAAAAAGTCACGGCAATTATGCATTCTATCAGGGGTACGGCCATATTCTTCTTTTTACGTGTTGTTGTTGATCATGATGATCTATTCCAATTACGTTACATTCATTTAAGATATATACATATCATTTTTTTTTGCAGCTGTTTACTCTGTGAGTTTTGGCGATATAATGAAGCTGGAGGCTAGAGCTAACCCTAATTTGTTTATGGCGGCTATTGTTAAGTATCGCGATCACGGCAAGGTCAACATGGTCAAGTTTGAAGGCGCACCTGTCACTCCTCAACCTGGAGAAGGAGGAGGCTATTATGGTCAATCAGGCTTTTACAACCCCCTTTTTAATAATCCCTATGCTCCTCCACAACAGCAGTTTCTCGCCGGAAACTACTATGGTTATCCGATGTCGAAGCCGCCGCCTCCGCCGCAGAAGGAGGCTCCACAGGGGGTGTATAAGCAGCATACCGTGCCTCCTCCTTTTGCTATGCAGCCGCCACCTCCAATCCCGTTGTCTAGTTACTCTTACGTTGAACCTCCGTATTGGCCGGCGGCTCCGCCGAGTGGTGGTAAGTGTGTGATTATGTGATGTGTGGCAGAAGAATGGAGGCTTCTTTGTTTTTGTCTCACAAGCTGCCCTTTTGGTTTATATATTCGTGATCGCTGTTTTTTTAAAATGCGGTTGCGTTTATAAACAAAGTGGATTCTGATTTTGTTTTTCTTTTGTCTGAACAACAGTTATAACAGACATATCGTTGACTAGTGCCTAATTTGTTTGAAGCAGAATAAATAAGAGACAAGTTTTATGATTTTTTTTTATCACAGAAATGCTACAAGTTTTATGATTATAGTTCATTTATTTAGAATGATGTCAGATAAATGAGTGATAACAATCATTTATGTACGTGCTTGTTGCTTCATTATTGACGACATATTTTTTAACGTTTCAAACCAGTACCACGCATAGAGAATGTTCGATTTGCTAGTTTATGACTAGTAATCATGATTTAAATCAAGAGATCATAAGTGTCTTTTCCAGTGTAAGCTTAAGCATGGTATGGCTAAAACGAGGAAACTTGTTATCGGCGATGCCGAAAAGTTGTATCTTTTTTCGCATCAAGTTATAACTCTAAATCATCTTAATTAAGATGGTTCCAAGATTGGTGATTAGTATGGGGAGTGTTGGGTTCATCACCATTCCCCATACACAATACCCATAGAGCCCGAGGAACTATTTACCGACTATTTCTAATTTTTAAACAGGACCTCTCATTCTCTTATCATTTGCTTCTGGTGGTTGTCCAACTTCACCGGTCTTAACCCTTTCCACCAAAACTTTATATTTATGAAATCTCTATTGTTAAAACTAGGTAAGGAGCCCGTGCGATGTCGCACGGGAACTCATTTCATAAAAATTAATTTTTACACATTGCCATATAAAATTTTACAAATGTATCAAAAATATTCAACCTATTTTTGGTCCTATAAATATATTCAATCATGTTTTCAGTATTTAAATTATTTAAATTATTTAAATTATTTAAATTATTTAAATTATTTATTTCCAAAGAAATTTGTATCAAATATTTCAACAATTATTTATATATATTAAATTTTCATCTGTAACGTTTCCAAAAAGTGTGAGCAAAGAATTATGATTGTTCAAATTGAACTTCGTCATCTTCCAATCTGTATGTTCGTATAATAGTATAAAAAATCTATTTAATATTTTTAAATTATGTATTTATTAATGAGTCTAAAGAGTTATTAATTGTGGAGCCTACAAACACCATCAAATAATATATAAGAAGAGTTACGAGAGAACATAAAAAATAAAGAAAGAATAAGCGAATAAACGACAGAGGAATGAATGAAAAATGTTAACAGAGGAAGTTTACCATCAGCAAAAGTACGATATCACTATTATAATAGAGCGAATGAATGACTTGTATGAATTGTGGTTTCAATAGATATTCTGAATGGAAAGAATTATTAATCAACAAGAAGATAAATTTAGTTATTTTAGTAAAATAGATAAGAAAACTTGGCATAAAATATAGAAACTAAACAGAACCAGAGTAGAGAAAATAATAACGTTGATCAAGAAATACAAAAACAGAGAAATTTTTAAAAAAAATTATAAAGAGAGTCACAAAACAAAGGAAACAATGGGATAAACCTCAAATAAACTATCAACCATATGCAGTTTAAAAGATGTCATTACTGTACGAGAGATTGCTTGTTTAAAAGATGTCATTACTGTACATTGAAAAAATACGACTCTACTCATTGTTGTCTTTGTATAGTTATGACTTGGTAGGGAAGACGTCGATTGATAAAATAAATCAGTAACGTCATATATGTCTCATCTTAAGCAAAATATAATCTAAAAGATTATATTTTTCAGGATATACTCTACCGTTGGATATTAGTTTTTTTATTTGATTAGAGAAAATTATGCTTTGAGAAGGCATATACATAAACTATTTATAGATTTTCAAAATTTTGTTTGAAAAGTCACATCTTTTCAGTTTAAAGGTTGTTCTTTTTGAAATAATAATTATATGAAGAATCACAACTTTTCAATATAAATGGTCATATTCTTTCAATTTAAACAGTTATTTGTAAACAAAAAGACACAATTTTCAAACGTTGAAAAGACACAAAAATGTTGAAAATACACAACCTTTCGACATAAGTAGAGACACAACCTTTTAAATATTCGCATCTTTTAATAAAGAAGAGACACAACTTTATATTAAAAGACACATTTGACGAACAATCATTTTTTTTCAATTTAAATAGTTGCATCTTCTAATAACGAAGAGACACAACCTTTTAAATAGTCGCATCTTTTAATAAAGAAAATACACAACTTTTTAACGAACAATCGCAATTTTTCGCAAGATTTAAGCTACCTGTAAAAACACACACCCTTTCAATTTAAACAGTTGCAACTTTTATCGAAGAAGAGACACAACCTTTTACGTAGTCGCATATTTTCATAAAAAAGAGACACAACTTTTTAACGAACAATCATAACTTTTCACAAAATTTGAGATACTTATAATAGTTGCATCTTTTAATAACGAAGAGACACAACTTTTTAAGTAGTCGTATCTTTTCATAAAGAAGATACACAACTTTTTAACGAACAATCGCAATTTTTGGCAAGATTTAAACTACCTATAATAACACACACCCTTTCAATTTAAACAGTTGCAACTTTTATCGAAGAAGAGACACAATATTTTAAGTAGTCGCATCTTTTCATAAAGAAGAAACACAACTTTTTAACGAACAATCGCAACTTTTCACAGGATTCGAAATACCTATAAAAACACAAACCCTTTGGAATTAATCAAGATTCCTATTATTAATAGATAGAAATACACTTTAAAAATACCCATTAATTTTCAATGTTAATTACAATGGCATGCCACTGAAGTATTAATGAATATTATATTTAATGCTTGTCTTTTTCATTTTATTTAATGTGTTTTCCAAAATTAATTAAATCTATTTCGTATTCTCCTATCGGTAATTAATAGTCACTAATCAACATGGAAGAGAATCCAATATGGTATCGTATGCATGTATATTACAAAATGCATGTTATATTGCATGTTGAATTACACTACAAAAATTTACAGTAATTAAGACATCTAGACGTTCCAGAAATATTACATAGATGGAATTGTGAGCATATAAATAACTTGGTTCCCAACAGAACATTATATGTTCAGTCTACATCTCTTTTTCTTTGTCATACACAAACAAAGATGTATCTGTGTTAAAAAAGGTGAAATAATTAATAAGCCGTAAATAATAAATATACATTCATATAAATCAATGTAAAAATGTGAAACACATATTGATTTCAAAGCTTGCTATCATATATCTATCAAATTTTTAATCTTCCTAAACAAACCAAACCAATAAATACAAAATCAAAACATAATATATTTTCTTAACCAAATCAGAAAGTCTTCAATGGCGTATGGTTAATGTACCTATTAAACATACAATCGGTTGCCTAAATTCCTTCTAAGGTATATCAACAAACCAATCTAAACAACCAAAATCAATAAATACAAAATCAACAGAATATATTCTCTTATTCGAAATAAAAAGGCAAAATGATTGGTATTTACTCTAAGCTAATTATGGGAATATATATTTCATTCCAAATCCAATCATGTTTCTTAATTGATTTACTTGCGGAAGAGGAAAAAAAATACAGAAGTTTTGAATTTATTGTGACTCCAACAATTAGCTACATTTACGTATACTTGGGTGATTTTCGGAAATAATTTAGATTCAACAATTAAATATATTATCTTCCACAATACTATAAATATATTCCTATTATTAAGGTTTTTCGATTACAATATATATAGTTTACTTTGCATAACTATTCAATATCACCTCAAACGTTCCCAAACTGATATTTTTATCACCCCAAAGTTAATTATATCGACTAACCAGAGTTTTGTCGGCTAACCAGAGTTTTACTTTGATAAACGGCTTGAAACCTCGGTTAAAAAAATGGTGTATGCAAGTGAAACTGATTTACTCATAGAGACAAACCCGTCTCTATGCTGATGAAACACTAGAACTTGTGTTAGCTGATCCGACGGTAAGTTCTGCTGAAACCGTGTTTTGGATGCTCTATATACTGCTCTATGTTCTTTAAAGTTCTAATCATTTAAATTTGTTTACAGGGTATCCATGCATCGTGCCCGAGAACACACATGTTTCGGACCGATTTAGTTCTCTATGATTTTTTACAAATATATTATGTGAATATACTTATCTTTTAAATAGACCTCCGAAGTTGATCTCCATAGATGGAAGAAATACCAGATTTTGTATTCGAGAGAATTGTTGCTGATAACAAATACAAATTGTAAGCTTATTTTTTCATGTGAATAAAATGTTTCAGTTGAATATTTACCATTTATAGAATTTAGAAAAAGCAAGACAATATTTTTATTGCTTCATCTCTTCTTCGGATATAACTTCATAGAGAGATCAATCCTGAAAACGAAAATTAACTTTTTGTTCTCCATAGTCAGTTTTAGAAAATTTAAGATTAAAAGTCAGTTGAACAACATAAATACATGAGACTGGATAAAACTTTTCGTAGTCTAATTACCTTCATATCAATGGTCAAAGAGATTCGAAAATCTCAAGTCAACATCCATGTAAATTATTTGAACCCTGTTTCAGAATCTAGATATAAGTTCTGAGAAAACAAAGTTTCATTTAATATAAATTCCCATGTTTAAACAGTTTACCTGATCATCTTAATACTATCTTTGATATTGTATTTTTTGTTCTCTATATTATTGTTAAACAGTTTACCTGATCATCTTAATACTATCTTTGATCATCTTAATACTATCTTTAAACAGTTTACCTGATCATATTAATACGAAAATTAATTGCTTGTTCTCCATATTATTGCATTTTTTTAACACAATTACAACTAAATTATAATCTTTTCTATGCTATACTAAGTCATAATATAATATTTTCATCTTATTTTTTGATAACCATTATTTTTTATATATTGTATATAAAACTCTAACATTGCATGTTTTTGTTCAATATGTTTGTGTGATATCAAATATTCTTCATATACAGTAGATACTTAAAGACGCAAAACCACTACTTACTAAATATAATACGATCATATATTACATATTCATCATTTACTAAAAAAAAAATCGAAAATTCATACCCGCCCGGTCGGGCGGGTCAAGGTCTAGTTTAAGCTTAAAGAAAAAGTTGATAACAGTTTTTATTTTTTTAGCTCCATAGCTTCCTTTTATGCACTTGAAAATTATTGCATCAATTTGCTTTTTTTTGTTCCTCCATCCTTCCTTATAAACTCAAACAATACCATCTGAATGCATTATCTTTCCCCAAGATATTAGTATGTTCTAGACTTTTACGAGTCTTTGTGACTTCTTTACGAATCTTGTTTTTTTTCCGGCATCTTACGATTAATGGTGTTTGGCTTTAGCTTTGAGCATTAGAACAAGCGCATTACTGATCCTCTTCTCAGGTTCGTCATTTCTTTTTTTTTATTATTATACTTTTTTAATTTTTTATGTTTTACTTTTTTTAAAAAAAAAATTGATCAGTAGTGGGTCGCCACGTGACGTGGGACCCACTAAACAGTCATGAACCGATTCATCGCCAAGGCTCGGGAAGAGGCAAGTTCACCATCACATTCTTATTATATTGTTTTTTGTCTCGATTGACGTGCGAACATTCCCCTAAAACTTACCGATGCGGCTGCTCTTAGAAGCGAAATTATATACATGTATTTTCCGGCATAATTATGTGTTAGTTTGAGAAAAAGGATATATGTGTTTAGTTTGATTAAACTTTTTCTTTCAATAGGAACTGGATCCACTTTGATTTCAAGAGAGCCTTTTGTTTCCTCGCGTTGTCCACTGATTAGTTTATTGCTCTATTCCATAGATAACCGTCGTCTTCGGCTCTCTGTCAATTTCTCAGCCTGATTATTATAACCAAATGAGAAAACTACGTGATCATGTTATTTCTAATCACAATATGTAATATGAATCGATCGAATACCTAATTTTTATGATAAATTCACTTCAACGATCTAATCCTTGTTGTTTGATGTAACACGTACTACTACTACTAAACTCTTCTTCTTGGTTCTAACATTTTTGTTGGTTTTCCATTTAGATCAATTGATATAGCCCAATAGCGAGGTCGTGTGAGCAACATTTTTTTTGGTTTATGTCATTGTCTTCAATTTAATTGCATTGCGACACCATTAGTGATAATTTTTCAAAATGTTAATGTCTTCCAAAATTTTGTGTGAAAATCAAACGTATAACAGCTTTAAAATACACATTCTCAAAAGTCAAAACAGTGTATGTGATTTGAATCTAAATCACGATTGGATATATGATTAAGTATAGAATCATAACTAACCAAAATTATGAAGTTATACTCTTCAAACCTTACCGTATATGGTAGATGCAAGAGATTCAAATAACTAAATGGGCCCTTTTATTGGGCTTAATGCGTATGTATTAAGTGGGCTTTTAAATAAATAGTGATCTCATTAGTTAAAATAAAAATAGCAAAAAAAGTTTAGCTAATGGATAAGCCCTTGAAGCTAAGCTGCAGAAGAAGAAGAAGAAGAAGAAGAAGAAGAAGAAAGATTGGTTCTTGGTTTGAGAATACAATGGCGGTTTCTTCTGTAACTTCATTCAGTTTGTCCTCTTTCCCAAATCCAACCTCTTCGTCTTCTCCCACCAGACAGAAGCTCTCCGTGCTTTCATTGAAGCTTCCATCTTCTTCTACTCATGGCAGCATTGGATTTGCCTCCTCCCTCCTTAACAAACCTTCCTCCTTTTTCACGAACAAGGTCTTCGCTTCTCCCGAAACCCTAACTCCAGAAACTCTCGATGAACCATCATCCTCTGAGGACCTCTCCGAGGTAGCACTCTCTTTTCGATTTGTTTGGATAAGACAATGCTGGGAACACATGTTTTGCAGAATCATTATCATGTCGCATACGATAAAGCTTGTCCCTTTATGTGTGTTTTAGTGTTTGTTCTGGTAAAGTTTACTCCTTTTTTTTTGTATCTGTGTGTGACTTTCAGGTTCCCAGCTCTTCCTCCATCAATGTAGACGCAGATAAGGTATCTTCAAGCTCACTACTAGAATTTCGATTTAGAGTTGGTGTCTTTTTTGATTGGGACATTCTTACATTACTCGCTGCTGTCTTGTATGCTTTAGGTGCCACTAAATAGAAAAATTTCAGACCAGCGTTATGTTTTCTTTGGAGGTTTTGTGGAGATTCATTGTTGTTGTTTAAGTTGATTTGTTTTTAATTGTGTAAGCAGATGGCGCCAAAGCAGAAGATTAGGATCAAGCTTAGATCATACAGGGTGCCTCTTATTGAGGACTCTTGCAAGCAGATACTTGACGCTGCTAGAAACACCAATGCCAAGACGATGGGTCCTGTTCCGTTGCCGACCAAGAAGCGTATCTACTGTGTTCTCAAGTCTCCCCACGTTCACAAGGATGCAAGGTTCCACTTTGAGATCCGGACTCACCAGCGGATGATCGATATTCTCTACCCTACTGCTTAAACCATCGACTCCTTGATGCAGCTTGATCTTCCTGCTGGCGTTGATGTTGAGGTCAAGCTCTGAAGATGAACCGAGACTTACAGTGGTAACGTAAACAAGCTCTTTCTTCCATCCTTGTTCTTGAATATAGCTCAAAGCAATGCGTCTAGTTAGCGAGCTGAATACTAAGTCTTCATCAAATCATATTCTATCTCACTGTAAACTGATCCAAAGTGTTTCTTCCTCGCAGGTGATGGGCACTTGCATTGAATGAACAGACTGTTTCAGATCAACTATTCTGCTTAGAACTTGTAAGCCTTGTATCATCCTTTTGAGAGCCTCTGTTATGGATATTATCTGGTCCTTGTTCTTAATTGATGTACAAATCAGCAAGTAAGCAAGTTCAAAGGAATCTTTTTTTGTATGTGTGTTTACTAATTGTTTTGCTGTCAACTGTTAGTAATAAGTTCAATGTATTATTCTTTTGTACTTTCGTGGAATCCTTATTTAAACACAAGTGTGAATAAAAACATGAAACTTAATGGAGTTTACAATGCCTTGTTGATTTGGCATTATGCATAGAATGATAGAATATTCAGGTGCGCCTTGGAGAATGTTAGAATCATACATACAGCTATATGGTTATATTGAAATATGGATAATCATACACACAATCAATAAGAACCTACATATTTTTCTATAATTGTCTTCTGTTTCCGTTGACACTTGTTGTAGGAAAAGTGGTACGCACACTGACGCAACTATAGCTCCAGGTCCTCCTGCTTTATAGTGAGGTTTAGGTAGGGATCTATATATTTCCAGGTCTTCATCGTTTGCATCGGTTAGTTTTCACAATATTGTTAGTATTATTATTCAGTGGGAAGTTTCTACGAGGGTTAGGTTGTGGCTTTGCTGTGTCATGGTCTATATATAATATTATTGTCTTGGTCTTCCAAAAAGTAGTATTATTTATTGACTCAATGGCCTATAAAAACATCCATCCAGTCACAAAGAGGAATCAATTTGGTCAATTCTCTCATATTTCTCCGATGGAAAATCCTCTCGATTTTCTTCTCATTCAGCACATCTACTTACCCGTGCTCTCTTTTTTCTTGAGTCTGTTGCTTTTGCTGATTCTTTTTGGTTCATGGTTATACAAGGAGAGGGTAGCTTGTGAAAACAGTGATGGTGTTACGAACAAAAGGTCTACAAAGATGTCTTCGACGTATAATAAGTTGGTGGTTGTGTGCTGTGTGTCGTTATCTGTATTTTATTCTGTGCTCTCGTTGCTGAGTTGCGTTCGGTGGCATTCTGATGTGTGGACTCTCTTTGATCTTCTGTTGGCTGCGCTTGCTTGGGGTACCATCTCTATGTACCTTCGTGGTCTACACGACCAAAAGCTACCATATTTGCTTAGAGTCTGGTGGGTTTTGTACTTCCTGCTTTCTTGCTACCGTCTTGTGGTAGACTTCGCTCTATACAAGAAGCAAGAACTGGTGTCAGTTCAAGATGTAGTGTCTGAGTCAGTGTTCGTTGGCGCTGGCTTGTTTCTCTGTTGTTCGTGCTTGTGGAAGAGAAGAGAAGAAGGTGAGAGGAGGATACACCTTCTCGAAGAACCATTATTGAGTAGCGCTGAAGGATGTGATGAGGTAACCACACCTTTTTCAAAAGCTGGGTTTCTAAGCCTCGTGAGTTTCTATTGGATGAGTCCCTTGGTGACCTTAGGAAATGAGAAAATCATAGACAGCAAGGATGTTCCTCAAGTTGACAGCAGTGACAGAGCTGAGAATCTATTTCGAGTGTTCAGAAGTAAGCTTGAATGGGACGATGGTGTGAGAAGGATCACCACGTTTAAGCTTTTCAAGGCACTCTTCCTCTCAGTTTGGCGAGACATTCTCTTGTCGTTTCTGTTTGCTTTTGTCTACACGACGTCTTGCTACGTGGCACCGTATCTGATGGACAGTTTTGTTCAGTACCTGAACGGTCAAAGGCAATATAAATACCAAGGATATGTTTTGGTGACAACTTTCTTCGTCGCCAAGCTTGTGGAATGCCAAACGAAGAGGCATTGGTTCTTCAGAGGGGGAAAAGCTGGAATTGGGATGAAAGCCGTCCTTGTTTCAATGATCTACGAAAAGGGCTTGACCCTTCCATGTCACTCAAAGCAAGGACACACTAGCGGCGAGATTATAAACCTCATGGCAGTAGATGCTGACAGGTTAAACGCTTTCACTTGGTTTATGCATGATCCGTGGATACTTGTGTTACAAGTTACTCTGGCCTTATGGATCTTGTTCAAGAGCCTCGGACTTGGATCGATTGCAGCTTTTACATCCTTTATTTTGGTTATGCTGGCGAATTATCCCTTTGCGAAGCTGGAAGATAAGTTTCAGAGCAATCTGATGAAATCCAAAGACAACAGGATGAAGAAAACATCAGAGGTGTTACTTAACATGAGGATTCTCAAACTTCAGGGGTGGGAGATGAAGTTCCTATCTAAGATTCTCGACCTTAGACACGTTGAAGCAGGCTGGCTCAAGAAGTTTGTGTACAACTCAGCCGCTATGAGCTCTGTTCTGTGGACTGCGCCTTCTTTCATATCTGCAGCGGCTTTTGGCGCTTGTATATTGCTCAAGATTCCTCTTGAATCAGGGAAGATTCTGGCGGCCCTTGCAACGTTTGGGATCCTGCAGAGTCCAATCTACAAACTCCCTGAAACGATCTCGATGTTTGTTCAGGTTAAGGTGTCTCTCGGCAGGATTGCCTCTTTTCTCTGTCTGGATGATTTGCAGAAAGATGTTGTGGAGAGGCTTACCACTAGTGGAAGTTCAGAGATGGCTCTAGAAGTCAGCAACGGTTCTTTCTCTTGGGATGACTCTTCTCCAATCCCAACACTGAGAGACGTGAGTTTCGAAGTGTCTCAAGGGATGAACGTAGCTGTTTGCGGTACCGTTGGCTCGGGTAAATCAAGCTTGCTCTCATCCATACTTGGCGAAGTCCCCAAGATATCTGGAACTGTTAAGGTTTCTGGAAGGAAGGCATACGTTGCACAGTCTCCTTGGATCCAGAGCGGCAAAGTGGAGGATAATATTCTGTTTGGTAAGCCAATGGAAAGAGAGTGGTACGAGAGGGTGCTTGAAGCGTGTTCTTTGAGCAAGGACTTGGAGTTGCTTCCTTTCCATGACCAGACGGTTATTGGGGAAAGGGGTATCAATCTAAGCGGTGGACAAAAGCAGCGTATACAAATTGCTCGTGCCCTCTACCAAAACGCAGATATTTATCTGTTCGACGATCCTTTTAGTGCAGTAGACGCTCATACAGGATCACATCTCTTCAATGTAATAATCGTTTCCTTTTCTTTCCATTCTTACCATCACCTTTATGCTTATTGTTCTTTGTAACAGGAAGTCATTTTGGGGATTCTGAAAGACAAGACAGTCATATACGTCACTCATCAAGTTGAATTTCTGCCTGAAGCTGATCTTATACTGGTTTGTGACCTTGTTTGCTCTCCACTATCTTCCATATGCATCATGTTACTTACTATATAGTTATATGAAATCAAATAATTATTTTTTGGTAGGTTATGAAAGATGGAAAGATCACGCAAGCAGGGAAGTACAGTGAGATTCTCGATTCAGGAACAGACTTCATGGAGCTTGTGGGAGCTCATACCGATGCCTTAGCAACAGTTGATACATATGAACAAGCCTGTGCTTCATCAGAATCAACCACAAACAAAGAAAAAGGAGCACCCAAGCTAGAAAAAGATTCGGGTAAGCCAAGAGGACAACTCGTTCAACAAGAGGAGAGGGAGAAGGGGGAAGTTGGGTTCACCGTGTACAAAAAATACATGTCACTAGCGTACGGAGGAGCAGTAATCCCTGTTATATTGCTAGTACAGATTCTCTTTCAGATTCTAAACATTGGGAGCAACTATTGGATGACGTGGGTGACACCTGTTTCCAAAGATGTGGAACCTCCAGTGAGCGGCTTTACGTTGATCCTAGTCTATGTGGTTCTAGCCGTCGCGAGCTCCTTGTGCATACTCGTCAGAGCGTTGCTGGTGTCGATGACTGGTTTCAAGATGGCTACTGAGCTCTTCACACAAATGCATCTCCGCGTTTTCCGCGCTTCCATGTCGTTCTTTGATGTCACACCAATGGGGAGAATCTTGAATAGAGTAAGTGTCTACACGAATGACAATACCAAAAATAAACATATTTTAACAAATTTATTTAGATGATTACTCTGTTTTTTTTCTTTCAAATTTTGTTTTTAGGCTTCTACAGACCAAAGTGTAGTGGACTTGGGATTACCGGGTCAATTTGCGTATGTTGCTATTGCTGCTATTAACATTTTGGGGATTATAGGAGTGATGGTACAGGTCGCTTGGCAGGTCCTTATCATCTTCATACCTGTTGTTGCTGCAAGTGCCTGGTACCGGGTATTGTCCATAATCCTGAACTAGGCCCGGGAGTTCGGTTTTTCGATTTTAGAGATATGTGAATCGCTTTTTCCGGGTAGTTCGGTTTATAAGTAATATTTGGAATATTTGGTAATCTTAAAACTAAACATCTTATTATATAAAGCGTAGTTTTCAAAGTTACTAATTAACACGATCGCGACATATGGCAGTTATATATTTTAGATTGTGACATGTGTTAAAATACAAAGCCAAATTAATTAAAAATATTTTTTTTAAATAGTAATTATCATTTTTTACAAAACCTATATACAAATAAATTTGTGAAATATTTAACACTGATTTTCCTATTTTCTTACTTTCATAATAAAGAAAATATAATCTTCTTAAAAAAATCGTAAATTGTTTTTAAAAATAGTAACTTTCGTTTTATACAAATCCTATATACTAATTAATATTTTTTTAAATAGTAATTATACTTTTTTTACAAAACCTATATACAAATAAATTTGTGAAATATTTAACATTGATTTTCCTATTTTCCTACTTTCATAATAAAGAAAATATAATCTTCTTAAAAAAATCGTAAATTGTTTTTAAAAATAGTAATTTTCGTTTTATACATATCCTATATACTAAATTAAATTTATAAAATATTTAAAACTAATTTTCCTATTTTCCTACTATCAATAAAGAAAAAATAATATTATTAAAAAATTCGTAACTATCCTTTAAAAAACCAGAAAAATGTCAAGACTGTTTATTAAAAATGTCAAAACATAATCACATGATAAAAAAATTTATTAGAAATTAATTTGAATTTTAGTTTTAACAAAACATAAACCAAAACCAATTTGTAAAACTAATTTATTTTTGTAAAATTAATTTATTTAGAACTAATTTTTCTAACCTATACCAAAAACCAATTTATTATTTTTTTTTAAATAGTAATTATACTTTTTTTTACAAAACCTATATACCAAAATAAATTTTGAAATATTTAACACTGATTTTTATATTTTACTACTTTCATAATAAAGAAAAGACAACTTTCTTAAAAAAAATTCGAAAAGATTTTTGAAAATAGTAACTTTCATTTTATACAAATCCTATATACTAAATTAAATTTATACAATATTTAACACTAATTTTCCTACTCTCAATAAAGAAAATATAATCTTATAAAAATTCGTAATTATCCTTTTAAATAAACTAGAAAAAATATCAAAGACTTTAATTAAAAATGTCAAAAAAATCACATGATAAAACGATTTATTAAAAAGTTAATAGTAATTTTAGTTTTAACAAAACCTATACAATTTGTAAAACTAGTTTATTTTTGTATTTTTTTTAAAAAAAAACCAATTTTCCTAAAACCTATACAAAAACCAATTTGTATCACTAATTTATTTTTGTAAAACTAATTTATTTAAAACTAATTTTCCTTTCCTAAAATCATGAACAAGATAATTTTAAAGAAGTAAAAAGGCAACTTGACCAAAAAAAGTATCAAAGATTGTTTAATGTTAATTTTAACCCAAGAAGAACTATGATTATTCACATCTATATCTATATATTATAAATTGTAAACAAAAAAAAATTCATAAAAATAATATTTCTTATTATTTTCATTTTTATATCAAAAAAATCATAATATAAAAGCTATACAAAAATAATTTTAGAATTAGAATATTTATTTAATAGTATTTTTCTTTTAATTTTAAACAAAATATTTTAAACGAGGAAAATATATACTAACAATTATTCAATAGTAAGTTTTTAATAATAAAAAAATAAAATTGTATAAGCTAAATGAATTTTTTTTTTTTAGAAATTCTTATTATATAAAGCTTAGTTTTCAAAGTTACTAATTAACAAGATCGCGACACATGTCAGTTATATATTTTAGATTGTGACATGTGTTAAAATAAAAAGCCAAATTAATTAAAAATATTTTTTTAAATAGTAATTATCATTTTTTTACAAAACCTATATACAAATAAATTTGTGAAATATTTAACATTGATTTTCCTATTTTCCTACTTTCATAATAAAGAAAATATAATCTTCTTAAAAAAAATCGTAAATTGTTTTTAAAAAGAGTAACTTTCGTTTTATACAAATCATATATACTAATTAATATTTTTTAAATAGTAATTATCCTTTTTTTACAAAACCTATATACAAATAAATTTGTGAAATATTTAACATTGATTTTCCTATTTTCCTACTTTCATAATAAAGATAATATAATCTTCTTAAAAAAATCGTAAATTGTTTTTAAAAATAGTAATTTCTGTTTTATACATATCCTATATACTAAATTAAATTTATAAAATATTTAAAACTAATTTTCCTACTATCAATAAAGAAAATATAATATTATTAAAAAATTCGTAATTATCCTTTAAAAAACCAGAAAAATGTCAAAGACTGTTTATTAAAAATGTCAAAAAATAATCACATGATAAAAAAAATTATTATAAATTAATTTGAATTTTAGTTTTAACAAAACATAAACCAAAACCAATTTGTAAAACTAATTTATTTTTGTAAAATTAATTTATTTAGAACTAATTTTTCTAAAACCTATACCAAAAACCAATTTATTATTTTTTTTTTAAAATAGTAATTATAATTTTTTTTACAAAACTTATATACCAAAATAAATTTGTGAAATATTTAACACTGATTTTTATATTTTACTACTTTCATAATAAAGAAAAGACAACTTTCTTAAAAAAATTTCGAAAAGATTTTTGAAAATAGTAACTTTTATTTTATACAAATCCTATATACTAAATTAAATTTATACAATATTTAACACTAATTTTCCTACTCTCAATAAAGAAAATATAATCTTATAAAAATTCGTAATTATCCTTTTAAATAAACCAGAAAAAATATCAAAGACTTTTAATTAAAAATGTCAAAAAAATCACATGATAAAACGATTTATTAAAAAGTTAATAGTAATTTTAGTTTTAACAAAACCTATACAATTTGTAAAACTAATTTATTTTTTGTATTTTTTTTAAAAAAATAAATTTTCCTAAAACCTATACAAAAACCAATTTGTATCACTAATTTATTTTTCTAAAACTAATTTATTTAAAACTAATTTTCCTTCCCTAAAATCATGAACAAGATAATTTTAAAGAAGGAAAAAGGCAACTTGACCAAAAAAAGTATCAAAGATTGTTTAATGTTAATTTTCCTTTTTTAAATCCTAATTAAAAAAAAAATTATAACCCAAGAAGAACTATGATTATTCACATCTATATCTATATATTATAAATTGTAAACAAAATAAATTTCATAAAAATAATTATTTATTATTATTTTCATTTTTATATAAAAAAATCATAATATAAAAGCTATACAAAAATAATTTTAGAATTAGAATATTTATTTAATAGTATTTTTCTTTTAATTTTAAACAAAATATTTTAAACGAGGAAAATATATACTAACAATTATTCAATAGTAAGTTTTTAATAATAAAAAATTAAAATTGTATAAGGTAAATGAATTTTTTTTTTTTAGAAATTCTATTTTTAAATCTTGAAAAAAACAGAATTATGAAAGAAAATAGTAGTTTATGTGGTTTAAATGTCAAGTTTTAGAGAAGACAAATTATTAGTTTATTGGCGAAAACAGTTATAGGATATGTTTACAACTATGTAAAATAGAACAATAATAGTTATTTAATATTATTTTTCCTTTTAATGTTTTAAACAAAATATTGTAAACAAAAAATAATTTTATTTTAATAGATATTTAATAGTAAGTTTCCTATTTTTAAGATTGTATAAGCTATACGAATATAATTTCCTTTGAAAAAAATTCTAATTTTCCTTTTTGAAATCTTAAAAAAAAACATAATTATGAAAGAAAATATTAGTTTATTTTTTTAAATGAATTATAAAAATCTGAGAATACACCAGATTATTTTATAATAAATCTAAATTCTTTTTCTTTATTAAAATTCTAAGCAAAAAAGAGTAGTAAAATAATCATATTATAATTTAGGGTTATATGCATATTTATTTTATGGAAAACTTTGTTACTATAACTGCAGATCTAAAGTGAGAAAATTTGAATAATCATTTTCTTTAAAACGAGATTCCAATATATATATTTGATATTTAATATCATATATCTTAAATGAAATTAGAAATCTTCTTAGTGATTGTATCTTTTTCATGTCAATGTCAACACGTACTATACATTATTTTCATAAACAGTTATCACACAATTGAGAATCAGAAACACGGTATTTAGCATACAAATATCACAATATTCAAAGCAGTATCAAACTGCATAAATTATTAATAGTTTTATTACCTCTAATTGCATGATAAAAATATTGATCCACAATGTTATCTATTTATTAAACAACTAAGATTATTTCCAATTCACCTATACATTAATATTTATATTCTCTTCTAAACTAGAGAAATTATATTATAAAGATGAATTTGCTCAAATGTGTGATTACGCAATAGAATTTTTTTATTTTTAGTAGAAAATATAGAGATTTGATATTTTTGTTTATAGATAAAGAGATTAAAATATCATTCATTTGCATTTTTTCCTTAATATATAGAAACTCTATAGCGGAATCATACAATGAAGAAATTCACATTTATAATAGAATTATGTTTTATGAAAAAAGATAGAGAAATATATAGAGCTGGAAACTGGAGATATTTCAAAGATGAATAAATCATACAAACTAAAATAGATAAATGCTAACGAATGTACAAAAAAAAAATTAAGATCTTATAATGACAACATAAAACATTACTAAATTATCATGGAAGCATTATAATATGTTTGAAAAAGAAGAATAACATATAAAATTAATACAAACATGCTTTAAATTAAGAGTTTAAGGAAGTGGATGACATTATCATCAACTCAATCGGCTTGATTCAAATTTTAAATTCTTTGTATTTTACTTTATTTCGTATTTCTTTACGTTGAATTCGATTTGAATTTTAGAAAATAGTTTTTCCTTTAACCTTACGTATAAAGTTGCCAATAACTCACTTCACTTATGTTCCATGATTTTTCAAATATGAGTTCTAACCAAAACTTTTGTGAGAAAAATAATTCATATATCTAGAATAATTTTCACACAAGATATACAAAATGGAAAATTAAAACATTAATCAAAACTCGTGCAACGCACGGATCCATATCTAGTAATTAATATTCTTAGGTATATAAATTGTATTTTGGATATTGCGTATCCATTCGGTTCGCAGTTCTGTTTCGATTTTGGTTTTTCGGTTCTAAAACAATATAAACCACAACGTTTGAATTTGGGTTCTAGTTAAATTTTCGGTTCGCAGTTTATATGAACTAGGCCTATCCTGAACGTCCTAAACCAATGTTTAGCTCTTACTTACTGATATGAAACATACTAAGGTTCTTGTGTGGTTCTCACTCTTACTGGTATCTATCTGTTCACACAGCAATACTACATATCTGCGGCTAGGGAACTCTCGAGACTAGCTGGAATAGGCAGATCGCCTTTGGTACATCATTTTTCAGAAACACTCTCAGGGGTAACAACTATCAGAAGCTTCGATCAAGAACCGAGGTTCCTTGGTGACATCATGAAACTCAGCGACTGTCTTTCACGGCTGAGTTTCCATTCCACTGGTGCAACGGAATGGCTCTGCTTCCGCCTGGAGCTCTTATCCACTATCGCATTTGCACTATCGCTTGTTATCGTAGTTTCTGCGCCTGAAGGGACAGTTAATCCAAGTAAAAGCCACTACTGACTTCTTTTGTTTTGGCTCAGATTCACAACTGAGAAGAATCTTCCTCTCGTCTTTCTTATAGGCTTTGCAGGATTGGCGATTACGTATGCACTCAATCTAGACAGCCTGCAATCAAATTTGTTATGGACACTTTGTGAAGTTGAGAACAAGATGATATCCGTGGAGAGGATGCTTCAGTACATAGACATCCCTAGTGAACCGTCTCTTGTGATCGAATCAACTCGGCCTGAGAAGTCATGGCCTTCTCGTGGAGAGATTACTATTAGCAATCTCAAGGTGCGGTATGGACCGCATTTGCCTATGGTGCTGCATGGACTGACGTGTATTTTCCCTGGAGGTCTGAAAACAGGAATTGTTGGAAGAACAGGATGTGGCAAGTCCACTCTGATTCAAACTATGTTCAGGATCGTGGAACCAACAGCTGGAGAAATCAGAATCGATGGGATAAACATCTTGACGATTGGACTGCACGACTTGCGTTCTAGACTGAGTATCATACCTCAAGATCCAACCATGTTTGAAGGCACGGTTCGTAGCAACTTGGACCCTCTTGAGGAATACGCTGATGACCAAATCTGGGAGGCACTCGACAAGTGTCAGCTCGGAGATGAAGTAAGGAAGAAGGAACTAAAGCTAGATTCCTCTGTTAGCGAGAATGGACAGAACTGGAGCGTTGGTCAGAGACAGCTGGTGTGCCTGGGAAGAGTCTTGCTCAAGAGAAGCAAAGTGTTGGTTCTTGATGAAGCTACTGCTTCTGTGGATACTGCGACTGATAATCTGATACAGGAGACTCTGAGGCAACACTTTACGGATTGTACGGTGATAACGATCGCGCATAGAATATCATCTGTTATAGACAGCGATATGGTGTTGCTTCTAGACCAAGGTCCTGAAGTCATGAATCATCATACACTAATACTTACGTTTCTTTTTATATATGAAGACTTGTATTAATGTTGTGTATGTGTCCTAAGTGCAGGGCTTATCAAAGAACATGATTCACCGGCGAGATTGCTTGAAGACAAGTCGTCTTCTTTCTCAAAGCTTGTGGCAGAGTACACAACGAGTTCGGAATCCAAATTCAGCAGAAGCTGTTAGTTTAAGATTCCAGAATAATGGCGCAGCTGGGTCTCCCTGCTGGTGTTGATGTCGAGATCAAGCTCTGAAGATCAACCGTGACTTTTGAGTGGTAACAAAACCAAAGCTCTTTCCTCCTTGTTCTGAATACAGCTCATACTAATGTGTCAGATTATGATCTCTCACAATATCTTGATGCTTGTTCTTAACTTTAAGTGTTCCTTCCCCACAGGTGATGGGCGCTTGCATTGGATGAACAGACTGTTTCAGATCAACTGTTCTGCTTAGAACTTGTAAGCCTTGTATTATCTGGTCCTTGTTCTCAATTGATGAATAAATCAGCAAGTAAGCAAGTTCAGAGGATTTTTTTTTTTGTATGTGTGTTTACTAATTGTTTTGCTGTCAACTGTTACTAATAAGTTCAATGTATTTTTCTTTTGTACTGTAGTGGAATCCTTATTTAAATACAAGTATGAATAGAAACATGAAATTTAGTGGAGTTTACAAAGCCTTGTTGATTTTGCATTATGCATAGAATATTCAGCTGCGCCTTGAAGAATGTTAGAATCATACATACAGCTACATGGTTATATTGAATTATAGATAATCATACATACAATCAATAAGAACCTACACATTTTTTCTGTAAGTATCTTTTGTTTCCGTTGACACTTGTTGTAGAAAAAGTGGTACGCACACAGACACAACTATAGCTTCAGGTCCTCCTGCTTCATAGTGACGGCTTAGTTAAGGATCGATCTATGTCCATGATAGGGTCTTCATTGTTTGCATCGGTTAGTTTTCACAATATTGTTAGTAATATTATATTCAGGTGGAAGTTTCTGCGAAGGTTAGGTAGTGGCTTTGCTGCGTCATGGTCTATATTATAATATTATTTGTGACTCGTCTTGGTCTTCCAAAGTAGTATTATTTATTGACTCAGTGGCCTATAAAACACCCACCCAGTCACAAAGAGGAATCATTTTGGTCAATTCTCTTTCATTTCCCGATGGAAAATCCTCTCGATTTTCTTCTCGTTCAGCCTATCTACTTACCCTTGCTCTCTTTTTCCTTGAATCTGTTGCTTTTGCTAATTCTTTTTGGTTCATGGGTATATAGGAAGAGTGTAGCTTGTGAAAACAGTGATGGCTTCATTGCTAAAAGGTCTACAAAGATGTATAATAAGCTGGTTGTTACGTGCTGTGTGTCGTTATCTGTATTTTATTCTGTGCTCTCGCTGCTCAGTTGCGTTCGCTGGCATTCTGATGTGTGGACTCTCTTTGATCTTCTGTTGGCTGCGGTTACTTGGGGTACCATCTCTATGTACCTTCGTGGTCTACACGACCAGAAGTTACCATATTTGCTTAGAGTTTGGTGGATTTTCTATTTCTTGCTTTCTTGCTACCGTCTTGCGGTATACAAGAAGCAAGAACTGGTGTCAGTTCACAGTGTAGTGTCTGAGTTAGTGGGCGTTTGCGCTGTTTTGTTTCTCTGTTGTTCGTGCTTGTGGAAGAAAGGAGAAGAAGGTGAGATGACCAACCTTCTCGAAGAACCATTGTTGAGTAGCGTTGAGAATGAAGTCTGTGATGAGGTAACCACACCTTTTGCAAAAGCTGGGTTTCTAAGCCTCGTGAGTTTCTCTTGGATGAGTCCCTTGGTTACCTTAGGAAATGAGAAAATCATAGACAGCGACGATGTTCCTCAAGTAGACAGCACTGACAGAGCTGAGAACCTGTTTCGAGTCTTTAGGAGTAAGCTTGAATGGGACGATGGTGTAAGAAGGATAACCACGTTCAAGCTCGTCAAGGCTCTCTTCCTCTCAGTGTGGAGAGACATTCTCTTGTCATTCATGTTTGCTTTTGTCTACACGATGTCTTGCTACGTCGCACCGTATCTCATGGACAGTTTTGTTCAGTACCTGAACGGTCAAAGGCAATATAAGTACCAAGGATATGTTTTGGTCACAACTTTCTTCGTTGCCAAGCTTGTGGAATGCCAAACGCGGAGGCATTGGTTCTTCAGGGGAGGCAAAGCTGGACTTGGGATGAAAGCTGTTCTCGTTTCAATGATCTACGAGAAGGGCTTGACCCTTCCATGTCACTCAAAGCAAGGACAAACCAGCGGCGAGATTATAAACCTCATGGCGGTAGATGCTGACAGGTTAAACGCTTTCACTTGGTTTATGCATGATCCGTGGATACTTGTGTTACAAGTCAGTTTGGCGCTATGGATCTTGTACAAGAGCCTCGGACTCGGATCAATTGCAGCTTTTCCCACCTTTATTTTAGTTATGCTGGCGAACTATCCCTTTGCGAAGCTGGAAGATAAGTTTCAGAGCAATCTGATGAAGTCCAAAGACAACAGGATGAAGAAAACATCAGAGGTGTTACTTAACATGAGGATTCTCAAACTTCAGGGGTGGGAGATGAAGTTCCTATCTAAGATTCTCGACCTTAGACACGTTGAAGCAGGCTGGCTCAAGAAGTTTGTGTACAACTCAGCCGCTATGAGCTCTGTTCTGTGGACTGCGCCTTCTTTCATATCTGCAACGGCTTTTGGCGCTTGTATACTGCTCAAAATTCCTCTTGAATCAGGGAAGATACTGGCTGCCCTTGCAACCTTTCGGATCCTGCAAAGCCCGATCTACAAACTCCCTGAGACAATCTCCATGTTTGTTCAGGTTAAGGTGTCTCTCGCTAGGATCGCATCTTTTCTCTGTCTGGATGATTTGCAGAAAGATGTTGTTGAGAGACTTACTACTAGTGGAAGTTCGGAGATGGCTCTTGAAGTCAGCAACGGTTCTTTCTCTTGGGATGACTCTTCCCCAATCCCAACACTGAGAGACGTGAGTTTCGAAGTGTTTCATGGGATGAATGTAGCTGTCTGTGGTACCGTTGGCTCGGGTAAATCAAGCTTACTCTCATCCATACTAGGTGAAGTACCCAAGATATCTGGAACTGTTAAAGTTTCTGGAAGCAAGGCCTACGTTGCACAATCTCCTTGGATCCAGAGCGGCAAAGTGGAGGATAATATTCTGTTTGGTAAGCCAATGGAACGAGAGTGGTACGAGAAGGTGCTTGAAGCATGTTCTTTGAGCAAGGACTTGGAGTTGCTTCCTTTCCATGACCAGACGGTTATTGGGGAAAGGGGTATCAATCTAAGCGGTGGACAGAAGCAGCGTATACAGATCGCTCGTGCTCTCTACCAAAACGCCGATATTTATCTGTTCGACGACCCTTTTAGTGCAGTAGACGCTCATACAGGATCACATCTCTTCAATGTAATAACCTTTTCCTTTTCTTTCCACTCTTACCATCACCTTTGTGCTGTGTTGTGATTATTGTTTATCTGTAACAGGAAGTCATCCTAGGTATTCTGAAAGACAAGACAGTCATATACGTCACTCATCAAGTTGAATTTCTGCCTGAAGCTGATCTTATACTGGTTTGTGACTTGTTTGCTCTCTACTATCTTGCGTGTGCATCATGTTACTTACTATATAGTTATGAAATCAAACAAATCATTTTTTGGTAGGTTATGAAAGATGGAAAGATCACGCAAGCAGGGAAATACAATCAAATTCTCGATTCAGGAACAGACTTCATGGAGCTTGTGGGAGCTCACACTGACGCTTTAGCAACAGTTGATACATTTGAACAAGCCTGTACTTCATCAGAATCAACTACAAACAAAGAAAAAGAAGCACCTAAGCTAGAGACAAATTCTGGTAAGCCAAGAGGACAGCTAGTTCAACAAGAGGAAAGGGAGAAGGGGAAAGTTGGGTTCACCGTGTACAAAAAATACATGGCACTAGCGTACGGAGGAGCAGTGATTCCTGTTATATTGCTAGTGCAGATCCTCTTTCAGGTTCTGAACATTGGAAGCAACTATTGGATGACGTGGGTGACACCTGTTTCCAAAGATGTGGAACCTCCAGTGAGCGGCTTTACGTTGATCCTAGTCTATGTGGTTCTAGCCGTCGCGAGCTCCTTGTGCATACTCGTCAGAGCGTTGCTGGTGTCGATGACTGGTTTCAAGATGGCTACTGAGCTCTTCACGCAAATGCATCTCAGCGTTTTCCGTGCTTCCATGTCGTTCTTTGATGTGACACCAATGGGAAGAATCTTGAATAGAGTAAGTATCTACACGAATGACAATACCAAAAGAAAACATTTTTTAACAAATTCATTTACCTGATTACTCTGTTTTTCTTTTTCCAATCTTTGTTTTTAGGCTTCTACAGACCAAAGTGTAGTGGACTTGAGATTACCGGGTCAATTTGCATATGTTGCTATTGCTGCTATTAACATTTTGGGGATTATAGGAGTGATGGTACAGGTCGCTTGGCAGGTCCTTATCATCTTCATACCTGTTGTTGCTGCAAGTGCCTGGTACCGGGTATTTGTCCATATTCCTGAATCGTTTTTTAGGTAGTTCGGTTTATAAGTAGTTTTTGTAGAATATTTGGTAATTTTAAAACTAAACATAATTAATATTCTTAGGTATGTAAATTATATTTTGGATTTTGGGTACCTATTTGGTTCTCGATTCAGTTTCAGTTTCGTTTTTTTGGTTCTAAAAATGAAGGAACTGCTTAGTTATTCGGTTTTTGGTTTATATGCTCAAGCCTGTCCTGAACGTCCTAAACCAATGTTTAGCTTCTTAGTTATTGATAAGAAACATAGTTCTTGTGTTTTTCTCACTCTTTACTTACTTAATGGTATCTATGCACAGCAATATTACATATCATCGGCTCGGGAACTTGCGAGACTAGCTGGAATAAGCAGATCGCCTTTGGTACATCATTTTTCAGAAACACTCTCAGGGGTAACAACCATCAGAAGCTTTGACCAAGAACCGAGGTTCCTCGGCGACATCATGAAACTCAGCGACTGTCTTTCTCGGCTGAGGTTCCATTCCACAGGTGCAATGGAATGGCTCTGCTTCCGCCTTGAACTGTTATCAACTATCGCATTTGCGCTATCGCTTGTTATCGTAGTTTCTGCTCCTGAAGGGACAGTTAATCCAAGTAAGCCACTATTGCTCTTCATCACTTCTTTTGTCGTAGATCAGATTCACAACTGAGAATCTTCCTCTTCTTTCGGCTTCTTATAGGCTTTGCAGGATTGGCTATTACATATGCACTGAATCTAAACAGCCTGCAATCAACTTTGGTATGGACACTCTGTGATCTTGAGAACAAGATGATATCTGTGGAGAGAATGCTTCAGTACATAGACATCCCCAGTGAACCGTCTCTGGTGATCGAATCAACTCGGCCTGAGAAGTCATGGCCTTCTCGTGGAGAGATTACTATCAGTAATCTCCAGGTGCGATATGGACCACATTTGCCTATGGTGCTGCATGGACTGACGTTTACTTTCCCTGGAGGCTTGAAAACAGGAATCGTTGGAAGAACAGGATGTGGCAAGTCCACTTTGATTCAAACCCTTTTCAGGATTGTGGAACCAACAGCCGGAGAAATCAGAATCGATGGGATAGATATCCTGACCATTGGACTGCATGACTTGCGTTCCAGACTGAGTATCATACCTCAAGATCCAACCATGTTTGAAGGCACGGTTCGTAGCAACTTGGACCCTCTTGAGGAATACAGTGATGACCAAATATGGGAGGCACTCGACAAGTGTCAGCTCGGGGATGAAGTGAGGAAGAAAGAACTGAAGCTGGATTCCCCTGTTAGCGAGAATGGGCAGAACTGGAGCGTTGGTCAGAGACAGCTGGTGTGCCTGGGAAGAGTCTTGCTCAAGAGAAGCAAAGTGTTGGTTCTTGATGAAGCCACTGCTTCTGTGGATACTGCGACTGATAATCTGATACAGGAGACTCTGAGGCAACACTTTGCGGATTGTACGGTAATAACGATCGCGCATAGAATATCATCTGTTATAGGCAGTGATATGGTGTTGCTTCTAGACCAAGGTCCTGCACTCATGAAGCATCATACTCTTATACTTACGTTTTTTTTTTAATAAAATGAAGACTTGTATTAACATTTTCTGTGTTTCCTAAGTGCAGGGCTTATCAAAGAACATGATTCACCGGCGAGATTGCTTGAAGACAAGTCGTCTTCTTTCTCAAAGCTTGTGGCAGAGTACACAACGAGTTCGGAATACAAATTCAGCAGAAGCTGTTAATTTAAGTTTCCATAGTAATGGGACAGAGCAAAAGCTTAACACGTATTGAAATTTGTAAACCAATGTTGGACTTTTCATTTGATGATGACATTTACTCGCAAGTGGCGTATTGCTCCAGTGGCTGTGAGCATATCCACATGGCTCCATCTCAGGCCGTTAACATGATTAGATTACGGAATTGGTGGTGGTGGTGTCTTTGATCACTGGTCATTATCATAAAAAAAATTGTCGTAGCCGTTTGACTGATAAAGCAGAGACTTACTATTTACTTGCAGCCCAATAATATCCGTAATCTAGCTCTCGGACCATGTTTAATTTTTAAATTATATGATTTTGAGGCTCACAAAATTTTGATTTTTCAACGTTTTGAATAATCTGGAAAGTTTATAAAAAAATCCGTGAGAAGCGAGTAAAGAAAGAAGAATATGTACCCTCTCCTCTGGTGGGGTTTGGGAGAGAGAGAGAGAGGACCATTTTCTCTTCCTTCTTCGTAGTTTCTTGGCCGTGCTCTTCAAGACATACTTTGTCTACATCAAGTGTTCCACTCTCGTTATATAAGTACTTCTCGTTTGCTGAAAACTCTGCACCAAATCATTAACTGTACAACCCATTTTCTGAAATCATTTGGAAAACAAAAAGAGAAGAGCAAAGCCATGGAATTTCAAAGTTCCATGAAGGATAATGGTTTGTTAACAAGCTTCTTCTCGTTCTTTGATTCTATTTTGCCTCCAAATGCTAAGTCTTCTCTTCTGGAACGTCTTTTCTTAAGATGGGTCTCTGGTTTCTTGCATATGGTCTTGTTGTTGGTGCTGTTTTGCTCATGGGTTCGTAACAAAAGTAGAGAAGATAATGAGTTTGGTGTTGTTAAAGATAGGACAGGGTTAGGGTTTAAGCCGGTTCTGTTTAGTAGTTTAGCTCTGTCTTTGCTTAATCTCGTGTTCATGTCGTTAAGTGGTTTCTGTTGGTACAAGAGTAGCTGGTCAGATAATGATCAGCTAGTTTCTCTCGTGGGGTTTCTATTAGCAACGGTTTCGTGGGGGACTTTGTCGATTTGCTTGCATCGTTGCAGTGATCATGAGCAAACCAAGTCTCCGTTTCTGCTTAGACTCTGGTTGGTTCTCTATCTCTCAGTTTCTTGCTACTCTCTTGTAGTAGACATCGTTATGTACAAGAAAGAAGAAACCGTACCTGTTCATCTTCTAGTGTACGATGTACTTGCTTCTAGTGCTGCTTTGTTTCTTGGTTATGTTGTTTTCTTCAAGAAAGCTAGAGGCAGCATCAACAAAGTTTTGGAAGAGCCACTTTTGAATGGAGATTCTAGTATAGAGTTGAATAAGAGTGATGAGGCTACTCTTTACTCTAAAGCTGGCATCCTCAGTCTCTTTACTTTCTCTTGGATGAGTCCATTGATAGAAACTGGAAACATGAAAGCTCTTGATCTGGAAGATGTTCCTGAGCTTCATCATAGAGACAGCGTATTCAGCTTAGCACCTAAGTTCAGGACCATGCTTGAGTCGTCAGATGGTAGTGGTGTCACCACGTTCAAGCTCTTAAAAGCATTGTTCTTTTCATCTCACTGGGAGATTCTAGTGACTGCATTCTTTGCTCTCATCTACTCGATCGCGTCATACGTTGGACCAGCACTCATTGACACATTCGTCCAGTACTTAAACGGACGTAGACAGTACAGCACCGAAGGGTATGTGCTAGTCATTACTTTCTTTGCTGCTAAGCTTCTTGAGTGTCTTGCGAAGAGACACTGGTACTTCAGGTTACAGAAGATTGGTATTAGGATGAGATCTTGTCTTGTCGCAATGATATACGAAAAGGGGTTGACACTTTCATGCCATTCGAAGAAAGGACGCACAAGTGGTGAGATTATAAATCTCATGACCGTGGATGCTGAGAGGGTTGGTAGCTTCTGCTGGTACATACATGATCCGTGGCTGCTTTTGTTACAAGTCGGTCTAGCTATGTGGCTATTGTACAGGAGCCTGGGACTAGCATCTATAGCTGCATTGGTTGCTACCGTTCTAGTAATGCTTGTGAACATTCCATTTGGGAAAATGCAACAGAGGTTTCAGGAGAAGTTGATGGAAGCTAAGGACAACAGGATGAGATCAACATCAGAGATCTTGAGAAACATGAGGATTCTCAAACTCCAGGGATGGGAGATGAAGTTTCTGTCGAAGATATTCGATCTTAGGACGTGTGAGGAAGGGTGGCTTAAAAAGTATGTGTATAACTCAGCTGTTATAAGCTTTGTTTTCTGGGGAGCTCCTACTCTGGTGTCAGTCTCTACCTTTAGTGCTTGTATACTTCTTGGCATCCCGCTTGAATCTGGAAAGATACTCTCAGCGATTGCAATATTTAGTACTCTACGACAGCCGATTTTCTATCTTCCAGACACTATCTCCATGATTGTGCAGACAAAAGTCTCTCTTGACAGAATTGCATCTTATCTTTGTCAAGGCAACTTACAGCCTGACGCTGTGGAGAGGCTTCCCAAGGGAAGTTCAGACATATCTGTGGAAGTGATCAACAGCACTTTATCTTGGGATGTTTCATCTTCTGACCCAACTCTAAAAGACATCAACGTCAAGGTCTTTACTGGGATGAAGGTTGCAGTTTGCGGTACTGTTGGGTCTGGAAAATCAAGCTTGCTTTCATCTATTCTTGGAGAAGTGCCTAAGATATCTGGAAGTCTTAAAGTTTATGGAACTAAAGGGTATGTTGCACAATCTCCTTGGATTCAGAGCGGTACTATTGAGGACAACATCTTGTTTGGTAAGACTATGGAAAGAGAACGATATGAAAAGGTGCTTGAATCATGTTCTTTGAGTAAGGATCTGGAGGTACTCTCGTCCGGTGATCAGACTATCATTGGAGAACGTGGGATTAATCTGAGTGGTGGACAAAAGCAAAGGATACAGATTGCACGAGCTCTCTACCAAGATGCAGATATCTATCTGTTTGATGATCCTTTTAGTGCTGTGGATGCTCACACAGGGTCACATCTCTTTAAGGTACACTCTTCTTTCTTTAGCCATTAGCCATTAGTGTTCTTTTTTAATTTTCATTCTTAATGTTTTTTCAGAAAGTTTTGATGGGGCTTCTGTGTTCAAAAACAGTTATATATGTAACTCATCAAGTTGAGTTCTTACCTGCTGCTGATCTTATAATGGTATGTGAATAAGATTGTGTCAATATTGTGTCACTGAGAATAAATGTGATGACCCAAAGTTCATCTATCTTATGCCTCAGGTCATGAAAGATGGAAGGATTAGCCAAGCTGGAAGATACAATGATATACTCAACTCTGGAACAGACTTCATGGAGCTTATAGATGCTCATCAGGAGGCTCTTGCAATAGTTGGTTCAGTTCATGCCAATTCTGATTCTGAGAAAACTGGTGTAGTGAGAGATGCTATTGACTCTGAGGGGAAGCAAGAAAGTCAAGATATGAAGAATGATAAGTCAGACTCTGTGGAGCCTAATAGACAACTTGTGCAAGAGGAAGAGAGGGAGAAAGGTAGTGTCTCTTGGGATGTATACAGGAAATATATCACACTAGCATATGGAGGAGCTCTTGTCCCCTTCATATTGTTGGCACAAGTTCTGTTTCAGCTTCTACAGATTGGAAGCAACTACTGGATGGCTTGGGCTACTCCTGTTTCCAAAGATGTGGAAGCTCATGTGAACCTTTCTACATTAATGATTGTGTATGTGTCCTTAGCCATTGGAAGTTGCCTCTGCATTCTTGTAAGAGCCACACTTCTTGTAACCGCTGGTTACAAGACTGCCAGTGAACTGTTTCATAAAATGCACCGCTGCATTTTCCGTTCTCCTATGTCTTTCTTTGATTCCACTCCCAGTGGAAGAATCATGAATAGAGTATGTCTCTGGCCACTCTAGTTATTTGAGGATCTCCTCTATTTTGTGATTTATGTTTTTTTTGCTTTCTGGTATAGGCTTCTACGGACCAGTCAGCTGTGGATTTGGACATACCATCTCAATTCTCATCACTTGCTATCACAGCCATTCAGGTTATTGGAATCATTGGAGTTATGTCACAGGTTTCTTGGTTCGTTTTTCTTGTCTTCATCCCTGTGGTTGCTGCATCCATATGGTATCAGGTACTGTCCAAGAGTCTTTTTAACATAAGAGTTGTTTCTGTAAGAAAGTGTAGCTATGTTTTGTGACAAGAAAACCTTTCTTTTTTTTTTTTTGAATGAATGCAAAATTTATTCAATCAAAACTCTGTTACATCAGATGCTACTGTTTTATTTTTGTACAAAGAATTAAAAAAAAAAATCAGAATTCAATAATGTTGTTTCAGTCTCTACTCAATCCCCTCTTGACTCAAACCAAGCCATCAAAGCTTCATCAAAATGTTTGTGTCCTTTTCCTTTGACTGAAAGGAGCTTCAGTCTGACCGTTTTATCAATGAATTTAATCAGACAAGAAAACCTTTCAACTTTGCAGAGATATTACATAGCTGCAGCAAGAGAACTTTCGAGGTTAGATGGAGTATGCAAAGCCCCTCTGATTCAGCATTTTGCAGAAACGATCTCAGGGTCGACAACCATCAGGAGTTTCAATCAAGAATCAAGATTCCGTGGTGACAACATGAGGTTTAGTGATGGTTACTCTAGGCCCAAATTCTATTTAGCTGGAGCAGTGGAGTGGCTTTGCTTTCGCCTTGATATGTTATCTTCACTGACATTTGCCTTTTCACTCATTTTCTTGATCTCAATACCTACTGGTATGATTGATCCAAGCCTTGCGGGATTAGCTGTGACTTATGGACTCAATCTGAGCACACAGCAAGCTTGGCTGATGTGGGGTCTTTGTAATCTTGAGAACAAAATCATATCGGTAGAGAGGATCCTTCAGTATGCAAGTGTTCATAGTGAACCTCCTCTTGTGATAGATACAAACCGGCCTGATAAATCATGGCCTTCACATGGAGATGTGGACATCAGTGATCTTCAGGTATCTATCTATCTATATACATTTCCATCACCAAGATTTCATGCTTTAGATCTCCCACTTGATTTGCTTCTATTCTTAACCATCTGGGGATATTTTTGGACACATTGATAGGTCAGATATGCTGCACATATGCCATTAGTGTTGAGAGGAATAACATGCACATTCAAAGGAGGTTTAAGAACAGGAATTGTCGGAAGAACAGGAAGCGGGAAATCAACTTTGATACAAACCCTTTTCCGCATTGTAGACCCATCAGCTGGAGAAATCGTAATAGATGGAGTGAATATTTTGACCATTGGGTTGCATGACTTGCGTTTAAGACTAAGTATAATACCCCAAGATCCAACCATGTTTGAAGGAACTGTGAGAAGTAACTTGGACCCTCTTGAAGAGTACACAGATGATCAAATCTGGGAGGTGGGTCTGTTTAGTTTCTGTTCTTTCTTTACTAGTAAAAAAAATGTTCATTTTTGAGTTATAATTCTATGTGTGTTTAGGCTGTTGACAAGTGCCAACTAGGAGATGAAGTGAGGAAAAAGGAACACAAGCTTGATTCATCTGTGAGTGAGAATGGAGAGAACTGGAGCATGGGTCAGAGGCAACTTGTGTGTCTTGGGAGAGTTCTTCTCAAGAGAAGCAAGATCTTGGTGCTTGATGAAGCCACTGCTTCTGTTGACACTGCAACTGACAATCTGATCCAGAAAACGTTAAGAGAGCACTTCTCAGATTGTACAGTGATAACCATTGCACACAGGATATCTTCTGTTATTGACAGCGACATGGTTCTGCTTCTTAGCAATGGTTTGTCTGAAACTTTCAAATCATTCGACATAACATGTGTGTGTGTGTGAGTGTGTGTGCATATGAATCATTATGTGTCTTGTTTTTTTCTGTGTGTAAGGTATCATTGACGAGTATGATTCACCAGTGAGGTTGCTCGAGGACAAGTCTTCATCTTTTGCTAAACTCGTTGCTGAGTACACCGCAAGATCAAGTTCCAGTTCTGATCAAACCTCTATATTTTGCTAAACTGCTGTCTTTGTATTGTACTACTTCTATGACTATCAGTTTTCCTTTTCTTTTTTTTTTTTTGCTCAATGTATAAAAGACTAACCTACATGTTAGACATATCTGAAACAGAAAAAAAACAAAAAAAATAATAGAATCTATGTCTCTGTGTTTTCCTCCACCACGTTTACCACCTATCTTCCTATACAAACCTGAATTCACTAGCTTCTTGAGCTCCAGTTTGATCAGAAGTTCCTCAGGTTTTAGCCTCAGTCTCCCAAAGAGTTATTATTCTTCTTCTTGTCCTTTCTTCTTCAGGGGATACACAACTTGAGGCACTGAGACTACACTAGCCTCTTCAGTGCCTCCACCACATTTGACACTGGTGGCCGAAGTCCAGGCTCCGACTGAAAAAAAACAAACATTGAACTTACAAAAAGGTCTGGAAACATATATAAACAATAACACAGAGAGAAACCGCCAATGACTTTACCATTACGCAGTTGGAAACTATATCTGCGAATGCCGAGACAGATTCTGGAGCGTAGAGTCCACACAACGCCGGATCAGCCATCTCCTCCAGAGTGTCTATGTCTTTAAGCTTTGGCTTTGCCCAACGAACTAGAGACTGTTCTGCTTTAGGCCTACCACTGAAGATTAGAAGCAAACATTTTCAGATACTTATAGAAGAGGACTATATTATAAAGAAAGGTTTAATAACTGAACCTGTCATAAGGCATTCGACCGGTTAGAAGCTCCAGCATCACCACACCGAAGCTGTAGACATCGCTCTTTAGTGTGTAAGCTGAGGGATCTGTGCATTCTGGAGCATTGCATCCAACTCCAAGATTCTGACTTGTGCGCTGCAGTTTTCAAGATATAAAGACATTAATATACAGATTAGAAACAACTATTTATCTCTTAATATTAATGTTTTTCAAGAAGCTCACATGGTGAAAGTTTGCCAAGCCATAGTCTGAGAGATGAGGATTTAGCTCACTGTCCAGTAAAATGTTTGATGACTTGATGTTCTTGTGAACTAATGGAGGCGAACAAACCTCATGAAGGTACCTGGCAAAAAAAAACTAGCTTTTTAGTTAGATGAATATAATTTTGAAATAAATGGTTAAAGTAATTACTCTATTGCTTGAGCAGTTCCTAGAGCGATTCGGATTCTTGTATTCCAAGTTAATGGTCTGCTGAAATCATCAGTCTGGTGAAGAAATCTGTTAAGTGATCCACTTGTGAAATACTCATAGACAAGCATGTTCCTTCCTTTTTCTGAACAGTAACCAACAAGCTCAGCTATATTCGGGTGGTGGATGCTCGAGATGTTGGACACTATGTGTGAAAACTCTTCTTGATTCCTTTTGCCTAACAGTGAAGAATCGATCTCTTTCACTGCATATTTCTATTTTAAACAATGTTCTTAATGAGATGATGAAGTAGAAGAATAAGTGAATGAAAAGGAGGAAAAAACAAACCCTTCCATCTTCATATTTAGCTTTATAAACACGTCCAAGAGTTCCTTCACCAATAAGGCGATTCGGTGAGAAACAAGACGCAGAGTTCTGCAGATCCGTGAGGGTAAAAACCTTCACATCGTCGGGCTTGAAGAAACGATCAGGAGTTGCAACCACTTGGGAAGAAGGTATGAGATGAAATATAGGAGTGTTCTTGAAACTGACAGAAGATGTTCTATTAACAGAAGGCTTTGCATCGATTGAAGTGTTAGAATCAACTGTCTTTTGTCCTTTTAAGTCATCCGTAGAGTCGAACTGAAGCATCTGAGAGGGCTGTGGTGTGAAGAGCGGTTTGCTTCGGTTGGTTCCTCCTCCTTTCTCTTCGTCGAAAAAGTGAGAAGAGTGATGATGAGAGTTCTTTCTTCTAGCGAACAATGCAATCACTCCTGCAGTGAAAATGAGTCCACCTATAGTAGACGCCGCTACTATAAGTCCGGTGGTCAGAGCCTTGTTGCTTATTCCAACGCCTCCTCCGGAGTTTCTTTCTACACGGCGTGTCCCGGGAGGTGGTGAGGGAGCTCTATCGCTTGACCAACGGTTTCCTCCAGTTCTGACAACAAGAAAATTCTTTTTTTACATGTCTTTTGATTGTGTTTAAGAGATGATGAGCGATGAAACTTACTCAAGGTTACCAATGCTCTTCAGCTCGTTTGGGATCCAACCAGTGAATTGATTGTTTGCTACGTTTCTGCCATAGCAAGATTCATAAGAAAACGTTAATGAAGGAAAGAGATAGAAACTCTGTGTTACAGCCCTGCAAAAACACTTACACATCATCGATCTGAGGGAGGTCCCTGAGTGCATTTATAGAGCCTTTGAACTGGTTCTCTTGCAAATGCCTAATAAAGAGAGTTTACAACTATCAATGTTAAGGTGAGTAATCAGTACACGAACTACTTTCAACTTTCTTCTCTTCTCTTACAGTGTTTTAAGTCCTGTTAGATTGGCAAAACTCTGTGGTAGCTTTCCTGTGAGTTGATTGGAAGACAGATCACTGCAATAACATGGAACCGATGAAGTTTAATGAAACCTCTTAAAGTTAGCATGTGTGTATATGTGCCACTTACATTGTTTCAAGTTTTGTAAGCTTTTGAAACATGTCGCTAAGTTCACCATTGAGGTTGTTACGACCAAAGTTTCTGAGCAAGAAAACAAGAACGGTATGAAGCAAATGGTGATACTTGGGAAACGAATTCACGTGTCTATGTCTATGGCTTACAGGTAAGTCAGGTCTTTCATGAGAGACACAGAGTATGGTACGTTACCGTTAAAGTCATTCTCAGAAGCATCTCTGCATTGAAGAAAGTTTCACACTTAGTCTGATACATTGTGTAGTGAATGAAGATCAAGAACAGAACCGAACTCATGTACTTACAGATAAACAAGATTCTCCGGAAGCTGATAGGGTAAGTTTCCGTTAAGATTATTCTTGCTTACATCACTGTTTACATTGACAACACAGTAATATATAGTTTAAGTGTCAACCTAAACCTAATCAAGTAGAGATTAAGGAGATGCAATGAAAAGTGGAAAGCTTCTCACAGGTAAGTGAGTGATTTCAAGTTTGCAAGCTGATACCCTAAAGATCCACTGAGTCCACGTCCTGACACCTTTCTAGAAAGAAATATAAAAAGGAATTATAGAATCACAATCGAGGAAGAGGGTACCATTGAGAAGATGAGAGATGAAGAAGTAACAAACATTTCAGTAACAGAAGAGCCCTTGCAAGTAATGCCATCCCATGAGTCACCACAAGGATCCCCTCCGCTTGAAGACCAACCGTTGAGTTTTGATGGAGAGTTCATGCTCTTATAAGCGTCATTAAGAGCCGAAACTACAACAATCCATGAACAAATATAATCATTTATGACTCTTCTCTTATATCGTTGAGACAAAGACACATACCGTCTTGGCTCTCTGTTTTTGCAAGAACAACAGAGATGAAGATTCCAAAACATGCGATGGAGAGTATGAGTGACTGAAGATTAGGTGCCATGATTGCTACACTTTTGAGCTCAGAGATCAAGATCTGCGTAGATGATGATCAAAAGAGAAACCCAGCGTTGGTTCTGGGTTTCCTTGAGGAGGAAGGAAACACACAGGAACCACAGGAGAAGAAGCTAGGTTAGGTCATGAAAGAAAACAATTTTGGACACGGTGTGGCAGTGACCAAAAATGGCAAATTCAGTTTCTTCTGTTAGTCTTTTTTGTTTTGCGAAATGAGGTTATTGAGTGAAAAGGCGAATAAATCTGGACGTGTGAATAGAGAAATGTACAGCTAAAAATGACGCACACACCGAAACATTAGGGGAGAGAGAGAGAGAGAGAGAGAGAGAGAGAGACGACAACTGGTGTGTCCAAGTCCGATCTAACTGCATAACCAAAGTTGTTTCAACGTGTACTCAAGGACACGTGTGAACCATCAAACAAAATTCCAGAGGGCTTGTCTGAATAATGTATATGTTATACATTCACGCTGACATACATGTAATGTCATTCCATGAGAGATATACAAAACTTTGAAGACCAAAGAACTCATGTGGTTCAGAGCCATCGCTAAGTAGACCTTTTCTATGACAGTGTATATACATATCCATCATTTCTTCAGACAACTTCGCTATCACACAGAGATGCTTTATGAAAAAAAATATATACATGACTTAAATACCAGCGTTCTGTGAAGTCTGACTCTGCTGGGCTCCACGGTTTTTTAGCTTTGTCAAGAAGTAAGCTAGTGCAACCTTTGCACCTAAGGATGCCGAGTGACCACGAGAGAGGCAAACTGCACCACCAACTGCACCGCCCACAAGTAACAGACCGTTTGCTATTTGTTTCTTTGAAGGCTTTCTCAACAGTTTCTTCCGTTTGGTTCCTTCACCCGTGTGCATAGTTTCCAAGGAGTTTGTGATGTCATCTGTCTCATTCTCTAACTCTGATGGAATCTGTAGTAACACAAAAGGTGATGTTAAAGAATCAGTTTCAGAATACTAATTTAAAATTTTACAAATAAGGCGCAAACTTCAAACGCTTGACCATAAAACTGAGCTCAGATTAGATTAAAATCCACTAACATCTCACCTTTTTCATTAAGCTGACAGCAGATATGGACCCTTGGGGTCTATGACTGGTTGCAATGTATTTACCAAGTGCAGTTTCCATCTTACAAACGTAACTCCATATGCCTTTTGAGAAAGCAAGCTTTGCCATCTCAACATTCAATCCAGCATCTTCCTGGTGAAACATGTGGATCTCAGATGCATTCCTACCTGGAACTGCAGCAAACTTAAATTTAGCGTTTATATGTACAAGGTGCAAAAAAAAAAAAAAAATAGTCACCACTAAGATATATCATTAAACATATTTGTGATGTATGGTACTGATGGCTAACAAGAAACAAACAATTACCTTTCCTAATTCGCCAACCAGATCTGAAATAACTCACACGTACATACTTCCTCTGTTGCGGCACCATATTCTGATCACAATCCTGATAATAACCAAAGAGCAAAAAAACTATAATTTAAGAAACAAATTCAAAAACAGATAACATATAAATAGACCAGGGATGTGTTATAGCAATGTATTGTTTCATAGCATTAGAGATATTGATCAGAAAATTCAGGTAAGCATATGCATAGTTAGCTTCTTTCTTTAACACCATGTTAGTTCATTTTACCTTGATGAAACAATAGAACTTATCATTCATCCCCTCCCACAACCTCCAAGCTAATACATACTCCCTTGGTTTCAAGAAAGGAAACTTCTTTATCGTCCGACCAATCTCAACTCCGCTGTTACTATCAACCTGCAACTGCTCATGCTCGACCACGGTCTTATCCCATTCCTTCCTGTATTCATTGTCCATGTAAAATTCCCTCAAAGCCTCTGGAGAGCAGTCCTCAAACACCGTAGTACTTAAGTACTTCATGGGACCACCATCCTACAAGAAACCAAAGAGCATAAACTCAGTTATCACCGGGGACACTCAAGAGAAGCTAAACTTGATAAGTACTTTTGGTTTGCAGCATTTGGCAGTGTATGAGACGTGAGGGTTGCTCTTCTGAATGACATCTTCCCAAACCTCAGCATCTCCATCTCTCTCCCCAAGTTTTTCAATCAGTCCTTTCAGGTCTTCATCAGAAACAAGTGTAGATATTCTGCAAAGCGTATTAGTCTATAGATAATGAATCCTCAAATCATCAAAGAGTGGAAGACTAAAAGCTAACGAACTTGAGCTTACACAATCATTCACTGAGAAAGGGTAAAGGAACAAAATTGAACAAGGAAATGCAAAAACCCTTTACCCTGATTGAGAGCTCCTCAGAGGTTGAGAAACTGATACGGCAGGGGAAGGCGAAGAAGAAGAAGAAGCATGACTAAAGAATCGAACTTTCCGGAAGATTTGGCAGAGGAGAATGAAGAAAAGAGCGAGAACGGTGGCCCAGCAACAGCAAAAGACTCCATCACCACCGTCAGCTCGCCGGAAAAAAACATCGGAAGTGGAGAAATAAAGAGGTAGCTTCGATGAGGTACCGCCACTATTCATCGTCTCTCAAATCTCTGAACACACATTCACTGTGTTTGTATATTCGCGCGTGGACTTGGTCTGGTTTAGGACAAAGGCTACAACGAGCCTCCTCACAATGGTTCAGGATGTGTCTTTTTTTGACCGGTCTCTGACTTGGGACTCAATTTTTCTTTCTTTTCTTCTGGCCCTTGATTTCTTTCTGTTACAATTTACCCCCTTTTTGTTATTCTTTACTTGCCCTATTAAAAGAATATATATATCAACTTTAGATCAGATCAGTCTACATGATAAACCAGTTGTCAGAAGTCATATCTATATTTATTCCTCAGAGACATGGACAATACCAAACAACGTGATTCATTAGCCACATTGGTTGGTGATTCATGTCAACTTACAAGTCATAATCCGTTTTCTTCGCCTGTACAAAGGATCACGATCCATGATCAGCAACCACACAACCGTAGTGTCTCTTTTGACAATAACAATCTCTTTTTATTCACTAGAGAAATATGCAAAATAATATATGGATAAGCATGATTCATGACCACAAGCGCAACATCTATAATCTTTGATACATCATTTGGAAATGACTTTCTTGTCTCCTTCACAATCAAGACTCTCAAAGCTAGAAGAAGATCATGTGGAGAAGGAAAAACAAACAAAATCTGATTGATGGGTGTAATCTGCATCATTATTAAATATTGCCTGCAAAGACATATGAAGCTACTTTACAAGAGCAACATTTATATTGTCTTTGATACATCATCATCTTCTTCTTCTTCTTCTATCAAACCCCAAAGAGAGAGAGAATACATAACTTTGAAAAGAGGGAAATGAATCAAAATGGCTAAATACCCCCCGGGAAAAGAAGCTTACTTTACACGAAAACCAGACCAGGCCAGACTTAAAATTTCATTTGAATACCCACCACCCTTCTTAGAACAAACAAAACATCATTATGGAAACTGAAAAAACATAAAGTCTTTGCTAATTCATTGTGCCTTTTACTTACTAGTTGGATTAACCAGAAGATACTGCTACGGTTGTTGTGATTGCATCTGGAGATGAACTTGCCTTTCCTGATTCTTTGCTTCCCTCCTCCAAGCGGACAACTTGAGCAAAACTTTTAGACATGTTCTTGATAAAGTCTGTCTGCAATGCAACAGAAGCAGCAGGTTTATGTTCGTTTTCTCCTCCTGCAGATGGCAAGCTTGGCTGTCTTCTTGCCTTCCGTTCTTGAATTATTTTCTCCCTCTCTTCATAAAACCCAAAATCATCCAAGATTGAAGTGTCAGCATCGTAGTTCTTGAAAATCTTGAGCATCTCAATGCCTTGTTCCAGTTTCACCTGTAGTTTTTTTTTTCAGTTGTTAAAAAGAGGTATCTTTAGAAAAAGAAAGCTTGAGCGGCTAGCTACTTACTTCTTGAGTGTCTCGGCTATTAGTCACGGGCTTATTATCATTGTTTTCAATTATAATGTGGCGGAACTGGCTGTTTGGAACATCTTTGATGATGTGCCACTTCACTGGGAACTGTCCGTTCCATTTGTCTTGTTGCCAGTAATCAACGCTCTTCTCAAAATCCACAGGTCCTATCATCTCCGCTACTCCACAGAACTGAGAGCTAGCGTTTACCTGCGATTACAAACACCGTAAGCAAATCTCCAGAAGGAAGGTAAATGTAGACACACAGAGAAAAGGATTAGACTTCGTACAGAGAACAGAAGAAACACAGGGCACGGTTCTTTCTGATCCTTGGCCTCACGGTAAGCAGCATCAAGCTTTTTGTTGCCGTTAGGAGTGCTAGCCCATACATTGTATTTGATGCTCTTGTGTACGTTATCTTCACTGTAAGACTTGATTATGAAGAGCTTGGCGTCACTGTAGTCAGTGACAAAATCAGAAGTCTTGTTGTTGTTGTTGGATTCCTCATTCTCTTTGTCATTTTTCTTAGTATTAGCAGAAGAATCAAGCTCCTCTGAGACCTGAGTCTTGGGCTTTAAAGCTCTCGGTCCTCGGTTTTGCTCGTTGAGGATATCATAGTTACCATGATAACCGCCACCAAGGGATGGATCACTAACCCTTCCACGCCCTCGAGTGTTGTCAACACCAATCCAGCTTTGGTTTCCCATACCCACATAAGAATTTAGTCCACTTCCATAGTTAGAGCCCTGGCCACGACCGTAAAACGATCTCTGTCTCTGTGAACCCTGACAAAATAAAAAGAAAAGGATCCACTTTCAACAAATAGTACAACATACAACCACTGGTTGATCAAAACTATCCATGCATTGGATAAAGAGTAGCTAGAAAAGTTAACAAACCATGGGAATGTTGTGGCCATATGATCCAAAAGAACCGAGTGGCTGAGGAGATAAAGCCGGTGAGAAAGGAGAAGAATGTCTGTGCATATCAGAAGGCTTTGACCAATCGGACCATATCCCCCCGTCAAAACCTTGCTGCCACTCAGGAAAACCAAGATTTGTCTGGTTTCCATTAAACGGTCCAATAGGATGGGGTTGGTAGGACGGCCGCGGTCCGATGTTATCACCACCTTGTTGGTCAACAAGGCTGGTGAGGTCTGGCTGAGTTGGGGAAGAGATATATTGCATGCTAGGAGGAACTACCTGCTGATAAAACGGAAACTGCTGTGGAGAATACAACTGGGTCTCAGAAGGTAAGGGAGTTGCAGCAGGGGAATATGGTCCATATGGCATCTGAGGGTTGTATCCATATCCTGTTTGGTAGACCAGAGAAGCGTTCTCATTGAAGCCAACCTGATTTTTTTTATCACAGAATATGAACAACTTTGAAAGGTTTTCAAATAAGAAATCACAAAAGAGAAGGTTATATAGTACACACAGGAGAGTTGATGTCCAATCCTTCAACATTGACGTAGGAAGAATACTCGTCCCATTCGCCTGTGGGGGTTTCATAACCTGGCTCATACAAAGGATACCATTAGCTTCTAAACACAATCCCTCAAATCAGTTCAAGAACAAGACTAGTAAGCCATGGATTATAGAAAGCTGTGCTATCCCTTTTCTACTGGCAACCGCTAATATATAAAACATCTAGACCAATACACTGACTCCAAATTCCATGACCTCAGAAGATCTGATCAGAGAAGCAAAAAAAAAGGAAGTGCATGAATCAGAAACAAACCTCTATAGTAAAAGCCTTGTGCTTGAGGAGAGAGGATGCTGCTAGGCAAGTGTGCAGCAAAGTCACCTGATAAACCATAAGGTGCAGAGAGTGGGGCAACTTTGGATGGATGAACTACAACCGCAGGCTCCTGAGAGGACTTAAAAGAGGCTGATGATGTCTCGTTGTTTGCCGGGACAGTCTACATATTAAAATTCAGAGATTTAGACTTATGAATCTCCATTCCTATTGATATATATATAACCAGAGACCATAAGATCAACTACCTGCTCCTTCATGATGTCCAGATTAACAGGTTGCTCCTCTGTGTTCATTCATAACCAGTAAAACCAAATAAGATATTTATGAAGAAGATGAAAGATGGGGATACAAAAGCAGATCTTATGTGCAATTACTCAAGATTAAACTAACAAACACACACAAAAGCTAGCTTTCAAAGCTAAGATAGAAAGAGTCCTGATCCCAGATCTTAGCAAAAGGAGATAAAGTTATACACTTTCAATAGGAATAAGCTCTAGCACCAGTGAAATCATGAGACCCACTACCACAAACAAACAAACAAAAACAAAAAAAAAAGGAAGCTCGTAATTTCTAAATCCAAATCGACGAACCCTTCACAGATCACACAACAAAACTGGAAAAAGGAAAGGCAGAGAGAGATCAAACGTAAAGCAATCAACTTTAGACCAGAATCTGTAGCGATTTAGGACAATTGAGAAGATGGGGTCACAGTGACGTTTTACCTGAAGTAAGATCTGTGGCGTGAGATTGAGTCGTTGCCATGAATCAGATCGAAAGGCCCGAGGAAAATAAGGATCTGATTCAAAAGAAAAGATAAAAAAACAGAGTCTTTATATGTAGGAAAGAACAGAGGAGATCTTTTCCATATATAAGTAGATAAACTGTAACTTTTTTTCAACTTGCCAAAAACAACTTTTGTTGTTATGACAAGTGATGCAAGCAAAGTGAAAACCTTTACCTTATTTAATCTCCCTCTTTTATAAGAAAAGGCAAAGCATTTACTCCAAGTGCATCATATGGGTGCTTCCACTCCTTTCCTTTGTTGAAAATGGAAATTACTATGATTTATTGAGAGATTGTTCCCTTGGGAACTCCGAGAATCTTTATTTTTTTCTTTTATAATATTTTTTATTTTTATAATTTGTATTTGAAGAAAAAAACTATAGATCCAATCCTGGATTTTGCTGCATTTCTATAAACCTGTAATGTGTAAACTTTCTTTTACAGTTACTCTGTTTTCTTGTCCTGTCTCCTTTTAACAACTAAACAAATACAGTGGTTTAAAAGAATCGGCTATACAGAGGAAGATGAAGGGCGCTGCTGCTTGGACGCAGAGATCGTATCCGTCAGCTCACGACCACTGGTCTCGAACGGGAACAGACAAACGCAGATTCCTGAGACAAACATCACTACCACGAAGAGAAGAACAGCCACCGTCTGATGGCATCCGTGAACCAATCCCACGGCTACTAATGGACACAGCACTCCACCGATTCTCCCCACCGAGCTAGCCACTCCTACTCCGGTTGTTCTCACTGCCGTTGGATATATCTCAGGTGCGTAGATGTAAACCACGGCGAAAGCTGCCGAGACGCAGACACGGGCGCCGAAGAGCAGAGCTGTGGTTATGGTTGGTGATTGGTGAGTTAGCAGAGGAAGAAGGAAGATGCAGCAGAGGAATAGCGTTGATGACATGGTCGCTTTGCGTCCGAGCCTGTCCACCGTTGCTGCTGATATTAGTAGCCCTGGAAACTCTAAGATCAAGAAGCAAAAAGAATTAGACCTCTTAGAACCGTGACAACATGAAGTATATATTGATGTGTGTACCTGCAAAACTGGCGATGAAAACGTCTTTGTAGTTAACATCGTTTGAAGAATGCTGAAACCCTTTTCCGGTTGGGTTGCAACTGTTTTGGGAGTTGTTCAGCTCCGTGGTGAGAAGGACAACGCCGTAGTAAGCAAAGGCGTTTCCAAAGAATACAACCCATAGTAGCAAAGTCCGCTTGATTAGCTCTGGAGATAGAAGAGTTAGCAACATAAAGCCTGGTCCATTGTTGTCAGGTGGTACTATCTTGGACAAAGAAGCTTCTTCAGGCTTGAGAAGATGAGTGTTTTCTGTTGGAAGGCTTTTACTCTCGGTTTCAATCTCTGAGCGGAGAACACCTTTAGGTAGTGGGGATCCGTTCATTCTCGCAATCTTATCCAGTATGGATTGAGCTTCAGCTTTCCGGCCTTGTAGGATTAAGTACCGAGGAGACTCAGGCGTCCACTTATAGAACACAAGAAGCAACGATGAAGGTACAGAGGAGAGTGCAAGGAGCCACCTCCAACCTAAGCTTGGCATGATTAGCTGCAAGAGATTGTCATAGTCATGTGAAAATTCTAGCGTATGAATAATGATGAAAAGGGAGCAAAAGAAAGTCATAAGTTGTAGTGTACCCAAGCGAGTGAAGCCTCGAAGACGGTTCCAACGGTCCAGAAAGCTGAGAAAACAATCATCCAGGTCCCTCGGTTTGGAGCAGGGATGAATTCGAGATACCAGGAGACGAGAACAGGACCTCCTCCCAATCCGAGACCAACAAGACAGCGGAGAACGATCAACGACGTGTAGTTCGGTGCAAATGAGCTCAAGAAACCAGCAAAGAAAGTCACCACAGCAGTTATGATAAACCCTCTCCTGAAGAAGACAAAGCACACAAACATCAGATCAAATGAAACCATAATGAATCTTTATTAACAGATGAAAATGGCTGAAAAGGTCCATTTTAACATTGACAATGTAGATAAGAATCAAAGAAACAGTCTTAGAAACTAAACATACAACTTCAGAGATCATTCAATGCAAGAGTAATCTAACCATCTTCCACACAATCAACCCTATTTACACTTAAGGTACCAAGAAATACAAAGAGCAAATACTAAACCAGCTTCAGGGTAAGTTTACCTGCGGCCATGTTTGTCAGCAACAATGCCCCAAGAGTAAGCTCCAATGAGCATGCCAGCAAAAACGACGCTAGTTATCAAGCTTTCCTCACGTGCAGAGAGATTCCAAAGCGACTGAACAGCAGGTCCAACGAAAGAAAGAAGCATCATCTCCATAGCCTCAGCAACCCAAGCCATTCCAGCGTAAGCAAGAACGTAGAGTTGAAACTTCCCAAATCCAATCCCCACAAGTGCTTCATCAACTGTGAAACTAGGGTTTCCTTCTTCCATCTGTTAAAGAAGAAAACAAAAGAACATCTTTTCAACCTAATTTCAAAGAGGGTTCGATCACAAACAAAAGGGAAGCAAACCCATATCATCATTCACGAATTACAGTGATAGATTACTTGGGAGAGAATTGAATCAAATCAAATAAAAGCTATTAACTTTTGACAAAAGGAAATCAAAATCTGGGTACTTACGACGGAAGAAACAGAGAGAGAGAGAGAGAACAAATCTCAACGACGTTGACCTTGCAGCGAAATGCAGATCCTTCCCTCCACGCTTTCAGGAAAACGAAGAAAGTACACGAACTGATATAGAATTCAAGAAGCCATTAATGGACGAAAATCGAAGCATGAAACATGTGAAAGAAAAAAAATTCAATCTTTTATCGTCTTCTTGTACGTACGCTCTTTGACGCGCCTTTGACTTTGGGCCTCTTTACCGGACTTTTTCTTATTTGGGCTTTTCTCATTATTCCAGACGTATGAGGCCTATATTACAAGGCCCATTTATCATCCTTCCAGAAATAAGGAAATGTGTGGAGAACAAAAGTGAGAATCATTTGTATATAAGCTAAATAATTGAGCAATTATAGTGGACCCAACTCGTGAACTAGGAAGACAGCGAAACATATGACCAAAAGCGATTACCTTTTGTGTGGTTATATATAGATTTATAGGTATTGGCAAAATACAAACTTAGAAAATGATTGATCTCTCGAACCTTTAGTGAAATAATACACACTTATTCTTATTTATGATTAACAAGAAACAAGTATGTTGAGAGCATCTCTAATATATGAATGTAAAAATGATGAATATAATTTTATTTTTGAAACAATTCTGCTCTCTGTTCTTACTTTTATGGAGTTAAACATAAAATAAGATTGAAAAAAGATTTTTCTCTAAATTATAGTTTGAAGTTTAAAATTGAGTGCGATTATGAATAGATACATTATGGCTATAGTGATTGAATATTATATCCCACCAGCCAATTATTGCTTAGAATTATATATTATGCCAAAAGAAATTTTAATTATATAGGGATTCAGACTTCTACCACCACTTGATGCTTCAAAGAGCCTCCACTTACATGACTATTCCTCGCTTCCCACTCCATCTTGTTCGACATTGTTTTGTACAAACTCAATTTTTTTTGTTTTTTTCTAGATCAGAATATCCATTTCATTTTCAGATTTTGTCTGGTTTCTTATGCACACATGAAAAAAAAATAAAACTGAATTTTCACTTATACAAAATCCATACATTTATTTTTTTTTTTGTCGCCGCCCATCTTCTAAGATCAAGTGGTAGTCGGTCTTGAGTCGTTCCGAAAAAATCTTCTGTCCGGTTGGGTCTGATCTATATGGAAAAAAAGAACACTGCTACTTCTCGCCTCCTTGGCGAGAGAATCTGCACGTAAATTCATATTCCTTGGTATGTGGGCAATGCTGAACTCCGAGAATCCAGCTCGTAGAAGGCGGAAAGAGACTAGCTCAGAGCTAAAGACTGGCCAGTCAGTAGGATTGGCAATCATGTCCACAAGGTCGGAACAATCCGTCTCCATATGGATCATGGTGCAAAGTAAATTTCTTAAACAAGACATCGCCCATATGAGATCTTCCATATCTGCATGGAGAGGTGATAGGCTTTTCCGGCATCTTTGTAAACCAAATCTTTCGATTCCCATTTGGTCTTTATAGAACCACCCTAGGCCACTGACCGTGCCATGATCTATCCATGAGGCATCGATTTGACAGATCGGGTGATGGGGATCCATACAGAGAGGTGTGCTGTGCAACCTAGCAGATTGTGTTTCCTCTTCCTCTCCCTCCTCGGGCAGGTTAGCTTTTCTCCAGCATTCAACCTCTATAGAAGCTAGCTGAAGGGTGTTTACTTGTGATATATCTTTTCCATTGAAAACTTTTTCATTACATGCCTTCCAAATGTAATATAAGATCCATGGAAAGGTTTCAATAAGTGGTTCCATACATGCCACGTTTTTCTTCTTCCGGAAGAGGAAGTTCATGTTATGATAAACAGAGGTACTCGGAAAGTAACCCGGAAGGGACATATAGTCCGATAAAACCCAAACCTGAAAGGCAGGAGGACATTCAAAAAGGAGGTGATTAATAGTTTCTTCAGAGTCACCGCATCTAGGACAGCTCGTATCAGTATCCACATGCCTATAGGCGAGTCTCTCGGTTGTCGCAATACATCCTGTTAAAGCTTGCCACATAAAGTGTCTCATCTTTCCAGGAGCATGGATTCTCCACACATGGCTCTGTAAACCAGTGATACTAGGTTGTACAATCTGGACCTCAACATCACACGCTTTAGTCCCTTGTAGTTAGTGGTATCCCGATTTAACTGAATATACCCCGGAATTTGTATAGTTCCATGCATAACCATCCATAGACCATGGATTACTTGGTCGTAGTTTAAGGATTAGATGGATGTCCACTGGATGAAAAAAAATCTTGTAAGAGTTTAGTATCCCAATCCCTTGTATCACGCCTATGAAGGAATGAACAAGGAGTTTTGGGTGTCTATAATCAACTTGATCAGAAGGTCTCGGAGTCCGAGCATCAGTATCTGGTATCCAAGACTTCGTCCAAACACTAGTGTTAAGGCCTGCTCTAATAGTCTTTCGGAAGCCCGATTTGAGTAATGGTTTTGCTGTCATAATACTGCGCCACCCATAGGAAGGCGAGTATACCTTACGATCTTCCAAAGAGCTAGACCGATTATAGTATCTTCCTCTCAAAATTCGGGCAAGGAGAGAATTTGGGAACTGTATCAATCTCCAGAGTTGTTTTTCTAATAAAGCAATATTAAAATCATGTAATTCTAGAAAGCCGAGTCCACTTTGATCGTGCGGGACACAAATCTTGTCCCATGCAATCCAATGTAATCCTCGGTTGTTTTGACTCGAGCTCCACCAAAAGTTTGAGATAGCACTTTCTAGTTTGTCTATAATGCCTTGTGAAAGCAGATAACACGACATACTGTATGTCGGCACAGCTTGCGTCACAGATTTTATCTGAACTTCTTTTCCTCCTTTCGAAAGTAATCTTGTCGACCACGAGGTGACGCATCCATTGAGACGATCTTGTACATAAGAGAAAACTTTCATCTTAGAACCACAAATTTGTTCTGGGAGGCCGAAGTATTTTCCCATTCCTCCTTCAATAGTGATCTCAGTAATGCATTTTATATTTTGTTTAACGCTATGGTCAATCTTATTTCCAAAGGTAATTGAGGACTTTGCTGCATTGAGTTGTTGTCTTGAAGCCTTTCCATACATGCTCAAAATGTCTAGAATTTCCTTGCACTGGCTCACTTTTGCTTTGCAGAAAAAAAGACTATCATCCGTAAAGAGAAGATGTGTGATCTGAAGGCTGGCACGGGCCACTCGTAATCCCAAGATGCGCTTATCTTCCTCCGCTCCTTTAAGAAGGGAGATCAGAGCTTCAGTGCATAGAATGAAAAGGAAAGGGGATAAAGGATCACTATGTCTCAATCCTTTAGTGGTGTGATTCTGCCCCTGGGTTCTCCATTGATGATCACCTGATAGGAAACCGATGTGACACAAAACATCAACAGATTCACCAAATTTTCTGCAAACCCTAACCGCAACATTATGTTTTGAATAAAACTCCATTCTATCTTGTCGTATGATTTTCTCATATCCGTCTTGATTGCCATGAAATCTTCTCTAGCTCTGGTGTTAGTCTGGAGAGCATGAAAGTTTTCTTGCGCTAGCAAAATATTATCTGTAATTAAACGTCGTGCCATAAAGACAGATTGTGTTTTTGAAATGAAGTCAGGAAGAACTCTCTTTAGACGTTCGGATAATAATTTTGAGATAGTTTTATAACTGACGTTACAAAGACTAATAGGCCGAAACTCAGTCATTTTTCTCGGTTTTATTTTCTTTGGGATCAAACATATATTTGTCTGATTTAGTCTCGGATCAAAGTGTCCATCAATAAAAAAGTCTTGCACTAGTCGTATGATATTTTTTTGCATAACATGCCAAAATCTTTGGAATAGTTTGCTCGTCATACCATCCGGATAATTCTGGTATGATATCATTTATTATATACTCAATTCCAGCAGATGACACTGTAATATATATTCAACATCCATATAATTCTGTTTCGTCCGGGTGATTATAGATGGAGCAATTTTTAAAAAATAACTGCTCTTAAACCAAAATCAAGTAGTGGTTTAACGTTCAAATAATTCAACTGAAGTTATAAAATGTGATTTTGTTATTTTCTGCTTCATGTATAAGCTTGATGGTCAACCAGGAATGCAAGATACCACTTGAAATCAATATATTGGGTGAATCAAACGTATGCATGATTAATCTCAAGATAAAAAGCATCTGATGAGCTCATTCTCTACAATGATGAAAGTATATCATTATATTAAAATTATCTTAGTTTGTTTTGTTAAAGATTAAAATTATCTTAGTTTCGTGGTAAAGACTTCGAAACTAGCTAGAAGACAAATAGAAGTGGACCGGATATGTGTGGTTTAGATTATCCGATCGATACAAACTTAAGGGTTGATGATGCTGCTTTTGCCTTTCATTTTGGAAGTTTAATGATTATTAATTTACCATTAAAAGAAAGTAAAATGCACCACAAATCCATCACTATCATTTTTGGCGACTATTTCCACATTCATACTCTTATTATTCGTTTCTCTATCACTTAATCCTTATTATTTTTGGTTCAACATTTTTTTCTAAGAAACTAATGATTAGTTAATAGACTTTAAAGTATATATATGCAAAAGAATCATTCGTATTACCTATTTTTGATCAAGTACTATACGTAAGTAATATAAAAGTGAAGTTGACATTTACAAACACCCACCAAGCGCTTCCTTGTTCTACTAGAGAACTCCAATATCTTTGAGAAGTCTAGTTGAATTTGTTAATGATGAGTTATTTACCAAACGTAAGGTACATCTCATCCTTATGTATACACATACATAATTACCTTCAATTATTACAATACCAGAAATAAATACTGACATGCAATAAACAGAAACAATTACATATATTTAGTGTTATAAACCGGGCATAAAGACAACAACAGTCGCACTTGCTGGAAAACGCTGCTTAGTATTGGTCATAAACCATTTATATGAATATCAAGAAATTTCGTTAAAAAATCGGTTGATATAGTTCATCATCAAAATTAATTAAGTAGGTTAAGTACGGAAGGAAGATTAAGAAAATGGTAATGACATCATCACAATTAATGCATTAGTTTTTATCTTATTTTCCTGCATTGATCTCCCACGTAGGAGCCACATAGTTGTGCGGTCTGCCACAAGCTTTTAATTTTATTTTATTTTCCTTCATTAGTTTTGTTTTTTTTTGGGCAAACGGTTCCAATTAGTACGTGAGGTACACGTGAGTAAGTAGCGTGTGGTAAAAGGAAGACGGCCCAAGAGAAGCGGAAGACCAATCAAGCAAAGACAACAGTAACACTTCTCTACTCTTCCTCGACGCCCATTCGTTAAGACTCCCCCCCTAGCCAAATCCTCTTTCCTTTAACCCCATCGTTTCTTCATTTTGCTTTCTGATTTGGATAAAACTTCATCTCTTCTCCCTTCTTTTAAAAAAACGAAGTTTCTATTTCTTTTTGCTGATTTTTCCGAGAGAAAGTTTCAATCTTTCTTTTTAAGTTAAAAAAAAATAAAGTTTCAATCTTTCCGCTTCTGATCTCACATTTGCTGATTCAGGAGTTACACAACAAAAAAAAGTAGAAGACTTTTATCATCTTGTAAGGTCCGTTTCTATTCCCTCTGTCCTTCAGTAATAATTGATTTCGGTTTTGTCTCTGCCTGGTTCCACTTGTTACTCATACTTTCTTCAAGCTCTTTCCGTTTGCATTTTGAATCTAGAGCTCTTCCTTTATCTCTCTTCTGTGTATTTTTTTTTTCCAGACTTGATTTGTTTCCTCTGAGCTTGTTTTAAAACTTCATGCGTTGTAGTAGGTGCCTTGTGTTGCATTACTTGAATCTGTAAAATTAAACACATTTAATCGTTGCTCCTTTCAACATCTGCAAATCTGGTTAAGTCTCATTCTAGGATGTGTAGGTCCTAAATATTAAAGTAATGTGCTTTTGTTATTCCCACAGTGAGAAACATGTATGTCTGCTTGGATTTAGTTCGGATTTGGCGATTTTGTCGGAAGATTGAACAGTAGATGCTTCTGTATGTCTTGTTATGGAAGTTAACTATACAAAACTGAACTAACAAGTTAGCTGATAATCTCAACGTTCTTACGCTAATCATCTTCCTCCTTTCATGTTTGATCCTCAGCGACTAGAAGGCCAGCTTGTAACTCAGTGTGCGCTTCAAGCTTTATTGTGAAGAGAGACCATCTTGATTGGTGTGAGAAATCGATTTGGATCAAGCAATCATGAACAGTCATAGACTTATGTCAACGGCACAAGACGAATGCAATAAAGGAAAACTGCAAGCTTGCTCGTCTTCAGCCCTTAACTTTCTGAACGTCCAGCCAGAAACCAGAAAATCTCCCTTCATAAGGTCACAATCTCCAGATTGGCCAAAGACTAATAGTTCTCAGGGCACGTTCTCACGGTCTTCCACCTTCTGCACAAACCTCTACTCGTCATCTTCTTCAACCAATGAGACTCAGAAACATTTGGGAAACAGCCTTCCCTTCCTCCCCGATCCATCTCCTTACAGCACCCACTCAGCTTCTGGTGTGGAGTCTGCAAGATCTCCATCTGTTTTCAGTGAGGATACGGGGAGTCCATTTGATGGAGATAACTCCGGGTCGCTTGTCAAAGATTATCTTAATCTTTCTGGTGATGCTGCTGCTTGTTCCAATGGAGGTTTTCATGATCTTGACTGTTCCAATGACAGCTATTGCTTATCAGATCAAATGGAGTTGCAGTTTTTGTCTGATGAACTTGAGCTGGCTATCACAGACCGCGCTGAAACTCCAAGGCTTGATGTAAGTCTCTGTCCATCTCTTCTGAGTTTTGCTATGTTGTGTCTTTAATGACAGCATTTCTCCTAAATGACTTGTTGATACATAGAGAGTGTGACACTTTGCTTTTGGTTGAATCAGGAGATCTATGAAAAGCCAATGGCTTCCTCGAATCCAGTGACTGTATTGAGTCCAAGCCAAGGATGCGATGCTGGAGCAATGTCCATTGACGCTGTTTCATCTCACCCTTCTCCAAAATCATCACCAGCAGCAGCAACCAATCACAAACCGAGAATGAGATGGACCCCTGAGCTCCACGACAGTTTTTTGAAGTCAGTGAACAAACTTGAAGGGCCTGAAAGTGAGTTTGAGGCTTTTAGCCTTATTGTTTGTTTTCTTTTTGACCTTCTGCTGATGACACTTAACCATGTGTTGCTTCAAAACATGTAGAGGCCACACCAAAGGCTGTTCTGAAGCTTATGAATGTTGAGGGCTTGACGATCTACCATGTAAAAAGCCACTTGCAGGTACTAAAACAGTTTGCCTCTAACCAATTTTACGAAGTACATAATACCATAGTAGCTAAATATCTCTGAAAACTGCAGAAGTATAGACTAGCAAAGTATATGCCAGAGAGAAAAGAAGGTACAAACTGCAAACTTGTTACTGTGATTACACAGATTCTCTGTTCCATCTTATGTATTGACCTTTGGTTTCCTTGTTTATTCCATAGAGAAGAAGAACGTTAACCCAGAGGAAAAGAAACTCGCTTTGAGCAACAATGAAGCTGATGAGAAGAAAAGAGGGTGAGGCATTGTGTTTCTTACTTTGGTTTTTGAATCCCCAAAACATGTGATCTTTTAGTGACTCTCTTCTTCCATGCACAGGGCAATACAATTAACGGAAGCTCTGCGTATGCAGATGGAAGTTCAAAAGCAATTGCATGAACAACTCGAGGTGTAATACGGGTTACACTCTAGTTTCAGAGATAAGAAACATTATAAGTTTACTATAACCAATCTCGTGAGTTGATCAACGTGCAGGTGCAACATGTGCTTCAGCTGCGAATAGAAGAGCATGCTAAATACTTGGAAAAGATGTTGGAAGAACAACGCAAAACCGGAAGGCTATTTTCTCCTTCTTCTTCTCAGACACTGTTATCACCTAGTGATGAGACTAAACCAGATTCTCAGCACATGTCCAAAACCGAAACATCTCTGCCGCAGCCTTCATCATCATCTGCAAAGAACATAGCTTCTGAAGCTGAAGACGATCAATGTGAGTCCCCTCAGAAACGCCGCAGGCTTGAGAACAACACTGAAACTGAAGATTCAGAGAGATAGCTGGTTTCTTCAAGTGTATGTATATATATGGACTGGTTTTTTTGTGTTGTTTGGTAGAGGGGATGTTGGTGGTGGTAACTCAAAAATAGATGTTTGTAATGTAGATCTTTGTCTGCGTAAACTTGTTATGTATCTTGAGAGACCTTCCTTGTCGTCTACTGCTTTAATGACAAAACATATCTAACTCAAGCAGAGCCTTCAAGGGTGCTGCTCTCTTAAGTATGGTTTTCATCAAGATGGTGGACTTCAAATCCATTTATCCAAGTTTTCTAGTTACAGTTTTAACAATATCATAAACTCAATACCATAGCCGCATTCATTATACCAAAAAAAAATTGCACCATAATTTGAATAAATTTAACAATTTTTTATTTAAAAATAAAGCAAATTGAAGAAGCCTCATTTTCCATTTTGGCCTAATGTGAAAGAGAGAGCATATTACTAAGACAGGACCTCCATTTTTTTTTACGGAGACAGAGCAAAGTCCTTGGCTTTTCCCTCCCTCGAGAATAAGGGTTTCTTTTTCTCTTCAAGATTTTGCTGTCTCCTCTTTTCCGACCGACCTAACGCGTTGACTCTCAGGTAAATCTCTCTCACCGCCGTTCCAAGCAGTAAAACAACAACACAATGGGGGTTTGTGTTTCTTTTTTAAGTTGGTGGTGGTGGTTCTCGTCTGTTAGAAAAAGGTGTTTGCTTTGAGCTTCTTTGTCACACTGGATGCATGTTTGAAGTTATAAAAGGATCGATTTTTCTTCATTGTAACGTTTAAAGTTTCGTTTTTTCTTCTTCTTCTTCTTCTTCTTCTTCTTCTTCTTCTCTCTGTTTATCCATGAACATGAAGCTGCATTGTGAGAATCAAGAAAATGCTTCTAAGTCTGATTCACTCTCTGTGTTTTTTTTTATTCTTGTAGTTGGGTTAGAGTCTTTTGAATGGAGGATACCTTTATGGACATTCAGGAGCATGGAGTTTGGGTGGACAAGAAGAATAGACGGGTCAAATGTAATTACTGTGGGAAAGAAGTCCAGGGCTTCAGGCGTCTGATATTTCACTTGGGTGGTGTAGGTGGACATGTAACTTACTGTGACCAAGTTACACTTAATGTTAGAGAGGCTTTTCGAAGTATGGTTGTGAAGCACCAACTCAGTTCTGCTGCTGAGACTAAGAGAGTCCATAAGCGTGGAAGAATAGAAATCTTATCCAGCAAAAGTGTGGAAGGGACTACAATTGTGGAGGCTAAACTTATTTCTACTGCTGGGAAAGTCCAAATAGGTAATGTTCATAAGCGTGGAAGATTAGAAATTTCATCCAGCAAAAGTGTTTCTCCTGAGAAGAGGATTACTAAAAGTGTGGAGGCTTATAAACATGATGCGAAGTCCATAGGTCGGTTCTTTTATGAAAATGGTATCGACTTTGCCGCTGTGGATTCCCCAGGCTTCGCAGAAATGATGAATGTAGGTGGTGGTGGGACGAGGCTTAGTATTCCTAGTTCTCTTGATTTAGACGGATGGATGCTTCAGGAAGCATTGAAGGAAGTGGAAGAGCATGTGAAGAAGATTAAAGATTCATGGGCAGTCACAGGTTGCAGCATCTTGCTGGATGCTTGGGTTGACCATAAAGGCCATGATCTTGTTACTTTCCTTGCAGATTCTCCAGCTGGTCCAGTTTATCTCAAGTCCTTTGATGTTTCTGATATTAAGAGTAATGCCAATGCCTTGATATCACTGGTGGATGGGCTTGTTGAGGAAGTTGGAGTGCATAACGTTGTTCAAATCATTGCATGTACAACCACAGGTTGGGTTGGTGAATTAGGAAAGTCTTTTGCGGCAAACAACAGTAATATCTTCTGGTCCGTGAGTATATCCCACTGCTTTGAGCTTATGCTGGTGGAGATTGGGAAAATGGATGCCTTTGGAGGCATACTTGACAAGGTCAACAACATTGCAGAGTTCCTCTACAAAAACCCCTTGGCTTGGGAGCTTTTCAAAGATCCAAGTCATGGAAAAGACATGAAGGTCTCCTCGTTTGAGTTTGTTACGCCTTATCTCATTGTAGAGAACATTCTTAAGGTGAAGAACAACTTGTCAGCCATGTTTGCTTCATCCAACTGGAACAAAGAAGAGGGCATAGCAATATCCAAACTGGTGAAGGATCAGTCTTTCTGGGAATCTGTTGAGAGACTTGTGAAATCTACATCTCCTCTGATTCGCGGTCTAGTCTTGTTTTCTAGTGCCAGCAATCAGCATCTTGGATATATCTACGACACTATGGATGGCATAAAGGAGAGTATAGCAAAGGAACTCAATAAAGAGGAACGATGTTACAAGCCGGTGTGGGATGTCATTGATGATGTCTGGAACAAGCATCTCCACAGTCCTCTTCATGTTACCGGTTACTTTCTGAACCCGGGGGCGTTCTACTCAACTAATTTCAATTCTGATCCAGAAGTAACCACCGGTTTTGTCTCCTCTTTGGTTCATATGGTAAAGGAATGTCACGTGCAAGCTAAAATTTCCACACAGCTTAAAATGTACACTCTCGGTCAAGGTTGCTTTGATGAGGCCAGTCAAGGGGATCAAATCACTGACATTGCTCCAGGTGTGTGTGAACCTCTCTTCAACACTCAATATTCTTGTGTTGTTTTTGCAGACAACCGTGTTGTTGAATAGGTAAGAGCTAATGGTTTTGTCAATTTGTTTGAGTCTCTGTGTTGCAGCTGAGTGGTGGGTTCAAAAGGCGAGCCAGCATCCAGAACTGCAGAGTTTCGCGATAAAGATTCTGAGCCAGACGTGTGAAGGCCCTTCCAAGTACAAGCTCAAGACAAGTGTGGCAGAGAAGTTGTTGCAAACGAGAGAAATAAGCCGATGTGAGGAACAGCATCTGGAAGAGATAGCGTTTGTTCATTACAATCTCCATCTACAACGTTTCAGAGCTACAAACTAAACGAAGAGAAGTGAAGAGTTTTTGTGCTGCAAGACTTTTGTATGGACTTACCAGTTTAGCTTATTTTGTGAATGTGCAGATTCTAGTTCTTTAGTCTGTATATTCATTTTGGGGATGTAACTTGTATCAAACTTTCGATGCTGTAAGTTATATTGCGTAGTCGGATGTTTGGATTTTGAGTCTTGACTTAGTTGTTTTGTGGAAACTATTTTGAGAGTATAAAGAACAACTAAAGCAAGTGTAAACACTGAAAGAAAACGAAAATACAAACAAAGAATCTCTACTTTATATTACATAAGTATGAATGAATCTCTAACACCCGTGTATTGGGTCGTGACAGTCTCTGCTTGGATCTTTTAAGTGTGTGACTCTGTAATGTTTCCACAGACTGTGCAGTGTGTGGAGATGAGTTTATGCATGACGCTTCCTTCTTCAATCTTCATCTTCCTCGTGACTTTATTCCACAGATGTATCATGTAGCTCCCTTTGCTCATCTCTTGAACCGTCTTCTCTACCCACTTTTCTTCTCTCCTCGTTACCGGTTTCTTGAAAAGACTTGGGATCTTAAGCCAGTTCACTGGATAGAAAGCATCTGGTGGAAAGATCGTTAGATTGTACTCAGGTTTGTGTCCTAGCCTATTGATAACTCTGGAGACTAGGTAAGGACTGTTGTATCCCCATCTGTTCCCGTCGAAAGTTGTGGAGTACTCGTGCAAGAACTCATGCATAAGAGGGTGGTGGAGGTCAAAGACCATCACCGCGTTGTTTAGTCTTGTCCATCTCTTGGTTCTAGGATGAAGACTCTGCGCACCGATTGCGTTTCTCAGCCCGGTCATGGAGTTGAGGAAGATGATGTCCGTATCTAGATAGATCCCTCCGTACTTGTAGAGCACGGCGAGTCTCGTTAGATCAGAGAGGTTCATGAAGAGAGGGATGGAACCAGGATCCATGTTACCGCTCTTTAGCTTCTTAAACCAAGCTTCTGCAGGAGTGTTCTTGACGAGGAACGGGATATCTAATGTTAGGGCAACGAGGTTGAAGCCTTGGTCGAGCAAGGGCTTGAGGATTCTGTAGCCTTTGGGTGAGTCCAAGGAGTTGGATAAAATCACCAAGCAAGCACCAGGGTTGGTGGTGAAGAGGGTGTCAACGGCTAACATCTCTCTTGGTCCAAAGGACTTTGCTGGAGATAACCAAATCATAAAGAACTGAGCGGAGCAGTTCTTGTTGTACAACTCCAAAACTCTTCCGTGGAACCTCTTGCTCTTGGTTGTTGACTTGAGTATCTCCAGCTCAGGTAGCTTTCTCCTGAACCAGGTGATTCTCTCGCTCTTGGTAGCTTTAGGAGGAGGTACCAACGGATCTGACTCCTCTTTTTCTTGTTGATCAGAGACCACAACCGAGAGGCTGCGACTACTAGTAGTAGTACTCATGGAACCGGTGGTTTGAGGAAGAGGAACGTTTTGTTTGAACGGTGGTTTATCGTCATAAGAGAGAGTAGATGTTGGAGCTTTCATGTAGAGGAGATGCAACAAAGCTAAGATCACCAACATCGCTAACTTCTTTGATCTCATCTTATAATCTTCTTGAAGAAAACTATTGTTAGCTTTACGTCAGACAGAACAAGAGTTTCTTTTTTGCAGATGTATCTATCTTAGGTGCTTAGTTTATATAGAAGGAATGTTGTATGTTAATTAGTAAAACCGAGTAAGATTCTAGCTGTGGTTGCCGCCTTTGAAAAATTAATTACCTTAGAACACAAGTAAGTTTCTATCTCCTGAGCCACGTTTTAAAATATTTGGAAATTTTACTTTTCAGTGACTACAATTTCTCAAATAGGAAAAATCGTAACTCCCTCTAACAATAGTAGAGAAAAGGAAAACAGATATTTCCTTTTTCTTCAATTCAAAAAGAAAGATATTTCCTTTTTCTTCTATATATATGTATAGCATATTTTGTCCCTATTTTGTTTGATGTTGATTAAAACTTATCGTTTCTAACCTTCATCTATCAGACTATCACACAGCACATATATCGGCATGATCAACACATATATTCCATGTTCTATAGGCTCTATCTATAATATGAAATATAAATATTTTTATAAATGTTGTTAGGTCAATGTGTGAGTTTGGTTGTCATACAGTTAACATATGATTCGACTGGTAGAATATGCAGAAGATGTGCCTACCACTAATTTGTAGGAATACCATATTTTTGTTCATGTTGAAGATTTTCGGTTAAGGCAAATCTAACAATTAAGTATAGATTATATACTTTTATAATGCTACAATGATTAGACTTCTATAAATTTATTCATCAACGCTAATACATGTTCATAATTGCCATAGTTCTTCTAACTGCATTTTTTATTATTAACAAATGCTACTTATTCAGTTTTTCAGTGCCATATTATTATAAACCAAACCACTTGAACTTAAAAAAAAATTATTATTAAAACGAGATCCTAATTATATTATGGAGAAAACATTATTGATAAATAAATTTGAGAGGGGTCACCTGGCCCCTGCCTTTTACATGCACCATTTGTGTCCCCATCAACACATGGTTCACATCATTGCTAATCTTGGACCGTCCCGCTGATTTGGAACCAGAGCTGTATCCTCTGCCTCTTGAAGTTGAGCAGTGAGATGGCTAGAAGCCTAGCGAAGGTTTATGTTTTCATGGGGTGGGCAAAATATCCGTAAATTTTGATTCGATTCGTTATTCGCTTCGATCCGATCCGAAAAATCCGGATATCTGTAATTTTACAAATTGAAGCAAATACTAAAATTTAATATCCGTCAAGAACGAAGCAAATCACAAATGTTTAAATTCTGGAGAGCAGATATCCGATCCGATCCGGCAATATATAAGTACATGTATATCTTGATTATATTTAAAGTTCTATATGTATAAAATTATATAATTATTATTCTGAAATATAATTTGACAAATTCTATTCACATTTTTACTTATATAAAATAGTACATAAAAAGAAGAAAAATATTTTATGATAATTATAGTTTTTTCTTAAGTTTTGTGTTATTATAATTGTTAACTAAGTTTAATTTTTTTTTACAAAATATGTAGATTTACTAAACTTTTTATTTTTCTTATCTTATATATCATGTAAAAATATATTATACAAAACAAATCTGTTTCAAAATTTTAAGATTATTTGTATTAATCAAAACATATGAGATATCCGTAAGTGTTTGCAAATATCTATTTATTTTTCGGATATCCGTTTTTCCGAATATCCGTATTTCTCCGAAGCAAATCAAATACAAAAATTAAAAATACATAAAATACGAAGCAAATCATAAATACCTTCAAAAACCCGGATATTTCAGACCTAATTGTAAATGCCCTTTTTATTTTATTTTGGTCGATGTGAAAGAGAGTGACCACAATAAGAAAATGGACCTTCATGTATACAAATTACTTACGGAAGCAAAACAAGTTTCCTCTTCACTTTCCCTAATCAAGTTTCTTCCTTTTATCTGACTCGACGCTTTGACTCGCTCTGACTCAGCCACTCAGGTGAAGAAATAGCAACGGGTTGGGTCAGTTCTCATCTCTAAACAACAAAAAAGTTGTTTGCTTTTCATCTTCTGTGTCCTCATTGAGCTATGTTTAGAGCCTTATTGTCAGCATTGAAGCATTTCGAGAATTATTAAGATAATTTATATGATTTCTTGACTCGTTTGCTGGTTGCTTCGAGCAGTATGGCCGTTTCTTCGTTAAATTACTGATAAAGTTCCCTTCTTTATCTCTCTCGATTAACTTCCAAGTCTGATTCATTCTCTATCTCTGTGTGTGTGTTTTATGAAGTAGACTGGCCTTTGAATGGAGGATAGCTTCATGGACGGTAAGGAGCATGGATTTTATGTAGACAAGAAGAAAAACCGGGTTAAATGTAATTACTGTGGGAAAGAAGTTCAGGGCTTCAGGCGTCTGAGAATTCACTTGGGTGGTCTAGGTGGCGATGTAACTTACTGTGACCAAGTCACATCTAACGTTAGAGAGAGTTTTCGAAGTATGGTTGTGAAGCAACAACTTAATTCTGCTGCTGCTGCTAAGAGTAAGAGAGTCCGTAAGCGTGGAAGAATAGATATTCCATCCAGCAAAACTGTTTCTCCTGAGGAAGGGGCTACAAGTTCACTGGTCTCAAACGCAGTTGTATATTCCCCAGGCTTCAGTGAAATGATGTCTGAATGTGGTGGTGAGATCTGGCTTAATATTCCTGGTTCTCATGAAGCAATTAAGGAAGTGGAAGAGCATGTGAAGAAGGTTAAAGATTCATGGGCCATCACTGGTTGCAGCATCTTGCTGGATGCTTGGGTTGACCACGAGAAACGCCGTGATCTTGTTACTTTCATTGCAGATTCTCCAGCTGGTCCAGTGTATCTGAAGTCCTTTGATGTTTCTGATATAAAATACGACAGCAACGCGTTGATATCGCTCGTAGATGAGCTTGTTGATGAAGTTGGAGTGAGTAACGTGATTCAGATTGTTGCATGTTCAACCACTGGTTGGGTCGGTGAACTAGGGGAGGCTTATGTGGGTAACAACAAGAAGGGAATCTTCTGGTCTGTGAGTGTGTCTCACTGCTTCGAGCTTATGCTATTGAAGATTAAGGAAATAGATTCTCATGACCACATAGTTGAAGCAGTCAATATGATTACAGATTACGCCAACAGCAACCCCTTGGTTTTGAAGATTGTCAGAGATCAAGATCGCAGTCATGGACTAGACACGGATGTCTCTTCCGAGTTCGAGTTTTTCATGCCTTACTTATCCGTAGAGAGTATTTTCAGGGCCAAGGACGAGTTGGTAGCCATGTTTGCTTCATCTGATTGGAACAGAGAAGAAGAAGACGCAACAGTATCCAATTTGATGAACGATTCAAGTTTATGGGAAACTGTTGAAAGAGTTCTGAAATGTTTATCTCCTCTGATTCACGATACTTATCAGTTTCTCTGCTGCCAACAATCAGCATGTTGGACATGTATATGACACTATGGATGTCATAAAGGAGAGTATAGCGAGAGAGTTCGATAACGACAAACTGTGTTACATGCCGTTATGGGATGTGATTGATGATGTGTGGACCAAGCGCCTTCATAGTCCTCTACATGCTGCTGGCTACTTCTTGAACCCAACTGCTTTCTACTCAACTGATTTTTATCTTGATACAGAAGTAGCCACTGGTCTTATCACCTCCCTTGTTCATATTGTAAAAGAACTTGACATCCAAGTTAAAATTGCCACTCAGCTTGATGTGTACAAAGTTCGTGAAGGCTGCTTTAACGAGGCTAGTCAAGGTGATCAGATATCTGGATTCTCCCCAGGTGTGTGAACCTATTGACGTTTCTTGCAGTGTTTTGCAGACAATTGTGTTGTTGAAATCAATCACTGAGCAAAAGGTTTTGTCAATTTGTTTGAATCTCTGTGTTGCAGCTGAGTGGTGGGCTGAAAAGGCGAGCCAATACCCAGAACTGCAGAGTTTCGCTATTAAGATTCTCAGCCAGACATGTGAAGGCGCTTCAAAGTACAAACTGAACAGAAGCATAGCAGAGAAGCTGTTGCTCACGAGAGGAATGGGCAGTTGTGAGAAACAACATCAGGAAGAGTTGGCATTTGTTCATTACAATCTTCATCTTCAAAGCTGCAAATCCACAAACTAAGTGAATAGATAGTGCTGCAAGGTATGTTCATTTATGGACTGACCTGTTCAGATTAGCCAGTGTGCACAGATATTATTAGTTTAGTAGTTTGTATGTACATTGAAAGTTCATCTTTTTGAATCAACGCTGGTGAATGGTCAACTTCAGTCTTTTTTTATTTATTTTAAAAGTACATCTTTGTCCTTGAATCTAACTTGGCATATCAAGTTCAAAGCAGACCAGAACTCAACTCAAGTCACGAGTCAAAGCTAGTTTCTTGTGTTTTTAGAAGCAATGAAAAGTGCTTCGATTTTTCTAATTCATAGCATCCACCATGTCCACAAATTCAGACCAAACCCACATCTTCTACTCCGCGCAAACTCCATTTTCGACACTGCTTCTTCTCCTTCCTCCTCCTCTTCTTTAGTCTCCACAGATCGAAAGATCTTCCCATTCTGCAAAACTTATGGCACTAGTAAGTTCCTGGAGATATCCCATGTCGAGCTCAAGGAGGCGGTAGAGACCAATGATGAGAGGATCAGTTTGCTTAAGGAGATGGAGTCTTCCTCCTTGGAAGGCGATGAGGTAGGTCTATCTGCTCTGATAACAGGAATCCATCTCTAACGCTTAGGTGAGGATCCTGAAAAGGTTTTGTATTACGCTCATAAATCTCTTAGAGCATATGATAATAAGCCTTGTTTGCTTGTTGCCATGGCAATGCAATTGATTGGAACTGCTAGCTATGCCTTGAATCGGCTAGGTGATAGCGTACAGTACCTTCACAGAGCAACTCAGATTCTGGAGAAGTTAGTGGCAGAGAGTGATGATAATGATGTTAGAGCGGTGTTAAAGACCGTCCAGATGGTGCGTGATAGTGTTGACGATAGAATGGGAGAGCGAGAGGATGCTGTTGAGGATTCGTTGAATAGTTTGGAGACCAAAGAGAAGACTATGGAAGAAGACATCAAAGAGTTGGGTATTGCAAATAGAAGCGTGGCGGATGCTTTTGCTGAGGGTTTGAACTTCGAAGCAGCGTTGCCATATGCGTTGGAGGCGTTGGCAATACATATAAAAGAGTTGGCGAACAACTTGGCTGAGGTTGCTCAGGACAGACGACTTATCGGTGTCATCTACAGTGGGTTAAAGGAATATGACAAGGCAATCCAGCAGATGCAGTTGTATCAGAGGATGTTGGAGAATCCTGGAATGAACTTATAGGTGCTGCGTGCGGAGATAGATGATTCAAACATGTAGGTTGCTTTGGGAAAATACGATGAAGCCATTTCTAAAGGTGTTATCAAACAATCTTAAGAAGCACGCTGAGATCAGGTCTATTGTGCTCGTATCGATGTCCAAGGCGTTGGTAAAGCAAGGTAAGCTTGCTGATTCGAAGAAGTTTTTGGAGTTTTCTTGTGGTGTTCTGGAGAAGAAAGAGAAAACGTCGCCTGTAGAAGTTGCGGAGGTTTACTCTGAGATAGCGTTGCAGTATGAGTCGATGAACGAGTTTGAAACAGCGGTTCTGTTGCTGGAGAAAACATTGTGTATACTAGGAAACTCTATGAAGAAGAACTATACTCTAAAAGAAAGTGTTTCCGCAAGGATAGGGTGGCTGCTTTTGTTCTCCGGTCGAGTCTCTGAGGCGGTTGCTTATTTGGAAAGTGCAGCCGAGAGGTTGAAGGAAAGTTTTGGTCCAAAACACTTTACTGTTGGCTATGTTTACAACGTTCTCGGGACTGCTTGTATGGAGCTCGAAAGACCTCAAACCGCTGCTCAGATGTTTGCAGCTGCTAAGGATATCATCATGAATGGTCCAAACGTTGCATGCCAGCAGAGTCCTTCTCAGTTTATACCAAAGTAGGTAAACCTTGTACAGTCGTGGCTTCATCTTTGTCTTTGGTTGTTAACATGTCCTGAACAGATTTGCAGCGGAGTTCCAACAACTGGTGATTGATAACTGGGACAACCATGGAGACAGCACAAACGATGAGCTTAAAGAAGTGAAAAGATTTCTTGAGGAGTTACGTTTGAAAGCTTCAAGACAAAGATTCACACTGAGATAGTGACTCGGTGATCACATAAGTTTTAGATGATCTTGGGACTGCAGACAGAGCATGCTTTAACCAAATAAGATACATGTTTATGTATTCTTTGAAAGAGTTTATGTATTCTTTGAAAGAGTTTATGAAAAAATGAGTTGGTTACAACGTACAAGAGTCTTCATCTACAAAGCCAAACTAATATATATTATTGATGTATTATTATTGGTTTCATTCAAGCAAAACAATGATCATATCTTTTCGTTTGTTCTTTGTTACAATAACAATTATTTCAATACAAAGTAGCACCATGATTTTCTAAGAAAGTTGTTCTTTACTCATTGTTTTTCAATTGCAAATATTGAACTCTGTAAAAATCTGGCAATTTGTTATTATAAATTCTCAACAACAAAAAAAAAAGACTTTGACCTCATTTATTACCCTACAGGCTACAAGTGACAGCAAAATCTCAGTTGTTTAAACATGCACATGCGTTTCTGCATGTGAAAATGCTTCCATTTTTTTTTTTTTGGTTTTCTCGAAGATTGTACTTTTCTACTTAGTTTATGTGGAATGTGTCCTACATATTAAGTGAAATAAAATTAAACCGGGTGTGGCATACGGTTACGTGAGCTGAGGAGTGTGTGTAAACCAACCAAGACACAGGAGGTTGGTGACTCTCACCTATCCTCTTAACAAGAAATATTTCAAGTTTGTTGATCATCTTCGTAGTCGAGAGAATAACTTTTAAGGGATACGATTGTATAAGCTCGAGCGCTGAGCTGATCTTAGTGTATTGGTGACATAGTCAGCTCCGGAAAGTTATTAGATCCTTCTTACATCGAAACGAGATAGGTGACCTCCGGGTAGTTATTATTCTTGTGTGCTCTGTTTATACTTTCTTTCTTTGAATGAACAAACGAGTGACGTGAATGCGTAAGAGGTGAGAGAGATCGAGTCCGATTCATACAAAGTGGTATCAGCATCAGGTTACCGACGAAAAGCAAGTTCACATCAATAATCGATATGAGAAATCGCCGGGTGATGGTTGTGCTCATGTGAAAATATAAAACTCCCGCACTGAGTTCACTGGGACATGCATGCATAAATTATTAGAGCCAATATATCAACTTATCAAAAATTGATATTGTGATTCGTAATACGCATCAGTATGTTCTCTGGTTGATGGAATCCAGCCTTTTGGCTGCCGCCATCGTGCCAAGATTCGTAACTCATTGTGAGAATATTGGATTTGGATATCAACTTCAATATCTCTAAAGTTTCTGCAATGCGAGTTTTATAATTAGGGTTTTCAGTTTAAAATTATGTTAAAAATGTATTGGATAGTAGTTTTTGATAAACCCAAAATTTGGGTAATATGTTAATAAATGAACTAAGTTCGACATGAGTAGTTTGAAAAATAATTAACTGACATGTAAAAATAGAGTCAAACTAATTATGGTTAGTTGATTTTAAATTGAAAATCCATGATAATCCTAAACTTTACAGATTTTTGTATAGAGAACCTATCCTTTCCACCTCTTATTATGAGTCTTTGACTTGATTACGATAAACCGCGTCTTTTATTTCCCACTTCGAAGAAATGGTTAGGTTCTCTTTATCAAAAAGAAAAATGGTTAGGTTCTTTTCTGGACTGGTCTCGGTCCTTTACAAAAATATCATCATGTTTGGTAGGTAGTAGTTGAAACCCAATAAAATAAGAGACGCGGCCACAGTCTACTATCATATCCTTTTTTTTTTTTCTGTCGACACTATCATATACTTACTCCGATGGCTTGACCAAGACCAACTCGTTATTATATTCACTAATTCAAATCAAAGAAACCGTATAAATAAACGAGTAAGCAAAGATTTTAGTGAGCAAGCTACAAGGTTGCAATCATATTCCTCTGTTCACTCTAATCTTTTCTATTTTTCAAAATGAAGGTTCGTTTTTTTTGTCTTGCATTTCTATGAACAGATTTAAGAAATATACATTTGAATGGCTCTACAATTATATTTCTATACTACGTGATACAAATTCTATGCTTATACCATGGGATTTTAAATTAAATTGCAGAAGAGAGTTGTATTCCAGTTCACAGTTTTTGATGAAAGCAACAAAGAGCTAGCGAAGGAAATCGCCGGCGAGTTTAAAGGTACACAAACACTAATTCATGGTTATGTTAAATTAATTATGACTTTGTGATGGTTAATATTCAGTTTACACATAATCTGATTTGGCTTTAACAAAAAATAATAAGTTAGAATTCGTCACTTTGGCTCTTATTTCGAATCTAATGTTTTAACACATATCCATCTAAAAAAAAATTAGTTAAGTAAAATTTTCATTCTCTTAACAAAAACGGCTAAGCAATTATTCTTTATATTACTAGGGGTTACTAAGGTGGCAGAGGTTGAAGGAAGAGAAGGTCAGCTAGAGGTGAGGGGAGAATTTAGTCCGTCTGAATTGAAAGAGGAACTAAAGAAAATAGATAAATCTGTTGAGTCAATCAAGATTAGAGCAGATGTAGTAAAGAAGCCAAAAGTCAAGCTACAGCAGCAAGGTAAAAGCAAGGAGCCAGACATCAGGAAGATCCAGCAACAAGGTAAAGGCAAGGAGCCAGAAGTCAAGATCCAGCAACAAGATAAAGCCAAGGAGCCAGAAGTCAAGACCCAGCAGCAAGATGAAAGCAAACTACCTAGTAACATACATAATTTCCCCAGTGATGTTGCCAGTAGCTCAAATTCGAGAGGCGTGCCAACATATGAACCAGAAGTTAAGATCGAGCAGAAAGATGAAGGAAAACGACTTACTAACATACAACAAGGGGGACAGGAGCGCAGTGATATGGGAGGAGGACTAGCATATGAATTTTTGGGGCAGGCAATAGATGTGGGCGTTGGTGCTGCTAAGCTGGCCAAAGATGTGGGTGTTGGTGCTGCTGGTAAGGCAATAGATGTTGCTAACCTGGCCAAAGATATGGGTGTTGGTGCAGCTGGTAAGGCAATAGATTATTATCGAAAGAAAAACTATGAAGCGCAGAAACAAAAGAAGGCCAGGGAGGAGGAAGAGAGGAGGAGGAAACAAGCTGAAGTGATGAAACAAAAGAAGATTAGGGAGGAGGAAGAGAGGAGGAAGAAACAAGCTGAAGAGATGAAACAAAGGAAGGCCAGGGAGGAGGAAGAGAGGAGGAGGAAACAAGCTGAAGAGATGAAACAAAAGAAGGCCAGGGAGGAGGAAGAGAGGAGGAGGAAACAAGCTGAAGAGAAAAAACAGGAGAAAGAGAGGAGGAGGAAACAAGCTGAAGAGATGGAACGAAGGAAGATTCTCCTGGAGAAGGAGAAGAAAAAAATGTGGGAAATAGATTTAGCAATCAAGAAAGAAGAGGAAAAACAAAAGATCTGGAAGGAGAAACAAGCTTTAGAAAAGACCTCAGGTGTTTTGCACATCTTGTGAAGACACATCTTACTTTCCTCTAGTCTTTTCGATCTTTTTTTCTATTTAGAGGTGGTGATCGGTTTGAGCTAGAATTTCATCTGATTTTCTAAACTAGAGATTTCTCCTCATTTTCAGTGATTTTTTTTTTTGTTAACTAACCATAAGATTACTTGATGCGCAGGAGGAACGACATGGACAGGACCCACAGGAAGTTTTTTGGGGGCCCTATCCTCACAACTAACCGGACAAACAAGTACATGGATGCCACTACGAACCGGAGAAACAAGTGCAGCAGGAGAAGCAAGTGCATCAACAACACAAAGACGAAAAGAGGAATCAAAAGGAGTTGACAAAAAAGGGAAGAACCGCCAATAAATTATTTATTCTAATTCTAAGGAAACTGAACAGGTTTTAAACTTGTCGTGATAAAACGCTCCTTGTCCATCATTTTCTATAAAAAAAAATTGTGTTCTTGTTTGCTGTATGGTATTTTATCAAATTTAGCGTTTTGTTGCTATTTTATGCCTTAAGACTTGTCTTCATGATTATATTTTTCTTTATTTATAATCTGTATTTATAATTAGATTTTTTTTATTAGATGTACACAAATGTAACAGTATTTTGTTTCTTTTTTAAAAAAAAATACTAAATATAAAAAAATGAATTCTTACTAAGTGGTGAACCTAGAAATTCACAAGGGGTGAACCCAAGATTTCTTTTGAAAAAGAGTATCTTATTATATAAAGTGTAGTTTTCAAAGTTACTAATTAACACGATCGCGACACATGTCAAGTTATTATTTAAGATTATGATATGTGTCTAAACAAAATTCTCCCATAAAACTTATTTAAAATATATTATCTCTTTAAAATATTTCTACTCTCATAATAGTAATTTTCCTTTATTAAAATCCTAATTAAAAAAAGTTAAACAAAAAAATAAAAAAAATCTTATCTTATTATAAACTTTTTAAGTTATTATTAAAATAAACGGTTTTTAAAATAAAAATGTCAAAACAAAAAAAAAATAATATAAATTTCAAAACGAAAATAAAACGAAATTTCAAAAATTCATAGTATTAATTTTAACAAAACCTATTCCAAAACCAAATTGTAACTATCCTTTTTAAAATATAAACCTAAAAAATGGAAAAGACATGTTTTTAAAATTATTATTAAAATTAAACGATTTTTTTTAAACAAAAATTTCAAAACGAAAAAAAGAAACTTATTATAATAAAAAGATTTTTAATAATTTTTATTAAAATCAAACGATTTTTCAAAAAGTATTCCAAAACCGAATTGCAAACATCTTTTTTAAAATATAAACCTAAATAATTGGAAAGAACTATTTTATGTTAATTGTCCTTTATAATAAAGAAAATATCATTGAAGAAAAAATTTGTTTCAAAAATATTTCTACTCTCATATTGCTAATTTTCCTTTATTGAAAAAGAATATTAGATAGTAATTATCCTTTTAAAAAAAAACTTAAGCAAAAAAAATGTCAAACACTGATTAATGTTAATTTTTCTTTATTAAAATCTTAATTAAAAAGTTTATAACCCAAGAAGAACTATGATTATTCATATTTATATATAGAACTAAGATCTCTCATATTTTATCACCAAGCATAACTATTGATTCAAGAAAAATATTAGGTGAAGTTCGATATTCTTTTCTTCTTATAAAGTTATGGTTGATCGTTGTTGTCATGATTATTATTTGATCGTGGTCATGCTTTTGAGTTCTGTCTTTTTTTTTGAACGAAACTTCTGAGTTCTGTTACACAACAATACATTTAAAGTTATTGACACCACACCATAACATCGTTGTCACAAAAACCTTGTTGTCACATAGCAATGCATTTTTTTATCAAGAGCAATACGTTTTAGTTTCACTATTATAGTTTTTTAGGCGTGTTTGTCCTATTATTATTTTTTAGCTTAAGTTATAATTTAATTATTTATCAAGAATTGTCAAGAAACAATGGTTTCAGAAAATTATTTAACACTAGATCAGTTAAATAAAAAGCGTCATTACCGTCAAACCGTGGTACGTCTTACTAGAAAGTGGGAAGCAAGAAATTTAAGCAAAAATAATAAGCTTCTAGGAATAAATTTTCTCCTACTTGATGAGAAGATAAATATTTTTATTTCAATTTTTTAAAGATCTTATATTGTTTTATTATTAAATATAATTTACTTATTATATAGGAAAATGTCATTCAAGGTTGTGTACAATGTTCTCTAATTGAAAAGTTATTTATATTAATTTTATTATAAAAAACTTGGTTTTTCAAAGTTACTAATTAACATTATTTTAACACATGTCAAATATATATAATAAGATTGTAACATATGTTAAATACATATTTTCATTTAAAAAAATTAAAAAAAATCATTTTAAAAGTTAGTTTTCCTTTTTCTAAAGGTTCTTAACAAAAATATGTAAAAGATCAAAATATTTCCATATAAATAAGTATTTAAGAAAAAAAATTATTTCAAACCAAGCTTAATAACTTTGAAAAAACCAAGCTTTATATAATAAGATTAGTTTTATTTTTCCAAAAGGTCTTTAACAAAAACTGTAAAGAAACAAAATATTTTCATATAAATAACCCTTTAATAGATAGTATTTCTTTTTTGCATGTGCGTTTACAAAATACAAGACACTATTTTAAGATTAACTTCCTTGCAAATTAAATATTAAACAAATAATGTTTTAAAAAATATTTTATAGTATTTCATGTTAAGCAAATACTAAACCAAAGAGAGTTGTAAAAAAATAATTTAAAAAGTTAGTTTTTAAAAAAATCCTAAACAATAGAGAATTGTTAAAGTAATCTTCTTAGAGATAACTAATTTTCTGTGTAAGTCTTCTTGGTCAAGTAATTTAACGAAGGGTTAATGTTTTGCAACACTATAATGTCTATGTTTCGAATTCTAGAGTCAGTGAATTATCAATTTATTAGAGAGAAAAATTATAAGAGATTTTATGGAAAGAATACCGTGTAACATGGATTTTATATATTAACATATGATAGTTTAACTAGACGTTAATCCATATAAAGTTGGTAAAAGTGTTGGGTATACATTTTTTTATGTAATGTTTCTTATAGTTACAAATGAATAATTAACAAAAATTAACAAAAAAATGTTTAATACTATCAATATATTGATTAATATTTTATCGATAAATGGTTACACATAAATAAATATATTAATGCATATTGATCTATTATTATATTTTAAAACTAAATTATTTTTCAGTTTCAAAACAGAAGAAATAATAGATGAAGGAAATGATTCTCATAGTTATGTTATATTTAATGAAGATTATCTAAAGAAATCGAGATTCCAAATGATGGATTTGATAGAGAATATTGTATATTTGAAATGAAATTAAAAAAAAAAAATGTTTTAATTCTCTTCTTCAGCTCTATTACATCATCAAATAATACAATTTATTGTTTATTTTAACATTTATCACCATAAAATTGTAATTAACAAGTTATTTTCATATATTTTATTCGCACAATCGAGATTCAAAAATATGATCTTCATCATGCACATATATTTGTGGCTAAAAGAATCAAAGAAGTAACAAACTTCATAAGGTATCAATAATTTTATTACCTCTAAATTACATGATAAAAATATTGATCCAATGTTTTCTATTGGTTAAAGAACAAAGATTATTTACAATTAATCTGAATTATCATTTTTATATTTTACATAAAATAAGAGAAATTAATATTATATTGGTGGATTTGATTCAATTTAAGATTTGTAATATAATTTCTCTATTTTTGTAAGAAAATACAGAGATGTGCTACTTTTGTCTCTAAATATAGAAACTTTAATAATTTTCACTACATTTTTTTCTTAAAGTAGGTAATTTTATAATAGAGTCATGTGAAACTCATCGCTTAACACAGAGTTTCAATATTTTAAGAGAATATATATAGAGTTAGATTAGAGATACTTTAAATGTGAATAGACCAATGCAAAAAGTATATAAATGATATTAACTTCGAAAGTTAATACAAATGTTAAATTAAGAGCATAAGAATGTGTATGACATTGTCATCAATTAAATCAGCTTGATTCAATTTTCAATTCATAGTATTTCACTGTAACTCATATTTCTTCATGATTGAGTTTGATTTGAATTTTCAGATCTGTTTTTTTCTCTAGCCCTAAATAAAAATCTGATAGTAATTGCTTAAAGGATGATTATCAGTTGGAAAATATTACAGAGTCTAAAGAAAAAAAATATTATATGTTTTTGTTAAATTTAATTTTCTAAAAAATTAATATTGTTAGTAGTATATCAATTGTCTTTGTAGATTTACAACAGATCCTTAAGAGTGGAGAGTTGAAAACTTTTTATACTATCTTTCCTATTTAATTATGTTTTTTCTTTTAATTAAATGATAAAAAAACTTCTAAATACTTCCATTAGAGTTGTTCTTATGCATTATGATAACTATAATATAAATACCAACCAAACTTACTGAAAAAACAAATTTATATTCCTTAAATAAGTTTCAATTAATAAATGCAAAATTCTAGAATAACTCTAATTTTTTTACTTTTATGTATTATTTAAATTAAAACATTAGTCAAAACCCGTGCAACGCACGGGTCCATACCTAGTTAAGAATAAAATATCCCATATCAAAAATAAATAAAAGATCAAGTAATATATAAATGTTAATGCCAATCCATTTATTAATTGATTTTTTTAATGAATTTTAAGTTGGAAACCAAGATTGATCCAAACACTTAATTGGATAAATAAACTTATACAGAAATTGTAGTTATTTCCTTCGTGAGAATACTTTTCATTTAGTTTGTTGAATGAACATTTCGATTTTCTTGGAGTCACATATTTGTAAAAATTTGACATTGTGATTCGTAATACGCATTATGCTCACTGGTTGATGGAACGGTACATCCATCCTTTTAGCTGCCGCCATCGTGCCAAGACTCCTAACATTGTGAGTACAATTATCAAGTTCAATATCTCTAAAGTTTCTGCAATACGAGTTTTATTATTAGGGTTTTTTCATCTCCTTAAGTTTAAAAGTATGTTAAAAATGTATTGGATATTAGCTTTTGATAAACCTAAAATTTGTGCTATATGTTAATAAATGAACAAAGTTCCACATGAGTAGTTTGAAAAATAAGTAACTTACATATACACTACAAGAAAACAGCGACATTCCGAGAGAATTTCGAGGGCAAATGATTGTCCTCGGTATTTTCTGAGGAAAAACCGAGGACATTTCGAGGAAACCCGATTTCTGGGTTTCCTCAGAATGTCCTCGGAAATTTCTGAGGAAATTCCGAGGAAACACCATTTCCTCGGAAATTTCCGAGGACATTCTGAGGAAGTGGTGTCCGTGGGAAAAAAACCGACGGATATTTCTTCAATTCCGAGGACATTTTGTAGCCGTTAGAGAGCCGTTGGGAGAGCCGTTGTGTGATTTAAAAAATTCTGAGGAAATACCGAGGATATGTGAACTTTCCTCGGAATTTCCTCGGAATTCCGTCAGTATGTCGGTAGAAATTCTTCTATAAATACAGCCATCCCTCCTCCTCTTCATTCACCCCATTTCTTCTTCTTCTCTCCTAGTATCACGAATTTTAGATCAAAAAAACATGTCTTCTTCAAATTATTTTCGTTCTTGGATCGATCGACCTCATTTGGATCCGGAGACGAGATTGCTTACGGAAGAATACCAACAAGGTTTAACCGAATTCATGGCGTTATATCGCCGACAACCGGAAGCAGAAACATGTAAGTTAAGATGTCCTTGCTCTAATTGTAAAAATAGAAAAATTATTAAAGAGTGGGATGTTTGGAGTCATTTATTTTTGAATGGGTTTACACGAAGTTACAAAATTTGGTATCATCATGGGGAAACTGGTTATGAACTTGGTAGTACTAGCGAACCTCAGCCGGCGGTTAGATTAGAAGAACCAATTAGAACGGATTTAGATTATGGTGTAGGTACTGAGCAGATGGTAAATGATCATTTTAGAGGGGAAGATTTACCCAATGCAGAAGCTAGGAGATTTTATGATATGTTGGATGCTGGAAAGCAACCTTTGTATGAAGGTTGCAGAGATGGTCATTCAGCTTTATCATCTGCTACAAGACTGATGGGCATTAAGACCGATTATAACTTGGCTGAAGTCTGTGTGGATGCGATAGCTAATTTTGTAAAAGGTATTCTACCTGAGGATAATGTAGCTCCAGGTTCATACTACGAGGTGCAGAAACTCGTATCCGGTGTTAGTTTACCGTATGAAGTAATAGATGTATGCAGCGATAACTGCATGATTTATTGGAGGGCGGATGAGCAGCGGATTACATGCAAATTTTGTGGGAAGCCTCGTTACAAAGATACGAGTGGAAGAGTTCCAGTGCCATATAAGAGGATGTGGTATTTGCCTTTGAAGGAAAAGTTGCAGAGGTTGTATCTTTCGGAACGCACAGCGCAACGAATGAGATGGCATGCGGAGCACTCAACAGATGGTGAGATTAGACATCCTTCAGATGCAAAAGCGTGGAAGCATTTCCAATCATTGTATCCCGACTTTGCATATGAGAGAAGAAATGTCTACCTTGGATTATGTACTGATGGTTTCAGCCCATATGGGAAGAGTGGAAGACAATATTCTCTATGGCCAGTCATTGTTACACCATATAACTTACCTCCAAACTTGTGCTTGCGACGAGAGTTTTTGTTTCTCTCCATTCTCGTTCCCGGGCCAGAGCATCCTAAGAGATCACTTGATGTGTTTCTTCAGCCACTAATATATGAGTTGCAACAACTATGGGCTCACGGTGTTGAAACATACGATATTTCGTGTAAAGAAAACTTTCAAATGCGGGCAGTACTAATGTGGACAATAAGTGATTTTCCAGCATATGGTATGTTATCTGGATGGACAACGCATGGGAGGCTATCATGTCCATATTGTCAAGATGACACAGATGCTTTCCAACTAAAGAACGGAAGAAAAACGTGTTGGTTTGACTGTCACAGACGATTCCTACCACATGATCATCCATACCGTCGGAGTAAGAATTTGTTTAGGAAGAACAAACAGGTGTTTGATGGTCCACCTGAGGAAGTTAGTGGAGAAGGTTTGTGGGAACCGAAATTCGCACTGTCGATTTTGATTAAGTAAATCGGAGGAAAGCCAAGTTAACCCAACTTTCCCTGAAGGCCCGGATTCTCTGCGACAGCCAACGACAAGTGACCGAACAAGTGCGGAAGATATGGAAAGATAACGAAGATCGTAAATCGTACAAAAATGGTTTTGTTAAGAGTTGGGACTGGACCTACAGGAAGGCTGCCTACGTACCCCTTTCGAGGATCAAGTCGGACGTAGTTCAGTTGGAAGGGTTTGAACAAGAGATCGAACTGCCTGGCGGAGTTCGTCTAGTATGAGCGTTTGTCATAGAAACGGGCGTGTCGAGAATAACGCCTAGGGTTTCTATGTGCGAAACTCTGAGTAAAAGGATTGTTAGATCCTTCCGCGAGAAACAAGAGTCTGCGGACAAGATGAAAAATAGAATGAGAGGCGGCCGGACGTTCTAGGTCTTGCCTTGCTAGTCTACCGCCTAAATTCTAAGCTCGTAAGCTAACAGGAGCTCTCTAGGTCTCCAATCTCGGATTTGCTTTCTCTCTAGGAATTTTGCTCTGCCTTTCCTTCTCTCCCAAAGCTCCTTTATATACTCCTTCTTATGACGGTCTATTCTCCTTTTGGGCCGCGAAGCGGGCTTTTTCCATTTTCGTCGGCCTTCATGTTTATCGGGAAACTTGACATTTATCTTCGGGAAACTTGACATTTATCCTTTTGGAAATTTAGCATTTATCTTGTTATGTAAAGATAAACGTAAATCGTCGTATCTATCTCAGATAATCGTAAACGGACTGTCCGATCGCGTTTGGTCCCTTTCGGGCCGTCTCTAGGACTTCCGCTGTTTTTTACGATTTCTTCGGAAGATCTTCATTCGTTCGTAGAGTTGAGATGAGTGGTGTCTTAGGATAACCATCACTGTTTCGTACGAAGAATTTAAGATCTTCCTTTCCGTTGATACCTTACGAGTTTCCGAAGTGTTTCCGACGATCTTAGTTTGGAGTAAGGACGAGAGTTTTGTACGCGGAATCTCAATGATTCATTCCGCGAGGACTCGGGAAAGATTCAAAGTACAGACTTCTGACGGCCGGGGCCTGGGACTTGTACACGGAAGATTGTCGCTCGAAGACCCGAGCCAGCACGGGCGCTAGGCGCCCGGCGCCTAAAGGCAGCACGGGCGCTAGGCGCCCGGCGCCTAGAGGCAGCACGGGCGCTAGGCGCCCGGCGCCTAGAGGCAGCACGGGCGCTAGGCGCCCGGCGCCTAGAGGCAGCACGGGCGCTAGGCGCCCGGCGCCTAGAGGCAGCACGGGCGCTAGGCGCCCGTCGCCTAGAGGCAGCACGGGCGCTAGGCGCCCGGCGCCTAGAGGCAGCACGGGCGCTAGGCGCCCGGCGCCTAGAGGCATCACGTGCGTCTCGGCGAGGGCTTCGATTTGATATCTTACTCGTTTTCTGGGTCCTCACGGTTTGAGAGAACGGGCTCTTTGAAGTTTCCCGACGGCTAGGACCATCACGGGCGGCTAGGACCAGCACGGGCGCTAGGCGCCCGACGCCTAGAGGCAGAACGGACGCTAGGCGCCCGGCGCCTAGAGGCAGCACGGGCGCTAGGCGCCCGGCGCCTAGAGGCATCACGGGCGCTAGGCGCCCGGCGCCTAGAGGCAGCACGGGCGCTAGGCGCCCGGCGCCTAGAGGCAGCACGGGCGCTAGGCGCCCGGCGCCTAGAGGCAGCACGGGCGCTCGCCCGGCGCCTAGAGGCAGCACGGGCGCTAGGCGCCCGGCGCCTAGAGGCAGCACGGGCGCTAGGCGCCCGGCGCCTAGAGGCAGTACGGGCGCTAGGCGCCCGGCGCCTAGAGGCAGCACGGGCGCTAGGCGCCCGGCGCCTAGAGGCAGCACGGGCGCTAGGCGCCCGGCGCCTAGAGGCAGCATGGGCATTAGCACGTGCGTCTCGGCGAGGGCTTCGATTTGATATCTTACTCGTTTTCTGGGTCCTCACGGTTTGAGAGAACCGGCTCTTTGAAGTTTCAAGGCGAATTCTTTGTCGTTCGGCCTGTCCAAACATAGATTACTTCCCGTTTCTTCCGTATACTTTCGTATGGTCGTGTCATCTTAGCTGCGGACCTAACGTCTCTCGGTTCTTCTTGATTGTATCATCGAAGTTTTACGACTAAATCTTATTTGGTTTTCTCGTAAAGTTTATCGTGTAAATCAAGAACGATCGACTTTAACATAGGTTCTTTAAGCTATACGACTTGTCTTGCTTTCGACGCTTGTTTTATGGAAAGTCCGCGCATGATAAATAGTTTTAGCCGTTGATTTCGAGAGAACCGTTTTTGACCCCAACAGTTAGCCCCCCAGCCTGTAAGACGCGGAGACGATCTTGCGGGCGGAAGATTATGAGTTGAAAGTCAAAATTTGTGGCTAAGAATATTTCATTGCGGACATCCACATCACCTTTGATTGGAGATTTTGAACGTGACGTCGGAAAGACCGTGAGTTCATTGCTCAATGTGAAGAAAGAGAAGAACATATGTCCTCGAAAGTCCGTCGTCTTCAAGAGATGATTCAGAGTCTTGAGGAGACGGGGACTCGCAAGTTTGACGGAGAGGTTTTCGACTCGATTCTCGCTGGTCTGAAACCCGTGTGCACCCTTGTCCCGGATTCGGAGGGCTCGGAGGACCAGGACTACGCAGTCAAGGATCGTGAAGCCGGCGCATGCAGCGGTGGTGCGACCAATGGAGGCGACGGTGAGACCGTTCCTACTTTGGGTGAGTTTTGAGGATGAAGGTGATGCTCCGGGGAGCGTCTAGGTTTATCAACCTTTCAGAGATTTTTATTTTGATTGTGTTTCGGCCGTTAAGAAGCCATGATGTACACTTGTGGGACTGGCCGTTGGTGGCTTCGAATCCCGGCCTTTTTCAGGGCATCTGTTGAACTCTGCGGCTCAATCTTTATAAAATATTAATGTTGCGTTTTCAGAACTTCTGTCTATCGAAGTTAGAGGGACAGGGTGTGAGTTGTCGTCTCATTCCTGCCTCCCTGATGATCACCGTATCCGTCATTTGTACAAAGCGAGATTTTTCTGCGGTTTACGATTTACGCGAAAATTCGTGGAAACGTACGGACTTGAGTGAAGAGACAAGTTTTGGGATCTCGCGTCGTTGACGCTTTGCCTATGAGATGTTAAGATACCAGCAAGGCTGGGTTTAGGGCAAGACCTAGGTTTACTCTCAGACTAAGGCTGTGCGATGACAAATCGGCTTTCGTTTTGCCTGTTTGTGATTTTAACCTGATTCGTACCGTTTTAAAATCCGCGAAGCGGTATCGGCTTATATGATTTGTCTGGGCACGAATCGAGCTACTTCCTTTACGAAGTGCTGAACCAAATTTGGAGTTTTTGTATAGCGCGCTATGGGATCCTTGTCGGATGTAAAAGAGCCTACCCTTAGGTGGCTTGTCTGTTTAGGACGTTAGAGTTCGTTTGTTGTGATCAGCAACAACGATATGATGCCGTTTAGAAGGCGTATGAAGATTTTAATCGAAAAACGAATGTTCAGGCACGAAGCGACGTCTCGCAGTGCTTTGAAGTTTGTTTTTCTTATGCCATAAGGACTATGGGCTTTTTAGAAATCGCGGAATGTTTCCGGGCGATAGTTTACGATTTATTTGGTGGATACTTGATCCATTGTTGAGGCCGTTTAGCGATTGGCGAGTTTGTTTACGAAGAGTTCGAAAATTCGTTTTCTGTGTTTGTAAAGAGTTTCGAAAATCCGGTTTCTTTGAAATCGTGGGAATATATGAGTATACGCATTCTAAATGCGTACGAGTCAATTTTCCCTTGTGCCGCATTTCAAATGTTCGCGGGCTTGGAGATGTTTTGCGAATGTCCGTAGTCAGAAACTGTTGTTTCAGTTTGGACGAGGGATTAGGACCAGGGGTCGCGTATATTTGACCCAGGGAGAAGCGTCTACCTTCGCTTTGTTTCGCGAAGTGTTAGCCTTCCGGGATTTTAAGGACGACTCGTATAACTCTTGGAGCTTTGTCACGAGTGTTTCTTCTCATGCTTTGTTTACGGGGCGTATAGAACTTAATCAGTCGATGTTAATTTCAGATTTTTCCGTTAACCGTATGGCTGTTAGGACTGATATTATTACGAGAAATTTATCGCATGATTTCCGCTTTTGGGCTATGCGACAGAGTTGCTCACGTAAATGGTCACTTGGAGTTTTATGACACATCGTGGATTATCATTTGGCCCTTAAGTGATTAGAGCGGCGATCGTTCAGCTGTTTTGTCTTGGCGTGAAGGCTGTGTTCAGCCGTTTAACCAAGGAGTTGGTAAACGATCAGACTGCGATCCTTTCGCATTAAGGTCATATTGGTTCACGATTGTCCTTAATGGTGATGCCGAATTCAGGTTCGGGCTTTATGGAAAGGCGTAGTCGGCCGATGGCCGAATAGCGTTCGTTGAGATAGACATGCAAATCTTAGCGGAGTTTTCCGAGTTATGGGTTACACGGGAAATGTTTCCGCTTTGATTTCGTCTTTTGGCGAAAGTTGCTTCGAATTACTCATGGAGTTTTGCCGAAGGTTATTCCGTTAATTTTTTAGCTCACCGTCGTGCTGTTAGTCTGACGTTGTACGAGTTTCTTGTCGCGAGATTGCAACAAGAGACGGTGTAGAGTTTTCAAGATTATGTTTGTTACGGTTTGACCACGCCATTATGCCGCTAGCGTTTCGGACGAATCCTAGAGTGCCGTTTGCCTTTTGAAAGGAATTTTTTCTTTATGAAGTAGAATGAGTATGCCAAGGATGCGTGGCGATCGTTTCTCGGTTTTCCGAGAGATTAGATCGGTTTGCGTGTTCTGCCTAGACAGTCAAGGAACAATAGAACGAAACTGGAAGAAAATGCCTAAGGCTTAGCTTGCTAGACTATCCACCTAGGTTCTAAGTTCCCTAAATTTTACGGCAGTTTACAAGACGTTCTCATTCTTTTCCTACGAAAAAATTAAAACCTTGATAAAATTTTCTAAGTCGGACGTACCTTAGTCTCATTGATTACTCGAGATTGCCTCATGTCCGTTCTTCTTTGTCTTCTAACGTTTCATTGCCAAAGGTCCTCGAAAAGTTTGACACTGAAACGAGAATCGATTTTTGATGAAACCCGAAGGAACAGTGCAGAATCGTTGCAGAATCGTTGAAGCAAAGGGAGGAGAAGTAGGCAAAACTCGAAGAAGGCTAAAGTGGGTAGACAAGTGAAAACGAACGGCAAGATGTCACTTGAGTGGGGCTTCTTGTTTCGTCAAGCTATGAGCGAACTGGTCAGGTTAAGAAGCTTGCGATCATGTTATACTTCACGAATGATGATTCGTAAAATATTGCCGAGCTTTTATTTAACGAGAGTTATTCAACAAAATGTTGTCGAGTTAATTTTACGGAAACTGTTTCGTAAAATGTTCTCGAGTTTAACCGTGCAGAGGCTGTCTCGTGAAGTATTGTCTAGGATTATTTTACGAAAGGTGCAAAGTATTTGGTTGGACTATCCTCGGGGATGGTTTCGCGAGGATTTGCCGCGTTCGCCGAATGTTTTGTTGTCCGGTGACCAGCGCAGCGCGGGCGCGTTAGCCGCCTGGCGCCTAAGGACAGCACGGGCGTCCTAGCCGCGTGGCGCCTAGAGGCAGCACGGGCGCTAGGCGCCCGGCGCCTAGAGGCAGCACGGGCGCTAGGCGCCCGGCGCCTAGAGGCAGCACGGGCGCTAGGCGCCCGGCGCTAGGCGCCCGGCGCCTAGAGGCAGCACGGGCGCTAGGCGCCCGGCGCCTAGAGGCAGCACGGGCGCTAGGCGCCCGGCGCCTAGAGGCAGCACGGGCGCTAGGCGCCCGGCGCCTAGAGGCAGCACGGGCGCTAGGCGCCCGGCGCCTAGAGGCAGCACGGTCGCTAGGCGCCCGGCGCCTAGAGGCAGCACGGGCGCTAGGCGCCCGGCGCCTAGAGGCAGCACGGGCGCTAGGCGCCCGGCGCCTAGAGGCAGCACGGGCGCTAGGCGCCCGGCGCCTAGAGGCAGCACGGGCGCTAGGCGCCCGGCGCCTAGAGGCAGCACGGGCGCTAGGCGCCCGGCGCCTAGAGGCAGCACGGGCGCTAGGCGCCCGGCGCCTAGGGGCAGCACGGACGTGCTAGCCGTCCGGGACTGTGCTTCCTTGCGGGAACTGCCTGTTTTTCGCGGTTTTTTTTTTAAGGTTTCTCGATCGTATGTGGGTCGTTTAGCCGTGATTCAGGCCCCTTTTGGGCCGTCTAGGGACTTAGACGTTTTTACGATTTTTCTTTAGAAAAAGCCATTGATGTGACGCTGGTTTTTCCGAAAGGATTTCGATTCCTTGTATAGTTAAGGCAACTGGTGTTCAAGCTAACCATAGCCGTTGTATACGGCAGGCAGGAATCCGTCTCGACTACCAAGTCATTTTTTGAATTTTTCCGAGCGAGTGGGGTTGTGTCCATGGACCCGAGGACCGTGTTGCAGGAACTTGGATGGGGGTGCATGGTTGATAGGACCCGAAATTGATCGGGATGGTCCGTTCTCGGGACGTTTGTCCGTTAAGATGATAATCTTAGATAACCGTTTGCATAAGCGTTGGTCGTAGGAGCAGTCACTGCTGAAGTTGTTTTACCAGCGTCGATGTGAGCTGCGAGTTTGTCTTTCATATTTCCAGACATTGCTTTGATCAAGCGTTTTGCGGCCGTAAGAGTAAGAGTAATCCGTCCTCCCCTCCTTCTAGCGCCAAACTGTGGGAACCGAAATTCGCACTGTCGATTTTGATTAAGTAAATCGGAGGAAAGCCAAGTTAACCCAACTTTCCCTGAAGGCCCGGATTCTCTGCGACAGCCAACGACAAGTGACCGAACAAGTGCGGAAGATATGGAAAGATAACGAAGATCGTAAATCGTACAAAAATGGTTTTGTTAAGAGTTGGGACTGGACCTACAGGAAGGCTGCCTACGTACCCCTTTCGAGGATCAAGTCGGACGTAGTTCAGTTGGAAGGGTTTGAACAAGAGATCGAACTGCCTGGCGGAGTTCGTCTAGTATGAGCGTTTGTCATAGAAACGGGCGTGTCGAGAATAACGCCTAGGGTTTCTATGTGCGAAACTCTGAGTAAAAGGATTGTTAGATCCTTCCGCGAGAAACAAGAGTCTGCGGACAAGATGAAAAATAGAATGAGAGGCGGCCGGACGTTCTAGGTCTTGCCTTGCTAGTCTACCGCCTAAATTCTAAGTTCGTAAGCTAACAGGAGCTCTCTAGGTCTCCAATCTCGGATTTGCTTTCTCTCTAGGAATTTTGCTCTGCCTTTCCTTCTCTCCCAAAGCTCCTTTATATACTCCTTCTTATGACGGTCTATTCTCCTTTTGGGCCGCGAAGCGGGCTTTTTCCATTTTCGTCGGCCTTCATGTTTATCGGGAAACTTGACATTTATCTTCGGGAAACTTGACATTTATCCTTTTGGAAATTTAGCATTTATCTTGTTATGTAAAGATAAACGTAAATCGTCGTATCTATCTCAGATAATCGTAAACGGACTGTCCGATCGCGTTTGGTCCCTTTCGGGCCGTCTCTAGGACTTCCGCTGTTTTTTACGATTTCTTCGGAAGATCTTCATTCGTTCGTAGAGTTGAGATGAGTGGTGTCTTAGGATAACCATCACTGTTTCGTACGAAGAATTTAAGATCTTCCTTTCCGTTGATACCTTACGAGTTTCCGAAGTGTTTCCGACGATCTTAGTTTGGAGTAAGGACGAGAGTTTTGTACGCGGAATCTCAATGATTCATTCCGCGAGGACTCGGGAAAGATTCAAAGTACAGACTTCTGACGGCCGGGGCCTGGGACTTGTACACGGAAGATTGTCGCTCGAAGACCCGAGCCAGCACTGGCGCTAGGCGCCCGGCGCCTAAAGGCAGCACGGGCGCTAGGCGCCCGGCGCCTAGAGGCAGCACGGGCGCTAGGCGCCCGGCGCCTAGAGGCAGCACGGGCGCTAGGCGCCCGGCGCCTAGAGGCAGCACGGGCGCTAGGCGCCCGGCGCCTAGAGGCAGCACGGGCGCTAGGCGCCCGTCGCCTAGAGGCAGCACGGGCGCTAGGCGCCCGGCGCCTAGAGGCAGCACGGGCGCTAGGCGCCCGGCGCCTAGAGGCATCACGTGCGTCTCGGCGAGGGCTTCGATTTGATATCTTACTCGTTTTCTGGGTCCTCACGGTTTGAGAGAACGGGCTCTTTGAAGTTTCCCGACGGCTAGGACCATCACGGGCGGCTAGGACCAGCACGGGCGCTAGGCGCCCGACGCCTAGAGGCAGAACGGACGCTAGGCGCCCGGCGCCTAGAGGCAGCACGGGCGCTAGGCGCCCGGCGCCTAGAGGCATCACGGGCGCTAGGCGCCCGGCGCCTAGAGGCAGCACGGGCGCTAGGCGCCCGGCGCCTAGAGGCAGCACGGGCGCTAGGCGCCCGGCGCCTAGAGGCAGCACGGGCGCTAGGCGCCCGGCGCCTAGAGGCAGCACGGGCGCTAGGCGCCCGGCGCCTAGAGGCAGCACGGGCGCTAGGCGCCCGGCGCCTAGAGGCAGTACGGGCGCTAGGCGCCCGGCGCCTAGAGGCAGCACGGGCGCTAGGCGCCCGGCGCCTAGAGGCAGCACGGGCGCTAGGCGCCCGGCGCCTAGAGGCAGCATGGGCATTAGCACGTGCGTCTCGGCGAGGGCTTCGATTTGATATCTTACTCGTTTTCTGGGTCCTCACGGTTTGAGAGAACCGGCTCTTTGAAGTTTCAAGGCGAATTCTTTGTCGTTCGGCCTGTCCAAACATAGATTACTTCCCGTTTCTTCTGTATACTTTCGTATGGTCGTGTCATCTTAGCTGCGGACCTAACGTCTCTCGGTTCTTCTTGATTGTATCATCGAAGTTTTACGACTAAATCTTATTTGGTTTTCTCGTAAAGTTTATCGTGTAAATCAAGAACGATCGACTTTAACATAGGTTCTTTAAGCTATACGACTTGTCTTGCTTTCGACGCTTGTTTTATGGAAAGTCCGCGCATGATAAATAGTTTTAGCCGTTGATTTCGAGAGAACCGTTTTTGACCCCAACAAGGTTTGAAGACACAACTAAGAGATTTTGGTGCAGAAAGGACCCCAGACGTTGGTGGACATGATCATTTTCCGGTAGATGCTGTTGGAGATCTACATAACTGGCACAAAAAAAGTATTTTCTTTGATTTGCCATACTGGAAGCATCATCTGCTAAGGCATAATTTAGATGTCATGCATATTGAGTAGAATTTTTTTGACAATCTCATGAACACGATCCTTAACGTTAAAGGTAAAACAAAGGATAATTTGAAGTCAAGACTGGATTTAGTCGATATATGTGCTCGTGCAGAACTTCATGTTGATGAGAATGGTAGGGCTCCTTTTCCCATATACCGATTGGATGGAGAGGGAAAAGATGCTTTCTTTGATTGGATTTCAAACGATGTGGAGTTTCCGGATGGTTACGCATCTAATTTGCGTAATTGTATCGACAGAAAGGAAGGAAAGTTTATTGGCTTGAAAAGTCACGATTGCCATGTGATGATGCAGCGCCTCCTTCCGTTTGCCTTCAAAGAACTATTACCACGAAAAGTTCATGAAGCAGTTGCAGGGATAAGTGCTTTCTTCCGCGATTTATGCAGCAGATCAGTGACTCTTGAAGGTATTACAAATTTGAAGACTAACATAGCCGTGATTCAGTGCAACCTTGAGAAGATATTTCCTCCCTCATTTTTTGATGTTATGGAGCATCTTGTTATTCACCTGGCAAGAGAATTGGAACTTGGTGGTCCTGTGCAGTATAGATGGATGTATCTGTATGAACGGTATATGTTCCATTTGAAGAAGATGGTGAAAAATTTTAGTAGGGTGGAAGGTTCTATAGTCGCACAGATGATCAATGAAGAGATTTCAAACTTTGCCGAGTACTACTTTCCAGCAGAAGTTCATACCAAAAACAGAAGACCTGCTCGGCATGATGATAGAGGCGAACGGGCAACATATCATGTTAAGGTTCCAGACATTTTCACAGATGTTGGACGACTTAGCGGAAAATCAAAGGACCGTCGACTTACTGACCAGGAGCGTAGTCATTTGCAAACATATTTGCTCACCAACTGCGAAGATGTTCTTCCATATGAGAGGTAAGTTTATTATGTTAAAAATAATTTTTTTTTAACAAATAGACATTTAAATTTTAATTAATTATATTATTGTTATCATATGTACAGGATTTTCATGGCAGAAAAGCGGTTCGAACATAGATACGCCACAGAGACGGAACTTGAAGAAATGAAGCAGAGAGAATTTGCTGGATGGATGTTTACTTATGTGAGTGCTTTAAACTTCATAAAATTTAATTTTTCACATTTTTATACTAATTCATATGTGCTATTACACAGGTGTCTGCTGGTTTGGCCAGAGGTGAAATATTTGACGATTGGATACGCGATATGGTGGTTGACCCAATATGTGTTGTGAAGTCATATCCGAGATTTTGTACTCGAGGATATTCATTCACAACTGAAAAGAGGAGACGTTCGCGTACGACCTATGATGCTGGTGTTTGTTCTGCATCATGAGATGATGTATACTACGGACACATACAAGAGATTATGGAAATCAAGTATTTGGGCATGCTTGGATTGCGATGTACTGTTTTCTATTGTGATTGGCATGACAACACTCCAGATCGAGGTGTGACAACAGATGCATTTGGTGTTACATCAGTACATTCGAGGCGGAAGCTGCAATATTATGATCCTTTCATTCTTGCTTCTCAGGCCGATCAGGTAAGTGAATGTAAATTATTCAGAATGATTGATCATAATTTATACTTTTACTAATAATTTTTTTAATGTTACAGGTTTGTTATATCAAGTACCCCCGGGTAAGAAACAGAGATGATCCATGGGTTACAGTAACAAGAGTTAACCCGAGAGGCCGAGTTCAGGGAAGTTCTGAGCTGGAAGACCCACTACAACCAATCACAGCCGGTAACTTAAGTGCAGGAGAAGATGTAGCAGAAGGTGTTCTTGTAGTCGATTTGACCGACTTCGCAGAAGAAGTCGTCGTTCATGCAGAAGATGAACCGGTTATTGGAGAGTTTCACCAAGATCCAGATTCCGATTCATCTGGTGATGATGGCTCGGAATCGGAGTAGTTTTTTTTTTTTTTTTTTTTTTTTAATTTTGAAAAACCGAGGAAATTCCGAGGGCCACTAGGGTTTCCTCGGTATTTACCTCTAGATTTAGGGATTTGATTATTTTGTGTTGTTCCTCGGTATTTCCTCGGTATTTTCCGAGGAAATACCGAGGAAATTCTGTATTTTCTCGCAAAATACCGAGGAAATACCGAGGAAGGCAATGAATTTCAATAGTTTCCTCGGTATTTCCTCGGTATTTTCCGAGGAAATACCGAGGAACTGGGTTTAGGGAACTGTAAACAACGTTTTACGGATTGAATAACACGTATATAGCCTTCATTAAGTGTCTTAACCATATTATGAAGTCATACTTAGGTGTTTTACACAATAACAAACACTTTTTACGATTGCTTGAACGAAAACCACACAGCATAAGATAAACACTTATACACTTTAACAAACGTTAAACGAGATACTTACAATCATTTCTGATATTTTGTTTTTTTATGGTTTATGTTCATCTATACAAAGAATCCTCAATGGTATGCATTAAATTTGAATAAGAAATGAAAAATCGGAAAAAAAAATTGGAATTTGAAACCCCAAATACTTGTTTCCTCGGAATTTCCTCAGTATTTTCTGAGGATATTCCGAGGAACCAGTGGTCCTCAGAATGTTTTATTTACCCGGGAAACCCCTAACCGCCAAACAATTCGTGAAATATCGAATATACCCATACCGAAGGAATTCCGAGGACACTTTAAAATATACCGAGGGAATTCCGACTGAAACTGTCCGTCGGACCCCTCATAAATTAGGGTAAATCGATCTTCTTCTTCCCCATTTCTCTCTTCCTCTCCTCTCTTCCTCTACGCGGCTCCTCAATCTCCTCCGACGATTTCCGGCGTTTCCCACCGTTTGTTTCCTCTTTTTCTTTGCCAAATCTCTCCCAAATCATGTAACAACTCTATATCTCTCTCTTTTGTTCGAAAATTGTGATTGATTAGGAATGATGAGATTAGAATTTCGGATTTTAGGGTGTTAGATGATAGTTTAGGATTGCATGAGTAGTTTAAGTTAGGATTGTGGGTTTGATTGTTGTTTTTCATTGATTTGGAATGGTTTTTTTTTTGGTTAAAATTCTAAACGTTTTTCTATTTTTAAAACGTTTTTGATTTTTTAAAAACAATTTTCTAATTTTAAAAACGTTTTTTAAGTTTCCAGTAATAATAAAACGTTTTTAAAATTTTTTTAAAACTTATTTCTATTTTTTTAAGCAATTTATTAATTTTTTATACTCATATATATATATATATATATATAAATCATGTAATCTAATAAATTATAAGTTTTTCTTAATTTTAAATATATTAAAACTATTTTTCTTATATTAAAACTGTTTTAAATATATTAAAACTTTTTTTAAATATATTAAAACTTTTTTTTAAACTTTTTTCAAACTTATTTCTATTTTTTTAAACAATTTATTAATTTTTTATACTCATATATATATATATATATATAAATCAAGTAATCTAATAAATTATAATTTTTTCTTAATTTTAAATATACTAAAACTATTTTTCTTATATTAAAACTTTTTTAAATATATTAAAACTTTTTTTAAAAATTTTTTCAAACTTATTTCTATTTTTTTAAACAATTTATTAATTTTTTATACTCATATATATATATATATATATATATATATATATAAATCATGTAATCTAATAAATTATAAATTTTTCTTAATTTTAAATATATTAAAACTATTTTTCTTATATTAAAACTTTTTTAAATATATTAAAACTTTTTTAAAAAAAAATTTCAAACTTATTTCTATTTTTTTAAACAATTTATTAATTTTTTATACTCATATATATATATATATATATATATATATAAAATTTCTCAGGTCTTATGACGATGATCAGACCCGGCCTCCTCGACAGCGTCGTGGTCGTGGCTCGGGGAGTGTCTCCGTTCAGGATTCCCAATCGCCCCGCAGCTCGTTCCAAACATCTCCCTCTCCATTTCCCGACGCTCCTACTGGCTCCGGTGCTGCACCCCCTATTCCTCCGACTTATGTGGGTCCTCCGGAACTGGTGAGGGTTGCGGAGTATGTTCGACAGCCGGGTCGTGAGCGGCTGCCATTTCTCACTCCGTATCCATCTGGACGGCATCAAACATGGTTCGACCGATCCTCGAACGGGATCAGCACATGGCTCAACGGTATGATGTACTCGTCTTTGGACGAGGGACATCCGACTTTCTCGGACTTCCCTACCTGGAAGAAAGTCCTGTGGTTTCAACAATTTGCGGTAAATTTCTCAATTTTTTTTTTTATATTCTTATTCTTAATATAATTTTTCTACTAATTATGTATTTTTTGCAGCAAGAGTTCAACTGGAATCCCGAACTTACGACGTTCATCTATTACCACTTCGTCCATAAAGTCATGACGAACTACTCGTATCAAATGCATGAGTGGAAGAAGAAATGGCAAAAAGAAAATGGTTTTTTAGTATTTTAAAAATTTCTTAAATTTATTATTAAAATTTTTAACTTATCTAACAATTTTTTTTATAAAGGTCCCAAAGTCGATGAACATGACGGTCTGGGCGGATTTCTGTGTTCATTGGAGTAAGGATGAGACGAAAGCTACTTCTTCCACCAACTCCACGAACCGCAAAAGCGAGCGTCAAGGGAAGGGCGTCTTCAAGCACAACTTGGGTGCTCAGTCTCAAGCAACTCTCAGGGATCGCATGGTAATTTCATTCGTTTCTTTTTCAAATTTTAAAAGTTTCAAATTTTTATTAATTTCTTCTAATTACTAATTTTTGTTTAATTTATATTGATATCAAGGTGGAAGCAATGAGGGTCAGCCGGTTGATGATTTCGCCCTAATGAAGAGGGCGTATACCAACAAGAAGACCGGCGAGATTGATGATGGTCTTGCGAGAGATGTGGTCAACCTCATCAGCACTCAGTTGGAAGAAGCAGCGTCTCAGCTTCCCACCGACGACGACGATTCGACGGGTACCCAGTTGCCTCAGGCTCGGATCAACGAAATCGTTCAATCGGTAAGTTTTTTTTAAAAAAAAATTTCATTTCATGCATCTTAGCTATTGTTTAACTTTGTCAATATTCTATTTCAGACGGTTCCAAAGAGGAAGGGACGTTTGTTCGGTTTGTCTCGTCTGGCCCAGTCAGTTGCATCTTCAGCCGCACCACCGCCCTATGTTGATACCGAAGTACTCCTTGGTCAGCTGCAAGACAAGGATACTCGCATATCTGCGTTGGAGAACAAAATGGCGACTCAACAAGAGAGGTTCGAGGCTCAACAAGCGGACTTCGAGGCACAGAAGAAGCTGAACGAGCAGATGATGGAGATGATGAGGACGTTGCACCCGAACGTGAACTTCCCGACTCTGCAGAACCCGAACACCCAAAACCCAAACCCCCACAACCAGTAGTTTTTTTTCTTACAACTTTGGAATGTTTTTTTATTTGTACTAATTTGAATTTGAATTTGAATTTTATATTTTCGAAATTAAATTTTAGAATTTTAATTTTCTATTTTCGAAATTTAATTTTTAAATTTTATATTTTCGATTTTAAATTTCTAATTTTCATTTTTTTTTAAAAATTAATTTTTTCCAAAATTCCGAGGAAACAGTCCCTCGGAATATTCCGAGGAAACAGTCCCTCGGAATATTCCGTCGGACTTTTCCGAGGGACGTTTCCGACGAAATGAGTCCTCGGAAAATTCCGACGACATGCTTTCCTCGGAATTTTCCGAGGACCAGGTTCTTCGGAATGATTCTCGGTTTCTAATCCGTAATCCGATGATATGTTTCATCGGAAAGTCCTCGGTATATACCGACGGAAGCGTCCTCGGTATTTTCCGACGACCCGTCCGACGAAAGGTCGTACTCGGTATGTTCTCGGAATTATTGTTCCTCGGAATCTCCTCGGAAATTTTCGAGGAGATTCCGAGGACTTGCTAAATACCGAGAACTTTATTCCGAGGGAAATTATGCTCGGTATGTCGTCGGAATACCGTTATTCCGAGGACATTCCGACGATATTGGCCCTCGGTATTGGCCTGTTTTCTTGTAGTGATAAAAATAGAGTCAATCTAATTATGGCTAATTGATTTTAAGTTAAAAATCCATGACAACCCAAAATTTTACAGATTTCTTTTATTGAGAATCTACCCTTCCACGGTTCCACCTCATTGTTGTGAGTCTTTGACTTGATTAGGATAAACCGGGTCTTTCATCCTACTTAGAAGAAATGGTTAGGTTCTTCTCTGGGATGGTCTCGGTCATTTACAAAAATATCATATAACGTGGTAGTAGTTGAACCAAATAAAATAAGAGACGCGCCACAGTCTATATTTATCATATTCTTACTCCGATGGCTTGACCAACACGTTATTATATTCACTAATTAAAATCAAGGGGAACCGTATAAATAAACGAGTAAACAAAGATTTTAATGAACAAGCTACAAGGTTGCAATAATATTCCTCTGCATTTTCTCTCTTCACTCTAATCTTTTCTATTTTTTTCCAAAAATGAAGGTTCGTTTTTTTTTGTCTTGCATTTCTATGAACAGATTTTAGAAATATACATTTGAATGGATTTACAATTATATTTCTGTACTACGTGATACGAATTATATGCTTATACCATGGGATTTTAAATTAAATTGCAGAAGAGAGTTGTATTCCAGTTCACAGTTTTTGATAAAAGCAACAAAGAGCTAGCGAAGGAAATTGCCGGCGAGTTTAAAGGTACACAAACACTAATTCATGGTTATGTTAAATTAATTATGACTTTGTGATGGTTAATATTCAGTTTACACATAATCTGATTAGGCTTTAACAAAAAAAAAAGTTAGAATTCATCACTTTGGCTCTTATTTCGAATCTAATGTTCACTACAAGAAAACATCAATATTCTGAGGAAGTTTCCGAGGGAAAATGAATTCCTCGAAAATTTCTGACGCAATTCCGAGGAAATTCCGAGGAACCACCCATTTCAGGGGTTCATCGGAATTTCCACGGAATTTTCCGAGGAAACATCATTTCCTCGGAATTTTCCGAGGACATTCCGAGGAAAGTGGGTCCGTCAGAATAAACCGACGGATTTTTCTAAAATTCCGAGAAAATTTTGTAGCCGTTAGAGAGCCGTTGGGTTAGCCGTTATGCGATTTCAAAAATTCCGAGGAAATACCGAGGAAGGGTTGTTTTTCGTGGGTATTTCCTCGGAATTTCCTCGGTATGTCGGCAGGAATTCATCTATAAATACAGCCACCCCTCTTCCTCTTCATTCACTCCATTTCTTCTTCTTTCCTCCCACACACGAATTTGCTTTCAAAAAAAAAATGTCTTCTTCAAATTATTATCGTTCTTGGATGGATCGACCTCATTTGGATCCGGACACGAGATTGCTTACGAAAGAATACGAACGAGGTCTAAAGGAATTCATGAGGTTAGTTCAACGACAACCGGAAGCCGAAACAGGTAAGTTAAGATGTCCTTGCTCTAATTGTAAAAATAGAAAGGTTATTAAAGAGTTGGATGTTTCGACACATATTTATTTAAATGGGTTTACACGAAGTTACAAAATTTGGTATCATCACGGGGAAACTGATTATGAACCTGGTAGTACTAGCGAACCTCAGCCGGTGGTTAGATTAGAAGAACCAATCAGAACGGATGTAGATTATGGTGTAGGTACTGAGCAGATGGTAAATGATCATTTTAGAGGGGAAGATTTACCCAATGCAAAAGCTAGGAGATTTTATGATATGTTGGATGCTGGAAAGCAACCTTTGTATGAAGGTTGCAGAGATGGTCATTCAGCTTTATCATCTGCTACAAGACTGATGGGCATTAAAACAGATTATAACTTGGCGGAAGACTGTGTGGATGCGATAGCTGATTTTGTAAAATGTATTCTACCTGAGGATAATGTAGCTCCAGGTTCATACTACGAGGTTCAGAAACTCGTATCTGGTGTTAGTTTACCGTATGAGGTAATAGATGTATGCAGCGATAACTGCATGATTTATTGGAGGGCGGATGAGCAGCGGATTACATGCAAATTTTGTGGGAAGACTCGTTACAAAGATACGAGTGGAAGAGTTCCAGTGCCATATAAAAGGATGTGGTATTTGCCTTTGAAGGAAAGGTTGCAGAGGTTGTATCTTTCGGAACGCACAGCGCAACGAATGAGATGGCATGCGGAGCACTCAACAGATGGTGAGATTAGACATCCTTCAGATGCAAAAGCGTGGAAGCATTTCCAATATTTGTATCCCGACTTTGCATATGAGAGAAGAAATGTCTACCTTGGATTATGTACTGATGGTTTCAGCCCGTATGGGAAGAGTGGAAGACAATATTCTCTATGGCCAGTCATTGTTACACCATATAACTTACCCCCAAACTTGTGCTTGCGACGAGAGTTTTTGTTTGTCTCCATTCTCGTTCCCGGACCAGAGCATCCTAAGAGATCACTTGATGTGTTTCTTCAGCCACTAATATATGAGTTGCAACAACTATGGGCTCAAGGTGTTGAAACATACAATATTTCGTGTAAAGAAAACTTTCAAATGCGGGCAGTACTAATGTGGACAATAAGTGATTTTCCAGCATATGATATGTTATCTGGATGGACAACGCATGGGAGGCTATCATGTCCATATTTTCAAGATGACACAGATGCTTTCCAACTAAAGAACGGAAGAAAAACTTGTAGGTTTGACTGTCACAGACGATTCCTACCACATGATCATCCATACCGTCGGAGTAAGAATTTGTTTAGGAAGAACAAACAGGTGTTTGATGGTCCACCTGAGGAAGTCAGTGGGAAGTTTTGAAGACACAACTAAGAGATTTTGGTGCAGAAAGGACGCCAGACGTTGGTGGACATGAGCATTTTCCGGTAGATGCTGTTGGTGATCTACATAACTGGCACAAAAAAAAAGTATTTTCTTTGATTTGCCATACTGGGAGCATCATCTGCTAAGGCATAATTTAGATGTCATGCATATTGAGAAGAAATTTTTTGACAATCTCATGAACACGATCCTTAACGTTAAAGGTAAAACAAAGGATAATTTGAAGTCAAGACTGGATTTAGTCGATATATGTGCTCGTCCAGAACTTCATGTTGATGAGAATGGTAGGGCTCCTTTTCCCATATACCGACTTGATGCAGAGGGGAAAATGCATTCTTTGATTGGATTTCAAACGATGTGGAGTTTCCAGATGGTTACACATCTAATTTGCGTAACTGTATCGACAGAAAGGAAGGAAAATTTATTGGCTTGAAAAGTCACGATTGCCATGTGATGATGCAGCGCCTCCTTCCGTTTGCCTTCAAAGAACTATTACCACGAAAAGTTCATGAAGCAGTTGCAGGGATAAGTGATTTCTTCCGCGATTTATGCAGCAGATCAGTGACTCTTGAAGGTATTACAAATTTGAAGACTAACATAGCCGTGATTCAGTGCAACCTTGAGAAGATATTTCCTCCCTCATTTTTTGATGTTATGGAGCATCTTGCTATTCACCTGGCAAGAGAATTGGAACTTGGTGGTCCTGTGCAGTATAGATGGATGTATCTGTATGAACGGTATATATTCCATTTGAATGGTGAAAAATTTTAGTAGGGTTGAAGGTTCTATAGTAGCACAGATGATCAACCTTGAAATCTCGAACTTTGCGGAGCACTACTTTCCAGCAGAAGTTCAGACCAAAAACAGAAGATCTGCTCGGCATGATGAGGACGTTGCACCCGAACGTCCAGTTCCCGACCGCCCAAAACCCGAACCCGAACCCGTAGATTTTTTTTTTCAATAATTTGTAATGTTTTTTTTAATTTGTAAGATTCTGAATTTTTATTTTATAATTTCGAAATTAAATTTCTAAATTTTAATTTTTTTCGAATTTATATTTCTAAATTTTTTTTTTTAATTTTTTTTAGAATTCCGAGGAACGTTCCCTCGGAATTTTCCGAGGGAATGGTTCCTCGGAAAATTCCGAGGGAACGTTCCTCGGTTTATTCTAAGGAAAATTCCGAGGAACTAGTTCCCTCGGAATATTCCGAGGAACTACTCCCCTCGGAATATTCCTCCGCTTCCGATGATGTCTTACCGTCGGAATGGTCGTCGGAAAATAACGACGGAGTGTTCCTCGGTATATTCCGACGACAATTCCGACGATGAGACATCCTCGGAAACTCTTCGGTATGTCTGTTCCTCGGAATGTCCTCGGAAATTTCCGAGAAAATTCCGAGGAAAATTCGAATTCCGAGGAGTTTTTTCCGAGGGACGATTTCCTAAAATTCCGTCGGAATAGCGTTATTCCGACGGAATTCCTAGGAAATCGTCCCTCGGAAAACCCTTGTTTTCTTGTTGTGGTTATAACACATATCCATCTAAAAAATTAGTTAAATAAAATTTTCATATTCATTAAAAAACAGCTAAGCAATTATTCTCTATATCACTAGGAGTTACTAAGGTGGTAGAGGTTGAAGGAAGAGAAGGTCAGCTAGAGGTGAGGGGAGAATTTAGTCCGTCTGAATTGAAAGAGGAACTAAAGAAAATAGATAAATCTGTTGAGTCAATCAAGATTAGAGCAGATGTAGTAAAGAAGCCAAAAGTCAGGCTACAGCAGCAAGGTAAAAGCAAGGAGCCAGACGTCAGGAAGATCCAGCAACAAGGTAAAGGCAAGGAGCCAGAAGTCGAGATCCAGCAACAAGATAAAGCCAAGGAGCCAGAAGTCAAGACCCAGCAGCAAGATGAAAGCAAACTACCTAGTAACATACATAATTTCCCCAGTGATGTTGCCAGTAGCTCAAATTCGAGAGGAATACAAGCATATGGATACTTGGAGAAGGCAATAGATGTTACTAAGGTGGCCAAAGATATGGGTGTTGAGGCTGCTAAGCAGGTCAAAGATATGGGTGGTAAGGCAATAGATTTCGGTATGGAGTATTATGGAAAGAAAAACAAAGAAAAAGAATCTGAGGCAAAGCTAGAACGTAAGCCGATTGTAGAAAAAAGAGAAAATTGGTTACCATTCCCGATAGCGCAAAAAGGACATATGACAGGTGTCTTTGAAGCTATAATAAAGAATGAAGAAGAGAAGGGAGAGAGGCGGAGGAAACAAGCTGAAGAGATGGAACAAGAGAAAGTCAGGGAAGAAAAGATGAAGAAACAAGATATAGAAAAGAACTCATGTTGTGGTTGCATCATCTTGTGAACATAATACATGTTACTTTCCCTCGTCTTTTTTCGATTTTTTATTTAGAGGTGGTGATCGCTTTGTGCTAGAATTTCATCTCATTTTCTAAACTAAATATTTCTCCTCGTTTTTACTGCTTTTTGTGTTAATTAACCATAAGATGTTGATCAAAAAAAAGTTGATAAAAAAATTAACCATAAGATTATACCATCTGATGCGCAGGAGGAACGACAGTACCGACAAGAAGTTTGTGGAGCACGCCATCCACACAACTACCCGGACATGCAAGTACATCAACGCAAGTCCCAGGTTTAACACAAAGACGAAAAGAGGAATCAAAAGGAGTTAACAAAAAAAGACAAAAAGGACAAAAAAGGGAAGAGGTGCCAATAAATGATTAATTCTATAATTCCAAAGAAGCTGAACTGGTTTAAAACTTGTCATTATAAAACGTTCCTGGTCCACTCATGTTCTTATTTTCTTCGTGGTACTCCTCTTTCATATTAGATGATGTTTTAGAAAATATTTCTTACTAGATATGGACTCGTGCGTTGCACGAGTTTTATTTGATATTTTAATTTCAAAAACATATAAAAAGAATAAAAATATTTTTTCACATTAGTTCTTAGATTTTCAGTATATATTGGTGACATTTTAATTATAAGAATCTGTTTATAAATTTTGATTTGTATTTCTATTTCAATATTCATAGTGTTTAAAATAGTATATTGATATTTTCATTTTTTTAATAAATACTCCAGTTTTAATATTATTTATAGTTAATTGAAACATATAGAACTTTGAATGCTCTATATTGATTATATCGTGTAAGACAAATTAAAAACAACATAATTCAAATATTAATGTTACATAACACCAAAATATGTTTTATTGATAGTTAATTAAATAGCCAATTTATTGCTAGATAAAACATCAAATATGTTTACTTTATCATTCATGGTGTGATTTTAACCTCTATATAATATTTTGTAGAACATTATTGTTGTTATGTTTTAAAAATATGAAGCTTTTTAGTTATACTGACTCTTGATTGTGCGACATATAATTGTAATAATGGACTTGGCAAATAGACTAACCTTTTAAATTTGACATTAACTCTTGTTGATAGTCATTATATAGTTCTTATATGAAATTGAAGTCTTTTCAGTTTGAAAGGTCTTCTTGCATCTGTTGGTATGAGACTTATTCTATGAATAAAAATCCGTTTTTCCACATAACTTCCGGTTAGGATTCCGACTTCAATAATCATGTTGCTTAAGCAAGTTATCAGTATCATTGTTTTATTGTATAATATTTCTATTTGATTTAAATTCTTTAATAGCATGACCTACAACATTCTATTGAATAGTCGTTCTCTTTGATTTAAAATTCCATAATAGCATGATCTATAGCAACATTAATAATTCAAATATTACTGTTACACAATACCAATCAATATGTTTTATTGATAGTTAACTAAATAGTCAATCTATTTCTAGATAAAACATAAAATTTGTTTACTTTATCATTCATGGTGTGATTTTAACCTCTATAGAATATTTTGTAGAACATTATTGTTGTTATGTTTTAAAAATATGAAGCTTTTTAGTTGTACTGACTCTTGATAGTGCGACATATAATTGTAATACTGGACTTGGCAAATAGACTAACCTTTTAAATTTCACCTTAACTCTTGTTGATAGTCATTATATAGTTTTTATAGCAAATTGAAGTCTTTTCAGTTTGAAATGTCTTCTTGCATCTGTTGGTATGAGATTTATTCTAGGAATAAAAATCCGTTTTTCCACACAACTTCCGGTTAGAATTCCGACTTCAATAATCATGTTGCTTAAGCGAGTTATCAATATCATTGTTTTATTGTAGAGTCTTTCTATTTGATTTAAATTCCTTAATAGCATGACCTACAACATTCTATTGCATAGTCGTTCTCTTTGATTTAAATTTCATAATAGCATGATCTATAACAACATAACCAATTTTATATGTCGATAAGAACAACACACATAAGTATAATAGTCACATTAACTTAGTCATAACAACATAACATTTATATAAAGTTGGACAAAATAACCGTAAATTTTTATTTGATTCATTATTCGTTTTGATTTGAACTGAAATTCTGAATATCCGTAACTCTACGAAGCAAATTAAATACTTACATAAAATATCTGTAAGAAACGAATAAACTTACTACAAATAATATTTTATTAGAAGAAAAATTACAATATTAATTGTAAATAATTATTTTATTTAGCATTCTCAAAAAGGAAAAATTCTGAAAAAAAATAAATTAAATAATATTTACAATTAGATTATTCAAAATTCGTTTTACTATAGAAGTACATATATTTTAATCATTATATATTTAAAAACATGTAAAAATTAGAAAGAAAATTACTACAAATAATATTTTACAATTATCTTCTGTTTAGATTTTTTTTTAAATGGAAAATTACTATTGATAATATTTATATTAAGATTTTTAATTACAGGATAGATTTACACATGTCACAATCTTAAAGTTTTAATTGCCATGTGTCGCGATCATGTTAATTAGTAACTTTGAAAACTAAGTTTTATATAATAAGATTTCAAAATAGATGAATTTTTGATATTTTTATATTATATTTATCTTTTCTGAAAATTGTGTAACCCAACAAACTTTGCAGTCATTTCTATAATTGGTTGAATGAGTTTTAAATTATATTTCTAAAATTACTTTATAAAGAAGAGTGAAATTCTTAAACTTTATGTATCAACACAAAACATCATCTATTAAGAAATAGAACGAGTATTTATTAAATTTGGCTCTCTATTGCTTTTGTTTGCCTTAAACAAGCCTGCAAATTTTAACCTGGACTCGAAGACCCGACCTGAAACCAGTTTAAAAAGACCCGATATGAATCCGGATCGAAAGTTTACAAGTACTTTTTAAGTCTAAATTTCTTTTACCCAAATAGATTCGGACCTAAAGAGAACCGATCTGAATAGACATAGATCCAAAAAGAACTGACCCGAATAGATTCGATCCGATAAGAACCGATTTGTACCCGACTTAAAAACTTATATTTTCAAAACTACACATTTTTGTGTCTATTTTATATATGTTATTTTTTATTTAGTTAAAATATATCTTTTGTTAACAATATTTTTTATTATTTTTGCAACATTTTTAAGTATTATGAAGTTTTAAAATATAAAATTTAGAGTTTAAAATGTTTTATGTTAATTATTAATAGTTTAATTTAAGTTATTTTGTAAATAATTAAATATATATTAAAAATATTGATTAAATTTGAGAGTTTGGATATGTCATGTAACTTTCAAATGTTAAATACCCCGATCCGATCCGGATTTAATAAGGACACAAAAAATTATGGATATTTTACATGTATTAGAATTATAGACTCGAACTGACCCAAACCCAACAAGATCCAACCCGGAAAATTATAGATACCCAGATGGATCTAAATTTTCAAGACCCGAATGACTTCCGACCCGAACCTGATCCGAGAACCCGGATGCCCAGGCCTAGCCTTAAGATATGTATCGTGGTTGAGTGATATATATAGTTTTCTTTTTAGGTGAAAGGATCTTCGAATACTGACTCGAATCACCTAAAGGTTAAAATAAAATAGTGTTCTGCTCCACACATGACTTATTAACACAACAACTGTTCCCAATGCCGCATTTTCATCAGATCCAGTCCATTTCTTGAATGTTCACTTTCCGGAAACCAAGTCAGAGGTATGAACACACACTGAATTGTTTCCATTTCAAAAGCTGAGTCCCACTAAGAGCTTGTTGCTTAATTTGTCACAGGGCATAGAAAGTAGCGAAGAGTCTACAAGCGGTGAATCATTTCCACATGCATTTCAACTTGAAGTAGATAGTGAGTTTCTAAAACTCAATTAACAGTCGGAATTTTCTAAAACTTTGAGAAATGTTTATAGTTCTGAAAGTGTTATAAGATTGTAACTGCAACTCCAGGAAGAAACAGATATGCATACTTTTTTTAGAGAGCGTCCTTCTTGTTGTGTTCCACATCCTGTATGGTTCCCTCAAATCATCCTACTGTGATTGCATTTTTGAAACTGCCGTTTTCTTTTCGCTTATAATTCTGAAAATTGGGCTGGCTCTAGAGCTTCTGTCCAGTATTGTCACCCTAGAGACAGCAGTCACAAAGCTCGAGCAAGAAATGATGTATCATTTGACACATTCAGATTCTCCGCCAATATGTATTTCCGTTATGATTCGTAGTTAAAATTAGTTCCTGTAATCTAGATTTGTGTATAGCTATGCCTTAGTTATGCACAATTCTTTTTCTTCCTTGAGATATATGAATCATGCGGATTCTAACTAACTATCGTTCTCCTTCTTGTTTGCATGAAGTATGGAATGTCTTAAAGAATGGAGAATTTTGTATATATTCTTGCAAAGGCTCTACACAGCGAAAGGGGTGAAGGAAGAGCTACTAGAAGCTCAAAAGGACTTCATACAAGCATCGGTAGGGCTGAGCAGCAGAGGAAAGCTCTTGGTACCCAAAATGCTCCATTGTTATGCCAAGAGTCTAATGGAGGATTCTGACTTGGCGGTCTGGATATCCAAGTACCTTCCACCAAACCTTTTATGGAACAAGGACTCCTTTGAGCAATAACCTTTTAAAACCTATGTTTAGTCTGTAAAAAACCTGACAGGCTTCATAAGAACCAAGAGCCCACAGAGAGATGTTTCATCATATAAATATATAATCATTCCCAACTTAGCTTTGGGGCTTATCAGTGTACATTTATTCAAAATAAAATTTATGAGAAGAGAAATTTTTTCTTTGCATGAACATGCAATAGGATCTTGGAAGTGTTATTGTTTCATAACTTAGATGGATATCAGGAGAATTTATTAGCTAACAGGCTTTTGCCAAAAATGGTACATAGTATACAACAAAACGAAGGGATCAAAATAGTGAATTAAGACCCCCAAGAATTCAATAGGCTTCAGGTTAAGAAAAAGAAGCAATCAAAATTTGAATCAAAAATCACAAATTACATTATGCACATTAATCTATACCTTAAGAATACATGTAAATAAAACAAACATCTATGTACCTCCTTGTGATGTCTGAATTAGTACTAGCAGTGCTCTTGACCTCCTAAACTGGCTTTTTGATTCGCCTGCACATTTGCATCCTTCCTTCTTAAGCATGAAGATGTCTATGTTCATCAGTCAGAAGTTGAGGTTGATGCGTCAGCGGCTCTCTGCCGCACCATCTCCTTCACAGCAGCTCTGCGTCTTGAATCTGCCTGTTGTTGCTTTCTACTATCATGAGCTCTCAAGTCTCTGCCAAAACCACAATGCCAATATCATTAGAGAGACAAATAAAACATCAACTTTCTTGAACAAAGTAGCTCATATTACGTACCTGCATTTGGGTACTCTGCACTGTGAATCTCTGCAGTTACGTGCGTGCAATCGGAAGATGGCCCACATTTTCTTACAATGGGCGCAGCCTTTGCCTTTGGTCTTGCATACAAGACCATGCCTGACCAGAAGCTTAATCGCGCGACACCTTGGATACTGACACTGCGTCGTGCAGCATGCCAACATGTGTAGCAGCAGTTCTCTTAACTGCAGTACCAGCAAGTAAAACTGTATTAGCAAATAAGTAAAAACGAGAAGCTAAGTGAAGTTTGAAAGAGAGGCAAAAAAAGATACCAATGCAGTTTGATTAGTTTTTGAGGTCGGGACAACTGAATCAGTCGCAGCTGGACGGTTAATGAGGCAGTGTGGATGGTTAATGCCCTTTGAGTAGCAAGCACTGCAAACTTCATAGTCAGGACAAACTTCGCAGCGCCAACCCTGAGCAGGTTCAAGCTCTTGCTGGCAGATGGCGCATGCCGTTGCAAATGCAGGGACGGTGGGGTTGTGAAGATGATAGAGAATCATCATAGATGAGTGTTTTGCCCGCCTCAGCGTGTCGTACTGATAGTGGTTTCCTTGGCAGAGACTTAGGAAAGCTTGCCTAGTGTCAAAGAACTCGCTCTCAAGGATGTCATCACTGTCTTTAATTTCAGTATGAACGTCTTCAATGGCAATCTGCAGAGAGAGAGAGAGAGAGAGAGACCAAAACCTTGTCATGTTTCTAAACCGACCATGAAGAAAAATCAGATTTGTTAAAGCTTCTAGAAACTTACATGATAAAGTACATGCTTCTCCCTCTGGTTGACAGGATGTTTCTCCTTTTCGACACGGTTCTTTTCTACTTCATGACACCTGTTGTTACAGAAAGCTCATGAGAGACAGCTAAAAGAAACTGATACATGACAATGGTTAGATAGATTTACAGTTTTGATGATTTTTCATTTATTTATTAGTTTTGAATGGTCCAACGTATACTCTCCAGCAGTACTTAGTCATTTAACTAAATGTAAATAAGATTTTTGGTTCATGTATATATCTTAGAGTGGTCCAACGAATACTCTCCAGCAGTTCAGTAATAAAAGTCTTTTGGTTCATATTACAAAATTTTGGAGACTTGAAATTGATATTATTAAGTTTCAAATAAGATAAATAATGAAGTGAGGTTGACATGTAGAACTTACTTGTCGCAAATCTGAAAGTTCTTACACTGGTTGCACACCCAGCGATATCCAGATACCATGAGAGTGCAACAATGCTTGCAACAATGTTGCAAATGCACCATTATAAAATCTTCCTTCATTGGGAGGATGATCTCACCCAGCTACAGAGAAGAAAGTGCAATGAATAGTTAGGGATTTGATACCTTTCATTTTCGTCTACAACCATAAAAAATTATTAATCATACTTTCTTAAGTTTTTAAGACTACAGTCAAGTAAATAAAGAAAAATACAGAAATAGTTACAAGAGTCCTATTTTCTAAAACATTATTTAATGAACTGTAAAAAGAATATTACTGTAGAACTATTTTTTTTCTTATTTAACTCCTACAACTATATCAGATACCACTACATCAAAACAAATATTCTACAGTTATAGTTCAACCAATCATCCACATATCCTTTTCTTCAACAAAATCATAACACATATAACTAAACTTACTTTATGCATTAGCAGGAGATCTTTTGAGGCATTTACAGAAAGATCCAGCTGGCCTACTGCTTTAAGAGCCCTTTTAGATATGACCTTTTTGGACATTACTTTTCTATTTGACTTCTTCCCATCTTCTTCTTGGCTCATCTGATCTATCAAGTCCTCAGCGGCGCCTGGCCAGTAGTCCCCATCAAAGTAAGGCAACCTTGCTGCTGTTACCTTAGCTCTACATTCACCAGACTGGACGAAGAAATGATCATAGAAGTTTGTACATTCAACGACCACTTTTTCCTTGGAAGCTTTCCTCAGCATTGCTAAATACCTGGAAAAAAAAAAGAATTGAGTATTATCACATTAAACATCATGAAGAAACTTCTCTCTTGCAACGTCGAAAATATAATTTCCATACCATTCCCTTAGTTTGTCAGTCTTTGGCGTTTTCTGAATCTCAGGATGACAGTATAGAATGTAATCTTCACCCTTAAGAGGAGGGCATGCCCATATATAGCAGCTTGAAAACCCACGTTTCTTACAGTAATCAAGATAACCAATCTGCAAATCAACATTGTTGATAAGACTTGAGAAACAACACAGGAGCCTGAATCAGAAGAAAGATAGAGCTTACCAGAATTTCATGGTATACAAAAGTACGGAGAGCCTCTCCAGACACAGTTCTAACGTCAGGTCTGAAGTACTTAACCGAGTCCAGGTAAGAAAGGTAGACCCGCCGCTGATTGGGAGACGCGGAATCAGTTCCAAATTCTTGGACGTACATGCCAAATAAGCAAACTTCAACACCTTCAATCTTCTGAAACAACAGAATAGCCTGAAAGAATGAAAAAAAAAAATACACATTAGTTAGCTGATAGTAAAGACTCAAAAGGCATCATTAGAGAATCAGAAGAAGAACCAGGAAGCTGTACCTTAGACTTGTAAGGGAACTCAGATGAGTAATTCTCTTCTCGGAAAATGTCAAGGAAGCGCGGCTTTACTTCTAACATTTTGTCGATAGATGCAACAACTCTGATAACAAGCGACTCAGCTCCAGGAACCTGGTACATATCAACAAAGAAGGAAACTAGGTCGTTATCTTCCAAAACCTTAGCTATATAAGGAAAGAGCATAATAAAAAATATACACTAGGTGGATTTTTTCTTAGCGGCCTTAAAAGTGTTATTTTGTATCTTTCTGTAAGCCCTACATTTATTGACATCTTCCTTAACCCTAACTATATAATAAATTACCTCATCGTAGCTCTTTCCTTGAAGCCTAGCCCTCTCCTGTCTTTCCTGCTTCAGTTTCTTGAACAACCGCTGTTCTAAATGGTTACTAAGAGTACTAGCTGGCAAGCTTTGTGCCCCCAGAATAACACTCGGTGATACAGGCTTCCTTTCTCCTCGTTCCACCTCTTCTATATAGCAATTAGGGCAAGTGTACTCGGCTTGCCCATGATTCCTACGGCCGTTGAACAAGGCACAGATTTGATGCTGCCACGCTTGACATTTATCACATTGCACCCACTGCACATAATCATTGGTTCAGAAGAAAAAAAACAAGTAAAGATAATTGCAGAACATGAGGTGAAGAAGAGGCGGTATGTACCGGTTCTTCGACCTCTTCATCGTTTTTCTTTTTCTCAAACCTTGACTTCGGCACAGGAGTACCGTCAACAGAGACAGTGGTCGTACGCGCTTCATTGTAGCAAGGAATGCAGACATAGTGCCGTGACTCACCGGCCACAACAGTATAGTGCATAGCATTTCTCTTGATACGTGCACCACAAGGTGTGCAATAAATAGGTGTTGGCTCAAATGCAAGCCTCTCAACGGCACATAACTGGCAAGAGTTTTCAGACATGGTGAGTCCCATTGCTTTATTCTTTTCTGCCTTGGTTTTACTCTGAGATAAAATTCCAAAGAAAAAACTAAAGTTACCCCACTGTAAGAAAGCTATGAAGAAAGAGATAGAAAGATTCAGACAACAGCATATAAAGATCCAAAGATGGAAACTGTCAGCTTACCTGGCCTACCCACTGACGAAGACCGCGGATATGCTCCTCCACTTGCTCTGGAGTGAACAGCTCAATCAGTGACACACCCTTAATCTTTGACTTTCCGCTACTAGACGCAGCTAAAACGTCTACAGACTGTTCTGCTTTCTCTTCCTTGGGTGCGCTTAATTCTTTCATACCTTTTGATTTTTCTTGCTTTGGTACACAAACAGGCTCACCATCCAATGAAGAGTCTCCACCATGTTCACCCATACGGGTATCTTTGAAAACAGGCTTCTCCAGCTCACGGGAAGCTGGAAGCATTCTCCTCGAAGAATCAGAACTATCTGCATTCATAGGCACATCTGATCTAGAAACATCACTTTGTAGACTATATTTTTCTTGCAAACCCTTCGACAAATGAGTTTTCCCGATACCAACAGATCTTTTCGCTGGAATGCTGTGTGGTTCAGGGTAAGTAAACTGGGAGGGTTTCTCTACTTTCACCCGCTTTGGGGAAGGTTGCAGATCATCATCAACAACAACAGAAGGAGCTTCGGAGTCTCTTTCATTAGCAGCGCGTATACACTCAACGGCTTCTTTACGTCTATGATTTGAAGACTCGGCTTTTCGAAGGAGGGCAATCTTTTCTTTTTGCTTCTCCTTGAAGTTCTTGACATAAACACAGACTGGGCATGCTTCATTCTCGCAGTGCTCATTATGATGAATCAGTTTCCGAGTTTGAAGACAATACTGATATGCACAAGCAGGGGCGTTGCAGTAATCAATATGTTTCAGTAGCCTTTTGGCAGTAAAACAATACTTGCTTTCACATTTATCTTCCGCTGCATTGCATTTGCGAACATGTAGCAGGAACAAAAGCCACCGCCTCTGGTTTACATAACTTGAATCACAATCTCCATTCACCTGTTTACTCAAGGTGTTGCTTCCTTCTGGGAGATGTGGAGCCTCCAGGGTGCTTCTGGGAGCAACAGTTTGACAGTAAGCAGCATTAGTAGTTTCGTGCTTAATAGGTAATATTTGACTTGAGTTCACCCCAAACTGTTCTCTCTCTCCATTAAAATCTTTTGATGCTTGTGCCAAGTTCTGAGAAGGTGAATGCCACTGTCCTAGATTTGATACTGTCTGCACTCCACCAGAGAGGTTATTCACATCTTTCCATTGAGGTGTCTGCTGCAGCTGATGAGTTTGTGGTTGGAAAGATGAAGAAGATGTTAGCTGGCTACTAACAACTGGTGCACTCTGAGCAGCAACATAGTCTTCTTTAACAGCGATTTGGTTGTATTGATTTTGCTGCTTGGATGGTTCTACTTGATTTGCAGCCTGCAGCTGAAAAGCTTCATTGTAGTATTCTGCGCGAGGCTCATGCTTAACTTGACTAACAATGTTTGAAGCTCGCTGAGGCTGACGATAAGCATCATTGTTCAGTAAGTGTTCTTGTTGCTGGTAATGACCATGATGAGCTGGCTGGTTGAACTGGTGTTCTAATGGTTGATGACTCATCTGAGCCACATTATCTTTGGAACTAGAAGAAGATTGGAAGTTCCCATTCTCGAACTGTTGAGGTTGTTGACGATTCATCAGTGGAGTCTTGTCCACTGCTTGTAGGCTCGACTGATTACTACCAAAAGAAACATCAACTCTCCTCATAGGGTTTAGACTCATTGTATTCATATCCCCAGAAGCTTCCATTGAGCCAGATGATCCATAGAGATTCCCAGACCCATAAGTACCAGAGTTGTTCATTGAGTACCCTTCAAATAAGAAAAAAACAAAGTGCAATGTAAGAAGGAGAGCGTTTAAGGGAGGCTATCAAGAGAGCATAGAAATTCAAAATAGGAAAAGAAAATTAGAGAGATTTACTGTGAACATGTGACACCTGCTGCAACTGATCGACAGGCTGCTGCAAAGGTTGGGATGAAGTCGAAAAATGCGTGGAACTAAGTCCCCCTGCAGATCCCATATGCCCATTAGCAAGGTGTACATTGTTCCCACTCACCCCTACGCCAGCACTCTGAGGAATACTGATCATCCCAGACGCATTCTGGTGCATATTCGACCTGAAACCACCTCCCAACTGCTGCTGATCAAGGTTGTAATGCATACGGTCATCTGAACCAGCAGGGCGTTGCCTCTGAAGCTGAGATTGGTTTCCAAAGTCAGACCCAACAGCCGGAAGCCTCCCACCGTCTCTGGAAGTTTCTCCATTTCGATGAGACTGATATACATCAGCGTTGGTACTGTTGTTAAATCCAGGAGTAGGCATCATCTGGCCAGTGTTGGCAGCTAATTGCTGGCGACCATTAATCATTTGACCTGTCCAAAAAAAATAAAAGAATCAGTAGAGAGTCTTTGCAGGGTCAAACTAAACATGTATACAGTAGAATATTACCTCCATTCATGCGATTAGTTGGCAAACCATCTGCCAAGCCATTGTTACTGTTGAAGGTGCTTGTGTTCACCATAGGTGTGGCGGTATGAGTTTGACCCCACCCATGAGAAACCCCAGGTGTTTGAACCATCATACCGGCCGAGCTTGGAGGGTTAGGACGAGCAAACATTTGATTCAGAATAGTTTTTATCCGAACCTCAAAACTTTGGAAGTCTAAGTACTCCTCCTGCGAAAAAAATAAATAAATAATCATCAAGAACAGTGAGAACCTGAGATATTATTCCATTTCTGGAATCCAAGTACTATATGCATTTAATGAACGGTAAGAATGTAAGAAGATCATAAAGAAGAGGAACCTTTGACGAAGCTGTTTTTATCATTGCACTTTCTAACCGTTTTGCAACCTCAAAAATCTTTGCCTTGGAGGCATCATCAGTCTTTGTAGGCTGCCTCTGCTGTAACCAAACGAAGCTGTAAAAAAAAAAAAATTCAAGTACATAAGGGTGTTTTTACATTTATAAACATAAGATCACTTCAACAATAACAACAACAAAAAAAAATCTTGTTATTACAGTTGCATTACGAAACTATAAATTTGAAGAAATCAGGTTTCAAAAAGTCTATAAAATAAATAAAAAGGCAAATTGCGTAAGCAGCTAAAAAGATTAGAAGTGTACGAAACAGACAGTTGCAAAAAACAGTAAAGTACTTATGTCTAAATGGGTACACAGCGAATGCAAATTAAAAAAAAAAAAGACAACAAAGAAAACAGTCTTACATCTTGTTCAGCATCTCCTGCCGTACCCTGAGACCATCTTGAGGTGTGCCATTAGGCTGAGAAGAAACACCAGGAGCAGAAACCGCAACAGGTTTCTGCATTTGTCCCAGCTGAGGAACATTTCTGTTCTGTCCCTGAGCCATTTCTCAAACGCTTACGGACACACACAGAGTTTTAAAAGCTATGGAGAATGCAGAACCAAAGACGCCTTCTGCCTCCCAAAAACAAACGCGATCATGATCAACGATGACCTGCAAGGCCTACAAATAAAATAAAATAAAATTGATTAAGCTCGCTCAAATGTAGTAAACACAACAATCTCAAATACCACCACATCGTGAATCACGCCTTAAAGGGAAAGACTTTTAATTATAAAGATTATCAATTAAGCGATTCACGGAACCCTAGCTCGAGATCAATCAATCAAATCAAACCATAAAATGAATAAGAAAAAAACCCTAAACCTGAAGTAATTGGGGGAAATCAACGATTCCAATCCGAGGAGGCAATTCGCGAGAACGCGACGGAGATGGGAGCTCGCCGCCGGAGAATCGATGCGCAATTTAAGGAAAAAAACGGCGGGTGAGAATAGAAATGACGACGGAGAAGAATGGTCGGTGGGGGCGTAGGATAATGACGGAGTTAATAAATATCCATTTTTGGACATAAAAGTCAAATTTTTTTATTACCAAGCTGGTAGATTTAATTCAATGTTTTTGGGGTAAGATAACAGAAATAATGATTCAACGGACAGAACACAACAACGTGAGTTTATTACCCAATCAACGTTTTCAGATCAACCCCAGACTTTGTTTTCTCTCTCGTCATAAATAAGTTGATTAAAATAAAGTCGAAAAACACGTGGAAATGGCTTATTGTGGTATTGGTTGGTTTCCTTCGAGGGGGAAATTACCAAGAATATTCCAATTCTATTAGAGAATGATAAGGCTAATATGGTCATTTCTAGATTTGTTTGGAGACGACTTGCCGTTTTTTGGACTCTCAACGGGACGCAGTTGCATCGCCGAAACAGTAAACGCGACCAGTACCTCTCATGCCATGGTTGAAAACTTGAAACAATAGTGTTCTGTTTTTTTGTTTTCTGTCAACTTTGATCACTTTGGACCTTAAATACTCAAACTGAGTGAGGGGTTGACTCTTCCTTACCTTAGTGTTCTGGTTCAAAGTATGTTTCTTCAGATCTATAAATGTTATCGCATAATTACAGAAATTATTAGAATGTTTTTATGTTAGACTTTTTAAAAAAACTTGTTAACCTAATTAGTTTTTCATTTGATACTATCTAAACCATAAAGTTATAGCAGTTTATCTCCACAACCTTGTCTCACTCCCTACCATTCAAATCTTCGAACTCGTTAACCGAAACATCCGTAATATTATCATAGCAAAAAGACAGAGGAAGCAATTCACTAGTCTTATGTCTCTTTGGTTAAAATTTTGTTTTTTAGTGCCACTTTGTTTTTTATTCCTTTTCTTATCTTGTTTTTTATTCCTTTTCTTATCTAAAGTGGTCCCCTAAATAGATGACGTAACATTTCATTTTAATGAATATTTTACAGTTTAGCAAAAAAAAGGGTAAATAAATGTTTTCACCACGATTTTTTTTTTTCTCTCTCCTGTTACTGGTTTCTTCGCTGTGGTATTGGCTTCTCCGACCGACGTCGGTGGCTTTCTCAGCCAAGGCGTCGGTTGGTGTTTTTTCTCTTAGTTTTGTTCCTTAAGTTTCGTGGTGGTGTAGTCGTTTTAGTTGGGATTAGCTTTTATCCCCTTTGTTTTTTTTTTCATTTTGTTCTCGCTCCGGTACTGTTGTCTCTTCGGAGTTGCATGTCCGGTTTCTGTTCCAGTATTGCGCCTCTTGTTAGGTGGATGACTGGCTTCTGACTCTTGGGTCGCGCCGTCCTTCTACGGTGGTGGTCGCCGGCTTTCGTATGCTCGGGTGGGTTCGAGTTTGTGTGAAGTTTTCGGTTCTCGGTGTGGGTGGATTGAGTTTGGATGACGCTCTCCGAAACTCAGATGTATGCGGGACGGATGCTGAATCCCTTAAGTTTCCAATACAGTTGTTGGAGATTGTATTCGGTAGTCGTGGTCAAGTACCCGGTTGATTCCGGTGGTTTAAGTATTTGTTTGTTCCGGTAACGACTGTTATGTCGGAGAAGATGATGGTGTTTCGTGTCTCCGGTGGGATTCCGGTGGTGTTTTGACGCGAGGTGGTGAAGACGTGGCGGATCTTCTGACGCGTGTCCCTTATTGTCGAGGGCTTCAACGCGTGTTTCGTCTTTACAAATCTATAGACGCGTGGTCAAGCGGCACCGTTTCCTATCCGGATGTAGTATAGTGGGCTTTAAAGCCCAAGTGTTTCCTGTAATTTGGTCTTTGGTGTATGGCCTTTTTGTGTATGTAAAACGTTTGGGCTCTGCCCCTTTTGGACTTAGTCCATATAATAAAAATATCAGATGGAAAAAAAAAAAATGTTTTCACTGATGATAATATGATTTATATTCACAATGATAGATTTCTGATAGTGATTAATATTTCCAAGCATCGTGGCTTGGGGTACCATTGTCCGTCAATTGGCTCTTAGAGCTTCCTTCTCCATGTACTATGTGATTCGCCATTTGATCGGATGGAGGATTATGCAATGGATTGGGATACTTGAATACTATACTGGATTGGTTGGCTTGATTATGTGACAAGTCGGAGAAGCAGGGCACTTGCTGGTTGATGATGTGATGATGATCAAAGTTAATGCAAGAGCCCCATCAATGCAGAAGAGGTTTCATCAGGGCAGGTTCTCATGTAGTTGTCTCTGTCGACTTCATTGTTGTTCTTGTGGAAAACTCTACATCTATATCCATCAATTGGAGATAGACATTACGAAATGATACTAGCCATGTTCGTTACTGAATCGTTGCGGCAGCGACATCGTCAAAAAAAAAAACTTTAATGGAGAGCAAAGTAGCATGGTGAAAACATAAATAATTGCTGGAAGTGAACACCGGTGTAGTCCGTGACGTCTTTCATGGACGCTAATATTTTCAGCCTCATCACTTGTTTGCAAAATGTATGCCACCATCGTTTGCTCTATTATTTGATTCAATCATCGTTGTTTTTTTTTCTATAGCTACCACTGACGCCGATTTATAAGAGAACAGGGCTACTATGGTGGGATACACTACACATCTATGAACTAGGACAATGCACTCCATATCCTAATATGGCAACAATTGCCAAACTGTTTATGGTGCAGTGTCCCAACTCTTATCATTATATATACCAGTATATGAAAGTAAATCAAATGCAAAAGATATTTAATAATTACATTGCATTAAATCAGGTTGGTGGTAGCTTCTCTCTAAAATTGGGCCGGTGTTAAAACATAACACAAATCGATAAAATAATAAGATAATCTATTATATTAAAACAAAAGTCATGACTTCTCATTCATGTGTGATTTTTATAAAAATAGACTATCTACAAGAGTTGGTCACATTACATATTCTATTATAATTCAAATTAAATAAAATTAAATCTTACTCAGTTATAACCAATCAAACAATATCTACATTTATTTTGTTTTTAACTATAAAAAATCTGTTGGAAAAAATCTAACAAAATCTTGCAAATCATTTAAATATTTTTATATATATAACTTAATTAATTTCGTAATTAGTTCATTCAAATCAATATACATTAAAATTTTATTATAAGAAAATAAACTAAACATTTTCTGATATTTTCATAAATTTTATTATTAAAGTATATATTACACTAAAATAAAAGTACTATATGAATTAAATAATAAAAAATATTAGTCTAATAAATGAAGTTATTTTATTTAAAAAATATTTTAATTTAAATTTGATACACCACTAAAACAGGTTTAACGTAAACCATGTATAAAATTTACTAAAATAAAAAGTCTAAATTATTTGAACACAACAGCATATTTAATTTATAAAATATTTCTATCTATTAAAGTTATAGATGCTAACTTATATTTTATAAACATAAAAAGGAAATATAAATGATCCTAAACAAAAATCCATTCTATTGTATAACTAAATAAATTTTAAACATATTTGTAAATATATTTAAAAAGTTTATGCTGATGAAAAATAATAAATAAATTAATATATTGATTTAAAAATGCAAACTGCATAAATTAAAATTATATATTTTGATGGGTGTTATCTATTATAAACAAATATCTATTCTATTCTAGAACTAAATAAATTTTAAACATATTTGTAAATATATTTTAAAAAGTTTATGCTGTTGAAAAGTAATAAATAAATATATAAATTGGTTTAAAAATATATAATTATCGTGAGTGTAATAAAATATAGGATATTCTAAGCATTTATTTGAAGTTTGGAGATCAACCTCACATATTTATTATTGTCGTGATTTCCTCAAATACAGTTTTCTATATTTTTCAAAACAGAATCACTCTAAATACTATTATTTTCCATAACAGCATAAATGTGAATGATTTATTTAATATATTTGATATCAGATTTACAATGAATATATCAACATCTACAATATAGATAAATATAACAACTGATGGTAACTTTTAAATTGTAAAGATTTTTTTTAAAATAAAAAATCATCATTATTTAACAATGATTAATTTATACTACCTTAAACCAACGAAAACAATTTTAAAGCTATATAGTTTATTCTTAAAAATAAAAAAAAATTAATTATCTACTTGATAATATTAAGCTATGAAGCTAAAAGTTTAATTTTGTAATAACTTTCCAAATTTATCTCATGTTACAATATCTTTGAAGATGATAATAAAACAATATTTTACAAATCTGTATATATAGTTACAATTTCAATAATGAAATAGTAATTGAATATATATATATATATATATATATATATATATATATATATATATAAGAAGACACAAATACATGTGAAAATTTGAAACAATCTTATTCAATTAAAAAAATATACCGTTAAATTATTATGTTTTAAAAATTTATAGACACACCTTATCTATATATATATAAGTTAAGAATTGAAAACAAATGTTTATAAAAAAATAAATGAAAACAAAATCCGCGCGGTTGCGCGGGGCGAGATCTAGTAATATTTTTAAGAACTCTATGTAAATATATAGTCTCCTTAAAATCATAAATTAATACTATCTATATATAATTTTTATAGAAGTACAAGTTAAGTATTATATTGGGTTTTATATTCACAATAAAAAAATTTTATTTTTCTTAACATTTCAATATATTTTGATAATATTTAGTTAAATTATACCGAAAATCACTTAACAATTCTATGAAACATAAAAATATACACAAAATAAGATCATAAAACAATATGAAAGTTAAATTTCTAAAATATAAATAATGTACACGGTAAAATAAAATATTTTCTTTTTTTTTATAAAATAAAAATATTCAAAAATAGAAAAATGTAAAGAAAAAAACTTTTGTAAATTAATATCTCTATAAATTAATAAAATTTCAAAGTCCCAACATTATTAATTTTAAAGAGGTTTTACTGTATATATAATATGATTACTGGAAAACCTACATCTATGTATTAATAAAACCTACATCTATATATTAATATGACATTGGCCTTTAGACTTTAGTGAATGTGAATGGAACAAAAGGGGACATATATATTAGCTGCAGCACAAAGAGAGGGTCAGCTTGATCAGCTGGTTTAGTAGCTGTTAGCTACAGTGCTACAAATGTCACATTCAATAGTAAATATTTGTTGTTAAATCAAAGTGTACAGTGCGAGGAATGAGGAGCCGAAAAATACAAAAGAAAAAACAGAAAGAAGTGACAAAAATGTACATGTGATTGCAATGGGAATGAAGATGCATGTGAGTTACTGTTAAAGTTAAAATTGGAAGTATGTGTTGATGCATAGCAGCAGGGTCCCCATAGCAGCAACACTTTGTTGTCTACTTCTTGTTCATCTCTCCTATTTATTACCTGCTAGTTAATTTCAAATCCTTACATGGGCCTTAAAAATGTTCGGCCCGTTCAAAAGATCAGGGTCTTATCCAATTCAAGTAAGGGGAAGATGAAACCCTAATTATATATAGTGGTGAGATCAGCTAGCAGAGCCGCGCATCAGAGAGTTCGGGGAATTCACCATGAGAGCCAAGGTATGATAATCTCCTCTGTAATCTACTCATTTCCCCTTTGCTTCGTTGTATTTTAGCTTAGATCACAGGACCATTACAGTTCTTGATGTGTATTGTTCGGAACGAAAACATACCTAGTTGGATTGATACTATTGTTGTGATTTGATTATTTTGCTTGCAGTGGAAGAAGAAGCGCATGAGGAGATTGAAGAGGAAGCGCAGAAAGATGAGACAGAGATCTAAGTAGTCTGTGTCATCGTATGCCTATCAATAAATCTCTGTGATCCCTTTCTTGTTTCTTGAACCAGTTATGTTTTTAATTCTTGCATTTAAAGTTACAAACAATCGTCTGTAGAACATGTTTTGCTCACTCCCTTTTATATCTACTACAAGCAGAGATTTATCTTAATTATTTCCTGGAAATGTTATGTTTATTTTCAAGGGTAGTGATTGAAATAATGGTTTAAGAGTGTAGCTGTTATGTTAATTATAAGTTTATGATTAGGGAATAATGGTTTTAAGAGTATCGGTGAATGGTCAAAAACGTACTTTATTTAGAAAAGCAACACACAAGCAGCATGCATATAGAACTGACTTCAGCTACTTAAGTTTAACGAAGACTATCATCTGTACGTGTTCCGGGGACGTCTTTCACGTCACGGTGCATCTGTTTCTGATCTCCTGTGATTTCAGACGCTGCCTGTTCCTTTCCCTTTTCGACACCTTGAGCGCTTGCAAACAACTCTACAGGCTCAGACTCAGCGATCTTGCCTCCTTCCAAAGGTGTCCCATGTTTGTATCTCACTCGAATCGCCTCGTCTTCAGATTGCTTCGTTTGAGCGGTTGCGTACTTTATGTCGTCCTTGTTCTTTGCCATCTCTCTAGGGGTTTAGTGGATCACGACTTGACATGGGACGTATATAAACAGAGCGAAGTTTAACGTGTCACTCTCTAGACTCTCGTCTTGTGCTTACTTAAGTTACTTCTCCTTGTTGTGTTTCTCATTTGTTGACACGTTCACACTAGTTGCAATGTCGTCTAATAGACACGCATATGTCTTTGTATCTAAGTTTTGTGTTATGAAAAAAATCTTACAGATTATGAATAAACTTAGTTGCAATAAAAACTTATTATAACTTGAACTGCTAAGTAAAGAGACGTATCACCTACTTTATAGCTCTCTTCTTTTTTTCTTTTTTTTTGTCAACTTATAGCTCCTCTTCTTATATTACCCTTTAGTATGGTTCAAGTATCTTCTTCAAACAGCAAAAGAGAATAGAGGGAGAAGTAATTCATATTCCGACACAAATAGAAATTGATTCAATGATGAAGAAGATGAGAATGATGATGCTGTTGAGGAGGTGCAAGAGCGTCTCCACGCAACTAGGTCGTTCATATTCCTACACAAGCCTCAGATCCCAATCTGCAAGAAGAGATCCACAAGACCATCTCCATGACGTCGACCAAAGCAGCCCTACACCGTCTTTGTACCAGACAGTGTTTGTCGGACGTACCAAGAAACCTTACTTGATCAGTAAGCAACACCTGAAGCACCCTTTACTCAAAGCTCTTGTGGAGAAGCAACAGAGGTACGAGGAAGATGATAATGATGATGGCGGCAGCTGTATAATCAATGTGAAATGTGAAGTCGTTTTGTTCGACCATCTCCTTTGGATGCTAGAAAACGGAGACCAGGGGCACATACTGGAGTCTTTGGATGACTTTGCTCATCTCTATCTCTCTCCTTGATTAGGTTTCACCACTTGTTTTTTCCTTCGGTTACAAGTTACAATTGTTTTAATGCATCTTTTAAACTCTAAAGGCTTAGTTCCTTTACTTGGAAGTACATGGTTTATCAAATATGTTATTGAGTGCAGCTTATGGTTAACAAGACATCCTACCAAAGTGGCAGTTCCCTTTTTTTTGTATTAGAAATTAACTTGATAGTTATGGTTTGTTTAATTTTGTGTAAATTATATTCGTTGACAACATGCATTAAAAATGTTCAAAAACTAAAGTAATATGTTAGACAAATCATTTGTTATTTGATATTTATTATTTCTCAACTTACCATTTTTGAAGTGTTTTTATTTCTAAATCATACAATTTCAACAAACATTCAGTTTTCTACATGGTTTTTTAATTGACTTATTATTTAGTAAATTTTATACATGGTTTACGAATTTAAATACATTTTAATGGTGAATTATATTTTAAATGGATGTTTTAAAAAAAAATTAATAGGTTAATTTATCAATTTAATGTAATTTTCTATTTAATTCATGTAGTACTTTTATTTTAATATAATATAACCAATAATTAGAAAGTTTATGATAACATGATACATTTTTTGGTTTTTTAATAATAAAATCATTATTAACATTGATCTGATCTGAATAATATTAAATTACTAATTACGGAATTAATTAATGTATTATTATAATATAAATATTTAAATATTTAGTAAGATTTTGTTAAATTTTTGTCAACAAATTTGCAATAACTAAAAATAAAATTAAACAATTTTATAGGTGAAACTGTTATATTTGTTGATCATATAAGATATAGTATTTTTGTGATGCCAAAATGTTGATTGAAAATAAATGAAATATGATTTTTTAGGAAGGGTTAATTTCAAAAACAAAATCACACATGAAATTAGTAAAAATATTTACATAAACTCTACATGAAATTAAGATATTATTAAAATATTTAAATAATAATATGTTAATATATAAAAATAAGATAAAATATTTATTGTTAATTTAATAAAAACAACCGAATATATTAATGTATAATAATATTTCAAAACTAATTAATTAGTAAAAATATTTACATATCATTATTGAACATTAAGATCTAGTTAAGATCTTTTTTCTAACAGATTTTTCGAAATTATATATATATATATATATATATATATATTTAAAATTTAAATAAAACGATATCAAAAGATATTATGACTAATATATGTGTGATATATTATTAAGCATATTTTCAGTAAAAAATGAATGGGTTATTAGTTCTAGTAAGGATCCATTTTTAAAAATATCAAACATGAATTAGAAGTCATGACTTCTCTTTTAATATAATAGATGAAAACAATCAGCAACTAACACTCTTTCTGTATTTTAAGAGTGATGTAATTTAGATTTTTCTTTTATATTTGAAGATTTATGTTTTAGATTTTACTTAATTCACTTTATTTTAAAACTAAAAGATAAATAAAAATCTAAAAAAAATATGAATGTTAGAATGTTATTGGAATTCAAATAAAACTAAGATAGTAAATATCGACAAAAAATAAAACTAAAATAGTAAATAAAAGAATGTATTTATTTTTTTATTAATAAATGTATTTTCTAAAATACTAATCTTTCAAATAGGGAGTGAGAGAGAGTATAGGCAAATGATTAATGGGCCGAGGTGAAGCCTATAAACTGGAGAACACTGTATTTGATCAAACAAAAAATTGGCAAATCAGAACCAGACAAGATAAGGTTTCTGACATGAATCCACTAAGACACACTAACGCATCATTAATACCGACCAGACGCGCTTTGTTACTACAAAAAGTTGTAAACTTTATGATACTTTAGTACTTTACCCACTAATCTTTTTGAGATTAAACTGAACTTTGATCATTTTCTAATCTTAGAAAAAGATAAAGGTTGTAACTTTACTCTTTCCTTCCACTGCTAAGTATTGAACAAAACGAAGTTTCAACAAACTGGTGTTTCAGTGGACTTATGGCCACAGCTCGTTGACTCCTACTACTACGAGGTTTTGAGTATTGAGTGATTAGAGTTTATGAATCCTCCTCAGGTAATCTATTCCAAACTCTTTGATCTGATCAGTGGTTCTCTGCATCAATAACCTTCAAAGTTCAAAACTTTAGCTTCTCTTATTACTTGTGTAGATGTGATTGTCAATCAAAACGAAAAAAAGGACGAGACTTTGTGATTACTTGAGCAACAATGCGTCAGCCAGGGTCAGCAGGTCAACACTGTGATTTCACGGCGGCGTCTTACTTCTCATGGCCGACTTCAAGCAGGCTTAGCAACGCTGCGGAGGAGAGAGCCAACTACTTCTCAAACTTGCAGAAGGAGGAGGATGATGAGGAAGAGGAGGTTTCTCCTGAACCAGCTTCTGCTGAGCCTAAAGGGCAACGAGCTACTACTCTGCTTGAGCTCATGACCATAAGAGCCTTCCACAGCAAGATCCTGCGGTGCTACAGTCTTGGAACCGCTATTGGGTTCAGGATCCGGAGAGGGGTTCTCACGGATATACCGGCGATCATTGTGTTTGTGTCGAGGAAAGTGCATAAGCAGTGGCTTAGCCCTCTTCAGTGTCTTCCCACTGCTCTTGAGGTACGTTTTGAAATCTTCTAAGTTTGTATGGTTTGTTAGAATGGTTTGTGAATGTGTGGTTTTGGTGGTTGAATTAGGGAGCTGGAGGGATATGGTGTGATGTGGATGTGGTGGAGTTTTCTTATTTTGGAGAACCTGATCATCAGCCTACTCCTAAACAAACGTTCACCACTGATATTGTTGATCATCTCCAAGGTTCTGATCCCTTCATTGGATCAGGCTCTCAGGTATGATAATCCTTCAATGTAGCCTGGTGTTATGGAAATGATCACAAAGCCTGATTACTTTGTTAATCTCAATCAGGTGGCAAGCCAGGAGACTTGTGGGACTCTGGGGGCAATAGTGAGGAGTCAGACAGGAGGTAGACAAGTTGGGTTTGTGACTAACCGCCACGTTGCTGTTAACTTAGACTACCCAAGCCAGAAGATGTTTCATCCTCTCCCTCCTGCACTTGGCCCTGGGGTCTACCTTGGAGCTGTTGAGAGAGCCACTTCCTTCATCACTGATGATCTCTGGTTTGGCATTTTTGCTGGCACCAATCCAGGTTTTAAAGACATCAAGTTTATAAGGTTAAACATCAATAACTGCCTGCAGTAACTTTTAATGTTTTTTTTTGCAGAGACGTTTGTGAGAGCAGATGGAGCATTCATCCCCTTTGCAGACGACTACGACCTTTCACGTGTCACAACCTCTGTCAAAGGTGGAGTAGGGGAGATTGGAGAGGTCAAAGCAATTGAGCTGCAGTCTCCAGTTGGGAGTTTAGTTGGGAAACAGGTGGTGAAAGTCGGGAGAAGCTCTGGTTTGACTACAGGAACTGTTCTGGCTTATGCTTTGGAGTACAATGACGAGAGAGGTGTCTGCTTCCTCACTGACTTCCTTGTTGTTGGAGAGAACCATCGCAGTCCTTTTGATCTTGAAGGAGACAGCGGAAGTTTGATAGTGATGAAAGGAGAGGAGGAGAATGCACGGCCTATTGGGATCATATGGGGAGGGACTGGAAGCAGAGGAAGGCTGAAACTGAAAGTGGGTGAGTCTCCAGAGAGCTGGACTACTGGAGTTGATCTTGGAAGACTTCTTACACATCTCCAGCTTGATCTAATCACTACTGATGAAGGATTGAAAGGTAAAATATAGATGTTGTTTTAGAATTTGGATGCAAAAGTTATTACTTTTATATGTTCTGATTCCTTATATTTCTTCAGTCTATTTATCTATTTATCTATTGATATTAGATGTATAGGTAATACTGTTTTTATTTAAGAAAAAAATATATATATATATATATATAGTTTCTTAATCTGTATGCGTAAATCTAAAACAACAATTAAAAATTGATCGGAAGGAGTAGTAATTAGTGTTTATGTTATCTTTTACTTCTTCAGCATATAGAAGTAACATGACTTGTGTTTGTGTTGTTGTATTCAGCGGCAGTGAAAGAACAACGAGCGGCCTCAACAACGGGGATGAGCTCAATGGTTGCAGACTCATCACCTCCGTACGTGAATCTCAAGAAAGAGAAGAGAAGCCCTGAAGAGAAGTTAGAGGCGTCGTTAGGACCTCTTCAGGTGCAACACATTGATCTTGAAGAGAGGATAGAAACGAAAGGAGGTCCTCCGAGTGTGGAGCACCAGTTCATGCCGAGCTTCAGCGGTCAGTGTCCCGTATCTGCTTGGCCCGAGACTGCTAGAGAGGATCTTGTTGCCGGTCTTGCAAATGGTGGATGCGATGGGGATTTATGTGTAGGGCTGCGTTTAGGGGAAGGGGACAATGGAGGTAAACGCAGACGCACTGAGATGACGAAGGATAGGATGAGACCGGCTGAATAGACAAAAGCTCACCAACTTTTGTCACCTGGAAGATTGGTTGTCTTGCTCTTGCCTATACTTTTCATTGGAAATGTTATTCGGACTAGAACATAGTCACAACTTTAGCTTCAGTTTGATTGTCTTTTTTTTTCGTCTGTTTGTCCAAAATCCCGTTTCTCAACATTCATCATTGTATCGTTGAAGTCATAAAGTTAATGTCATTTAACTTTTGAAGTTGAAAATGAACATTGGGCCATCTGATTTGAAAAACAGAGGCGCACATTCATGAAAGCTTTTGATTTCATCTTCTCTAGTTTTCTGTAGCTCTTGACAAATCAAATTCCACATAGAGTTTGGTTAACCGTTCTTTTACTCAATAACTAATGTAACATATATTTTCTGAGGTTAACACTTAACACCAGTTCATTGATTTTGATTTCAGGAGGTGAGAAGATGAGAGAGAGTTCCAGTTTTGGTCTCTTGTTTGTCTTGACTGTTCCGATGATGTTTCAGGGTCAATGATTGCACATGCTGTGTATGAGCTGTGGAACATCAAAGACCAGATAAAGCTGTGTGTGTGAATGGCTCTTATTCTTTTGAATCAGTGTATATAGCATGTGTTCCGGGATACTCTCATCTTTGCACAAGAAGCATAATGATAAATCAGATTTGTATTCATTTCATTTGAAGATGGACCGAAAACACTCTAACTAATTGGCTAAAAATACAGACATTTCGTTGCTGTGATTACAAACAAGTCCAAGATCTCTAAGAGTGTTGTTGGACCTTCTCAGCCAGCAAAATCCATCAAACCCCTCTCACATCCAGAGCAATGCCTTTTGACGAACCAAAATGAAAATTCCAAGGCCTTCCTTCCTGTTCATTATGAACTCCTTGCCTTTTCTCTTTTCTTTTAGAGCGGATAGTATCATCATCAGCTTCGAGGTGGTGCCTGATCTTCAAAAGGAAGTGGAACTGACATTGCATTTCCATAGAAATCTTCCAAGTTATAGAAGGTTCTTTGCGGAGGTAAGAATAAATGGTTCACCACATCCCCTGAAAAGCATACAACAAAAACATAAACTGTCCATGTATTTGGCTTTACAATGTCCATTAGCAAACGCAAGTTAAGAAGAAAACTAACCAAAATCCAACAACGTCCATGCATTTGGCTTTACATCTCCATTAGCAACCTTCCCATACTTCTTCTCAGCCAAGTCTCTCATCCTGGATCTGCATCACGCCGCGGTTCATGATATGAGAAAGTCTGTTTAGTGATGTCAGTGTGAGAGAGTCTTAAATAGATATCTTATCTACCTGATTGCATCGATTTGAGGGCGGGAAAACGCAGTGGCTATGATGAAAAAACGAGTCCACACTACTAGAATTTATTAAAATAGCTACGGACTGGCTAGAGTATTTCCGTAGCTAAATTAATTAGCTACAAATATAGCGACGAAACACGAAATTTTAATTTTGTAGCTAAATTTGTAGCTATCTGTAACAATCCGTAGCTATATAGCTAGAGACGTGTTCCGTCGATGGTCTGTAGCTAAATAGCTACGACTTAGCTACGGATAACCAGTTGCTACAATTTTTCTATTCGGCAACAAATAGCTAAAATTGTTTCTATTGTTATATAGCAACAATACATTTATCTTTACTATTCTGTCGATTTAATAAAAATACTATATATTATAAATAATAAAAATTATAATATTTCATAATATATAAACATTTGTATGTGTAAAAAGGTTATATTATCGATTTATTTTTCAATGTGATGATTTTTTAATTTACATGTATTAAAATAAGTTATGTTGTGAAACTAACGGGTAGACACATATGTTGGTTTAAGTCTAGCACATATAGTAATTTTAAAACACCCTTTGTTAAGTTTTTATTGAACATTATAGATCCTTGTACGTAACTACTTCTAGATGTATATTAACTGTGGCCTTGATCAGTCGTTTATATAATGAGATCAAGAGTGATTCTTATTTCATCTCTCTTGTCCAATACTTGTTTTAATTATTATACTCCAGAACTAGTTTAAGCTTTGTAACAAGAAAAAAGTAGCTCATAAGACAAATTATTGAACTATCAAGGATCCAAAAGGTAACGGATGCAAGCACGTCTTTGGTAAATTTTCTAAAATCATTCCCTTTCTCTCTTTTTTTTTCTTGCTTTTGTTCTGGTGTTGTTATAAGAAGTAACAAGATTTCATATTTATTATCTTTTGGTAAGTAAAGTTTCTAAAATGTTTTGGAAGTTCCTTATAGAAGTTTTTATTTTTTGATGATACATATATGCCTATTTCATTCTCCACTTAACCTAAGTAACTTCCTAGACCCTAAATCTGAATCTAACCCCCAAAACCCCAAACCCTTTGTCAAAGAAGTAAAGCAAACTAATTGTGTATTATAAAGGAAAAATACAGTTTTATCAAAAAAAAATATAAAATCATACCGAATATACTTTGGTCCTTTTATCAAATTATTTTGGGCAGGTAGAATTGATTACAATTTTAAAAATACGTATAATTTAACACGTAAATTGTAGTCATACAAGTCTTATCAAATAAATAAAACTAGGGAATAAATTGCCACTTACATAAGCTGATTGCTGCTTGGAAAATATTCTTTTGACGCCAAATTTTTGTGATACCCGCCAATTTTTTTGCCAAAGAAGAGTGGATTGTTAGTGGTCGATATAAGAGGGCGAGGATAACTCATTCACCAATCGTAGCCGTTGATAGCCCTTTTAATCTAACGATAGAATACAATTAATATATTATTTTCTTTTTGATTTATCCTTATTAACTTTCTTTCTCAGATCTGAGATTTTCATCCATCTTCCTCTTCGTTATCTCCTCTGTAAATTTCATCTCTTCTCCCCTCTACAAATTTAATCTCCTTTTTCTTCTCCGGTGGTGCAAGGTTTGGTGTCATATCCTCTTCCGTCTTCTCCTCTCTTGTGTTGCAAGGCAGTGTGGCAGTCCAGTCTCCGGTCGTCTCCTCGGTGGTTGCAGACTGACAGTCCAATCTTTTTTCTTCTCCTCTGAAGTCATGTATCCTCTCTGCTCCTCTGAAGTCCAGGCTTCTCTCTGCTCTTCCACGGTCCAAGCTCTTCACTGATTCACGGTCTCATCATCCCCATTCACACACACAAACATCTCCAACAGAAGTTTTTCTTATGTCTTTAGTTTTCACTTATTAGATCTATCTCTCTGTTTGGATTCTAGAATTTTCAGATCGACATTTCTGGTACATTTGAGAATTTCAGATTTTTTTCTTCTTATAATACCCTAATTTTGTAAAACCATTTATGTAATCATATATTCTGAAAATCAGTTTGTACAGATTTGTATTCAAAAATAAATAAATCACTCTAAGAAAACGATGTATCTATTGCTAAATGTGCTAAAAAATCATTATCTTGCTACTAAAACATGTTTGTTGGTAATTTGAATCCAACAATTTAGATACAAAATTTCTAGCCAAATATGTAGCTACGTCATTGCTAAGGAAAAGCCATAGTTAAACTCTGTAGCTATTGATGCAGATAGAATATTATGAAATATTCTATATTTTAATTATTTAAAGTTTTATCTATTATTAGGATAATTATCATCATTGTTTTAGGGTTTTACAGTTTTATTATATATAGTCATCTAAGGCTTTAATTTGTATTCAGTTGATGATTTAATTAATAAAATTGAAAGTTCTCTCTTTAATCCTTGTTTTCGGTAGATCATTGGTGATCTCAACGAATTTAAGAAGACTTTGATCCTAGGAATTCGAAGACTAAATAGGATTCATTGTGTTATCATAGCTTCCGCTACATCAGGTGGTATCAGAGCTGGTGTTTTGGTTTCTTAATCAAAACTCGATTCTAGATCATGGAGAATTTGTTCGTGGAAAGCGAAGAAATAATTTTTAAAGAAGTGCATGGTGATCCAATTTTCGACATATATGATGACGATGATTGGATTCAAGACAAGCGCATTGTTCAGGTTGACGCTTGTGTCGGGATGGTCAGGCACTGTGTGGTAGTTGGCTTCACGGCTAACGAAACTTTCAAAGTCAATAAGGAAAGAATTGGATTCCCAAGTCAAGAGGTTACGTGTCTTGTTGTTGGCTGGTTTGTGAAGATGAGTTCAAGAACGATGATTGGATACATGGACAAAAACAATTTGGTCTATATTTGCTTTTTGTTTGGATACGTAAAGGTCAAGGATGCTAAGTTTCATTGGTGGAAGAGACGGAACAAATTATTCGAAGACCACGGTTAAGATTCGAGGGCGAATCTTCTCCAACCCGGAGAGAATGATGCAGATAGAATATTATAAAATATTCTATATTTTAATTATTTAAAGTTTTATCTATTATTAGGATAATTATCATCATTGTTTTAGGGTTTTACAGTTTTATTATATATAGTCATCTAAGGCTTTAATTTGTATTCAGTTGATGATTTAATTAATAAAATTGAGAGTTCTCTCTTTAATCTTTGTTTTCGGTAGATCATTGGTGATCTCAACGAATTTAAGAAGACTTTGATCCTAGGAATTCGAAAACTAAATAGGATTCATTGTGTTATCATAGCTTCCGCTACATCAGCTATTTAGCTATGCAAAATCTATCGCCAAGATTGTTGCTAGTGAGCAACGGAATACTCTTTAGCCATGATGTAGCTGTTAGCTATGTCCAGTTCTCTTGCAAAATCCGTTGCGACTGAGCTACGGTATGGCGACGGATCCGAGTTAGCGTCGACACTGACGCCACGGCTCTTTTCCGTAGCCATCCGTTGCGTTCTTTATTATAGCGAGAGATTGTGCCTTTTAGCTAGGAAAAAATCAGTAGCTATATTACTCATTTCTTGTAGTGCCAGTAGATGAGAGGCTTCACAAAAAGGACCTTAATGTGTGGGCTTTAGTGGCTTCATCCTTCTTCTTGGGCCTAAAGTTTTGGGGTCGGGTTCGATAACAAAAGGGAGAGAACGGTGTCGTTCGGGTGTAACGGTCATAACAGAAAGTCTGATCGAGAGGAAGATCAGTGGCGACGAGATTAGAGAGCGATCGTCTTCTCCAGTGATTCTCTGGCGAGCGATGTGTTACAGAGGCGTAATCCGGTAGCTCGTGATAAGCTCTTCTTCACCGTGAGATAAGATCCATATCTTGAAACAACAAGATTCGTAGTTAATGTTTGATAGAATCTTGTACGAGCTTGTATTGTAAACTGCAATCAAAGCTTAGTGGATTGGAGAGCAAGAGCCTCTCCCCCAGACGTAGCGTAAGCGAACTGGGCAAACAAATCTCTGTGCATTTACGTTTAACGATACTTCGAATCACATCGAAACGAACACAACGATCTAAACGCAACAAGTGGTATCAGAGCCAGGTTGTGTGTTCGAGGGATCATCGTTCACGTCTTGAAGGAATAGTATAGCGAATCGTCAAGAAGAAGATCAGAGTAAGGTTCGAAACTTATCTGTTGGTTCTTGAGAAGATTGTGCTTGCTGATTTGCGATCTTGAAGAAGTACTTGGTCTTATCTTGAGTGGATCTGATCAATCTGCAAGAGAATAAAGATGGAGCCTACTCAAGGTCGTTTCAAAGTCGATAAGTTTGATGGAACGGGTGATTTTGGTATCTGGAAACATAAAATGTTATGTGCGTTGGAGATTCTTGGTTTGGATTCTGTTTTAGAGGAAGAAACATGTTCATCAGATTCAGCGGAGAAACCTGAGCCAAGTTCTGATGTGAAAGTTGATCCTAAGGAGGCTATGAAGGATAAGAGAGTTCGTAGTCTGATACAGATGAGTCTGAGTGATCAGATCATCAGGAAGGTCATGAAGGAGACTTCGGCTCTGGGTATTTGGAAGGCGTTGGAAAGAGATTATCAAACTAAATCTCTTCCCAACAGAATCTACCTTAAGCAGCGGTTTGCCAGCTACACGATGGACGATGAGAAGTCTATTGAGCAGAATCTAGATGTGTTCTTGAAGCTAGTCAATGACTTGGAAAGCCTAGACATCAAGATCTCAGATGAGGATCAGGCAATCCAGATTCTTACGGGTTTACCTCCAAGGTATGAACCACTAGTACATACGTTAAAGTACGGCAGTGGGAAGGATACCCTTACAGTCAATGATGTTGTTTCCGCGGCGTACTCGAAAGAGACTGAACTTAGAGAGAGAGGCTCTCTAGGGAAGTCAAAGTCAGAAGCAGAAGGGCTGTATGTTGGAGAAAGAGGAAGGTCTGATAGAAGGGATAACAGTTCTTCCAGAGGGAGGTCTAAGTCTAAAGGCAGGAGCAACTATAAGTCGAAGGCAAACAAGAATAACAAAGGTTGTTTTGTCTGTGGGAAGGAAGGTCACTGGAAGCGAGACTGTCCAGATAAAGGGAAGTTCAAAGGTTCAAACACGAGTTCAGTGAATGTAGCTGCTTCAAAGGGGCAGAAGAAGGAACATTTGATACTCACTGCGAGTCTACAGAACACGAGAGATGAGTGGGTGTTGGATTCAGGAGCTAGTTTTCACATCACTCCAAACAGAGAGGTGCTGTTTGACTTAAAGGAAACTAGTGGAGGAAAAGTGTTAATGGGCAATAACACATTCAGTGAGATTGAAGGAGTTGGGAAGATTCGCATAAAGGGGTTAGATGGAACTATAGTGGTTCTAACTGATGTGAAGTTTATGCCAACTATGGGCAGGAACTTGATCTCGTATGGATGTCTTGAGAAGTCGGGGTGTACTTACGAAGGGAGTGATTACAGAGTGAAATTCTACAAAGATGGAGCCAAGGTTTTATCGGGAAAGTATACAGATGGTTTGTACTACTTGGAAGGAACGGTTCTACGAGGTGAGAGTCACTCAGCAGTTTCTAAGGTTACATCTACGAAGAAGTGGCATTCTAGACTCAGACACATAAGTCAGAAAGGTCTTGACTTACTGGTTAAAGGAGGCTATCTTGAAGCTAAAGATGTTGATACACTAGGGTTCTGTGAGGATTGTGTGTTTGGGAAGTCTCACAAGCAGAGTTTCAAAAAGGGAAAGCACACGTCCAAAGGTATTCTTGAGTATGTTCACTCAGATCTATGGGGTTCTCCTTCTGTGGTTTCGAGTCTGGCGGAGAAGAAATATTTCATCACTTTCATAGATGATTATTCGAGAAAAGTCTGGATCTATTTTCTAAAGACCAAAGATGAGGCGTTTGAGACATTTGAGGAATGGGTTGCAGAGGTTTAGACTCAAACAGGGAAGAAGTTAAAATGCTTGAGGACGGATAATGGTTTGGAATATTGTAACAAGAAGTTTGATGAGTTCTGTAAGAAGGCATGGATAAAGAGACATCGAACATGTGCTTATACACCTCAACAGAATGGAGTTTCAGAGAGGATGAATCGCACCATTATGGAGAGAGTGAGGTGTACGTTAGCTGAGAGTGGAATGGAGGAGAAGCTTTGGGCAGAGGCAGCGTCGACGACTGTTTATCTGATAAACCGCTCTCCTAGTTCAGCAATAGAGTACAAGTTACCAGAAGAGCTTTGGTCAGGATCTAAGCCGGAGTTGAAGCACTTAAGGAGGTTTGGATGTGCTGCGTACGTTCATACAAGAGGTGCTAAGACAAGTCCTAGAGCGGTGAAAGGTTTCTTTGTTGGGTATCCACAAGGCACGAAGGGATTCAGGGTGTGGTTACCTGATGAACAGATCTGTACAGTGAGCAGAAATGTGGTGTTTCATGAAGAAGAAGTTCTCAAAGAGGTTCCGAAAAAGATAGAGACGACTAAGAAGGGTGGGTCATCTGTTGAGGAGAAAGGAGAGACGGTTCAGATAGACAAAGGAAAGCGTGTGATGTTTTGTCCAAATCTGATACAGGGTCCTTCCAATATGGTTCATGACTCAGAGGCTTCGACTTCAGGGACATCAGAGAGTTCAGTTTCAGGTGGAGTAGTTTCAGATTCAGGAAAGGATGTTACTGATCAGAAAGATGAAGCTGAAGAGGAGGATCTAGATCATTATATCTTGGCAAGAGATAGAAAGCGCAGAGAGACAAAGCTACCATCAAAGTATGATGATTTCGATGTAGTAGCTTATGCTCTATCTGCGGCAAATGATATAGAAGTTGATGAACCCAAGTCATATCAAGAAGCGATGACATCCAAGGAGAGAGTTCAATGGGGTTTAGCCAATGATGAAGAGATGGATTCGTTGAGAAGAAATGGGACTTGGGAGATAGTGGAAAGACCGGCTAAGAAGAGAGTTATCGGTTGTAAGTGGGTTCACAAGAAAAAACCGGGTATTCCAGGCGTAGAAGATCCTAGATTCAAATCTAGATTGGTTGCCAAAGGTTACTCGCAGGTGGAAGGCATTGATTACAATGAAGTGTTTGCACCAGTGGTGAAACATGTTTCTATCAGGCTCATTCTATCTCTGGTAGTTAAGGATGACTTACATCTAGAACAGCTTGATGTAAAGACAGCCTTTCTAAATGGATTTCTAGAGGAAGAGATCTATATGGAGCAGCCAGAAGGTTATGAAGTAAAAGGAAAGGATATGGTCTGTCTGTTGAAAAAATCGCTCTATGGTCTTAAACAGTCACCTAGGCAATGGAACAAGAGGTTTGATGGTTTCATGAAGCAACAATGGTTCAGACAGAGTCCATATGATCAGTGTGTCTACATCAGTGGGTCAGATTTCCGTGAGGAGGTTTATCTGTTGTTGTATGTGGATGACATGCTCTTGGTCTCTAAAAATATGGAAGTGATCAAGGATCTTAAGGCTAGGCTGAGTAGTGAGTTTGAGATGAAAGATCTTGGGGCTGCTACAAGTATTCTGGGAATGGATATTTTGAGAGACCGTAAGGCAGGAACGTTGTAGTTGTCTCAAGGAAAATACCTTGAAAAGGTACTCTCAACTTTCAACATGTCTGATTGCAAAGCTGTGACGACTCCTCTGGGTTCTCAATTTAGATTGAAGAGTCTAAGTGATAAAGAGATAGTGGTGGAATCTAAGCTAATGGAAAAGGTTCCATATGCGAGTGCAGTCGGAAGTTTAATGTACGCTATGGTGGGGACAAGGACAGACATAGCTCATGCTGTTGGAGTTGTTAGCAGATTTATGGGAAATCCAGGGAGGTGTCACTGGGAGGCGGTGAAGTGGATTTTGAGATATATTCGTGGAACTACTAATTTTGGTTTATGGTTCACTAAAGGTAGTGAGTTCAAGGTGAAGGGATTCTGTGATGCAGATTATGCAACTGATCGTGATAGAAGCAGATCAGTTACAGGCTACTTGTTTCAAGTAGGAGGCAATACTATCAGTTGGAGGTCAGGACTACAACCTATTGTGGCTTTATCATCTACAGAATCAGAGTATATGTCGCTAACAGAATCAGCTAAAGAGGCGTTGTGGTTAAAAGGAGTGTGTGAGGATTTGAAGTTTGATCAGGGAGCAGTGAAGATCAACTGTGATTCTCAGTCGGCTATATTTTTGGCTAAGAATGGTGGCTATCACGAAAGGACTAAACATATACATACTAAGTTCAATTTTATAAGAGACGTGATGGCGAATGGGAGTGTTTCAGTTGTGAAGATTCATACTAGCCTAAATCTAGCCGATATCCTAACGAAGAGTGTACCTGGGAAGACATCGGAGAAGGCTCTGGTGTCTATCAAGGTGCATGAGTAGTCGTCCTAAAAGCAAGAAACACTGCTGAGGAGCTCCGGTTCGTTGCTTCAGAGTGGAAAAAGAAGGTGGATTAGTCAAGAGGGTGAGTAATCTACCGAAGGAATCAGAAAGGATAGTTCGGGTTGAATTTACCTGAGCTGGTTTTGAGATGATTGATCAGATTGAAGTTTGTAGAGGACTTCTTAGAAGCTGAGAGAGTGTCATCGGAAGCTTTGCAGAGGAAAGTCAGTGAGGGTCTGATTAAGAGAATCAGAGGGATTCGTTGATTCAGATTGCTGCTGTGGTTTTGGGTATATCTCTAAGGTGGAGTAATCTGGTACTGGTTGATTGAGGTATCGACGGGTAAGAAAGAGTGAGCTAGACGTTGAGTGGTGTTCGGTGGTTGTTCGGTGGTTCCCTGGTTAGTGAGTCGCTGTTCGAAGCTGAAGTATGTCGGATTCAGCCAAGGTGGAGAATTGTGGGCTTTAGTGGCTTCATCCTTCTTCTTGGGCCTAAAGTTTTGGGCTTCTGCTCGGGTTCGATAACAAAAGGGAGAGAACGGTGTCGTTCGGGTGTAACGGTCATAACAGGAAGTCTGATCGAGAGGAAGATCAGTGGCGACGAGATTAGAGAGCGATCGTCTTCTCCGGTGATTCTCTGGCGAGCGCTGTGTTGCAGAGGTGTAATCCGGTAGCTCGTGATAAGCTCTTCTTCACCGTGAGATAAGATCCATATCCTGAAACAACAAGATTCGTAGTTAATGTTTGATAAAATCTTGTACGAGCTTGTATTGTAAACTGCAATCAAAGCTTAGTGGATTAGAGAGCAAGAGCCTCTCCCCCAGACGTAGCGTAAGCGAACTGGGCAAACAAATCTCTGTGCATTTACGTTTAACGATACTTCGAATCACATCGAAACGAACACAACGATCTAAACGCAACATAATGTCTCCATCTTTCACCTCACTCGCAACTTTAGCCATCTCAACAGCAACTGCAAAGAGTGGATGATTCTCCATTTGCTTAATAAGCCAGTTGAGTTTTTTTTTTTTTTAAAAACATATTGTAAGTAAAGGCTTTTAGCTTATTACATGCTAAACTCTCTGCGTCATCATCAACCTCAAGCTGTTGGAGACTTAAGATCGTCGCTCTTGTAAACAACCTTCCCATATTTGTTGAACAATTCGTCGTACACCTCGTCACTATCTTCACTTACATTCTACACATTACACAGTCAAACAAAACTTAACAAAACTAAAAAATAAAGACAGTGTAATTAAAAGGAACCCATCACTTGTACCAATCCTAAAGGTCTTAAAGGTTGAAACTGAGAGAACAGAGAAGCGGTTTTAGAGTTTGAACGTACCGAGAGGAAGCCATCTTCAGCTTCCCTTCCCATGGCAAAGCTTTTGGAGTTCGTTAGAACTTTGCCTCGCCAAGAGCAGCAAGTATGTGGTGCCGGTTGATCTCCATTGCCGAGGCATAACATGGAAGAAGAAGAAGAACTCTTTCTGAGTGTTTGAGACGACAAAGTTGGTAGTCGAAAGTCTCCGGCAAGTAGAGCTCCGGCGACGTTGAGACCGGCTGTAGACGCCATTTTATCGTTGGTTGGCTTGGCAGATAATGTTTCGAAAACTATTTGTCCCCGGTAAGGAGGAGATAAGATACAATAATTATCCTTTGATTTATATATAAATATATATATATATATATATATATATATATATATATATATATATATATATATATATATATATTTATCCTATAACTTTTTTTTATTGTTTTTTAATAAATCATATAGTTTGTTATACTTATTACCCTCTCGGTATCATTTTTTTAAACTCAACTTTAACTTTCATTAGCCAATAAATGGTAACAGGATTACAACCACAAAAGATTTTAACCCACCTTTCAAACGATGTAATCTAGTAACACCTAAGAACACTAAGTTGGCTCTTACACTACCCGAAGTAGACATCGATGTATTTTTCACCGCAGTGCATCGAGTTTAGCTCACAAGCCGAGCAGAACCGGTACTTAAACCTAACAAGACTACATAATCGTATCAACATAATGCAACAGAAAAACCTTGCCATTATCCGGTTATACATTAAACACACCACCTAATAGTTCCAGAAGATAAAACTGTAATACCATCGACCATCAGTATCATCAGCAAGGCATTCCGGGGACATTAGGCTTCTGACAGTCCTTGAAACAATTCCAACCCACAGTGAGACAATCAATACTCCACTACTCGAAGTATTGCGCCTCTTAACCTCCTAAATTCAACCACTATGGTACGATAATGCCTACTAGCACAGAAACAGAACCAAATCATGATGACAATGTAAGAGGAGGCTACTGGTCCCTGATGATTGACATGTTGTCATGTCCAATAGCATCTTCACCACTGGCGTATTATTGGAACTTGGTCTAATCTTTGACGTTCGGATATTACGATCCTAAGCCTAAAAACTAAATCCAGACTGAAAGCCGGGACATGATGACGGACGCATACTGGATTCACATTGTCAGAGCTCATAGATGCAAGGCTCGTGTCTCATTTAGCCTATTTATTCTTCTCTAATAAAGGAGTGTCAAGCCCCCACCACAACTGCCGCAAAAAAAAATTCGACTTGGACTCTCTATCGGCGTGTGACAATCCTGATAGTCGAATCTCCACTCTCATTCTAACTTTTCTCTTCTTGTTTGTCACACCGTCTCAGAGATACGTAAAACCACTGTGGGTGGGGATATCTCACCAAGCCAAGCGCCATCATCGGTTCGGATTCACCGGAGATCTAAAGGAAAAAACCAGATCCGGTTCATCCAAAATCCCTAAAAGACGACTCTCTACTGCTCCATCTCACCGTAGGCCTCACTGGTCTTCCAAAATCCGTCGGAGCTTGACCCTAGTGACTCGAACGGCGAACCACCTTTTCACGACGAACCCAGAATTTCACGCATATCCACTAAAGTTAGACTAGAGCAAGAGAAAGCAAAGAAAAAAAAGGAGAAAGGAGAAAGGGAGATGCCTCCAGCACCGGAACCACCAGACCGGAGTTAGGGTTGCTCTGGTTCGAGGAGAGAGGCTAGAGCGTTTAGGTTTAGAGTGATAGAGAGTTTCGTTCTTTGGAGAGGAATACTAGCTTTTCCTCTCGACATCATTTTAAATGGTTTTTAAATACATAAATGAAGAAAATGCAAATTTTTATACAATTTATTTTGGTTATATAAAAATATTATTAAATAACTAATTCAACTAATAAAAAGGTTTATTATTTTATAATTAGTTACAAATTCAAATGATATTAAATTATATCTAAAATAATAAAAACATTAATTATACGAAGAAAATATTTTATCTGAAACTGCTTGACAAAAGAAAAAACAGTTTTATACTGTCATATAATTTATGACTTAAATTTATTAGTGTTTAAAGCAATTACCGGCTAAAGCATTTTTGAACATTTTTCTTTTGAATTGAAGCATTTTTTATTAACATTACTTTTTAATTGAGTAGCAATTCTCGTTTTAAGGTGAATTTCATTAGATTGACATTGGTGAATGTACAAAAAAAAGTCGTGCTACGTTTTTCTGTGGATTTAAATACTAAGACGAATGAAAATACAAGGCTATCATAGGAATGTTACATTTTAAATTTTTTAGAGAAAAAAATATGAAGTATGAATGTTAGTGTATATAAATGTCAAGAAAAAATAGTGCCAGACTTTAGTTGGGCCTAAATTCAGATGAGACGGTTTCGAAGAACCATATCAGCTCATGAACAGTCCAAAACATATAAATTGAGGATTTGTTATTTTACAAATATAAACAAATCAAGGTAGCTTCAATGGTTGGATTTAAGGCTAGCTTTTTGAGAGATGGAATTATTGAAAAGATAAAGACTTTTTTTACTTGTAACGCACCGATTGTTTTCCTTCCATGTTTTTTTCTGCCGTGGAACCAGGTATAGAAGTCTGTTTCTTACTTTCTTTAGATGAAAGTCTATTTCTTGTTTACAACATTTTGTAACTTCAGTTTTCATTTCGTAAAATGATATTTACATTCTTAGCAAAAAGAGATAAGATAAGACTTGAAACTGGGGTGGACCACTAAAAGCATACTTACTATAGTTCCCAAATTGGCATAAATCACTAATCAACATCATATATGCATACACACAAAAAATGTCGCAGTCTATGATGCGTACATAACGCAGAGTGCCAAAAACCTCAAATGTCGCAATCTAACATAGGTCATAATCCCACGGAATCAATCGATATAATTTATGTGAGCTACTATGCTAGGCAGACACACATGTCTCTGCCTGCATATATATCAATAAATTTACAATAATAATTATATGGAGCAAACAAGTTTGGTTGGGAAAGTGTGATGAATTCGACAAGTTAGTGTAATTATAGAGGAAGAGGAGAGAGGGACAATCCAAAATAATACAAGCGCACATCTACCTTCCTGTCAACGTTTCTATTATTATTAGGCATCTCACCTTTTTGTACCATTTCTTTATGATGCATTATATTTCTGAGCACCCCTTTTTTTGTTATATCACATCTATTCATAATTTTTTTTATTATGAATAGATGTGATATAACAAAAACGAGTGCTCAGAAATATAATGCATCATAGAAGAAATGGTACAAATCTAGGGATAAATGTGGTGCGATGCAATTGGAGATCAGAAGAAGAACCATTCATTTTCTGCCCAGTGTCAAGGTTAAATTTATCTAGGTATTTTAATTTATTTTTATAACATGGATTCATATTGTTGTATTCAGAAAATAAAATAAAAGAGAAATGAGAGACATAATTTTCACTCGTTTCTGTCATTGTGTTTAGTGGGTGGGTGAGGTGATGATTCCCTTATCTTCACTCAAAGATTTTATTAATTTCATCAGTACCATATGCTAATCAATCTTGGCAGCTATTAGCACGTTAATTAATTAATTCAACAATGACGAGGTTAGTCAAATTTGATTCATATCTAACATGGAAAAGTGAGATTAGTTGTGGCATCCGATTCCAAAATTAAACGTTAACGTGGGAATAGGTCATCAAGATTAGGTGATGAGACCATGAGTGATAATAGAGGGCTGATATATGCCTTTATTTTATTACACGGTTGTCATTACATGAACAAGTCCTCGATAATTACGGCCCGTCTCGATCTACAAATTGCCTTGGATCCACGTAACGTGTGTAAATACTTGAAAATTCATACGACATCTTTGCTGTTCTACTCAATTATCATCTCTTTATCAGATAGTTTAGGTGGGTCCACATGGGTATGCATAAAATCGAGTGCAACGGTCAATAAAAATCGTGGAATATATAATTGTTGCGAGGAGTGTAAATTAAGGTCATGGTGTAGTGTGTTTCCAATACTGCAATACAAGTAAGATGTTGACAATGGGCTCGATTCACCTATATACCCATCTTCTTTCCTCACCAGAAAACCCCCACTAAAATAACTTAATATATCAGCTTGCTTTTAGTCTTACAACAATATATTTTTTTCTACAAAAACGTCAAATATATAATGTGGTGGTGGTTGTCAAGTAGATGTTTGAGATATGTAATAGCGAAACTTATAATCTTGATTCTTGACAAATGAATCAATTTTTTCTTGTTGTGAAGATACAAAAATATTTTTGTAATATTTTGTTGTGTGGAGTAACAAAAAAGTGGAAACACTATTATTGAGGTTTATGAATTATAATTACACATTGTTCCACTTTTTCCAATACATGTGGTGCCATCTTGAGCCGTATCCAATTCCTTGCTCAACCAACTTTTCCGATGCATTGCTTTCACGTATTTTGTGTTTATCGATATCTACTAAATATGTGCTATACACATATTACATACTCTATATGTTTCTGAATAAGTGACATTCTTACATTATTCACGCAGATTAAGAAATCATTTAATTTTGCATATTTTTCATATAAAAACAATATTACTCATACACTTACTCCTATTTCAACCAATAGAAAAATAATCTACAGAATAAAATCAATAAATTCTGCATCGAAAACCTAAAACGACACTAATTTTGCAACAAAAAATTTCTTTTACAATGACACTTATTAACAAACGGAATGAGTATATTAGACGTGCATATTGTTTAATTTTATATATTGACAAGTACATAACTTTTATAACTCTATGTATGGCATAGATGATGGCGTGATGTCTATCGAGAATATATGACAGAAGACCTTATAAATACTACAAAAGATATTATGCATATAGGATGCTGAAATCGAGATTCCGTTGGAAAAAAGAACAATAAAGTTTGTTCCATGTATAAATTTAGATGTGCGATTATGCGTTTGTGTGACATTGAGATTCTCATTATGATGAGGGGTTGAGATGATGTGTGAAAAATAATAGATCAACTGATCAACAACTCTTTTAAGAGAATTTGCATTCCATACACACAACATATACAATATTTGCACTCCCTACACACAATTTCCTTAAATTCCCCCCCCCCCCCCAAATCTACCATTTTCCCCTCCTCTATGGTATCTCCATAGTTTTAGGGTATTTCCCTAATTAGCTCCTCTTTTAAATTCTACTAAAGAAAAAAGAAACTACTTTTATCAACTCAATGGAGTCATCATGCCTTTGCCCTCAAAAGCAGGCACGCCAAAACCACTTAATAGGAGTATTCTTCAATAAAAAAAAATATATTCTTGGGAATCTTGATTAATTATTATTACTGTTTGACTAGTGATATTTATTTATTGAATACTCCCTGCACATCTAGTAAAATAAAGCAATTGAATCATACCTTGAAATATGCAAAGAGTTGCATTTTGTGTATATGTATCTCAATATTCTCAACAATTAATTATGGTTTAAGAAAAACTTGACCTTACCTAAACAAAAATGAGATGTAGATACCATTATAATATAAATAATAATCTAGTTCAAATGTGAGACTTATTCGGTTGATCTTCTTTTATCATCCGATATTTATGCAAGTTTTATAGTTTAATTCCAATGTGAATGCGACTCTTTAGATAAGCAATGTATTCAAGAACGAGCCTCGACTTTTGTTATTAGGCAACCTGCATTTTCTTCAGTATTTTTCAATATTGAGTTGTCAGTGATAAAAAGAAATAGTTGTACGATGTCAGACTGGCCCAAACAATAATAAAATGCATGACACGACTAAATGTAATAGTGGTAAAGATAATGTTCTGAAAAGCAGAAGGCATGCCCATCTTAATGCGGTTGCTATGCTAACCTCGTGATTCTATGCCTCTCTTCATGCTCTACCAATTAGCACTCCCAAGATAACTTAATTTATGTGCCGGTGGCTTTATATGAAGGGGAATAACTTAGTTTATAAGCTGTGATAATACTTAACTGGACATGTTTTATTTGGTGATTGTTACTGAATACATTTAATCAGCAAAAATTAAGAGTCCGTCCGCATTAACAAAAAAAAAGGAATGTAAACTCATATAAATGAACAAAACAAATATAAAGCATGAACTCATGGCAATACGGTTTACATTCCAGATTAACTATTTGATCATAAATGTTCATGAACGCAATATAACTCATCCAAAGATATATGCTGGAAGCTTAAATCCATATATAACCATGCATGATATTAGACTAAACGCTAGTGCAAAAAAAGGTTCAACTACTAAATAAAACGTAACCTGATCTAGTTAAATAATTAAACTATACGAGAGACAATAATGCTGATTATTAAGAAAACAGTTGACATGCGATGCAGGCCTTACTATAATAGTTAGTGTATGTTACGTATTTTCATTACTATAATTCCATGGTCAGATTAATATTAAAAACGAAGTGATATAACCTAAACCATTTTCTATAGAACATATACATAATTAATTATCCACCCATACGAGGTGTATGACAGCGCAAACATTTCATTCTTGATAAAAAAAAGATCAATAAAAGAAAAATCAAAAATTGTTTGCAGAAGAAGTTAAAAACTTTGTTTTTTTTTTTTTTTTTTTTTTTTTTGTCAACAAGTTAAAAACTTTGTTAAAAAGGTGAAATCAATCAAAATATCTTATAAGGATGGTGAGTATAATCCAAACCAAGAATAAGAAACCAAAAAAAAAAAGAAAAAAAAAGAATAAGAAACCAATTAGTTTTCCTCTTAATGTGGCAATGGTACTAGTCGTATCATGGAAGAGAAATTTTGGTGACATGTGACATTATTCTATCTTAACAGACGTGGCAAAGTAACAGACAAAACATATAATTCAATAAATTAAAGAAAATAAAACAAAATTAGAAAAAGAGGTCAAGAAGCAGCGGTGGGTACACCGTACCTTTCTCAATGGCTGCTTTTTATTTTTTTTTTTGTTGATCAATTTTTCTCTTTAACCTAAAATTACATAAAACTGAGAATAATGCCAAGCTGGCACCTCATACGTGCCCATGCGACCCTAGTATCCCGGCAACTCTATCACACGTGGACCACTGGTCCTACACTTTAACATTTGTCTTTCGACACGTGACATTATCAGTGACCGTCTGTTGTATAATTGTATCTAGACCTCGGCCTCATTTACGGATTCGCCCCGTTGGAATCTAACGGACTTGTCCAAGTCTGTCCCAACGGATAAGGCACTCTTCAAGTTTTTTTTGTTGGCATCTTCCGTTATAAATTAATAACTTTTATTTTTGTTCAGAGCCTTGGTGTTTAAAACTCATGCATGCATAGCAGTTATTTTGTCATTTTACTAATATGGAAATGAGCAATTTCTCAATCTACAACATCGAATTATTGACATGTTTTTATTTTGTTATGGGATAAATGATACTTGGATGTTTCAAAAATAAACTTGGAATATGTTCTGACATACAATGACATACAAGACGCACAACTCTCGTCACATGAGCCACCTCTTTTGATGTACCACAATTTTGGCGTTTATACATTATACACACATTGGCTTTTAAGTATGAATACATACAATGAATCTTCCACGGTTTCTTACGCCACACTTTTGTTACCAATATAGATTTACTTGTTGTCAGTTTTGACCAGTAGTTAAAAAAAATATTAACGATGAAGAATTAAAGAAACGACAAGAGTTAGGCGAAAACAATAGAGAAACAACAATTTTAACTGAGCCGGCCCTGAAATTTGGAAGACCTGAAAATATGTTAATGTAATTTTTTTTTATAAATTTAAGGGTCTAAAAATTTTTTTGGAGAGACCTTTATCAATGTAAAAATTTTCAAAAATTTTGGGGGCTTGAGACGAATGTTTAATCTGGTTTTGTCTACGGTCGGTTCTGAAGTTCAGAGTAAAAAATCAAAATAAAAAGATAATGTAAGTTACACAAAAAAATAACGCAAAAGAGGTAGATACATAATTTAGAGATGTCATTGTCAAAGCTTTTTTTCAATTAAGAAAGAAACTTCTTTAATAGTCACTGGTCAGCCGGATAACCGAAGAATCCTCATGCTTAATGTTTTCCTTTTACCTTTAATAATAAACAATACTATCTAGAAAACAACAAAACCACAATTAGAAAATGAATAAATAAATAAATAACACATCACATCTTCCTTTCTGTTCTCTATAAATTAGCAGACAAGGGTGGTGGTGGTTTCTGCTTAGATATTTGTTTTTTAGTTTTTCCCTCTCTGTGAAACCATATATTAAAACCCCTCACAACCTCCCATTACTTCTTCCACCACCATCTTTCACGTTTTTAAAGGCTCCCTTCTGAATCGCCTATTTAATAGCTTTGAACCAGTTTCGATGGCCGTTGAAGCACACCATCTTAATCCTTTGTTTTCCTCTAACATGTATGTGTTCTTCTCATTCTCTCATCTTTGTTCTTTTTTATGTTTTTTTCCAACAAAACCTAACGTTTTACGGTTTGTTTTCTTTACAGAGAAATGATGCATCCTGTTGAAGCTAACGGTTTATTCTACAGCAACCAAATCAGATACAACACTCTTCCAGCGACTTCGATGCCATTCAACCCTACAATGGAAAGTCAAACTTCTACGTTTAATCCCATTTACAACATCTCACCGGTTGATTGTCTAGTTCATCAGTCCATGAAACCAACGATCCATTCGGTTGATAGCTCCGTTACATTCAACAGTGACAATAATAATGGCAACAACGTTAATTATCTTCCTCCTGTCTCGTCTTTGAGAAAACGCCCCAGAGAAGAATTAGTTGTTGAAAACCCTATGCCAAGCCAGAAACGCTGCACTGATCCTCTCATGTTCCTAGGACAAGACTTGTCTTCTAACGTCCAACACCACTATTTGGATATCGACCACTTGATCTCTAATCATGTAAGTGTTGCTATTAAAACATAATTCTTTTGCTGGTTTATGTCGACTGATGATGTTTGACAATATATTTTTTATCAGGTGGAGATAATGAGAATGGGGATTGAAGAGAAGAGAAAACAACAAGGTAGGAAGATAATGGAAGCTATTGAACAAGGGCTGATGAAAACACTCAGAGCCAAAGACGAAGAGATCAATCACATAGGCAAACTAAACCTCTTTCTTGAAGAGAAGGTTAGGTCTCTATCTGTAGAGAATCAGTTATGGCGTAACATGGCACAGTCTAATGAAGCAACCGTAAATTCCCTACGGTCCAATCTCCAACAAGTCCTCGCCGCCGTGGAACGTAACCGCTGTGAGGAGCCTACGACTGCTGATGACGCGCAGTCTTGTTGCGGAAGCAACGACGAGGGTGATAGTACTACGATGATGCGCACGGTTTCAAGTACGATCTGTAGAAGCTGTGGGAAAGGAGAAGCAAGTGTGTTACTGTTACCATGCAGACACATGTGCTTATGCAGTGTGTGTGGTTCTTCTATCAACACTTGTCCAATCTGTAAATCTCCAAAGAACGCTAGTCTTCATGTTAATCTTTCCTAACAATACCAGTAAAATTGTAAATGTCCTAAAATAGTAAATAGCTGAAACAGTATCAAAATCTTTGGTTTTTAAAACTGTACCCAATAGTGATGATGATGGAACACGAATCTTTGACATATGTGTCAGATATATCTTTAATGTAGAAGGGGGTTCACGAGGGTCATCCTGTTGCTGAAAATCGTGGGGTTAGGTTTATACCCACTTTCCAATGTCATATTGCACCAAAAAAAGTGGCAAGTTTTGTGGTTCAGCTACTAGTCTTTTTCTCCATATATCAACGTCACTTTTCACGATATGGGTTTTCACTAGCATATACTTTCGTTGAAACGTTACAAGTCTTTGTGTTTTTCTAGAAATTTGATTATTCGATACCCAAAAAGTAAAGTAAGTGGTCGAAATCGTGGGTTCTGCGTGACAGACCAGTAAACTAAAAGGAAAAAAATGAAAAAGCCATTTCAACTTTTCCTTTGTACTCGAGAGAACTGTAGGAATGGGTCAAGTGCAAGTTAGCCAGTAGTAGATTTTAGGCGTATATTAGAAAAGAAACAAAATTTTGACTAGCCGTTACGGAATCGCATTAAACTGACGTGGAAGACGCGCGCAAATGTCGCTGTGACAAAGAGTGGGTCCAATGTTGAGTAGTTTCCAACTTACCTTGTTTATATTAATATATATATTAATCTATATTACATTGGTTCTGATTCTTTGACTAAGATAACAAGAACCTTTTATAGGAATTTGTATTATATCGGTTGTTCTGTTCCGGTCTGATTCTCATACCACTTCGAGTTTGAGTAATATAATGATTGTTTGGGAAAAAAAAAAGTAATATATTAATATAGTATTTCTCGGAGGGAGAAAAACAAAAAAAGAGCATTGTAAAATCATAAAAGGTAAAGAGAGAGTTCAACCGAAAATCTTCCGAGGAGAGAGAAAGGCGAGTAGTGAGATAAAGTAGATCTGCCTTTGGGTTCGGCGAACGGACGGCGCGTGAGCGCGCGTTCCGTCGCCGGAGCCCCTTCCGTGACCGTCAAAAGTGTCTCGTCTTGGTTTCTGTCTCGTTCACTCCGTGTTCCGTCTTGCCTGAGCCCTGAAGCAAACGCCCATGGCGGTTTGACCCTTGGAGTTAAGGTACGGTTGCGTTGAGGACGGCAAGGAGAAGCCTTATGTTTATTTTCCTGTAGATGTTTTTATTTCCGAGAGGCGGAGGCTTCGTCTGCTCCGCCACCGTCGGTTTTTGTTCCCGGGATGTGGAGGCTTCGTCAGCTCCGCTCGTCGCCGGTTTTAGTCGCCGGAGAGTGAAGACTCCGTCAGTCTTGCTCTGTCGATTCTAGTCGGTCTGTGTCTTTAGACCTTTTTGGAACCCTCAGTGGTTCGTCGGTGGTTCTTGTTTCGCGGTTCTCAGTTCTTCGTTCTTGCGCTCGCGGTGTCACCAGATTGTTTTCCTTCGGATAAGCTTTCGATTCGATCGATGAAGCTAGATGATTCGAAGTTTAAGCGCAGAAGGGTGTTACGGTTCCGTCGGAGTCTCCTTGGATTCTTGAGATCTGACGGAACAGGTCGTTCGTGGAAGATTCCGGCGGTGTTTCGCAGCGGTGTCGGTGGAGGAGAGGAGGTGTTGACGCGTGTCCAGCTAACGGCCAGGATCTTCACACGTGTCCCCTCTCCTCGGTGCGTAGACTCGCCGAAGTGTCGGGTTTCTTTTGGGCTTGTTCGAGGCCCAGTAGCGGGTTTGGTCTGACCCGTTGGGTATTTGGGTTATATGCGGTTGGGCTTGTGGATATTGCCTCTTAGTCATGTAACTGGGCTTGGCCCATTATTTCAATATTAGTATCAACCTTGACGGAAAAAAAAAAAGAGAGAGTTCAACCAAAATCCTATTATCCAATGATTATAACTAGTAGTTTTATTCTTCGCTTTGGTTATATTCCATCATGAATGTGACAAAAGCATATTTTATTTTGGACCAAAAGTATTCGAAATACTCGTGAAAAGGAGAACAAGTCGAATATATTAATCTTTTGGTGGTACAGATTCCTACGGGGGTGATTTTTTTTTCTTTTTGAACAACACGGGGGTGAAAACATAAATGTTGATAAGATAGGCCTAGGGTTACAAGAGTTTTGGATTATAACGTAACTTAGCGTATTAAAAAGGGCACATGATGAACTGATAGATTGGCTTATGGAAAGAAGAAGAATAAAAAAGAATTTATGAATCAATGTGCGTGACTAACAAGCTTGTGTTGTCCCCTTTCGTATCAAATAAACGTATTTCAATAAGGAAAAAACGGTAATATATTTAGGTATTTGACTGCCTCCATTACACCCAGCATAATCACCACGTCCTCTTCTTATTTATATACCCTGTTTGTTTGTCATGTACTCTATCCGTTACTAAAAGATGTATGTTTTACTATTTTCACAATTTTTAATAAAATATATTAAAAATTAGTTATAAATATATATTTGCAATTTTATATTTTCCATATTTTTCAATCATTGAGATTTTAAAAAATATAATTAATGTTCTTCAATTTCACAAATTTTAATTATTAGTTGATAAAAATTGTATCGAAAATATAAAATATGAATATTTTTGAAATATATATTTTTTTTTTGAAATATAGATCTTTTAGGAACTGAGATAGTATTATTAAAATGTCAATAATTCAATGATGTGTTTACATGCTATCATGCAATCAACCACGGCATCATTAAGTGAACTAGATATTATTATATCGATTTTGAATTCGAAGGGGGTTTGACTGAGATTAATATAATCTTATTTTTTAACGTTGATGAGTTTTATTAACGAGTTCATAGTTCATACGCACGTAAATGTACAGATGTAAAACTAGAGCGAGGCTTCGAGGAACCACGTACAGTAAAACCTCTATAAATTAATAATGTTGGGACTTTGAAATTTTATTAATTTATAGAGATATTAATTTACAAAAGTTTCCTTATTTAGAATTTTCTATTTTTGAATATTTTTATTTATATATAAAAAAAGAAAATATTTTATTTTACCGTATGTACATTATTTAAATTTTAGAAATTTGACTTCCATATTGTTTTATTATCTTATTTTATGTATAATTTTATGTTTCATATAATTGTTAAGTGGTTTTCGGTATAATTTTACTAAAATTATCAAAATATATTGAAATGTTAAGAAAAATAAATAATTTTCATTGTAAATATAAAATCAACAATATAATATTTAATTTGTACTTATATAAAAATTATATATAGATAGATTATTAATTTATGATTTTAAGGGGACTATATATTTACATAGAAATTTTAAAAATATTATTATCTTATTATTTTATCGATTTTTGTTATATTTAACACCGGCCCAACTTGGGACCGTCAAAATTTATTAATTTATAGAGATTATTAATTTATAGATTATTAATTTATAGAGGTTCAACTGTACTAGTATTTGTTATTTGAAGCATGTGAAATGCAGTTGGCTCACGTTCGCTTTCCACGCCACTTTTTAATTGTTTTCTTTTTATTTTCAGTTTTTGAATGCAGAGTTTTCTTATACAAAAAAAACAACAGACAAATACTGAAACATTTATGTCAATAGAAAGAGATCGTCTAAAATTCACCGCTAGAATAGCACTTTCATTGATTACGTCGTATATATAGTACATATAATTGTACCACGACTCTGAAACTTATTTGTGGAATGGTCCCGGGTTGAATCATCAACATTCACGTTAATATTGCCGTCTCTTCACGCTATTTTTGTATTTTTGTGACATTATTAACTTGTCTGCTATTAACACGATACAGACGTTTGCAATTTTGATCATCAAGTCACGTCAAACAATTACTCCTCAATATTTTTTTCCTTTTTTTCGATCAAATTTTTTTCCTATTTTTAAAAGTCCAAACGAAGTACAACGAGTAGTTCGTTTATTTATCTTTCTTGTAAAACAACCAAATATCACATAAAAAGAATTCTGATAGTAGCCATAAGGCTATGTATGCGACACATACGGACTACACAACTAACCATGAGTAATACTAATAGATTATGTAACAGTACGTTACTGTGTGGAACATAGTAAGCTTGCGAATCAGTAACTGAAGGACACTGTCGGTAGAAAAAACAAGTTATTTTATTTAGGTAACAAATTTTAAAAGTGGAATCCACAAAGAAAAATAAGAAGGAAAACAAAACTCCGCATTTAAACTTTTTGAAACATTAAAACATTACACAAAACATCAACATCGCACCGCCGGACCCACGCTTATTTTTCCTATCATTTGATTCTATTAATTAAAATTTACACTCTCGGGACCGTTTCTCTTTATTTCCCCTTCTCCAACACGTGAATATGATTCCACACTTGGAACTTTCCTCGACTTCTATTTTAAGGTACTAAATGGTAACTACGGTTTGATTGGTGCGAAACAAGCGATTCAACTGTAATGCAATTTTTACAATTATAAAAACATATATATATATATATATATATATATACTATATGTAAAAAAATTTGTTACTGTTAACTGCTATGCGGAACGAGACAGACTGAGAGCTAATGTATATTTTGTGTATATATAGCGTGTGCTTTTACTTGACATGCTTAAAATTTCGTGCAAAAGTATTATATAGATCGCGAAGATATTTGATTTTTTTTATATAGTTGTTGGATTATTTTAAATACTTTTACATTTTCTTTATCATCCATTTTGAAAATTATATCGGCATGGAAAAGCTTAATAACTTCTAAGTTTTTAATATTTGGGCTTCGGCCTTTTGATAAATAAAACTATAAGGCAAAAAAAACTTCTGGGTTGTATGTTATGTGTGTCGTCACCTTTACCACCTGATTTTTTTTTTTTTTATCAAATGAATAATGAAAAATTTTCTTCTTTTCTTTGCTTTCTCAAATGAACTTTCACAAAGGTCAATAGAATACAATAATTCCGGTGACACATTACACACTCCAAATAAAATAGTAGACGAGAATAGCATTAAAGAAAACTAGTTAGATTTCCGAGTGGGGTCTCAATAATTTTTTTTCATTGGAATTTCTCATTCTTCTAGGTTTTTTTTTCTTAATGGAAATGACATAGGTCATCTTTAACTTTCAATGTACTCAGTAGCTAGATGAATGAACATGATTCACCTTTTTATATTGTAAGCAGTAGTAATGTATTCCACTACTTGGTTTTGAATATTATCTATGAAAAAGAAGTAGAAATTTCCACGGCAAAGACGGCATTAGAAAAGTTAAACAAATTAATGTCATCATCATTTCGACATTGATTGATTTGTGGGTCGGTTTTCATTTGTTCTTTAGCCTAACCTCGAACAATCAACGTCCCTAGCTACTTTATATATATATTACAGAAATCAAATATGCTTTTAGACAAAAACTTGGATGAGACCTCCTTTCTTGTGTACCATGGACCAGCGATGAATATCGATGCCTCCTTTCTTTATCTTTTCTTCTTTCTCACAAATCTATATTCTACTTTTCATACTAAAATGGAACCCAACTTTCGGTTTCTATCTAAGTCGTCCATACTCTGTGACGCAGCTAATAAATAGTTTGGTTGTAATTAGAGATGTTGACTGTTTATTTCACTTGAAATTGTTGCATTTATCATGTGTGTGATTTTGCTTTTTATAAGTAATCAAATCCTTTGTTCAAAAAAAGTAACCGAATCCTGACCAGAGGGGTGTTCTTTCACATAGGTCCAAGAGCTAAAGAACAATTTTAGTAAAATTTTAAAATGTGACACAAAACTAAAGATTTAGTAAAACATAAAATAGGAGAGGTGATTAGAGAGATAAAAAAGGAAGGGGCACATGCTCCTCGTTTCTAAACTTTATATTGTTCCCTACTTTGTGATGTGGGAATTTATTTGACAATTATAGTATATATAATTTGTATCAATTTGCTAAAGCCACATTATGATATAATTTCTTAATGTGTCATCTTCGCCAGGTCTTGGATCTATCAAACAATAGCAGCTATATACATTGTAGTGACAGATCTAACTGTGCTTTTGATTGGACAAGGACAACAAAAGATGAAGTTATTAAAAGAGGTGTGAGAGGATATCAAGGGTTTAAAGTATAAAAGGAGTAGCCTATACCACTATTGCCCACTTGCTCTAATCCTTTTCCTGATTTGATTTTGGGAAAATTAATTTTGTACATACGCAAATATCATCATCTCTCTAATAGTTCAAAAGATCAAAACACCATGTGGTTAGATGAAAGATATAATTAGAAGTTTATGTTTCTATCCAAGACAAAAAACATTATATATGGTTGACATGACACTGATATATTTGATAGGAACAAGACATGAACATTTACGGGTAAAGACTGTACTTTCGTGTGGATGATAAAGGTGAGAAAATAGTTTGGTTGTTGTCCACATTAGGAACCAACCACTCAAAAAAAATCTAACCATTAATATTATGCATAGTTCTTTAGTGGGGGTAAGTGGTAAGTATCACAATTCACACACTATTTGAAATTTCCATGTCGATCTACAGAAAAATGGAGCTTAGAATTCAAACAATTATTATGTTCCTTTTCGTAAGCATGTGAATTTCGAAACAAGATTAAAGCAATGCAATGATGGTATGACGAAGAATAAATTCACAAGATAGATAATTAGAGTAAAGCTAAAGAAAAAGTGATGGAAAAAACAAGATATGCGTCGGCTACTTTGTCAAAGGGAGAAAAATAGTAAAAGGACAGGCTTGAGGTCGAAGGTGAGTCCACACTAAATTAAAAGATAGCAAGAAATCATACATATCCTATGCACATGGAATATTCTTTAATTGTTTATTAAAACAAAACCACGACGATCACTATTGATTATGATGATTTATGCGATTAAGATTCCAATAAGAGTTTTAGTTTATATATTATATGATAATGATTATGGTGATTAATAGTGGTGCATGCAAGGAAGATGAATGGTGTGAAGTGATGGATGAATGGTGTCCTTAGTGTCCAGCAGGCCATGACAACAACAAAACACGATAACTTGATGAAAAAATTGGCAAATTGGGCAACTTTTAAGTTTGTAATTTGCTATTTGGGCAACTCTAAATTTAAATTGGAGGATTGGGCAACTTTTGCGATTTGCCCTTTCAAACTTGAGTTCAAATGTCTCTTATGGTCATTGAAAACTTTTTTATTTACACCTCTGCCATTTCGATTTAAATATTTGTGGTAAATTTTTAAGTTGGAAAAAAATTTTAAAAAATAAATCGAAATTAAAACTTTAACAATTTCAAAATTGAATCAAACAAAATTAAAAAAAATAAATCGAAATTAAAACTTTAACAATTTCAAAATTGAATCGAACACAGTTCGAAGAAAAGAGAAACTTTAATCGGAAACCGAACTCCAACTCGTCGGCGATTTCTGGGTTTCTGGGTTCTACGCATTAAACTTCAAATACATGGATTCTCACTCGGAATCTGCCGAGGGAGGAAGGGTGACTAGGAGTAAATCTAAATCGGCGAAACCGCCGGAAAGCAGGAGAAATACAAACAAACCGCCTCCGAGATATGCAGGTATAGCCGTCGGTTCCGATTGAGAATCCATGTTTTTAAAAGTAGGGTACATTTGTTTCTAACGATTTTAATTATTTGAAAACAGAATCGAGCAGCAGTCTTCAAAACTCCGGTGAAGGAAACTCTAATTCAGATGCAGAGTTTGTTGAAACGACGCATGCACCTCCGTCTCTGCTGCCGGAAAGACTGTTCGCACCTAACCGCTACCCAGATAAACCTCGCTTGAACATCTATTCAAAAGCAAAGATAATTGGGACTATAGCGAAGTCCCTTGCAGGAACCACTGAGTTCCAGTGTTTGATTGATAGTCAGTTTGGAGGCTTATTCCGGTTACCAGTGGCTCGGTGTTTAAACTCTGTGAAACTCGTGCATTCTCTCCTCAGCCGTCAACTAGTCACTTTGAAGAAATATGAACTTTGGTTCTTGTTTGCAGATAACCCCCTCCGATTTTCCCTAACCGAATTTCGCGACATAACAGGGCTAAAGTGCGACCCTTTTGGTCCCCAAACGGCGAGAAGCGAACATTTAACCCCAACCGGTTCTGAGGATGAAGCAGTGGTTGGGCGAATGTGGAGAAAACTTTTTGGAAAAGATGATCCTGACGTGAGGGTACCTGAAGTTCTTGGAATGCTCGCAGATGAAACATTACCTGTTTGGAAGCGTTTGCCCCTGGCTCTGATTGCTCTTGTAGATGGACTTGTAGTTTGTGGCCACAAACATCTACGTTTAACGGCGTCATATGTAGAAATGCTTGAAGACACCGGAGCGTTTCTTCAATATAGTTGGGGGAGAGAAGCATTTCTTGCTACAATGTCTAGATTGCTACCGCCTACTGCTCCAACTCAAAAAGAGTCCCTTAAGATCATGCGTTTTCGGCTGCAACAGAAAACTGCAGCTTGTTATGGTTTCCCTTTAGCTCTGCAACTCCTGGCATTCAAAGCAATTCCGGCGCTTATTGATAGAATCCCTGAGCCTGATAAGATGGTAAATTTCCTTGAAGAACCTGACGGATGCAACTCACGAAATACACTGCTAGCATTCGAAAATATCATTGAAGTTGAAGCCGCTCCGGAGGTACATTAAACATATATATCTTATATGTAATATTTTCGGAAACTCAAGACGTAATCAGACCCTTTTATTAAATGTTTTGATTAGGTTGCTGTGTCGTTTTCATTACCCGATGATGATTTGAAGTGGGAGGATGAGAGGGAAGACCCCAAAGTTGAGAAGTTAATTGACCTTATGCGGAGAGGGAGCAAAATTAAAGGGACTGATTTTAAAGGTGGTGATTCTTCCCTCCCACCTCTCACGGGTAGTCCAAAAGTGACAGGTCATGGTGATCCCGAAATGCGTCCAGAGCCTAAACGGCGATTTGGGAATCGAAGTGCAGAAGCTGGGTGTTCAAGTAAACCTCATGCTCGCCCATCTCGTCCCCGTCGAGATGTTGGCAAAGAGCCTGAATTGTCCCATAGTGGGGGAATCAGTGAAGAGGTAAAAACTTGGTTCCGTGTGGAGCTGACTAGACAACTAGGTATATTGCGCCAAGAAATCTATGCTTGGACACACCCCAATGGTCGAAGAGGAACATAGCCTGCTGGAGAACCTGAAGGTTGTGGAAACGACGCTGCGGGGTATGAGAGCCAAAAGCGGAAACGCGTTGGGTCTGGTGGGGATGACGAGGCTGAAGCAAGTGAGAGGAAGAAACAGAGGAACGATTCTGGTGGGGATGACGAAGAAACGACTAATAATGACAGCTACCGCCAGGTGCCAATGACATTAGATGTTGAAGAGGTAAGAGCATATATAATTGTGTAGACTTAAAAATGTTTGGTGTACAGACTATTATGTTAGATGTACAGACTTTTATGTTAGGTGTACAGACTTTATAGAGGAGTAATTTGTAATTGTCAGGAAGGTTAATGTTAGTATTAAGGAACATAGATAGGGGTTATGTAGGTAAGTGTACAGCGTTTATGATAGGTGTACATACATTATACTTTTTATGATAGGTGTTCAGACGTTAATGATCGGTGGACTGACACTGTATGTTTGTAGAGTCGTAATGTTTTTTGTTGCGGAATTAGTTACCATGTAGACTCTTTTTTTTAAGTCATATTTTTATGTTATTAACTAACAACTGTATTTGTAATGTGTCAGGGACGGAATAATTTTGACGAGGCTCCGATTGGTGGGTTAGAATTACTAGCAAGCATGGGTGGTTATGATGAAGATGAGGTTGGAGATGTGGGAACGTTTGAGGGAGGTTTGGATAAGGAGGCAGAGGACTTTGGGCAATCATAAGACAACAGTATGGCCTTGGTCTTGTATGTGAAACCTAAAGCTTACGTCCTGGCAGGCGAGGTTAGTTGTTTGATTAAAAATTTAAAACCTGTGTGAATGCGTACTTTCAATCGTCTGTGTTTGTTATCAACAGGTTTGTGATAGTCAAGTGCCGCATCCACCAAGCGATGAGAAAAAAGAAGCACCATCACCTACGAATTCGGAAGACTACAAGACCCCACCAGAGCATGATCTAGTGTCGGATTATCGAACACCAGATGCTGTAAAGGTCGATAAACGGCGTTATCTGACAAGGTCAGCAATCCGAGAAGGTGAAGGAAAAAGTCTGATGACAAGCCTAAACATAGTAGATCAGGGCAGAGGGAAGCGTATTCGGAAAAGGTCAACCAAGATTGGAGGAGTGTACACCCCAGACACGAGATTGAAAGAGCTATTCCAAAACTGCACAAAATCGGAATATACGCCATTGTGTGACGTGGATGTGAAGACGTTTAAACGGTTCAAGAAGATTCTTCAAGAGAACCCTAAACAGTAAGTATAATTAAAAGAAGGTTCGTGGTCCGCTTGTTTGGTCTTAATTAACTTCCACTCCCAATTGTTTTATTGTAGGGAATTTTCAATTGTCACTGGAAGTGTATTTTCAAATCAGTTCTTCCTGTCATTGGCAAAACCTACCAATTGGGTCACCACCGAGGTATTCCTATACACCACTAAACTATCTCGTTATTACAGTTTTTTTGTGGTGATCTAATGTTAGATTACTTTGGACATCTTATGTAGCACATTCATGTTCTTACGAATATGTTGTGGCGACGACACGGAGAGACCTACCTGGGTAAGCGGTGCGTACTTATGGACTACTACCCTCTGTCGTGCATAATAGCTAGGTACAAAAAGTTCGAGGAAGCGACAGACAAGCTGAAATTCGATTGGGGAGGTCCGACGAGATGCTTTGTTACCGGGAGAACCCGGCGTAGGAATTTGAAGACGGAGTTACTGCGTCATATAGACAGGGTATACGTCCCAATGCTCTGGGGAAACGATCACTGGATGGGACTTGTAATCGAGCTGCATTCCAGACGTGTCGAGATCCTTGACTGCAACATACCGCATAACTCGAGTGACGAAGCTGTAGTGGAGCACATGACTCCTCTACTTCGATCAATGCCGTATGTTTTAGCTGCGTATCTTCCTCCTTCCTTATGTCCTCCACCCGAAGAGGGTAGTTCATTTACTTGGGTTCGCCATAGAAATATCTATTTTAATGAAAGATCCGGTGACTGTGGCCCTTGTGCGGTTAAATTCCTGGAAATGCATGCAGCGGGTTGTACTTACCATGACATGGCGCAGATCACTGACGAAATGGTGAATAGATTCCGTGAGAAGTACGCAATGGACACATATGAAGAATTCATTGGCTCTGCAGAAGTTTTCAACCGTGACTGAACTTTAAAGTTTATTTGTTGTTTTAGTTAAAAATGTTTGTGAACTTGATCTAGTTGAATGATGTTTCCTTGACGGTTAATGGTATTTTCTGATACTTTAAAACCTTTTATAGTATACGGTGTGTGGCGTGTTTTCCTTAAGTCAAAACAAGATTAGCGGTGTACAAAAATTTTGTAGTGTACAGACTTAGGTGGACAAGTTGAGCTGTACACCACCGCTAAATTCCAACCGTCATTTTCTAACAGTTACCAGATTACGTCGGCAGTTTAAAACAGTTACTAAATGGCACTATAAAAGTATCATGAGACCACAGAACAAAATGCGGAGTCATCATTCCTATTCATCCAAAATGAAGCAAGGTGATTCTTCTGTTAGAGAATACAATACATCGTTTCTGGCAGCGGGCCTTCTTGACAAGCATGATCAGGGAACATTGGTGAAAATTTATCGAGATGAATTGAAGGAGGACATACGGTTGGCGCTTGGTTTAAAAGAGTTGATACCATTGAGGACATAATGCAGGCAGCATTATACATAGAAGAAGGTTCTAGTACGTCTGATTCAGATTCTTCGAGTGGAACCGATGAATCAGAAGAACGACCGAAGAAGAAGCCTCGCACAAAGATGGACCCGGAAGATGAGCAACCGGACGAACAGCCATATGATGATAAAGATGAGACTGACGATGGTGATTGCTCTACTCCTAATACGCTTACTGAGTCTGAGTCGGAGTCAGACAGTGTTGTGGATCTTAGAGACTATCAGGAATATCTCCTGAATAAGCAGTTATCGTCTTCTGAATCTAGTGAAGATTCCGACTAAAGTTGTCTGAAAAGCTTCTACTACTCTCCGCATTTATTTTCCTCAATGTTCAACAATTGGATAACTTCTTATTTTATTTGTCTACAATGTTATACAATTTGACTACAATCTTCTTATATTCGTTGAGAAGTTACACATTATTTTCCTCAATGTTCAATAATTGAATAACTTCTTATTTAATTTGTCTACAAGGTTATACAATTTGACTACAATCTTCTTATATTCGTTGAGAAGTTACACATAATTTCAGTTTTCTTATATTCTTTAGGGTTTAGGGTTTAGGGTTTAGGGTTTCTGAATTATTGAAGATAGGAGAATAACATTTATGTCATAAAATTTAAAAGTAACAATAAAGATGGAAACATTGATGGCGTCTGAGGTGCCATTATAACTTATTCTATTACATAAATTTTGCATTAACTCCTACAATGAGGTTGTTAGGTTCAAATTGTTTGGTGGAATAATAACTTCAGCAATAAACACCTTCTTTAGTAACATCTTCTATATTAGGTGCCATTATAACTGCGCTATCAAGTCACCGAGAAGCAATTCTCTAACAAATTATGTCAGCTCAAACACTCCCAAATCTTCCCGACGAAATGCTCCTGAAAATTATTGAGTTGCTTGGCAAGGAATCATTTTACTACCTCGCTGCTATCTTGCGTGCTGGCAAACGCGGTTACGCCCTTGTCCATGAGCCGTCGGTCTTAAAGATGTGCGATGTTACTGATATGGTAACGTATGCTACCTGTCAAATCAGCCAAGGTGGTAAGTTTCGCCCTTTCTTGCTCAAGTGCGTGGATGCTGGGAACAAAACCGCAATCTACTATGAAGGTATTCACGCAGCCTCCAGAATTGGACTTGCGGAGAGTATTGAAATAATGGAACCAAATGTGCCTATCCATGGACTATCAACCTTAGCTGTGGGCATATTCAACGTTTGTATTGGCAACGTGAAGGAAGCCAGCAAAGTGTTTCAGCAGTTCGCTGCGTATCACCATGAGCTTGCGTCACACGCGACATTTGAAATGGGAACTGACATTGAGTGGCGATTGGTATCGTTTGGATCCCCATACCTCAACAGATATGGTGAATCCTTCAAGTTTCCTGACGATGGGATCATATCTTCACCCCCATGCCTTTATGGCCATGATTACACAGTAGATTTTGAAGGTGAGTGCAAAAAATGTAGACTATTTTGGGTCTGCTGCAACATTTCTCACGTGCTTTAATTTTATGTTGTCAAAGATTTCATATTATTGTTTACCCTTTAGTGTCTAATGTTTTTTAAGCTTTCAATTATGTAAAATTTTCAAGTATTTCATCTTCTTTTTGCTACGTTTACAATTCCAATTATTAAAAATGAAACAAAATCACGGTGTACATAGTGACTCGTACACCAAAGTGGATAATCTTATGTACACCTTAATTTATATATTTTTATTTGCATACAAATTTGTAAATGGAAGTCATATCTTGCCATATATATTTATTCTGTTCAGTTTATGGGAACTACTAAAAATGATTATAATTCCGGTGTACAAATTTCTCTGTACACCAAGGTGGATAATATCATGTACACCTTTTTCCAGTATCATACTAAGCAGTCTAAAGTATAGATATTAAACAACTAAGCAGTCTAAAGTATAGATATTAAACATAGTAAACATAATAAATGTTGAAATTAAACATAATTAAACATAATAAAAGTTGAAATTAAACATAATTAAACATAATAAAGTAGAAATTAAACATAATAAAGTAGAAATTAAAGATACTTAAGTTCTTAATAAACTAGAAATTAAAGATACTAGTCGGTGTCCGAATCGTCGGAGGAGGAAGACAAATCGTCGTCGGAGGAAGACACCGCATCCGGGTACTCGTAAATCCTGAACTCCCCTGATGAAAGCGTATCGTCACTCATGTCTCCGTCGTCCTCCTCTTCCTCATCTTCGGTGTCAGGGCTGTATCGAGGGCGTTTGCGAGGGAGGTAGTCACGGCTGTTCCGAGGGCGTTTGATGGGGCTTGGGGGAGGTGTTTTGTCCATCTCCAGAATCTCTTCGACTTCCTTTGCATCTTCAAAAAGGGCCTCCAGAGTTGGATAGTCTTGGGTTTCCAAACCATCTATGATCTCTTCTTTGAATCCGGCCTTGGCTATACTGATCAAGTACTGCTCGTCGTTTTGTTGTCGAACGAACTCATGGGAGTAGAAGAAGTCTTCGTATTCAGCCACGGTCATTGTTCCCTGGTTAATATTTGCGACCATTTTCAGAAGCTAAATTGATGGAGAGAGATCTTCAGAAAAAAAAATGATGGGAAGGGGAAAGAGTAAATTGATTGTTTGATTTTTTACTGTCAAGATAAGTGTTATATAAATGACGTCATTAACTTGGAAAGGGAAGAGGGTCAATAAATTCACTTCTCCGCGTACACCTAATAAGAGAGAGAGGGATTGAATTAACTTAAGTTGCCACGTTTAGACAAACAAGATGATAAAGATCCAGTCTTTTCATTGTCAGTTTGTACTCAACTACGAAAGAGAGAGAATTCAAAACATTTAAGTTAAGAGAATAGTTTGGTTCAATGAAATCAATAACTGTCCAACAATTACGAATATAAAGCTATACAAATAAATATAAAGGTGACTTTGCGTACACCTTTCATTAAAGCAACAAGTTTCGATAATTTCTGTACACCATTTCGTTAAGGCCCATTAAAGATACTGGCCCATAATAACTTGAACTTATATTGCATCATAAATGGATTCAGTACAACAACGGCTACATATTTGAAATTCGAAATCCTTAACATTATCCCATACATTATTTAAATTAGAAAAATACCAACATAAGATAAATCAGATCAGCGACCCCCCATAATTAGTTTCTTCAGCTGTTTGATCTCCTCAGACATCACCGCAAGCTCATATTGCAGCTTGTATCGGACGGACACCTCTTCCTCGTATTGTTTTTTTAACTCCTTCAACTCTTCCTCGATTGCAAAAACGCATCTATGACGGATGTGTAAACCATCGTCCTACGAAACATTAATTTTACATGTTAGTTTTATTTGCCAAAATCGTGAAATATACCCGGAGAGAGTCGAATCTAACCTCATAAACCGAACAGACGTAGTAGTCTGTTCCTTTGTCGTCAGCTTTCACCGTGATACGTTCACCACAAGGACAACTTTTGGGTATGCAGTAGTGGGCAGCTGCAACTGCATGGAGCCAGTCATTGTCTCTTCTGTGTTGCTTCATATCCGCATAATAAGGATCCGTCATTTTTTGAACAGTGAAAGAGTTTTGTGATTATTTTGAAGAAAGACTCGGAAGTGTTGCGGATAGACTACGACTGAGCCATTGAATCTTATATAGGCAAAAAAAACGTAACGGCTAGCTTCATTTTTAATGTTCTCCCAACGGCTAGATTCCTTTTCAAAGCTCTCCCAACGGCTATAATCTATTTATTTTATTTATTTAATTATTTATATTGATAATTATTTCTTAATTTGTGACAATTCTTCATAATTTAGTTTGAACAAATAAATTGATTGCAAACCTTAATGTCTCCCTCTGATTTAAGTGGTGTACGAGGATAATAAGTGGTGTACTAAAAATATCAATGGGTGTACGAGGAAACTAAGTTATCTTGAAAGATATTAATTGGTGTTCGAGGATAATAACTGGTGTACGAAGATAATAAGTTATTTAGAACGATAATAAGTGGTTTACAACGATAATAAGTGGTATACAACGAAAATAAGTGGTGTGCACTGTTGTTCACTCCATCCCCCATCAAGGTAGCGGTTCTTTGCATGTCTTTTTGTTGTGTCCTGTTGTACCACACCGACTACACTTGTTGGCTTTTTTCTTCTTCGGCCCCTCCTACAATATTTTATACCCTTGTTACCCATGTTTACTTAAAATCTGGTGACAACAAAAACAGTGTTCTAAAACAGTGTTCTTCACTTTAAAAAAACAAAAGTCTTACCGGAATCTCTCCTGCTCCACGTTTACGTTTCGTTGGTGGTCGTCCAGGCGGTCTCTTCCTCTTTGGGGGTAACATCACAAGCTCACTTACTTCTGGCGGTATGAATACATCTTTAGGATCAGGAACCGGGAGTGTAACCCCCTTCGTTGCCTTATCCCAGGTGGATTTCAAGTAGATGTCTGAAACAAATTCTGAGTGTTGCAAATCCCGATACTGTGTTGCTGCAATTGCATGACGGCATGGTATTCCAATTTTTTGGAATTCAAGACATGAGCATGTTCTTTTTTCCAGATTAACAGTGCTCCCATAACCTGTCGTTTTCACCGTTACCTCAAATTCTCAAGTAGATAGAGGCAGCACAGCATAAGCTCTTGATGCTAGTAGATTCTCTGACAAGCGGACATCAACGGCGGGAGGAATTTCACCGTTCATTCTTGAAATCTTTCGTTGTCTACTCACAAACCAACGACTAATCATCCGCCTGATGAATTCAAAAAGGGCCATTATCGGGGAGTCCCGCGCAGGAACCAATGCTTTGTTTAGTGACTCCGCTATGTTGGAAGACATCAAATCGTATCTCTCCCCCTCAAAATGTGAGCGTGTCCAATGTTTCAGATCAATTAACTCCAAATAATTCCAGCAGCGAATATCCGTCAGCTTGATTTCCTTATACAATTTTCGAAAGTGGGATTGCTTGAATGCCTCGGCTGCCCTTCCTACCAACTGCTTTTGATTCCTTTTCTTAAATTTCCCGTCGACATTCCTCTGTAAGTATACGAGGCAACATCCATGGTGTGCACGCGGATACCATGCCTTTTTAGCAACATATATTTGGCTAGCTCTGTCGGACACAATCGATAAATGAGGACCATCCTCCACAATTTGTTGTAGCTTCTCAAAAAACCAACTCCATGACTCGTTGGTTTCGTTGTCTACAACAGCAAACGCAATTGGAAACACCTGGTAATTCGCATCTTGCCCACTAGCAGTTAGAAGGCAGCTTTTGTACTTGCCAAACATGTGCGTCCCATCCACCACTAGCACCTGACGTAGATGCTTCCAACCGTCAATGCAAGCTTTTAATGCCATGAATGCGTACTTAAACCTTGTTTTTCCCTTATCATCTTTTTCCGTTTTTATATCAGTTATTGACCCGGGATTTGCATGCTCCACGACATGAAAATATTTGGGCAGAAGCTTGTAGGAGTTCTCTTCGGTTCCTTGAGCAGCCGCTGTTGCCAATTCTTTTGCTTTCCAACATTTCCAATATGTTGCTGTAAACAAAAACTCTGTCCGAAGTGCCTCTGGTAGTTCTGCTGCACGCGGTCCAGCCTGGAGTCTTTCATATTTGTGTCTCATTAAGTACGCAATTACCTTCGACGTTGCATGTTTCTTAAACTGAGCTTTCACATCGGATCTGCATGTGTGAGCCAGCGACGCCTTCCTAACCTGATATGTTGACGCTTCACCCATTTGCTTGGCCATCACATAAAATTTGCATGTTTTATCAAAGCATTTAGCTGTCACGTAGTTTCGGGCATGCTTGTGAAACCTAAACCTGAACACATGTTTAATGGCAAATATAGCCAAATTAATCTTGAATTCATGTTTGCTGCTGAACAGCCGTCCTGCGTATATATCACAATCCGCAAGACTGAAGTCTATATCATCTACCGAGTAGTCGTTGACTGGAACATCATGAAGTAGAGGTTCAACATCCTCAAAACCATATAGTTCAACCTGTTTAACAGACTTCATGAACAAGGGATCGTTCCATATCTTCTTCTCCTTCCTCTTTCCTTCAGCTCCACAACCAAACTGAGGCACATCTTCTACAAAATCGTCATCATCATGCCGTACACCTTCTTCAACATCCACGTGCGGCACATCTTTTACGAAATCGTCATCATCATCATCATCAACATCCACCAGATGCGGTATAGCGTGTGAATTTTTACAAGGGTCAGGGTCAGACGAACCAGAATAAGTCCCACGCTCATCTTCTACAACATCATCCTCAGGCACATCATCATCATCATCCTCATCCTCATCATCATCATTATCAACATCATCATCATCATCATCATCAACATCACCATCATCCTCATCACGCACATCATCATCAACATCATCGTCATCATCAACTTCCCGCCTGTGCTGGTTGGTTTCTTTTGGGGGTGTAACGAGAACAACTTCTGCTTCACTTGGTTCTACAAAATCATCCTCATCAATAACGCCTACACAACTTCTCGACGTGACTATGTACTCTCTACCATCGTCTTGATACGCTTCAAATGATGATTTTTCTTTCAGTTCTTCTATATCATGCTTCTTCCCAGATGATCCACCGCCTTTGCAACGAGATTGATCGGCTGTCTTTCCTCCCACGGCCTCTCCAGGCATCACCTCACCGCGTACACCACTCGAGGAGGGACCTCCGGATTGACCCCCAGCAGCCCCTCCTTCCTCATCTTTTCCATCGTCCCATTCACAGTTTCGTCCAACAAAATCATGCCATCGATTGTAATCATATTCTTCCTTTTACTCCTCATCGTCTTCACCAACCTCCCCATCATTGTTATCCACCGTTTTATGATATTCGGTTGCGGTTCCATCCACCGCCGCCAATTCCAAAGCCTTCGCTGAATAAACAGCTTCTATTTCTTCTACATACTCCAAAAGTGTTGCATCATCAAGAACATCCTCTCCACCCCCTCTCTTCTCCTTACCAGAAACGACATCCACAAGTGCGGATGTTCTTTCTTCATTTTTGTTCGTAAATGTGACAAAAATACTCGCTAGCTTGCTCACAACTCGGAAGGACTTGAATATGTTCAAGTCATCAATGGTGGATATTTGAAGTGGATACTCTCTTTCACCCGTCACACCAGAGACACCGTCAGGAATCCAATATGAGAGATCCACGGTAACAGCAGCTCGTAACAGCCCGTACTCCTCTAAGACTCTTTCTTTAAGTTTATCAACACAGGTTATAAACTCAACTTCAATTGCCCTCCCAATTCTGTCCTTGTCAATCTTGAAATCCCAGTCACCATTGCAGTACTGAATCCAGCAACCAGCCATAACCACAACATAAGAAGGCTGGCGAAATCCTACAAAAAACATGCAAAAACACTTACTAAACGCACATTCCTCAAACAATTAATAAATTCAGATTCATAAAACAGACAAAAAAAACCGACCACAAAAAAAATAAGCAATAAATGTTCTTCACCATTAATATATTGTAATAAATGATGTGTGATGTGGTGTACGGTCAACAAATGAAATCCACCACAAAATACCTTCATGATGTGGTGTATTGTCCTTCGCCTTGCCTTTTTCGTCATCTCTTTTGTGGTTCACCATACCAAGATTTCCAATTTACAAACCTAGTCGAACGATGTCTGCAACCGACGGCCAGTCGCTGCTACTTCTCTTAAGAGATAGGGTTACACCCTTTTATCTGGACAATTACCCTGATTTTATTTAAATATTCAACCGCAGTTAATGCTTGATTTCGACTTGGCTCTAGGATTTAGGGAACCGTTGTTTCGCGGGTAAAATATAGTGGGCATGTATGCTTTTTTTGGATAAATTGGCCCATAAAAAAAGCCCAAATTCGGCGCGTGATGTTCACACAATCGACAAAGCGCGTATGTCGAAAGCGGGGGCACCGATTTCGTTGGGCAAAAAACATTGTGGTCCCGCGAAAACACTCTCAAGTTTATTGGGCAAAAAGGCTAAAAACGGAACCAATATTTTCTCTCTCTTACTAGGTTGCCCAATTGCCTAATTTAAACTTAGACTTGCCCAACTAGCAAATTTGAAACTTAAAGTTGCCCAATCCTAAAATTTTCCCTAACTTAATTGAATCAAGAAAGCAAATATGGACCCCATCCACCACAAAAACGGACCATAAAGATGGAGTCCCTACAAAATCAAGATGCCGAAGTTGGATGATTGTGAAACACTTTATTTCATCTGTAGGATCCAATCAATAGTGTGCATCATCATTATAATATTAACATTTACAGGTGGGTGGAAAACTAGTGCTAAGAACTTAGAAGGCAATGTGATAAACTTGCAATTTTGAAAACATGCAGGATATACTTTTCAAAATCCAAAGTTCCACATTACCTTCCAATAAGTGGAGGCGATGACATGTTCCAAGTCTTTTTGTTTGTATGATAAAAAAAGAAGAAGAGGATAGCTTGCAAATGGGCTGTGAGAAAGAGAATATGGGTCAATCAAACATACCAACAATAAGTCCAATCCCCTAGATTATACTTATACTTGCACATTGATTTATACACATGTCGTAACTGCAACTATTCTCGCTGAAAAAATGATGTGATACCTAAAATAGATGACATGACATTATATTAATTGTGAGATGTAAAATTTCCTTATAAATATTTAAATGTTTTTGCAGGAATTTTAAATATGATAATAAAAATAACTCATATATCACTATTAATGTCAGTTTTTCTATATATTTATTTATAGTAAACTGTTAAATATATTAATAATTCATATATCACAATTAAAATAACAATATATATGTGTCTCATATTAATAAAAATAAACTAAATAAATTAACATTAATCCAAAAAATTGATAGTTAAATATTTAAATATTATTTAAATTCATTTGTTCATCTTCATCATTTAAATTAACAAAAATATTTTTCAGTTTACCTTAAACAAACAAAGTCTCAAATTTACTAGAATTTATATTTATATGTAAATATATCCCCTATACTATATTTGCGAAGTGATTTATAAACTGTCGTAATTACAATCATTTTCGCTGAAAAAGATGAGAAGACACTAAAAATAGATGACATAGTTTTAGAAAATAGTGACATGACATCATACTAATTGTGAGATGTAAAATTTCCATATAAAAATTTAATTTTTTCTGCAGGAATTTTAAATATGGTAATAAAAATAACCCATATATCACCATTAATGTCAATTTTCCATATAAATATTTATTTATGGTAAAATATTATATATATTAATAATTCATATATCAAATTATTTAAATTTATCTGTTTATCTTCATCATTTAAATTAACAAAAGGATTTTTCAGTTAACTAAAACAAACAAAGTCTCAAATTTATTAGAATTTATATTTATATGTAAATATATATATATATATATATATATATATATATATATATATATATATTGTATATATTTCAAATTATATGGGAAGATATATCTAAAATTTTCCCATCTAATTAAAACTATTTTTATAGAATATAATTTTATCTTTCTTAAAATTTAAATAAAATCAAATTTAAATAGTTACACTAAATCAAAAGAAATAAGATTACAAAAATACGTTTTTGATTTTTTATAACTATTGAAATTAAAATATAAATTAATAATGTTGAAATATAAATCAAAATTTTCTTTTGAACTAAAAATTATTATATTAAAAATTATTGTTTTCCTAGTATAACAATAACTAAACATCCATATGGCTCGTTTCAAGCCCACTAAACAAAGTGCATTGAGAATGCATGAATTACAAAAAGGGTCTACCTGAGATAGAAACTTATGGTCTACCTGCAAAATCTTTCTCAAACAGCCCAAAAAAAAAGTACATCGAGATAGAAACTTATGGGTCTACCTGCAAAATCTTTCTCAAGCAGCCCAAGAAAAAAAAAACGGTGTCATTATCGAATGAATCTCACAAATTAGATTTTGAAAGGGTGAACATAAACCTAAAAGACCAAAACTGAACCGAGCCAGATAACTCTAGACTAAAAAGTAACTATATATAAAGGGAGACAGAGTCATTCAGAATAAGAGCAATTATGGATCGTTTATAATTTGTTTTCAAAATATTTATTGTTTTTTTCTTCAAAGGATTTTTTTGTTTCCAAGAACAGAATAGGAAAACGTAGGTCAGATTTTATAGGAGAAATGGAGAATATTATTATAAGGATCAGTATGGATATATATAATCATGTAAGTTCATATACACACTATAAGATACATATAATATGTATAGAAAGAAAACTGATGATCACTGATCAGTGTATCGTCCCTTGCAACATCCAACAAAAGGTCCAAGTACTATAATAGTAATCAACTTATCAGGTTAATTTAAAGACACCTAACTAAAAGAAGAAGGGCCGAAAGCAAATTCCACAACCGATCGTAGCTCGTCCCAGTTCTCGTAGGTTATATTGTCAATGTTGTCGTTTGAGAAATGTGGAACTGTATTATCGACTTGAGTAGTAGTGCTAGTTGTGTCCATGGGAAGGATCTGGTGTTGAAGATGCGTTTGGTGAAGCTGGAAAACGTTCCTCTCATAATTCTCATTGCGTTCCAGAACGTTGATATTATTGGTACTACTACTACTACTCTCATTGTCACCAAAACTGATGTAAGCTTCTTGATACTTAGATTGCTGCGGCTTCATGCGTTTCCCACCTGCTAACTCTCTCCAGTCCGGAGTGTATTTTCTACTAGACACATTTCTCTTGAATATCCGGCACAACGTCCACACTTCCTGCAATCATATATCATATGAATTAATTAGAACCGCCCATGAGATTTATGTGACTTAATTAAAATAATTATGGTAGAAGCTGAATGACCGGTACATATATATGTTTTAGATAGTTTGGGCGCCAGTTAATCTCTATATATTAAGCATTTAAAATTTGAGGGTTAAAGATGAATATTTCATCGGGCTATTGTAGAGGACTGGCCACGAAATCACGAGCATTATTTTTTTCTTAATACAGGGAAGACATTCCACATCGAGTAAAGATTCACCATAATAGCTTTGCTGAACTCATGATGGAGTAGGTTACAAACTTACAGCATGTAGGAAGGAAGAAGGAGTAGGGTTAAGGAGAGTGGAGCCACCAGGGATGGTGTCATTGGCTGTTGGGAGGCGAAACTCGTGCATCATCCAATCTGTCTTGCTTCCTTTCCCGGCGCTTCCCAGATAATAAACGAGTGTCTTCTTTAGACCGATCACGGCTTTGCTGGAGCCATCGGAATAGACAGGCTTATCGATTCCTGTGGCTTTCCAAAAACCGGAACCAGTCACTCGGTTCGGTCTTATGCTGTTTCTGTACTTCCTTCCTCTCCTGCAGAAGAAGTAGCTCTCCTTCTCCGTATTCTTGGAGCCTTCAAATAAACAAACCTTATAACTACAATGTTATGTGTTAAATTTTACTACACAAAATGCATGATGTTTTTCCTTTTATTTTTGTAATGAAATAAACTCTGAAAATATATTTGGTATATACATGCAAGAGTGAGTGAGAAAACTTACGAGGAAGATCCCATGGATCGAATTTATAGATATCAATTTGGCTGATGATCTCATCTATCTTGCTTGATTTCTTGAGGAGTACCTTCTTAGAGAGATAAAAGCCTACAAGCTCTTCATCTGTCGGATGAAACCTAAACCCTGGAAGTTTTAAAACTTGTTTGCCTTCTTCTTCTTCTTCTTCCCTTCTTGTGTCCCATGATCCCATCGCCTCCTCCATGCCTTTAGTTTACTGTTTTATTGTTGGCTTTTAGTACTCTTACATTAGAATCTTCTTGAGATTGTATAAAGAGAACATCTGTCGTGTGTGTGCATTTATATGAAAAAGATCGATATGGTCAAGTCCTTCCTGTTGACTTATTAAATCCCTCTCGATCAATTATCGGACCCAGTAAAAGTCTTTTGAGCATGAGATTTTAGAATTAGTCTTTTTCTCCTCAGTGACCTAATATGACGCTTTCACCCTTCGTTTACTGGAGAGGCCAAGAAAGATACCAAGGAGAGGACTGACTTTGATATGTATGTTCTCTCTTCCAACATTATCTGACGAGGATTCAACTGTTTCAAACATTAAATTCCTTCTAGGCTCATCATTATTGTTTGCATATTATATATTCTCGGCCAAGAGGAAATTATCTATCTATATCATCATGACTTTTACGCACAATTTCTACTTCGTGATGGGAAAGGTAAGATTTGTATGCTTTTGATCCGAAACTTTTAACTTGGACAGATGAACAAAAGAAAAAGAGAAACATGAGGATTAAGTTCATACTATTTTCTATTATTTTGTAATTTCTACGAAATTGACAATGACCAAGCCACCTAATGAAGACCGAATATTACCACTCAGCTCCATTCTCACTTCTCCAAAAGATTTTAACTGGTTATCGGAGTTCAACTTAATTTTGGACAAGAAGCCACAGTAATTATTCTTAGCACCACGAAAAGATAACTATTTGACCTAATTTAACAAAAGGTCAGTCCTCATTTCTATTTCAATACATGAAACATTTCTATGGAAATATCGTGTTGAATATAACTTATAAATTAACTTAAAAATGATAAATCGAAGAAAGTTGATAATTTGAGAACTTGTGTCAGTTACGAGTGACTCAATCTAATAGAAAATAATATATTTAATTTTAAAAACATTTGTTGGAAACTCCAAAATTAAATATCTTTATGGGTTAAGATGCTCTTAGCCTCTTACAAATACATCTACTACATGAATGAATTTTCTGTATTTTTGTTCTGATTTGTATTATCTAGGACTTTTTCCTTCTTACTATTATAAATTAGAATGATTTTAGTTTTTTTAAAGGTTTCCGCCAAAAAACATTGTTGGATATATTCCCACTATGGTTTCTAGCCAGAAAACAAAAATTCTTGGAATGCACAATGTTTAACAAATAACAATTATACTTTACTTGAATTGGTCAAGTTTATTATTCTCATTCTAAAATACTACTTTCAAAGTTTGCTATATCCGATTTTTTCATGTTTTTTGATCTTACACTCAACAATTACACGTATATCTCAACAGTTAACTATTTTTAAATAGTCACTAAACAAAGACTTAACTATAAAGAAACTAACGGTAGCAAAATAATTAAAAGCTAAACAAAAATTCAAAGTTTTGATATAAAAACAGTAAGTTTTTCGACCAAAAAATAAATGATAATATCTTCAAACCTCATACGATGATAAGTTAGATCATTTGTTTTTTTTTTCTTTTTGTCACATGCATTGGTGGTGATAACTTTTTTTCTTTTGGTGTTTATAACTGATAGATGTATGTTAAAACCGCGAGGCTACTAAATTTCTCCATTGGAGAAGTCTTTTATGATTGGAGAGTCTGCTTAATCAAAGCTGTGGAAATATTGCCAAGTAAAGACGTAAAAGGTGGTGGGATAACACTGTAATTCTATTTTTCCTGTTGTATATAATGCTCCCATAATTATTATTGTCTAAAACATAAATTTCCAATGCACTGAAGAGTTTCCCATTAATACATTGCTCACTGACAAAACTCATTAGAGGAAAAGCTATTCAAGATAATGTTGGTCCTGACTTTTTTTTGTCCAAAACTGTACAGCATCTTTAGAAATGCTTTTACCTTAAGTTACTTTTAGAGGAGTGTATAAAGAGTTAAATTTAAGTACTAAAGTAATTTGTTTTACAAAAAAAAAAGTACTAAAGTAATTTTGATGCAAAAGTAAAAGAGAAGTAGGGAATGAACATATATATATATATAACATTAAGATACTAGAACAACATTCAAAATTGGAATGAACATATATATATAATCCTATTTATTTGTTTGTTTAAATTTGTAGAGTCAATTCGTTGCGGCTGGTCAAGTCAAGAATAATTCACCCAGAGTCATCAATGGTTGACCCCAAGTTGTTCGTTCATATTGGTCATCTTCTCCATCTACTATAAACCATATTTAATTTATCAATTTCTTAACCGGCACAAATCAGCTAAGTGGTGATTATTTGAAGGAGCTAAGGCTTCAATACAGAAAGCCCCTTGGATTCGATTTGCGCTGACTATCTGTTTTGTGGAGTTACCGTCCACTTGTACCCGGGTTGCAGACCTCCAGGAGACTAGTCAGATGGTAGTTGAAAAAACATGTGCGAATTACGAGTCTTTGAATAAACGGAAACCACATGTGGATTACAGATCGCCGGTTATCCCTGGTTTAAAAAAAATATTATTTTCTTTTTTTTTGGCAACTGATTTATCATTTGTACTATGTTTATAATGACAAATAATATCATCGATTCATCGTGGAAAAGTAAACCAGAACACCTACATATCGGCTCATTCTCGTATATGCTCCACAATTTAAGAAGCATTAAATTTGTAAGTATAAGAATACGTGGGATGGGACGACGCTAAACAATAGGGAGAAAAAAATATATGCTAGTGCGACGAATCAATGATGTAAGAATGTGATGATCAATCTAGTATAGAGAAAATTCTTTATCTGGAGGAAGACACGAGGTAACTGGTATCATCATAGTGGCTCGTTGATTTAATCCAATCGAGGATTGACTTTGAAAAGACAAAATTACATTATACTTTTAAGTCTTATATTGTTTCGTTTAAAGATTAAATTCTTCAAAACTGTTTTAGCAGAATGATTAATACTCCCTCCGTAGAATTATTAGTGGTTTTTAAGGATTTATATATTGTTCCAAAACAAATGATCTTTTCATTATTTAGACAAAGTTTAATATCACTTAAAATTTGTTACCAATTACAAAATACTGTATTTTTTTATTAGTTGAACTAGTTTTATTTGATGCTATTTTTCTATTTCTAAGATAAACTACATTAAGATAAACTACATAAAATCTTTTATATCCTTAATATTTTGAAAAAAAACTTAAAATCCATTTAAAATGGTACAGATGTAGTATGATTTGAAGTTTATCGAGTGTTGCACAAATACAGTTGATGTTGTCTGTACACAATAAACATTTTTTCTACTAGCTCACAATAAACGTTATGATCATACATAATATTACTATAGGATATGATCATATCATATGAGTATGAGAAAGCTAATCTTTTGATAGTAGGTTTTGTTCAGTTAAACACGAAATTCTTTTCGATTTACTCGAGTTTTAATTGAGATTAAGTGAAGAAATCTTACTCTTTATAAAAGGAAGGAAAATGTCAAAAGATATTTTATAGAAGGAAGCAATGGCACGAGCTTTGAAAACCTGAAAACGTCTAACGTCAGTGTTTGACGTTAATTAACTACGCACGTTTCACCATCACGTCACCACTAGAAATGTTTAGAATTCTCACGCTTATGTCATATCGACTTTCTTCAAAATTGTCGCATTTTAAAACCGCACGGTAGTTTTTCGATCTTAATCGTCGTTTCCTTCTTTTAGAGTCAGCGAAAAATGTACGACCTAGAATCCGATGATACGTTTAAAGACTTAAAACTTAAAATATAGCATGCCATGAAAACGAGATAATAAATGGAAGCAATAAATTCAATTTATTAGGAGATAAACGAGAAGAAAAGTCTCGATATATAAATTGGAAAGCCTTGCAGAAATTGGCAAAAAGAAAACCATTACACTGAAAATCACTAGCTCTGTCAGACTCTAACACTTTGAAATATACACTATTGTATTGGTTTACAAAACTCAACCAGTGATCCTAATTTTTAGCAAAAAAAATATTCATCCTAAAATCACCTCCAATGGTGAAGATACCCACATCTATTTCTTAATGATAAAATATATATTTTTATAATATATATTTTTATAATATATATATATATATATATATATATATATATATATATATATATATATATATATATATTATAATGATTTAGTTTTTGTAAAAAAAATATATATTGCACAAAAGGTTACTCAATTGAAAACTGACATGTGTAATAAAAGTTTTTAAAGAGATTCGCTAAAGTCCTTTCTACAAAAAACTCTTCTGTTGTACCTTTTTGCTTTTTGATTTTTTTTTAATTAGTTAGAAACTTACAATACAAAAAAATGATGATAATGCATCACTTACATAGAATCAGATAAATAAGTGATATTAATTAGAATTACTTATGAGCAAATGATACAAAATATTTGTTTAACATCAAGCCATGCGGTTATTAACTTGTTTGGCATCAGCTGAATGCTATTGATGCAAATTTATATTAGTTCACATCACTTTTCTAAAAGTGATAAAAAATATAAGTTTACATCAATTAAATGATTGATATCTTTATTAATTTTTATTAAGATCACTGTTGTGAATGCAAACAAAGTCCCACATTGGAAGATTAGATAAATAATGTCTAGTATATAAATGGATGTCTAACTCTGATTAGTACGAGGCCTTTTGGAAAGGAGTCCCAAAGTAAATCCATGCGGGCCTTGCCTCCAAGCCCAAAGTGGACAATATCGTACTAATCGGGCAATATATAGTTGGACATGGGATTTCATAATCCCAACAACTGGTATCAGAGCTTTAGGTTACGATAACCCTAGAAGATGACCGGAGGAAGTTCTCTGAAGTTCGATATCCCTAGATTCGATGGGAAGGGAAACTTCGGTCTGTGGCAAAGGCGAGTTAAGGATTTGCTTACGCAGCAAGGGATGAAGAAGTCTATGTTGGAGTCAAAATCGGAAGCCATGGTTCAGGATGATTGGGAAGAGATGCATGATAAGGCCATCTCAACGATTCGACTTTGCATGTAGGATAACATAACACATCAGGTGATGGATCTCACAACTTGTAAGGAGATGTGGGATAAATTGGAGAAGATGTATATGTCAAAATCGTTATCTAGCAAACTATATCTCAAGCAGAGGTTGTTTGGTTTGAAGATGTCTGAGAGCGGAGACCTGGTTGCACACGTCAATAACTTCAATCAAATCATTGGGGATCTGGTGCGTGTGGATGTGATAATTGAGGACGAAGATCAAGCAATGATCTTGTTGTGTTCTCTGCCTCCTCAATATGAGACGTTGCTGACAACTCTAACAGTCGATAAAACAACCATAAAGCTGGAGACAGTTACTGCCGCGTTGCTCTCACATCATGAGAGGAGGCAGAATACTGGGATGTCAGACAATCCTCAAGGTGACGGACTGTATGCTAGTGAAGAGAGAGGAAGGCAGCGGGGGAAGCAACAAGATGGTTCTAGCAGGAAGAGATCAAAGTCAAAGTTCGGGAAGAAGGTAGTCTGCTATAGGTGTGGCAAGCAAGGCCACTATAGAAGAGACTGTCCCGAAAAGGGTCAGAATTCGAAGGAAACAACGAATTCTGCAAACGTGGTTCAGAAGGTGGAAGACTCAGAGGAATCAACTGATTCAGACATGCTAGCTGTTACATCAGGGGTTCTCACGGATTCTTGGATATTGGATTCTGGCGCTTCATTCCACATGACCTCTAACAGAGAGTGGTTTGAAACGTATAAGGCAGGAAACATGGGATCTGTTCGACTTGCGGATGACAAAGTGTGTAGTGTTGTGGGCAGCGGACAAGTCAAATTTCGGATGTATGATGGGACTATCAGGACATTGACTGAAGTCAGGCATATACCAGCTATGAAGAAGAATCTTATATCTCTTGGAATGTTACATAGAAACAGCTTCAAGTTCAAATCTGATGATGGTGAAGTATTGAAGGTTTTCAAGGGTTCTATGATGGTGATGAAGGGACAGATGACAGTTGGAAGCGTGTATCGGTTGATAGGGAATGTGGTTGTAGGTGGTGCTGCAGCTGCAGTTTCTGAGTCGGAGTGTACCACTTTGTGGCATATGCGTATGGGCCACATTGGGGAACACGATTTGAAAGAACTCCTGCGAAGGGGTCTTCTGGACGGGTTAAAGGACTGCAAGATGGAGTTTTGCAAGTTCTGTGTGATGGGAAAACAGTCCAAGGTATCCTTCAAGACGTGTCAACACACGACAAAAGGTCTTATTGACTATGTTCATTCTGATGTGTGGGGACCAACTCGGGTGCAGTCATTGGGAGGATCAAGATATTTCGTTTTATTCATCGATGACTTCTCTAAGAAGGTTTGGGTGTACTTCATGAAGCAGAAATCTGAGGTGTTCGAAAACTTCAAGGTTTGGAAGGCTGAAGTTGAAAACCAAACGGAGAAAAAAGTGAAGTATTTGAGATCGGACAATGGCACAAAGTATACTGATGGAAGGTTCCAGAAGTTCTGTGAGGAGCATGGTATTCAGAGGCACTTCACAGTGCGGAAAACTCCTCAGCAAAATGGTGCCAGCGAAAGGATGAACCGTTCGATTGCTGAAAAAGCAAGGTGTTTAAGGTTGAATGCAGGGTTAACCAAACAGTTCTGGGCGGAAGCAGTAAACATGGCAGTCTATCTCATCAATAGATCGTCAAGGAGTTCCTTAGGAGGGAAGGTCGCAGAGGAGGTATGGACTGGGGTAGATATTGATCTATCAAAGTTGAGGATATTTGGATGTCCACCTTATATGCTAGTTTCGGGAGACGAAAGATCAAAGCTGGATTCGAAATCCAAGAACTGCATCTTTCTAGGCTTTGAGAAAGGTGTTAAAGGGTTCAAGTTATGGGATCATGAGGCAAGGAAGAGGATGTTTAGTCGAGATGTGGTCTTTGACGAGCAGTATATGGTGCAGCAGGCGATATCAGACCGTGTGCCTGTGATTATTGAGACTATCACAGATTCTGAAGTTACTCAGGAGGGTTCTGGTGGAGATAAACCAGATGAAGTTAGTAATGAGCGGTCTGTGGAAGAATTGCAGAAAGAGGCTCAACATGGAACAGAGGAGAGTTTGGCTTCTAGAAGATCAAAACGTGCAATAAAAGCTCCAGTGAGATTCGGGTTTGAAGACATGGTCAATTTTGCTCTTGTGGTCGAGATGGATGATCCTACCACCTATCGTGAAGCTATTAATAGTGATGAAAGGGAAGAATGGATTGGATCTATGACGGAAGAGGCAGTAAGTCTGCATAAAAATCAGACTTGGGATCTTGTAGAGTTACCTGAGGGGAAGAGAGCTATTGGTTGCAAATGGATCTATAAGAAGAAGGAAGGGATGTCTGTGAAAGAACCTAAGAAGTTCAAGAGTAGAGTGGTGGCAAAAGGGTACTCGCAAAAGAAAGGTATAGACTACGACGAGATTTTCTCACCTGTAGTACGACACACTTCCATACGAGCTGTGTTGGGTTTGGTAGCTGTTTGGGATTTGCATCTTGAGCAGATGGATGTGAAAACGGCATTCCTTCATGGAGAATTGGAGGAAGAAATATATATGGAGCAACCTGAAGGTTTGATTAAGCCTGGAGAAGAGCATCTGGTGTGTAGATTGAAGAAGTCTCTCTACGGTTTGAAGCAGGCTCCAAGGCAGTGGTACAAACGTTTTGATTCATATATGTTAAAGATTGGCTATCAAAGATGCGAGTATGATTGCTGTGTTTATGTCAAGTCCCTTGACGACCATTTTCCCATATTCCTGGTGTTATATGTTAATGATATGCTTATTGCTGCAAACGATATGGATGACATAAATCGTTTGAAAGGGTTACTGGGAGAAGAGTTCGAGATGAAGGATCTTGGTGCTGCAAAGAAGATTCTTGGAATGGAGGTTCGCAGGGATAAAAGCTCTAAGAGATTATGGCTTTCTCAGAATAGCTACATTGAGAAGGTGTTAGAACGTTTTGATATGTCCAATTCAAAATCAGTCTCTACACCATTGGCGAAGCACTTCATACTTTCAGCAGAGCAAAGTCCAAAGACTGCTGAAGAACTCAAGGATATGGCAGAGGTTCCTTATGCTAGCGCAGTTGGTTGTTTAATGTATGCAATGGTGTGCACAAGGCCGGATCTAGCACAAGCAATTAGTCAAGTCAGTAAGTACATGTCGAACATTGGAAGGAAGCATTGGGATGCTGTGAAGTGGGTTCTGAGATACTTACGAGGCACAAGTGACTATGGGCTTATGTTTGGAGGAGAAGTGCAGGATTCAGTTATTGGGTTTGTGGATTCAGACTATGGTGGAGATCTGGATAATAGCAGGTCAACTACAGGATATGTTTTTACTCTTGCAGGAGCACCTATATGTTGGAGATCGGTACAACAGCCTATTGTAGTGATGTCGACCACTGAAGCTGAATACATGGCACTTGGAGAAGCAGCTAAGGAAGCAGTATGGGTACAAGGTCTTGTATCCGAGTTGGGTGTTGATCAGGAAGGAGTTCAGCTACACTGTGATAGTCAAAGTGCGCTATGTTTGGCAAAGAATCAAGTGTATCATGGGAGGACGAAGCACATTCGTATAAGGTTTCACAAGGGAGTTAGCAACTTCAGGAGAAGTCTTATTGGAGAAGGTGCATACATCAGAAAACCCGACTAACATGCTGACCAAGCCTGTTACCACGGAGAAGTTCAAGCATTGCTTGGAAGTGCTCCATGTCTACCAATGCTGAGAAGCAAATGAGGTCCCCCCAAAAGATAGACGGGATAAGGAGTTTTGTAGAGATTTTTCGTCAAGGTGGTGTTTGTTGCATCTGTGTGTCTTAAATCTCTGTGCACCAGTAAAAGCCCAGCACTCGTAGGCGCAAGGAAGATAAACTCACTATCAAGGTTGACATCTAGGGGGTGCGGGGACCGAAGGCCCCCGCGATACGGTATGCGTTTTCGGTTTAGGAAATTTACTTTTTCTGTTGTATTTTTCTTATTGGGAAAAGGAAATCGGGTTTTTGAGGTATGTATAAATATGGGTCTAAGGGTTTGTAAATTATTCATTCACACAATAATAAGAAATCCTAAACGGGTATTTGCCTCAATTCGTTTTGTTCTCTATTCTTCTCTAATAATTCGCAGCCGTTCACAACAAATGTTATCAGAGCCAGGTTGACGAAGATCTGCAAGAAGACCAAAATACCCTTCAAGTTCGAACCGCTCACTCTTCGATGGGAAGGGATTGTACGTAGCAGATGCCAGTTAAAGATCCTGGAAGCTTCGGTTGTGGGAGGATAATTCTCAAGATGACCTTGCGATTAAGTGGTGCCGGAGACTTGTATCGAAAGTTTCTTCCTAACGACGATACAAAGACTAGGTGGATATTCTTAACGGTACTGCAGGAATTAGGTGGTGAATGTCCTAATGGTGCAGTAAGGGTTAGGTGGATAAATCCTAATAGTGTAACAAGGATTAGGTGAAGAGTCATGTTGGTGATTACGGCGGTACAAGATGCGTACCAGGTTTCGCTGGAGGTTGGAAACCAAGAGTTCATGTGGTACTTGGTTTGAGAGGAGGTTTATTGTGAATGCAAACAAAGTCTCACATTGGAAGATTAGATAAATAATGTTTAGTATATAAAAGGATGTCTAACTCTGATTAGTACGAGGCTTTTTTGGAAAGGAGTCCCAAAGTAAATCCATGCGGACCTTGCCTCCAAGTCCAAAGTGGACAATATCATACTAATCGGGCAATATATAGTTGGACATCAGATTTCATAATTCCAACAATCACTTATAAGAACGAGACAGAAGTAACATCATTTTAATAAATGCTGCAAATTCTACAGCAATGATAAAAGTGATCCTAACATAATTTTAATTGAATACTAACATGTGTACGTAACTCATTTGTGTTGGTTGAATATATATTTTTGAAATATTTGAATTCAAAATATCAATATTTTTTTTTTTGTTTATTTACTCTTATAAACAAAATCTTGATGTTTTGATAAATAGTTTTGACTTGATTTAATAAGTAAGCGTACTTATTAAAAGAAATCAATTATCTGAATTATTTTCAATTAATATTCTAACCTTCGACTAATTAATATATAAATATAAAATATATATGTTTGTTCCAAAATTATAGCAATGTCTCCTATTTTATCTTATCCAGTAGATCGTGTTCGTTTTTATAATAAGAAATCAACTGAATAAAAATAACGATCTTTTACATCTTTTTACAATGTCTTTCTCTTCCACACATAATTCTCTAAGAAGTATTTTCAACAGTTTAAGAAAGGCTGAATCTGCAGGTATATATGAAATGAAATGATATTCTTGGAATCTCCGTGAAGATAATTGTTAATTACCTCTGTGCACTAATGGTTAAGGTTAGTGATCAATATTAACAGTAATGCAAATTTTCTTTTAATATATTTTATTTACGGATCTGCACTTTTCTTGTATGAGAGATGATGATGGTTTTATTTGTAGAAGCAATTACTAGTTTGAAACACTATCACCACGAGAAGAAGAAGAAGAATTATTCCTATGACGAATTATGTGTAAGTGTTTTTTCTTTGAATCGTCTTCTTTCTTTTGCTTGTTTCTACAGGTGTTTTTATTTTTATTTTATTTCGAATTGTAACATCAATGGAAAGAAAAATAAGAAATAATAGTACTATTTTAATTTATTTATTTACTGATAGAAATTTAACATTAATTAAGTATAAATATCAATAACAATAAAATTCCCAACGTGATAAAAATTTGGGAAAACATTTATATGAGATTTGAATTTAAAAACTACACCATTATTTATTTATTTTGAGAACTATACTTATGTATATGTAAATTGACTAAATTGTCCAATCTAAATATTTGAAATTATTGTTATATAAATTTGTCAATAGTTATTTAAATATTGGGTGAATTGGCTGGAAAAACACAAACTGAAAAATATTTAGTTAATCATGCAACCAAAACATTATTTAGCCAATCGGATAGTGCAGCTATGTCTAAATTACAGAAGTGTCCCGAGCCAATATCCAAGTTGTGAACCTAAGATGCAGAGCTACTATAGACGATAATACACAAGAATGCAGTGTGTACGCCGACGGGGGTATTAATTGGCATTTTGTAGGTAATGGTCATTACCTATTAATTCCCGACAATCAAATTTTAGTTGGATTTTGGGTCTCGGAAATCTCGGTTTGTTGGAAGTTATTCCGTTAACAAATTTTGTCGGAACCATATATGGGAAAGTGATCGGAAGACCCCGATGAACCTCCGAGAAATATTAGCGATGATCGTCCGAGATACCAATATTTAAAAAAAAAACAGATAATGAAATACAAAGAAAAACTCAAAATAATATTAAAATTATCAATATATATTACAAATAATCAAATTAAAAACAAAAGTTCTATAAAATTAAACGAAACAAAAACAAAACTTATAATCTAATAATTGTTGAGATGTGACGGTGTTGGTGTAGGGTGCAAGGTCGCTGTGAAGTAGCAATGACAATGGAGGGAGTTTCAGCGGTGATGGTGGCAGTGCAAGGAGTTGAGGCGACGGTGGTGACAATTCAAAGAAAAAACAAACTTGAAAGCACTAAAATTAAAGGACCAGAAGACATAAAGGCTTCTGTTTTGGGTCAAGCCCAAGGTCATCTAAATGGGCCATCGCCTACACTTCAACATCAAAAGAAGAAAATGCCCAACTCTCAGAGCTCTGCAACGGTCATAAAGGAAACAGTACAAGGTCATCAAGCACGCTCAAGATGTGGTTCTGGTACAGCATCGCCAGCTCATGTTCTCAAGACCTCGAACAGATTTGATTCTCTAAACACATGTGCTGTCGCGTGCTGACTAGGTTGAAAACCCTAGACTTTAGAATTGTATATAAAGAGCTCAATATCATTGTAATGTATTTAAGTTGAAAGTTAATAAAGTTAAAAGTTAATCTTCTTCTTCAAGTTCTCTCCTTTCTCCTCTGATCTTTATGGTATTAGAGCATGGAGGAAATATCAAATCCGCTTTCTGCTCCATCTTTGAGCATCTCACACTGTGTCACTCTCAAACTGTCTTCTTCCAACTATCTGTTATGGAAGACACAGTTTGAATCTTTCCTGTCTAGCCAGTCTCTTCTTGGCTTTGTCACTGGCACGCTTCCTCGTCCAGCTCCCACAACTACTACTCGAGAAGGTGATGTCGTGGCAGAGATAGCAAACCTTGAGTTCACAAAATGGGTCAGAAAAGACCAGCTTGTGATGGCTTGGCTCTTTGGGTCGTTGACTGAAGATGCCCTTCGCTCTGTCTATGGCTTGAGCTCCGCTCAAGAAGTTTGGTTCAGCCTTGGGAAGAAATACAACCGTGTCTCTGCAACCAGAAAGCTAGATCTTCAACGCAAAGTCCAAGGTAGGACCAAGAACCACAAGACTATGGCTGAGTATTTGGGTGAAATAAAGAGTGCTTGTGATCAACTTGACTCCATTGGTTGTCCTGTTACTGACCAAGAGAAAATCTATGGAGCTCTCAGTGGTCTTGGTAAAGAGTACGAGTCAATCTGCACTGTCATTGAGCACTCCATGGATGCTGTTCCTGAGATGTCTTTTGAAGATGCTGTGTTCAAGTTGGTAACTTTTGAAGATAAGCTTCAAACCTACACTCAGCAGACTGATGTGAACCCTCATCTGGCCTTTCACACTGATCGTGGCTACTCAAACAGAAGCAGAGGAGGTTACAACAACAGAGGTAGCTCCAGAGGTAGAGGAGCAAACTCTTACTCGACACGAGGTAGAGGGTTCCATCAGCAGTTCACTGGTTCTAACTCCAACACTAGGCCTACTTGTCAGATCTGTGGTCGATATGGTCACTCTACTCTGAAGTGTTACAACCGCTTTGATCAAGATGACCCAGCTGCAAAAACTATTCACAATGCCTTAACAACAATGAAACTCTCAGACCAAGAACGTCTTGATGGAAGTGAGTGGTACCCTGATTCTGCAGCCTCAGCTCATATCACCAACAACACATCCCAGCTTCAATCATCACAACCTTATGTCGGGAGTGATCAGGTGATTGTTGGAAATGGTGATTACCTCCCCATCACTCATGCCGGTTCTATTGCCTTGCATACTCCTCAAGGTACATTACCTCTTGAAGAAGTGCTTGTTTGTCCTGATATCACTAAGTCGATTTTGTCAGTGTCAAAGCTAACTAAGGATTATCCTTGCGAGTTCACGTTTGATTCTGACTCTGTGTGTGTTAAGGACAAGGAGACAAAGCAGGTAATAGCACAGGGAACAAGACATAAAGATCTTTATTTGTTGAAGAATGAGAGGTTTCAAGTCTTCTACTCTACACGACAGCAGGCTTCAAGTGATGATATCTAGCACCAGAGGTTGGGTCATCCAAATAGAGACATTCTTCAACTTCTCGTTAGACACAAGGCTACAATTATGAATAAAACAAGCTCTTCTCTGTTATGTGATGCTTGTCAATTAGGAAAAAGTTGCAGACTTCATTTTGTAGCTTCAGAAACTATGTCTAGTAGACCTCTTGAGAGGATACACTGTGATTGGTGGGATCCTAGTCATGTTGGATCAACACAAGGATTTAAGTTTTATGTGATCTTTATTGATAACTTCTCAAGATTCACATGGTTCTTTCCTCTAAAGCTTAAATCCGATTTCTTCTATATCTTTCTGAAGTTTCAAAAGCTTGTTGAGAATCAGTTTCATCAAAAGATACAACAGTTTCAATGTGATGGAGGTGGTGAGTTTGTGAGCAAACGCTTCATGGCTCATCTCGAAGAGTGTGGAATCAAGCAGTTGATATCTTGTCCACATACTCCTCAGCAAAACGGCTTGGCGGAACGGAAGCATCGTCATATTACTGAGTTGGGATTGACGATGATGTTTCACAGTAAAGTTCCTCAAGACCTTTGGGTCGAAGCTTTCTTTACTGCCACGTTTCTGGGTAATTTGTTACCTTCCTCTGTTCTTCCTGATGAAACAAGTCCGTATGAACGCCTACATGGCAAGCTTCCAGTCTACACAACTTTAAGGGTCTTTGGCTGCAAATGTTTCCCATATCTTCGTCCTTACATGGCAAACAAACTTGATCCGAAGTCTCTGGCTTGTGTTTTTTTGGGTTACAATGAAAAGTATAAAGGGTATCGTTGTTTTTACCCTTCCACCGGAAAAGTCTACATCAGTCGCCATGTGCTATTTGATGAAGCTCATTTTCCTTACACTGATATATATTCTAAGCTTCTTCATGTTGCTGCAACTCCTCTTCTGTCTTCTTGGCGTTTGTCTTCTGTTACTCCGTCTGGAACAGACAATGTTTCTACTGCTCCAGACTTTGCTTACAATGAGGAAGAGTTCCCTTCTCTGCAACGGTTATCAACGGTTGCAGTTCCACCAGAGCATCCCACCGTTACTCTCAATGATCATGATCATGACATACAAAGTGATCACTCAGATGATGACAACGTCGACAATCTGCCTGATCAACCTGTTCAGGATGAGGTTCTTGATTTTGTTGCTCAACCAACTCATGGAATGACGACCAGAGCAAAGTCTGGTATCATTAAACCAAATCTTCGGTATGCTCTGTTCTCTGATAAAACAGATCTTGCAGAACCAAAGTCACTTAAAGCAGCACTCAAGCATCCATAGTGGAATGCCTCAATGCAAGTGGAGGTGGATAACATGGAAGAAACAAAAACATTTGTGCTTGTTCCTCATGCAGCTGATCAGAAACCTCTTGGCAGTGGTTGGGTTCACAAGACAAAACTCAATGCAGATGGCACTTTGCTCAAACGCAAATCCCGATTAGTTGCTAAAGGAAATCAACAGGAAGAAGGTGTTGACTTTCTTGAAACCTTTAGTCCAGTGGTTCGTACTGCAACTATCAGAACAATCCTTCATGTTGCGGTCACTAAAGGTTGGAACATCAAGCAACTTGATGTTCAGAATGCCTTTCTTCATGGCGACTTAAAAGAGGTTGTCTACATGAGGCAGCCACCGGGGTTTGAGAATAAGGATTATCCAGATTATGTATGGAGATTGAAGAAAGCTATTTACGGTTTAAAACAAGCTCTTCGTGCTTGGTTTGTCAAGTTTAGTAACTTCCTTCTTGACTTCGGATTTCAGTGCAGCTTTTCCGACCCATCCCTCTTCGTTTATCATCATGGTACTGATGTCTTGTATCTTCTCTTGTATGTTGATGATATTCTCCTCACGGGAAACAATGATAAGTTGATCAGCAAACTGCTTCAGAGTCTCAACACGGTTTTTCGGATGAAGGACATGGGGGAGATTCACTATTTTCTTGGCATACAAGTTCATCACACGTCTGATGGCTTGTTTCTAAATCAGTCTAAATATGCGAAGAATTTGTTGTTTTCTGCAGGGATGCAAGATTGTGCTCCCATGCCCACTCCTCTCCCTATCAAACTTTATTCTCTTCCGGGTGAAAATGAAATATTCTCTGAGCCTAGTTACTTTCGAAGTTTGGCTGGTAAACTCCAATACCTAACTCTCACTCGCTCTGATCTGTAGTTCTCTGTGAATTATATCTGTCAAAAGATGCATATGCCAAGTGTATCTCATTTTCATCTCCTCAAACGGATCCTCGGGTATGTCAGAGGAACGTTAGAGATGGGAATTAACATCACGGCTGCTACAAACTCTACTCTTGTATGTTTTAGTGACAGTGATTGGGCAGGTTGTCAAACAACTCGCCGCTCAACTGGTGGGTTCTGTACATTTCTCGGTTCGAACCTTATCTCTTGGTCAGCTAGAAGGCATGAAACAGTTTCAAAATTGTCCACAGAAGCTGAATACAGAACAATGTCGTCTGCTGCTTTGGAAGTGACTTGGTTACAGAACTTACTCGGCGGTTTGGGGTTACAACAAACTGTAACACCTCTGTTGCTTTGTGACAATCTCTCTGCTGTGTGTCTTAGTGCGAATCCTCGGTTTCACAGGCGCACTAAACACTTTGAAGTCGACTATCATTATGTCCGTGAACGAGTAGCTATGAAGAAGCTTGAAGTCAAGCATATCTCTGCAACACTTCAACTAGCAGATGTGTTTACGAAGTCACTTCCTCAGGAACCGTTCTTCAAGCTAAGGTCCAAACTTGGTGTGTCGTTGCCTCTCACACTAAGTTTGAGGGGGTGTAAAGGACCAGAAGACATAAAAGCTTCTGTTCTGGGTCAAGCCCAAGGTCATCTAAATGGGCCATCGCCTAGACTTCAACATCAAAAGGAGAAGGGGCCCAACTCTCAGAGCTCTGCAACGGTCATAAAGGAAACAGTACAGAGTCATCAAGCACGCTCAAGATGTGGTCCTGGTATGGCATCGCCAGCTCATGTTCTCAAGACTTCGAACATATTTGATTCTCTAAACACATGTGCTGTCGCGTGCTGACTAGGTTGAAAACCCTAGACTTTAGAGTTGTATATAAAGAGCTCGATATCATTGTAATGTCTTTAAGTTGAAAGTTAATAAAGTTAAAAGTTAATCTTCTTCTTCAAGTTCTCTCCTTTCTCCTCTGATCTTTAAAAATAAACATTGGAACTGGAAGAAGGAAAGAGGAGAAAAAGAGAAATACGATTTTATTAGAAAGAGGCTAAGAACACACTAACCGGGACCAAAACGGAAGAATCAGTACCAGCAGCAGCACCACCTCCTCTAATTCCCAGTCAGAAACAGGAACTAAAACCCCACAAACCAGCGGCATATATCACTAGATAGAACTATTACAAGGAATCCAGCCGAATCCAGAACAAGCTCGTGAAGACATCGCTTTACACCGTTGCTCTCCAGAAGATCAACTCTTTGACAGAGATTGAAGAAAAAAATATAGAGGGGAAGATAAGGAATGAAAGATATGTGGACAGGAGAGTATTAGAGATTGCTTATAACTTCTTTTCTTTTTTATTATCTTCACAAAAAGTTTATATCTCTGCATCCAGACCCTTCTTTTTTAACGACACATCTAGTTTGGCCACGTGTTACAATTCTGTATCATCTTTGAAGATATCAAGAGAAATTGGTCTGGGAAAATAGAGATACTGGATCACGAAATCGATTAATGTTTACAAATGGCTGAAATGAGTTTACGTTCAATCTGAATCAGATGACAGCATTGTTCAAGTAAAGTTGGAAACAGTTCAGTTAGCATGAGCGTTATAGGGACTTTTTGGTGATTTTTGAAAAGTGTACAGTTTCATAACCGAACACCTAATTAATGTTTTTTTCGTGTATATCAGCTGCAATCACTCTTAAATATTTATACAAAATAATGTTTAATTTATTTTGGAAACATGACTATCAAATCTACATAAGATCTTTTTAGGTATATCTTAATTTATTATGAAAAAAAAACAAAATAATTGTCTTCTTCATCGTATCTTCTTCCTATTTCTTGTAGTCCTCCTTTTTGTGAAGCATGCATATCTTCTACTTTCTGTTCTTTCTTTGGTTTTCCATTTTAATTCGTTGTATATATTATCCTTCCTATAGTACATTCGCATATTTTTCATTCTAGCTGCTTTTACAAATCCTAATTTTATGAGTGATATCACAGTTTAACGTAGAAGAAATACATCCAAACAAAATCTGAGTTTAGAGAAGATCTAAAAACTTGAGGATAATCACCAAGAATCAGAAGCTGCCCTAAAAAATGACCTGAACATGGAGCATAATGTTTTCTTACAACTTAAAAAGTGCGTGAACATTTTCCTACGAATGATTCATCAAAACAATACAATATCCAAATGTACAAATATGATATCAGTTTGTTCATGTATTTATAGTATGATCTATGTAAACATATTGGAAAACATTCATTAAACTAATTAATATCTATAAAAACTACTCTTTTTATATTAGAAAAAAACTAGCACTCACTAACAGTTGGTATTGTATTTTAGAAAAAAAAACATAAACAGACAGTCTTCATGTACGTCACAAAAACATCATTCTTCGTAACATCAGTAGTCGTTGCTTTACAAACTAAACTTGGAGGTATAACAAAAATAAAAAAATATAAATTCTTGATCTAATATATAATGCCAAAAGGTTACGTGTAGTGCATACAATTTTTGCTTACAACGTAATTGTAATTGTGTAAGTTGTTATGTAGATTTTCAATTATTTCAGAAGTATACGAGCTACGTTATCACGTCAAGAAATACAGTTAACCTCAAGTTTAATTAATTTGTTTTTTTTTTTTTTTTTTATTATATTTATTTACTTTAAAACCGGCCCGAACCGGGAATCCGGTATAGATTACAACTTTGAATCCGACAAAATAACCGCTTAAACCGTCCCCAACTAGATCCCCTTACACAAACCTAACCCGGCACAGTTCACAAGTCGGCTATGGTTATCCACGGAATCGTTCACCGTTCTCAACCGTAATTGGCGTATCCAAGGAAGGTGGAATTAACCCGGAGTTACCCGTGTTGCCGGTTCCTTCCCGAGCCTAAGAGACTGCCGCCGTCTTAGTTGCCTTCTTGACGGAGTAGCTGGATCCCGATGACATCATCATCCTCGCAATCGACCCGGTCCATGAAGCGCAGAAACACCGGACTATCGGGAGGATGATGCTTACCCACTAAAAGTCGAGACCTTCAATAGATGGCACACCCTAAGAACAAAGGTGGGCTGGAGTGATAGCAAGATCCGATAACCACATCTTCCAAACCTGCAATAAGAAGAAAAATAGCCTACCAAGAGATCCAAGCAGATATCCTGGTACTGGGATGACCATTCTTCGACTGGGACTCCAAGTAGCAAGCAACACCACTGACTCAAAGATGCCACAAGCCACACCCAATCCGGAGCAGAGAACCTGATCCTGTTCTGATTGAGCTTGGTGATTAACTTCGGTGGAGAGCCGAGAGACAATCACAAAGCGGAGAGGAAGACTACACGCCTCTCGCGAGAAGGCATGGACAAGATCGGAACGCGAGGAGCTCGAGACAAATGAAGAGTAACCGCTGGAGCAAAGGCCAACTCTGCCATAGACGACTGAACCAACAAGTACCCTTAAGCTACACGCGAGGAACCGGAAAAGAACGGTAGCCACACAACCACCAATACCCTTACGCACGCACCGACACTGGATTACGTCGCCTCCGTTGAACGAAGTTTTACCTTGACCCGAGACAAGACGCCGAGCCTCAAGACAGAAGCAAGCTGAACGCACCACTCCACAACGAAGCTAAGCTCTTCGTGATAGGGAACTATGAAGAACAGAGGAGAGAGCTGGAACTGAGCCTCACGCGCCACCACCACCCAGGATGCCGAACGGATCTAGAAAGTAAAACCCAGATCCGTCGAAACCCTACCCTAAAAAGCCGACTCCTTCCACAACACAACCTCCACCGCCTCGTTGCCACTCCAGAAGAAACTCTAACCACCGGATCTATACTCCCCGGGAAGATCTAGACTACCGGAATCAGAAGACGCTCACCAGAGATAACAGACATATCGACGACAGAAAGGAGATGAGGGAGAGAAGCAAAGAAAAACCAGAGGAGGAGAGAAGAGGAAGCGCCTCCGGCGTCGGAGCTAACGTGCACCGGCACTGCCACCGGAGCCTCCGGACGCCGGAGCTGAGATGCGTTGAGTTTGACGGTGTTTGGTGAGAGAAGAGAGAAAAGAGAGTTGTTTGGCTACCCCAGTGACTTAAGTTTAATTAATTTGTTATATATGTCGTGATCATATAGTTAGGGTTGTTAATACATTTTTTAGATTTTTTGGTTATCACTTTTATTTATGAACATAGCAATAGGGAGATTGAGTCAATTAGGTTATGTTATGATTTTGTTGCTATTTTGATGGTAAGAAAAAAAACGATGACTAATTATTGCTACACCATTGAAGTCACAATTGTTCTGGCAATAACTAATAACCATGAAGAGAAAAGAGTTCTGATGAAGTCATACATGTGCGTTTAGTGGGATTCCAGTGAACGAATAAAAGTTATTATTGGAACATTCTATTGCTTAGTTTGTCATGGGGAACATCTTAAATTATTTTTTCATCAATTTTCACATGCCTCTACACAATCTGTTCATTTATTTCATTAATTAATTTTTTAAATTCTGATGAATTTTTTGTCATGCATTAGAGGACAGAACTAGACAAATAACTTTGGGTATTTTTTATGATATGTAAGAAGAAACAATCTGAGGCAAAATAAACTGAGTGAGCTATTTCACTACTACAGTTCAACAACTCTAAAGTGAGTGAGCTTTTTAATACCTTGCTGGCTTCAAGGATTTTTCTGAACTCGAGCTTGTCCTCGTTTTGACAGTGGTCTAGCGCAAGCAAGCAGCACTCTTCTGGTGATGAGAGATATGAAGCCAACTTAGCTATTTTTTTCTTTGTTAATTTTAAATGATCTAAATTATATAACCACAAGTTGTGTTCAAAAAAAAAAAAAAAAAACCTCAAGTCTCTGTCTGCATCTTTTGCAAGAGATCAGGCTGTCCTCTCCACTCAACTCAACTACTCTCAGCCAACCTCTCCATCATCTTTGTTTCTCTTGTTCACAAACTCACTCTCTATTTTTGTTTCTCTTCCTCCTTGTTATTCACGTTTTTTTTTTCACTTTTCTGTTTCTTGCGGCTGAAGTCTCTTCTTCTTCTTCCTTCTTTGGAGCTTGTTCTCTGCTACTCTTCTTTGTTCTTCTTCTTGGGTGCATCTTCTTAGATCCACTTCGTTTTACTCTTTTTTGTTTCTTCTCTTCGTCTTCACGCGGCCAACAGTAGCTACAATTTAGTATATTAGTTCCAATTTGTCAATTTAGTATGTTTAGTTTATTTTTTCAAAACAGAAGGTGGTAAACCACGAAAAGCACACAGGCACAAACATACAGGCTATACACTAGAATAACAAGCAGATAAGAAGACAAGAGAAGAAACATACTTGCAGTGTGTTTCATCGATTTGAAGCTCTTTGGTGACAAAATCAGTTCAATCGTGGTGTTGAAGCTCAAAACCTAAGTGATAAAACAGAGATCACGTTCTATTCCTTGTTAACGGCCACATCTACTTTCTTTTTTTCCTAAGCTATTTTCCTTTGAAAAGAAAATAATTATTCATTTCTTAATTAATTCTATGTGGCAGTTTAATTGGTAGAAAAGTATCGAGTGAATTTGAGAGCTCACATACGGGGTGAACCCAAGTTTTGTTCGTGATGCAAAACTATTTTGCATTATTTATAACTAACTAGGTGTTTTCGTACACCATGTGCAGAGATAAAAATTTTAAATTTGATTTTATTTAAAAATATTTTTATTAAATATTACTGATTTTTTTTTCTTACCAATATTTAATATAGATATGATTTAGTTAAATACTAAATTAAGATAAAATGATTTTGTTTATTTATACTTAAGAATATATATATGTACATATTTAAATTATAATCTTAGATAGATTTTTCTATCTATTTATATTGTTTAAATATATTAAATCAATTTGTAGAAAACTAATAAAAATGATATAAATTGTATAATTATCAAAAATTTAAACTAAATAATATTTAAAAACTAATGATCTCAAGATTAGATTTTTTTTTTAAATTGTAGCAATTTTTGAAAGCTTTAGTAATACAAATTTTATAATTATATAAAGAAAAAAATTAAAATAAAATTTCGAAATTTGAAATGTTATATTATATATGAATATATTTATTTTATAGAGATGTATGAGTTATTACCATATTCTAAAAAAATCTAAAAATATAAATCAACATTAAATGTAATATATGAGTTATTATCATATTTTAAAAAGTTTATCAAAAATAGATATGTCGTATCATTTTTCTGAAATTGATAGAGAAAGACATGTGGCAAAATCACTTCACAAATAATATACGAGAGATAAAAAATATAAAATAAATGATGCTAAAGAACAGTTTTTTTTTGTAGTGTTATCCTAAAACCACCGTTGGAGTTGGCGTAGACATGTAATTTCATAAAGTTGGAACACGTACGTTTTGTGGGGTGCACACGAAGAAAGCTTTTTCCTTTATTGAGATCAAATAAACATCGAATGCTTATATTAAGATTAAACACCAGATGGACTAACTCTTTTATAACCGGATCGAATAAACATAAAAAGGAAACAAAAACGTCGAGAATTTTGGTTAATTTGGCACATATAAACTGACAAAAGTGATAATAGTATCAATTGGCACGAGCAAAGTCGAGAGATTTCTTGCCATCATGTGGTTGGCTGAAAAAATTGCTCATGTAGTCTTGAAATAACACCTCTTTGTAACGAGCAACCCCGTCACGTTCCACTACTTCCGGCAACGGACCGATCTTCTCGGAGGGATTTGGTGCTGTGAAAATAGGCACAGAGACTCTTGATCCCATATTTGTGGTTCGAACCCTATGCTCCGCACTTTTGTACTTCCCATTGCTTAGAATCTGTTGATAATTTTTTTTATATAGTGCCTTACTAGAGTATTCTAAGTAGAGACGAATCTAACATTGTATATAAATAAATACTATAGTTTAAGGTGTTTTAACAATTCGAAACCTGCAAAGAATCGCCAACATTGATGACTAAGGCTCCATTGAGAGGAGGGATCTCGGCCCAGTCACCGTTGTCTAGTTTAACGTAGAGATCACCAATGCCATCTTGTAATAAAACTGTCACCATTCCCATGTCGGAGTGACGACCGACACCTATAGTGAGCTCGGGGCTGGGACATGTTGGGTAATAGTTCATGTTGACCATCTTGGTCCCCATCAAACTGTTCATTCTCTCTTCTTCTAGTATCACTCCTACACCCTCCATCAAAACTTCAACTACTCTTTTCACCATTGCCATGGATGATTTTAGGAAATCAAGTGCCACCTCTCTGTAACACATATACATATTGGCAGCGATTGAATTGACGAATATCTAGTAGAATATAGTTTACTTTCTATTTTGAGTTCAAACTAGCATGCTCTACTTGTACTTGTATAACACAAATTGATGTATTTGTAACAATTGGAACATGAAAACGCGATAACAAAGTTTTCTATATCCATTTTTCGGCAGTATATTCATGTACTTGCTTATAATCATATTTAAATAGATTAAATAGAAATCACTCCATTTTATTAAAATGCATATAATTTTTTTTTCCTTTATACCTGCATTGTTGAGGCCAGTGTTGAAGAGCCTCATGGTCATTGGTGTAAAGCATGCTCACATAATCTTTCCACTCAATGGCCTTCTCTTTCTCTGGCACGAAGCTCGTCCCGTACTTAACTAGCTTGCTTGGACTCACTTCTTTTAGGTAAACCGCTTTGTTCCCAGGAGGTTGTTCAAAAAACTCATGAGCTGACGTTTTCAGCAATTCAAGCAGCTCCTCCGAAACACCGTGGTTCACCACCTGCCATTAGCATTTATTCCTCAAAATATAATCTTCTCTTACTGAACATGCAGCTGGTAATAACTAGAGCCGACATAATCCAATGAAGCATTACCTTTGAATCCCAAAATTTTTACGGGTTAATATTTCTTAGTAAATTACTTTATGATTTGTTCAAAAAAAAAAGTAAATTATTTTATGAATGAATATATATCCCCTCAAATTGTTAAAAAAAATCAAAAGTTCTTACTAAATTATGTAAGGCCTCAAATTTTCATCACCGGCACTGGCAGTAACCGGGTCAAATTTCCATAGTCACACGCAATATTACGAATCATTTCTTTAGTTTTGGTTAATTATATTGCAAACTAAATAAAGTTATTTACATCAACCTAAAATGCTATATGTGTCTACCATTACTTACCTGGAAGAAGCCAAGCGTCTCAGCAGCTTCAACGATTTGTTTGGCCACCTCCGTGTGGCATGGACCATCTAGCTGGGAAAGATCTATTGGCTGGACAGCTTCACACGTTTGGCCGTTTGGGTTCGCTATTCGCTCAGAGAGTGGTTGGACAAAAGGCTGTGGAACACAAGACATGCCAGAGTCCATCAGACCCTTCACGCCATTACCTTCTTTGACCACGAAATTGAACAATGTGTCTCGGTCCTCGTAATTGCCAGCCATTGTCTCTATGTTCTTCTTTAGAAAATGAACGTTAAGAGGTCCTAACAAGGAGACGGTGAATATATACTGACTAAATGTATGGAGAGCATTACTTCTTCTTTTTCGGTCTGAGCGAGAAGATCAGTACTGAGGTGATGTTTTAAATGTGGTTCATATCAGTTACTGTGTGGGATCACGCTATAATCACTTGGTACTCCCCCAGAACTGATAGTTGATTTGACTAATCACAGGCGTGTATAATGCCAATTTTTAGTAATGCTTAGAAAGTCGTGCTTGATACTAACTACTAGTCTATCTACTAACATGAGCCACGCCTCTCCTTAGCTTACATCTTCACAATCGAGTAGCTTATCTATTATAGGCCTAAAACTAAAAGCCCATTAACCTCGAACAATTAAATTAGATGCCCAGCCGCCGATGGCCTATGTTCTCAAATTCTCGTAATAACTTTGAATATGGAGCTCTTTAATATATCGGTTGACTTTAATCATCATTATTTTTCCTCGCTCCAAACAATAAAATATAACGGATTATCTCTTTTTTTTTTGTGTTAGAATAAAAACAGACTCATATTAACTATGTAAACCACATCGATAGTTCTGCATCCAATAATTAAATCTTGGCATTTTGTGTAGATTATCTGCCTTCAATTTCTTCGCTAGTAGTATATATAGTATATAATTGTATTAATGAATTACTAGAACTTGAAGATGTTTGATTTAACTTGTGTTCACGTAAATTCAAAGACCGCTTGTTTTATAAAAAAATCATGTATATTTTTATGTTTTGTAATTTACATATACAGTATATTATTTTATAATAAAGATGTTTTATAATAGTTTTTTATTTGTAGATAATATTATACTATTTTTTTATAATTTGATGCAATTTTATGTAATAGTACTATTCATATATTAACATGTTTTTTTTGTTAATTAATTTTAAAATGAAATAACATAATAAAAAAATTATTTTTGCATTAGTTTTCTATTGATTATTATTTGAGATATTTTTTTTTAATATTAAACTCTCAAAATTTTATATTTGACTAAACTAAATATAGTAATACTATATTCAATTTTTTTTTATATAATATGTACTATATATTTCAGTTTGTGTTTTATTTTCACCAAAAATTTCAACAACTATTATAATTAATTAATTTGAACTGATTTTAAATGCACTGGTAGAATCTGTAAATAAAAAGAAATACAAAAATAAAGTACTTAATTTATTGTAAATACAGTGGTTAAATGTGTAAATAAAATGAAGTATTTAATATGATATCAATGTTCCCAAACAATTCTCATTTACCATGTTATTTATGTTTTCAAACAGTACACAAATGTAATCCAGTTTTAATAATATAGATAGATGCATCGGTGATGAATTAAGATTTAAGAAAAAAGTTATGAATTTTAAAAATCTATTATTTGTGCAACATGTTTCTATCTACCTAAAAATGTTAAAGCTAGATATTTTTTTTTGTTGACGTCCATCTTCTAAGATCAAGTGGTAGACGGTTTTGAGACATTCCGTAGAGACGCTCTGTTCGACTGGATCTGATCTATATGGGAAAAAAGAACACCACTAGTTCTCGCCTCTTTGGCGAGAAAATCTGCACGTAAGTTCCGAGTCCTCGATATTCGGTCGATGCTGAACTCTGAGAAACTAACTCTTAAAAGCTGGAAAGAGACAAGCTAGATATCTATGTTGAACTAAATTTTGTAGTATCACCTTTAACTGTTTCAAGGTGTTTTCAAAAGTGTAAAAGAAATTAGTGGAAAAAAAAGGAGATAGGAGAGGGATGTCTTGTCAAGAAGAGAAAATTGTGAAAGAAACAATGGAAGTGAAACCTCGCATTTGGGTAACAAAGATCGCTATTGTTACACAGTTGCATGCAATAAGAAGCCTAAAGAGTCTAAAGACGTCTTTATTTTGATTAGCTTCCCACTTTCTTATTTGAATTTTGTTAATCGATGTCGTGATTGGATATTCAAGTGACTTTTAAATCATATAAACGGAGATTAGGTCAGTTTTTTCCAGCTCAGTGGGAAAGGTCAACTCATCAAGTCTAGTAACTGATAATTTTCTATAATATAAGATTATGTCGGACCCTGTCTTGTGGCCATCGTTGCATGATCTTATTTCCTAAATCCCACGAACTATGCTCAGTTTGTCTTCTTATTTTATTTGTTTCGAACTTTTCAATTGCTGCATGATTAGAAATCACGTGGCTCTATTGATCTCATTGTAGATTGTTAGATTCTTTACTGGATGCAACACCATTTAATAAGCTGCATAATCCTATGTTATATGATTCCCATTATCAAACTCCTCATTTCATAGAATAATCAAGCAACAAAATAACCAACCTTCTTACCAAAAGAGCTGCACATTCTCTTGTAGTTTGTTTAGCTTCAAAACAAAAATGTATGAAACAGAAAGTTTGGTCCATGAAACGCACCAAAAAGACATATTGTTGACTTATATCTAACTTATATTTAAAGCCATATAGGAATAAATTTGTCCTGATTTGCTATCATTTTCCAAAATATATGTTGGAATGTTAAAACTGCATAAACATAAACAATATAGCTGAGGCCAGAATTTGATATTAGACATATTAGCCCTTTCTTCAATTGAAGAGGTAAATTGTTGACTGTAGCTTTCGTTTTCAGCATGCATAGAGAGCGACCTTCACTGCTGTAACGGTAATACAGGCTTTATGAAATTTGGAAAATCCAACACCGAATCTTTGTAACATTTATAGTGAAGTAATAAAGCATTTTGTATATATTATTTTCAACGCATCGCAACATGTGAAAGCGCAGTTCCTCCAGAATACATTATGCAAATTATAATTTATTACATATTGTTTTCAAATTAAGTGCTTAATTAACCAGCGTGACTTGAATAATTGTCTTATATTAAAAATAATGCTTCATATCACTTGTTAAAAAGAACAAATTCAACTTCTATTGCCTTTTTCTGTTCAAGTTGACCAGTAATATATAAGAGACAAAAAAAAAGATTGAGATAGTGGGAGTTCACCGAAATTATTGAAAACATGGGTAAACGCTGATTATCTTTCTTGATGAAAGAAAACTGACAAAGGGAGGATAACAATTAATGATTACTTGATGCGATCTTTCTATCATGGTTTTGACTTAAGCATCTACGATAATTTGAGTCATGTGTGTACATAAGTCAACAAACAGAGTCAACTCACTTCAGTAACATCAGATATTTTTTCTATAATACAGAAAAATTGCAAGGCTTTAATTTTGTTTGGATCCGTGTTAAGAACTGATTCATATGAAGCATGAACTCTTTATTAAGGAGTCAAAATAAGAGAGCGCAAATTGAGGTGAATATCTTTTGCTCATTTTTTTCTTTTTAATATAATTGATTGTGGTTGAATAATTACAAATTCTATAAGACATTTATGTAGACGTTAAAATATAAAATTATTATGAATAATAAGTTGTTAATCTGTGAATTGTTGACAAAAAATTAATATATTTTCTCTATGTTATATCATGTTTAGTACTTAGAGCAACTTTAATGGTGGGGATGGTCATTTGAGTACCTTAACGACAAAATACTATTCTCCTTGATATTTGCTATTATTGCATTTAAATTTTAAACTTTTCAAAAATAATAATCACTAAAAGCAAGACATGTGTCCTATTAGGATTTAAAAAGGTTCTTCAAACATGTTACTAAGATACAAGTTCTTCTCTCCAATTTTTTTTTTTTGTTTTTAGTTACTATTTTGTGAAAATACTTTATTTAAGAAATTTTCATTGGAGGTGCTTTTAGAACATAAACAAAAATAGAACATATATGGGTCTCTCAAATAATGTCATTTTAATTATTTTTAATTTTGATTTTTTAAAATAAACTATTAATTAATTGATATACCATTGTGATTTAGAACATCTACAATAATAGAGTTCTTAATTGTGTTCTCACCAAAAATAATATTAAAAACAAACAAAGGAGAGAACATGTTTTAGATGGCAACATGTTCTGTTCCACTAGTTTCGATTTAATTGGTTCAATTCTTTTTATTCATTTAATATTAGTTATATAAATAAACAGATAATGTATGTTAGTATAATAATCGAGAGAGATACATTTTGAGAGTTTGATTGTTGATGATGTTCTTAGAACAACTCTAACATGAGATTGTAACACAGTTTGTAATAAAAGTAATAAACAAAATTTGAAAAAAATAGAAAATGTAAGTCAAAATTCTCTGCACATATGTTTGAGTAGCTCTTCAAAAATTTCATTTCCAACTGTCTTCTCTTTATCGGTTTAGCTGTAGAAAGAAAAAAAAAAGCAAAACTGATTAACGAACTAAATTTTATTTTACAAAAAGAATATTTTGTCTTTTTGAAAAAACAAATGAATTTTTAACTGATGGATGCTCTTAGGTGTCTCAAAAACAGTTTTCACTCCTTTTTTAAAAAAAAATACTAAATCTCGATCCGCACAACCGTGCAGATTTTATCTTATATACTAAATCATTTTAGTTTATAAAACAAAATTTATCAATAAATGAATATAGTCTAGCACTATGTATTATCTAACTCTAGTGTACATGTGTTTATGTGATTCATGATATTATTATTATAAAAAAACAAATTTTGTATTCTTGTAACAAATTTTGTTTTGAAAACATAATTATGTAACATTACTATTTTACATATTTTTTATTTCTAAATTTGAAATATATATAAAATTTAAATCATATTGGACCTACTATCAAAAGCTAAATCAAATTGGTATAGATAATATTTTTTGTGATATTGTTAAAAACATCAAATTTTTAACGGCCGACGGACTCGTTTATATTGCATGTTCAGAATAATAATAATAATAATAATAATAATAATAATAATAATAATAATAATAATAATAAGAAAATGTAGTGGTCCACGGGCTGGTTTGATAATGGTTTACATCATGGCTATTTATAAATTGATTTTACATCTAATAAAGATTATAAGTTGGTCATGTTTACCAATCCGGTTTTTTAAGAGTTGATAGTTATATTAGTTATGATATATTATTAAGTCATGTTATTAGTAATAATGAATGATAACTAATTCTAGTAAGAATCCATATTTTAAAAAATCACACATGAATGAAAAGTCATGACTTCTCTTTTAATATAATAGATGATTATTTGTTTTTATTTTTATTACGAGAACACTTGTTGGAGCTTACTATTAAAGATGCTCTTATTTGCTTGCTTGCTTGAGCATTAACAATACATATTAATTTTATATCACAATAACATTATATTATAAGTAAGATATAAACTGAGCAAATAAAAATATACGTACATATATATATATATATATATATATATATATATATATATATATATATATATATATATATATATATATATATATATATATCCATGACGAATTGGCTAAACTAGAAATGATCTGATGCATTTGTGCAAAGAGATTCGCGTATGATAATATGTGGAGCGAAGGGATTAAATAACCGACCTATGTCTCCGGTTCTAGGACGATTATCGTAACCATCGCTAGAATTTAGAAGTGTGTTGAGAAGAAAAATGAAAAAAAAAAAGAATAGATGGGAAGGGCTGATACAAGGCCTTTTCAAGGGTCCTAATATTCAAATCAAAAGTAGTACTTAAGATGTCAATCCATTCCTAGATGATCTCAATGCAAAGGGAATACAAGTTCATGCTAAATCTAAGTGCAATCAGGTTTTAAAAGTGATTATGAACTATAACTATTCTAGAAATGCAATAAATGATCAAACTTTCTCAATATGAAGCAAGAGGACTCATGGGACTAGGCATTTGATCTTGGGTGATGTAGATCCAATATAAGGGTGGCAAGCTATCAATTAAACATTTTCCTTATGCCTAGACACAATACTAAACAAGCTCTATCTCTAGATGAATGTTCTTTTGCTAAAGCAACTCAAGCATCTAATATCTTAGGTTGAATATTACTAAAGCAAACATGGAGAATAAGTCTAATAGCAATCTTAACTTCTTTAACAACCAATCTCTTAGGTAAAGCAAGGTAAAAGCATTGAAGAGTTGGTTCATGCATTTCATCATACACCTTGTGGGCAGGAAATGCCTAAGGATCTATTTTGATATGATCAAGATCAAAATAGCATTATGAACCCTCAACAAGCAAGGAAACAAGTAAATCTAACACTAAACACCCTAGATCTTCACTAATCACCCTTAATCACCCTAGCCCATGAATCCTAGATTAGTCTACTCACTAATAGACATGAATAACCCCAAAACCATGGATGATTCAAGGCTAAACATGATTAGAGAGCAAGATAATCACACAAAGACAATAAATAAGAAGAAAAGAAACTAAAGATTCAATCTTTCTTGAAGAGGTCTATGTGTTCTTGAGAGAAAACAAGATAAGTCCCAAAATTAGGTCTATAGGGTATTTATAGAAGCTTAAAAGTCGAGTTGGGCCAACCCAACAAACCTGGGCCGACCCAATAAAAAGCAGTCATTTTCGCCCGTAGCGACTTGGTTATCCCGCTACACGTAAGTCGCTACAAATCTGGGAAAACCGTAGCGACATGCTCTGGTCGCTACAGTGGTCGCTACAGACACTCGTGAGGTCTCGTAGCGATGTGGTGAGGTCGCTACGCACAGGTCGCTACAGACACTTGGTCGATTTCAGCAATTCTCCTCTTCTTCTGTAGCGACCGAGCGTGGTCGCTACGCACGTCGCTACGCTGGCTCGTGAGGCTCTGTAGCGATGTGGGGAAGCCGCTACGCTTGGGCCGCTACGGCTACTTAGCCATATTCAGCATCGTTCTTCACTCCTTCGTATCGACCAGGTAGGGTCGCTACAGACGTCGCTACGCTGACTCGTGAGGCTGTATAGCGACTTGATGATGTCGCTACACCGGTGTCGCTACAGGCACTTTGGCTCTATGCTCCAAACACCTCTCCTTTTGTCTCAAAACACCTCAAATGCCTCCAAAGTCACCAGCAAGCATCTCCAAAACCTGATATAGACATATGTAATGCAATGCAACCTAAATGCACCCTAAATGAGTCTTAATGATCAAAATAGAAGCTAAAACAAAGCTTAAAACCATGTAACTACACATGATATCAACTCCCCCACACTAGTCCTTTACTTGTCCTCAAGTAAACTTTTCAAAATCTCAAAGAGGAGAGATATTAAAATGGGAGCTTAAAGCCAAAAGAAACACTCATAACACTCAACTTGACATCCTAAAGAAACATAGCAAATAGCATGAGCACACTCTCTTATTATACTCTAGCTTCTCTAGGCCTATCCATACTCTTGTGCCTTTAGACAAGTTGCATAGCTCATCAATCAACAAGTTCCTTCAACCAACTCTCACATTAATTCACACACACACACACAAAATGAATTCTCACAAATGGGCACATGATCTCAATCATTTGGCTTGGTGAACAAAATGGTCTAATGTGAATGAAGAGGAAGGTTCATAAACAATCTTTTTAGGTGACAATCACTCAAGAACAAGGAGCTTGATCATTATGCAAAATTTATCTAAGATTAGAAGCAACTCATGCATACATAGATTCATTCTCATCATTCTACCCTTTTCCCAGGTGATCCTAAGTTCTACCCTCATATTACATCATCACATAACCCAAAATAAAGGTCATTAACACACTCACCCAATGAACAACTCTCTTTTTTCTTTTGACTCAACCAACTAGGGACTTGTTATTCACTTTTCACATTTCTAAGCTCAAACTCTTTTTAATCTTCCTTCCCCACTATCTTATTGATTTTTTTATTTTTTCTTTTCTTCTTCTTTTTTTTTTATATTTAGGGGGAATGTCTCAAATACAATATAGAGCTTTTCTTTCTTTCTATTCTAGATCCCTAGGGCTTTTGTTTTCTCATTACACTCTTTTGTTCATCTTTCTCATCTTTCTCACATCCCAAACCCAATATATTAACCTTTAGAGCACATAAACCCACTCACCATCCTAGATGCTAGCTCAAAATAGGTTCCCATGCTAGCAAGAGATGAGAACAAATCTATGTCACCTCCAATACTCTCAAGATTTTGCACATGACAAGCTATCAAAAGAGGCCTCACTCATGCAAATAAATGTTTGGTCTCAAAGAATGGTTAGAGTTCAAGGGTGGGAGTGCCATTTGGGTTAACAAAGAGTGGTAAAATAGAATAAGATAACCCAAATGTGTATAAGATCCATGACTAAGTATGCAAGTGCCCATGTGCAAGAGAGATTAAATTCATTTAAGCCAAAGTTCAGTTTGGAGATGGTTTCAAGAACAATGTCAAAATCAAGCTAGCAAACAAGTTTCAAGAAGAGTTTTCAAGGCTCGAAGCGCACAAGTCTTTCAAAAGATGCTTAAGCTACTTGATATGATTAACTAGGGTGTCATTTTGAGTTCTAGACAAGAGTTTCTTTATAAGGCATTTTTAATCATTGCTCCCTATGCAAATGAATGCACCCTATATGCATGATTCTAGACTCTTAATATTCTTTTTTTTATGCAAATAAGTGTATGCTCTAGACTCAATCTTAAAGATGCAAGTGATGCAACTACATGATTCTTTTTGTATTTTTCAAAATTTTCAATTTTTTTTTTTTTGGTTTTTTTTCTATGAATATATGTATGTACAATGCAATGCATGAGACTCAAAATCATCAAAAAAAACACATGATCAAATACTTGGTACCTCCCCCACAGTTGAATCACACAGTCTCTGTGTGAGTAAGGGAGAGATACCCAAAGGCAAATAATATGCAAACATAAACTGGTATGTACAAGATTAAGGTGAAGGAGTACCTCTGATGGATTGTTGGAAGAGCAGTGTGGTGTAAGGAGTAGTGTCTGGCCGCCTTCCTCTCAACTCAAGGGCTCTTATTCACAAGATGCTACCGATATGTACATGGATATACATGGGACTTCCTCCCAAGTGAGCTTGTTTTAAGTCTCTAGCTTGACTTTCCTTCCTTTAGCTAGTGAGAAGGAGAGTCCTTTCCACCTTCAAGAGTGATGGTTAGGACGTGGGAGAGAAGCTCTTGAAGCTTGATTGGATCATCTTGGAGCTTAGGAGTGATGATGGTTCTTGCACTTGAGAATGGCTTAGACCTTCCCTTGCACTTGATCTTGTACTCAATAGCTCCATCCTTGAGCTTCATTGGATGGAGAGTGAGGGTGTGAGGATTCTTATCAAGAGGTGGAGGATGAGGTTCTTTCACTATCTTTTTCTTGCCATGGGAAGCTTTTGTGGCTCCACTCACCTCCTCTTTTTTAGCACTTTCCAAGTGCTCATCACACTTCTCCTTAGATGACTCTTCACAAAGAGCCTCTTTCCCAATACCACTCAGCTCAGCATTTATCTTCTCAATGGAGGAAGATCCACAAGTTATTGTGCCACAATACTCAGCTTTCAACTTAGGTGATTGTAGAGGGTATGAGACAGCTTTGTTCACATTTAGAAGTGTGACCTTGTTGTTGGCAAAGTCTATGCAAGCTCCCACTGTTGTGAGGAATGGAGTGCCAAGGATCAATGGGACTCTCTTCCCAGTTGCCATCTTCAAAACAGTGAGGTCTATAGGGATGGTGCATGCTCCAAGCTTCAAAGGGAAATCATTGATGATACCAATTGGGGTTGTAGAAGAGGAATCCCCAAATTGGAGCTCAGATGTGTTTTGTAGCATGTGCTCAATTCCTAGACTCTTCATCATCTCAAGTGAGATCACATTCACACTTGCACCAGAATCTACTAGAGCATCATCAAAATTAAGCTTTCCAAGGGAGCAAGGCAAAGTGAACATCCCTTGGTGTTCTAGTTTAGGGAGGGACTTGGGTGGGACTGGTGGGTCAAGCTTGAGTGCAGAGATGTCTAGGAGCTCTGCTACTTCAGCTTGGTGGTCTAGAATGTCTTTGATGAGCATCATCTGGACATGAGCAGCTTGCATGTTGTGAATCTCTGGAAGCCTTACTCCAATATCACTCAAGTCTTTTCTGAATTTGGAGACCACCTTCTTTTGAGCTTTGGTGAGGAATCTCTCTGGAAAAGGTAGCTTGTCATAGGGTGATAGCTCAACCTCAGTGTCTTCCTGCTTCACCACATTCAGCCTTTGATCAGCTCTTCTCTCAACTGGTTCCTCAGCCTTGTGCCCTCTGTTCTGCTTAACCTTTGCTGCAACCATCCTGTCAGTTTCTTGCACAATCTTGGTCTCAGCTATTGCAACAACCACATGCTCAACCTGTTCAATTTCAGTTCCAAACACCAATATTTCAATCTCATCTACCTCTCTCTTGTAGGTGGCTATCTCAGAAGTGTCACTAGAGAGGAGAACATTACAATGTTCCCTTGGGTTTGCCTCTACTTTTCCTGGTAGAGTTCCCATAGGCTGCTTGGAGGATGAAGGCATAGAAGCAACCTTAGTCTCTAAAGTCTTGAACTCAGAGGCAAGTTGTAAGAACTTGTTGTTGAGGTCAGAGTAGTTGGCATCAATCTTTGTGTGGATGTTCTTGAACTCATAAACCATAGTCTTCTCATTTCTGACCTGAAATTCCAAGATTTTCTTGAACATAGAGTCCACATTTGAATCTGGAGCTTGAACTTGAGAAGAGCTTCCTTGAGTTTGAGGAGACTGGTTGGCTTGGTAGCCTCCTTGTTGGTTGTTGTAAGGGTTTGAAGAGTATCCTTGCTTGGGCTGGTATCCACCTTGCTGGTAGTTGTTTTGGTATTGAAAGTTGGGATCTTTTCTATACCATGTGCCATTAGCATTGATGAAGCACAACTCTTCTTGGCCTTCTAAACCATCAACCTCATTCACCCTAGGAGGAATCTCTTGACTAGGACCACCCACAAAGTTCAGCTGCTCTTGTTTAGTTTGGTTGGAGAGAATCAAATCCATCTTCTCTTGCAAGTACTTAAACTCCTTCTTTGTCTGTTGATCATCATTTCTGTTGCCTCTATCATGCTCCCCACTGTAAACAGAATCACTCTTGGCCATGTTCTCTACCAACTCCTCTGCTTCATCTTCAGTTCTTCCCAAGAAATGACCATTACTAGCTGTATCAAGCCTGTTTCTGCACTGTGGTAGAGCTCCTCTGTAGAAAGTGCTAAGCAAGCTCTCCTTGCTGAAGCCATGATGTGGGCACTGAGACCAGTAGCCTTTGAACCTCTCCCATGCTTCACTGAAGCTCTCAAGATTCTTCTGCTGAAACCCAGAGATGTCATTCCTGATCTTAGCTGTCCTTGATGCAGAGAAGAACTTATCTAGGAAAGCTCTCTTGCACTCATCCCAAGTAGTGATGGAGTCACTTGGGAGAGTCTTCTCCCACTGGTGTGCTTTATCTCCCAAAGAGAAAGGAAACAGCTTCAGCTTGAGTGCATCTTCAGAAACTCCATTGGTTTTGGACAGGCCACAATACTTGTCAAATTTATCCAAGTGATCAAAAGGATCTTCAGCAGCTAGACCATGGTACTTGTTGTTCTCTATGGTGTTGAGCAGCCCTGATTTGATCTCAAAGTTGTTGTTCTCCACAGGAGGTGCTCTGATTCCCAACCTATGACCATTGATGTGAGGTTGATCATAGGTTCCAATGGCTCTAGCTTGGCGTGGAGGATGTTGTGGCTGGCGCTGAGGTCTGAGGTTGGTAGCTTCTTGACCATTATGAGCTTGAGCATCTTCATGTTGAGGTAGGTTCTCCATATCAAACCCCAATCTCTGCAAGTGAGCCTGTTGCTCTTCTTCTCTTCTCCTTCTTACTAACTCTCTCTCAAGTGCAGCTATGTCTTCAACTCTTGGAACAAGACTTGATGAACCTTTGCTCCTCAAGTGCATACACCTGAAATGCAACCAAGCTTTGCAGGGAGAGAATCAATATCACAAACAACAATAATAAAAAAAAATGACTTAGTCTCAAGCAAATGACTAAATCTCAATGTCAAAATCAAACTAGGATTGGCAACGGCGCCAATTTGATACAAGGCCTTTTCAAGGGTCCTAATATTCAAATCAAAAGTAGTACTTAAGATGTCAATCCATTCCTAGATGATCTCAATGCAAAGGGAATACAAGTTCATGCTAAATCTAAGTGCAATCAGGTTTTAAAAGTGATTATGAACTATAACTATTCTATAAATGCAATAAATGATCAAACTTTCTCAATATGAAGCAAGAGGACTCATGGGGCTAGGCATTTGATCTTGGGTGATGTAGATCCAATATAAGGGTGGCAAGCTATCAATTAAACATTTTCCTTATGCCTAGACACAATACTAAACAAGCTCTATCTCTAGATGAATGTTCTTTTGCTAAAGCAACTCAAGCATCTAATATCTTAGGTTGAATATTACTAAAGCAAACATGGAGAATAAGTCTAATAGCAATCTTAACTTCTTTAATAACCAATCTCTTAGGTAAAGCAAGGTAAAAGCATTGAAGAGTTGGTTCAGGCATTTCATCATACACCTTGTGGGCAGGAAATGCCTAAGGATCTATTTTGATATGATCAAGATCAAAATAGCATTATGAACCCTCAACAAGCAAGGAAACAAGTAAATCTAACACTAAACACCCTAGATCTTCACTAATCACCCTTAATCACCCTAGCCCATGAATCCTAGATTAGTCTACTCACTAATAGACATGAATAACCCCAAAACCATGGATGATTCAAGGCTAAACATGATTAGAGAGCAAGATAATCACACAAAGACAATAAATAAGAAGAAAAGAAACTAAAGATTCAATCTTTCTTGAAGAGGTCTATGTGTTCTTGAGAGAAAACAAGATAAGTCCCAAAATTAGGTCTATAGGGTATTTATAGAAGCTTAAAAGTCGAGTTGGGCCAACCCAACAAACCTGGGCCGACCCAATAAAAAGCAGTCATTTTCGCCCGTAGCGACTTGGTTATCCCGCTACACGTAAGTCGCTACAAATCTGGGAAAACCGTAGCGACATGCTCTGGTCGCTACAGTGGTCGCTACAGACACTCGTGAGGTCTCGTAGCGATGTGGTGAGGTCGCTACGCACAGGTCGCTACAGACACTTGGTCGATTTCAGCAATTCTCCTCTTCTTCTGTAGCGACCGAGCGTGGTCGCTACGCACGTCGCTACGCTGGCTCGTGAGGCTCTGTAGCGATGTGGGGAAGCCGCTACGCTTGGGCCGCTACGGCTACTTAGCCATATTCAGCATCGTTCTTCACTCCTTCGTATCGACCAGGTAGGGTCGCTACAGACGTCGCTACGCTGACTCGTGAGGCTGTATAGCGACTTGATGATGTCGCTACACCGGTGTCGCTACAGGCACTTTGGCTCTATGCTCCAAACACCTCTCCTTTTGTCTCAAAACACCTCAAATGCCTCCAAAGTCACCAGCAAGCATCTCCAAAACCTGATATAGACATATGTAATGCAATGCAACCTAAATGCACCCTAAATGAGTCTTAATGATCAAAATAGAAGCTAAAACAAAGCTTAAAACCATGTAACTACACATGATATCAAGGGCTTCGGCCTTTTTTTTTGTCATCTGATAGATTAATTACTGTGCTCAAACGAGCTAAACATTCAGTTACAACCAGGCTTACAATGAAGCCGATCAAGACCAGGTTAGTACACTCACTAACCGTCTATACCAAAAAATTAAGCCATTAACCCCCAAACATTCCGCCTTCGACTTCACATATATTCGTCAAAGCAGAAAATAAAAGGGACAAGCTCAGAGAATATAATTTACAGATTTGTGAAGCCTTATTATATATGTTTGTTTCAAGAATTATATGTCTTAAAAAGGTGATTGGAACTTGGTTCCGTATATCATCTCTCTCTCTCTCTCTCTCTCTCTCTCTCTCTCTCTCTCTCTCTCTCTCTCTCTCTCTCTCTCTCTCTCTCTCTCTCTCTCTCTCTCTCTCTCTCTCTCTCTCTCTCTCTCTCTCTCTCTCTCTCTCTCTCTCTCTCTCTCTCTCTCTCTCTATCTTTACACCCTATCAATCAACTTTAATTTGTAGTCAGGATTCCCTAGCTCCCCACCTATCGTTGCAAGAATTTGGTGTACAACTTATCATGTTCCTGTGTTTTTTTATTACGACCAATTAATCGGCATTATTCTTTTATATCCATTCATATATAAGCATGGAAAAGAAAGAAAAGAAGCCACACGCAATATTAAGTTAAGTCATTCGTCTTATGATCTCTTAAAATTACATCATATATTCCTTAATAACATTGGTTCCCTATGAATCCACTAATTAATTAATTTTTTTTATCACCTCACCAATTTATTCGAATCGTAAAAGGGTGTTGCTTGCCATAAATAATCTCAGCAATCCTTTTAACTCCTCCCTTAAAAGAATCATATCTTTCTTTTTTTGGGTTTTGAATAAAGCTTTAATTTAATGAAAGTTGTTTCAAAGACGGTAATATAAATTAATCAGCAGGAATAATTTGCTCTTGTATTCATTATTGGCTGAAATTATTCTCACGTCATGGATGTGATGATCAAGTGCTAATCAAAGGATATGATGATCAATTGAAGTTCTTTTATTTATATTCTAGGTAGAATCTTCATGTTCATTAACCCTATGAATAATTAAGTATATTACGACAACATATATATTATCAAATAACTAATCTACTTAATTATAATTAAACTGAAGTAATCCATCAAATTTTATACCAAGCGACATTAGTTAATTGATTCAGCAGGTAATGAGCGAGGTAGTATATAGGATCAGAAGCTCCATGTATTTGGATGATGAGAATCTCCAGGAGCGTTCAGTTCACAAGGAAATGAAATTAGATTAGACATTGCTTCATGAAGCCATACATCGTCGTTTTCCACCTGCTATCAAATGGAATACAATATATTGGTTGATTAATTTTAAAACTGATTACTGTAAATAAAATTATACTATTCTGAAATTATAATATGAATTTATAAACCTGGATTAGATAGTCGTCTGATCCAGAGAACATATCTTCGTCTTTTTCAGAATGGTGGTTGTGATTCTTAGACATGTGAGATTGTTGCTCACATGTATCATTGTTTCTAGCAAATCGTCCTCGCACACGAACTCGCCGGTCAGCTAGGGTTTTACGACATACATACTGCATACATATATATATATATATATATATATATATTGTATTTGTTAAAACTCTTAACTCTTTCATAATTCATCACTTAAAAATGAGAAAAAAGAAAAAATTACTAAATAAGAATGAGTGACGTATGTACGTACCTTGATAGTCTTATTGAAGTTGCGTTGATTCTTCTTCTTCAAGTACCTCATGATTCTATCTTTACGTTCTTCAACCGAATAGCGTCCCACTTTTGTGTTCGGCTCAGTTTGTATCCCTCCTTCACTATTTCCCTGCTTCAAATAAATATTTTTATTTTATCTCTTAAAAGTAATAAATATCTTTATAAGTTAATTTTTTTTGGTAAAATGTTAAATAAAATAATAATTTTACTATGTGGTACGTTTATATTGAGTTATTTACCCATGATTGCTCTCCAGTTGACGGACGGAACAAGGGCTTGATCTCTGGTGAAAAGCCGTAGTATTCTTGATCTCCACCATGAAAATATTGTGTGCCAATAACATTCACACCCACTTTCTGGTAATAATTGTGGTACTGCGGCATAGAAACGTTAGAACCCTCAAAATCTTGCGGAAAAAACGTGGATTCCAGGTTAGAAGGTGGGTTGAAAGAGCCGAAGCCGTCGTCAAAGTAATTGGACAGAGCTGAGACGTCAGGACACGAAGAAGAGCCGTGAAACTGCGAAGAAGTTTCACCGGAAAATGTGAAATCGGAGTAGAACTGAGGAAAAGATGACCGCATGATGAGAGGACAAGTATTTGTTCGTTTAGGGTTGTTTGAGAGAAAATAGCAGTGGGTGTAAGTATGTTTATATATAGAGAGATGAGTTCGTGTGGGATGTTCGGGCAGGCTGACCGAAACACACCAGACTTGCAGTTCCAGTGAGACTCTGCTCTGTTAATAACTTCCTACTCCCTCTTTTCAAGCTGTCAAACTCAAATCCTCTTTTCTTTCATTAATTTTCTTCATTAATTTTCTTACCCTTGGCATCTTGATTAAACTGTTTCTATTTTCGTAATTTTCAATTTTACTTCCAAATTCACCTATCTTTCTCTCTTGTATATATCCGTTACTTGTTAATAACGTATTCTTTATAAACTTCAACATCTTTAACGACAAAATGCTTTTAACCGTAAAGGTTGTGGTTCGTTTCTCATGCATGATTCTAAAAATTACGATGTACATTGCTTTAAATATATTTATGTAAAGTTCAATATATATATATATATATGTATATTTTTATTTTTATTTTTTGGATGCTTATGTGATTGTAAGGTGTGTGACAGATTGGTTATGATGCAACTATAAACCTAATGATACAGTAAATATATATATATATATATATATATATATGTGTGTGTGTGTGTGTGTGTCGAATGGTGATTCGTTTGATAATGGAGCACAGCTGAAGATATTAGCTATCTAATTTAAGCCACACCATTTGTCCTCAGCTGCCAATGTTCTTGTCTCAGTCTTTTTCTCATAAAACAGAAAAAGAAGAATTTATAAAATGAGAATATTATAGCAAATGGCCGTACACAGACACACGCGCTATGAAAACTACGTAAAGAGAAACCCTACCCCTAGCCCCAGAATCTTAACACGTGTTCAATTCCAATATTTTGCACCATTTTAAATTATTGTTTACTTCATTTACAAAACAGCCCCCACGACTTCAGAAGACCCTCTATATTCTTTAACTGTATAATTTATTTACAATATTGACAATAAACTTAGAAATCATCCTAATTTTCCTCGGTTTTGTTGATATACTCTGGTTGCATAATATAAGTGCTATTGCGTTAAAACCATTCATGTTCTTAAAGCATCTCCAGTGTAAAACTCTATTTATTACTTTGACTAGGCAAGTTCTGATATCTAAACTTAAGTCACATATCGATTCGTAAAATAATAGGGGAGATCTTGACTATTTCCCCAAACCCAATGCACGAGTTCTTTAGTTTTAAAGGATATGAAAAAAGTCGAGACTGTCAAAAATCAAATAAGGCTAGTGAAGATACGTTTGCATGAGAATGAGATCATAAGCTTTGTTATAAAATACGGAAGACCGCCTCCAGAACATGTTCAGTGAGATGGGGGATTCGACGAAAGATGGGTCATGACATGACTAGATATGCATTCAAAGATTTAAGTATAACATATTTTTCCTTACTTTGTCTTGTGATTTGTGAAGTTGTACAACTTCACAATATTGGATTCTCTTTCCACGATCTTCTTAATTTCAAACTAGTCTCGTAGAATAGACAATGAAATATTTTATGAGAAAAAGAAGATCTCCTAAATATTTCAAACTGCATCGTATAATATGTCTTTTTTTTTTTGTAACTCAAGATGTCAGTATATGCCATCTATTGTAGTAAAAATAACATGGATATTGATTTTAACAAATTGCTTTTCATACATGCATATAAATAGGATATGACCTACTTCAAACTTATCTACTATCTTCCTATTTGTTGATTCGATTATATCTGCCCTAAAACACTCAACAATCCCAAGGAATAGTTAATTATCAATATCTGAAATTCTGCGTCGTGATTTTCTTCAAAGGATCAATACCTTTTTATTATATTTAATGCGTTTCCTTTTTGGCTTTTCATTCAAAGTTCAAACTCAAAAAGTTGCTCTTGGAAAAATTGCTTTCATGTGTTCTGTTAAGCTAAAGAGAAACTGATATCTTAGTTCGATCCTTGTTATCTGAAAAGATTCCTACCTTTAACTATCATACACTGAAAAGAAGCATTCACTGTTCTACAAAATAAAACTGATCAACATAGTAAATCTCTTAAAATGTATTATAAACTGTCTCAACAAAACATTTCAGATTTTTTTTTATGTTCTTGTTAACAAAGAAAGAACTTTGCAGAGAGATTCCTAAATAAATATAAAATGAAAGAATCCAGTGGAAAAGTGAGAGAGAAATAGCTCAAAGTGAATTTGTGCAAGTTGTGTTTGGCTATTGTTGCTGGTGCATGTTGCTTGAGAAGTGAATCTCATATATGTATCTGCTCCCTTGAAGAACAAAAAAAAAGAAGCATGAAAGTTGGTTTTCATTTTACATAAAATTCAATCCCCTTTTGAATAGTAATAGAGAATCCTTGTCAGAGCTAGTTGCATTTTCTATTGTTTATGCCTCCAGAAATAAAAATAAAATAAAAAAAAAGAAAGAAAACTGGTATTGACTGTATAGATATATTCTGATTTTGTTCTACATATTACCGGGTTCGAGTTGCCACCCTAGCATCATCTTTCTTTATTCCTAGAAAATAAAATACCAAGTTTCTGTTCATTTCTCATAGTTCTCAAAGAAGTTTTTTTGGGCGTAAATTTCTAAAAGAAGTTGAATTAGAAAGAGATAGATCAAGGGAAGAAGGGTGAATATGATTTGTAATTTGGCTCTTTAATCCAAAAAATGTAGGGAGTTTTGCACATATGACTCAAAACTTGAAGTCAAACATAAATCTAACTTCTGATTTTTTTTTGAAATTGTGTTTGACCTATTCACCCCAGAAGTTCACAATATTCACGAAAATGCCATTGATTTTTTTTTTTTTTTTTTTTTGAAAAATACACTTTTACTCTCACAACCTCATCTTCTTCACTTATTTACAAGATTGCCATTGCCATCAATACACCAACCACCATTAACAACCACTTTGAAGCTCTTAATGCTCATAAATCGATTAAACACTACTTATTTCTTCATTTCTATCAACTAAAACCAACTTATCTTTCACTTTCTCTCCATATTCAACCATAAAAACCATAGATTTTGATTCTAAAATTTGTATGGTTCATTGAGCCATTGAAGCTCACGATTCTCGTTGGATCACTTTCTTTTGAGCTTCTGGGTGCTTGGAGAAGACTTCTGGGAGCAAAGAAAGTTATCTCCCAAGTTTAAGGTAGGAAATCGAGTTTTTTTCCAGATCTGTTCGTCCAGACGACTTCCACGGAAGTCGTCTGGATCTAGACGACTTCCGTGGAAGTCGTCTGGTCAAAGCAGAAGTTAGTTTTGCAATTGACTTTTAAAATGTGTTTTGTTGGACGACTTACATAGAAGTCGTCCGACTTTCTTTGTTGAAAATAAAATCCCAGACGACTTCCGTGGAAGTCGTCTGAGATAAAGAGGTTAGTTTTGCGTTTGACCGAAATGTGTCAGAAATTTGACTTTCCCAGACGACTTCCGTGGAAGTCGTCTACGAGAAAAGTAAAAAATCAATATTTTATTATAACCAGACGACTTCCACGGAAGTCGTCTCAGGTTAGTTTTGGAGTTTGAAAATCAAAACAAAAAAAGATTTTTTTTCTAGACGACTTCCGTGGAAGTCGTCCGGTAGACGACTTCCATGGAAGTCGTCCAAGATTTTATTCTGAGATTCTGGTCAAACCTCGGTAATCTTGGACGACTTCCACGGAAGTCGTCCGTTTAGACGACTTCCACAGAAGTCGTCTGAAAAAAAAAACTTTTTTTGTTTTGATTTTCAAACTCCAAAACTAACCTGAGACGACTCCCGTGGAAGTCGTCTGGTTATAATAAAATATTACTTTTTTACTTTTCTCGTAGAGGACTTCCACGGAAGTCGTCTGGGAAAAGTCAAATTTCTGACACATTTCGGTCAAACGCAAAACTAACCTCATTGTCCTAGACGACTTCCGTGGAAGTCGTCAAAGGTCGTCTGGACGGACGACTTCCATTATTTTTAACAAAGGACGACTTCCAGGGAAGTTGTCTGGACGGACGACTTCCAGGGAAGTCGTCTGGACGGACGACTTCCATGTAAGTCGTCTTTGCAAAAATTTAATAACAAAAATGACATAAATGACGACCTCTCTGGACGTCGTCCAGAAGACTTCCGTAGATGTCGTCTGAGCGAATGTTTAATAGATTTATTTTTTCTTTAAAATCATAAAGACTTTTTAACATTTTCTTAGTAATTCATGTATATTAGACTATATTAGGGCTACTGGATGAAATTTTTAACTTTATTTATGATAATTATGAGGTTGCCAACATTCATGTTAATTAAAGTTTCTAGCTAACGTAGAAGACTTCCAGGAAAGTCGTCTGAGAAAAGTCATACATGTTCAATGTTTGCTAATGTGTATTTTTTTTCTTTTTGCTGATGAGGTGTAAGTTACATGCATTGTATGAAGAATGGTTGTTGCAAGATCAGAGCCGGTCCTATAAATATGGAGGCTAGAAGCCAAAAAATATTATGTGGCTGAGTAGGTTCAAACTCGTAACCACCTCACGTTGCTATGAGTACATTTACCAAGTATGCTAAAGGGAGTTTTGACAAAAAAATGGCTGAATTACTACATAATATTTGGCGGCTGGAAGCATGTGCTTCACTCGCTTATGTTAAAGGCCGGCTCTGGCAAGATGGATGTTGGAATTTTGTGGTTGATCAACATAAACTTCAAGATATGTAAAACTTATATTTTCAATACAAACTTGTAAAAAATGTGATATGCTTTGATTAGTTACTACTGTTTGGTTCTATTTTTTAAGTATTATTTTTTATGAGTTGGAAGAAAGGTTAAAATGCATTTTCAAATATTGTATCAATATAAGACTACCAACATTCTTTATTAAGATGAGAAGAAGATATTTAGACTTTATTATTGCATTTAGGAAATCCAAAGATAAGATAAAAACTATTGAAATAATTAATTTCTTTGATTTTTAGCACATATATTACATCTTGGGAAACAATTTTACTGATTATACAAAAAATTTACAACTAAATGAGTAAACAAGCTTGGACTCCACTTTATATGAAAGAAGACTTAGTCAAAAGACTTCCAAAAAGTCCAGACGACTTTCAGGAAGTCCAGACGACTTCCAAGAAGTACAGACAACTTCCAAGAAGTCCAGACGACTTCCAAGAAGTCCAGACGACTTCCAAAAAGTCCAGACGACTTCTAAGTAAGTCGTCTAGACGACTTCCAAGTAAGTCGTCCCAAAACTCTTCCAAATCCAGATCTGGAAAACCTGCATATCCAAAAATGTTCAAATGGCTTAAAATAGAGAAAATGAGTGGAAGATTAGACAAATCTACCATTATAAAACACACAAAAGTACATATCTAAAATTAATAGATATACCTTTAAATGAGTGGAAAATGAGAACCATGTGATAAAAAATCTGCAAAAAATGGTTAAATTAGTGAGAAGAACATGAAAAAAAAACTGAAAAAATCATCTAAAATTTGGTGTATTAAAGTTAAAAAAAATTGAGTGGGTTTGGAGAGTTTTAGTTTGGAAAAATATTAGAAATTTAAACAACATTAGTTGACCAAATAAAGAAAAATCAGACATAAAAACTTACCAAAATGCTCAGATCTGTTATAAAAAGGAGAGACATGAGAGAAGACTCTGTCAGACGACTTTCCAGACGACTTCTAGGTAAGTCGTCTAGACGACTTCCAGGTAAGTCGTCCCAGAAGTCTTCCAAATCCAGATCTGAAAAATCTGCATATCCAAAAACGTTAAAATGGCTTAAAATAGATAAAATTAGTGGAAGATTAGACAAATCTACATTTATAGAACACACAAAATTACATATCTAAAATTAATAGATTTACCTTTAAATGAGTGGAAGGTGAGAACCATGTGATAAATAATCTGCAAAAAAATAAAAATAAACTAGTGAGAAAGACTTGAGACAAAACTGAAAAAAATCATCTAAAATTTGGTGTATTGAAGTCAAAGAGATTAGAGTGAGTTTGGAGAGTTTTAGTTTAGGAAAAATATAAGAACTTTATACAACATGAAGTGACCAAATAAAGAAAAACCAGACACAAAAACTTACCAAAATGCTCAGATTTGTTATTAAAAGGAGAGACATGAGAGAAGACTTCGTCAGACGACTTCCAGGAAGTCCAGACGACTTTCAGGAAGTCGTCCAGACGACTTCCAGGTAAGTCGTCCCAAAAGTCTTCCAAATCCAGATCTGAAAAACCTGCAAATCCAAATCCAGATCTGAAAAACCTGCATATCCATAAACGTTCATAGGGCTTAGAACAGAGAAAATAAGTAGAAGATTAGATAAATCTATATTTATAAAACACACAAAAATACATTTCTAAAATTAGTAGATTTACCTTTCAATGAGTAAAATATGAAAAATATGTTATGAAACACCTGCAAAAACAAGATAAATCAGTGAGAAAAATATGAGACAACAACAATAAATTGATATAAAGCTTGGTGTTTATAAGTTCAAAAAGATTAGAGAGAGGTTAGAGAGTTTAAGAATGATGAACACTACATTTTTGTTGCAGCCATTTGAGAGAAGGAGAGAGAATGTGTAAAATTTTATTTATATATGGAGACACAAAATCCAATTATGTTAAATATTTTCTATTCAGACGACTTTGGACGACTTAATTGTAAGTCGTCCAGAAGACTTTAATATTTAGCGGGAAAATAAAATACTTTTAGCGGGAAACTAAAATAGAAGACTTCCTAGACGACTTACTTGTAAGTCGTCTAGTAAGTCGTCTGGTTTAAAATATTTAAGCGGGAAAAGAAAGTCGTCTAAAGTCATCTAAAGTCATCTAACTTTAACAATTCAACAGACGACTTAATTTTAAGTCGTCTAGACCCTAAACACAATCTCTAAACTAATTTAACTAACTAAACACTTCAAAAAATCAAATTAAACTTAAAAAGTGTTTACTATACTCTGAAACAAGCACGAATAGGTAAAAATTCACATTTTCAAAAAATCATTCAAGCTTTCCAAAATCTAACCCTAACAAAACATACAATACTACTACATATTTTCTCAAACCCTAAAACCAAAGAATATCATGATTAATCACTTTTACTCATCTATGTTGAAAACTATTCAAACTTATTATTTTTTAATTTACATCATTTATATATGTTTATAATTACATGAATTTAATTTTTCACCCCCCAAAATATTTTTTTAAATTTTTTTAAATTATTTTTAAGATCATTAACTCCAGACGACTTCCGTGGAAGTTGTCTGGACGACTTCCAAAATCTCAGACGACCCAGATGACTTAATAGGGCTATATTCGTAAAAATGGTAGCGATTTTTTTGTTTGGTCACAAGGGGCTGGCTGTAATTTCACATGGCCTTGAGGTTAGTTTTCTATTTGATTCAAGTTGGGGTTTGGTTTTGTGGTTAGGATCAAGTTTTGAGTCATAAGTTGCAAAAACCCCAAAAATGTAATATCAAATTCTACTTTGAATCAGAATCATTAGCAACATGATCCATTTCAACAACAATACTACTATCTAATATGAACAATTCACATAAATGCAAGAAAACTTATCAGCTCCTGAGTCCTGAGTTAGTTTCATGTTCAAGCAGAAAATAATATAAAATGAGTTTTGTTAGAAAGTAGAAAATCAAAATTTGATTAAAGAGTTCGTTGATTCGATATTCTTTATGATAGAGATGTTTACAGTGAAATAATAAGTTTTCTCACTGTTTTTCATTCAATCTTGAAATGATTAAAAGAAAGGAAGCTTACGATTTTAAAATCGAGAGCCTAGACATAATTAACTAGGCATTGTTGATGATAACTCTAGATAAGACAATGACTTGTCGACAAATAAGAAACTACATAGAAGCGATCAATGATCCCGAGCAAAGTGTGAGTCAACGCCAAGTAAAACCTCCGTATGGTAACGGAAACTTGAGGGCAAATCGATGTTGAGTGACACGAGACTGGGGTGGTACGAGACCGGAGAGGCTTCCACCGTCATGCCGACGTCACACGCAGCCTTTGTCATAGACTCCAGCGATCAAGTGAGCGTCGCTCTCCTCCACAAGTACTCTACACCAAAATCATTATTTTCTGCCAGTTTTAGTTCTTTTTTTTTTTTATCACTGAAATATTTCATTAGAAAATAAAAATAGAGAATGAGCCTAAAACAGACTCATTCGAGAATAGTTCAATACAGATAGAGATGGACTTGAAGAGCCCATATATTTAAAACAACGACAAATTTTTTATAACAAGGAAAATGCGAGAACGAAATGATTACAAACTCAGAGGAGACCGATCGGATGTCTTTCACAGTGTCGATGGTTTCTTTGGACTGGATGTTGCCGGTATAGCTCTAAAGAGCGTTTGATTGTCGGAGTAGACCCTAGGCGTAGGGAACTCCAGGGTTTGAGCCATGCTCTCCTTTACTTCACCGATTAGAGGCATTGAACACTTCACTAAGAACGCAAGAAATAAGAGGTTGTATCGAAAATGGAGGCTGATGGCAGGCCAGAGCAACTGAGGGATGACTGTATAACCGTATCTAAAAGCTGTAGAAAAAGACTAATTGTCTATATTTAATCCTAAGATTCACGAGAAGTAGAGCAGAGACTGTGTAGACTCTACTGGCATGTGCTAGCTGAAAGGATAGTGAAACAAAATCAAGAGCAGCATCAAGGCAATGGGCCAGGTGAACCCTGTAGACTGAAGCTGTGGAGCAGACTGGTTTGAAGATTGTGCAGCTGTTTGAAGATACTCTAGATATGTTGCTCGTTATGGAGGCAAACCGGATAATGCATTCCGGTAGCTCAACTCCAATCTTCCCCCATGTCAGATGCGACCTGAGACACGACCTCAAAGAAGGACAGTGATGCCATGGTGTGCCGGATAGACGTAACCACGATCTGCAAAAGCACATTGGTAAGAACAGAGCATCTACAAAGCAGAACACCACCGATACTTTAACCATCAAAAGCCAGTCCTCATAGGTTTGATTTGTTGCGTATTGGAGAGAGATAAGCCTGGGGACATTTCGTTCTTCAACTAAAATCCTTGCATCACTAAGCCAATCTTGTAGAGGTATAAACATAGCCCTTAAGGCTAGGTATAACACATAAAGATCAAATTGGGTGTTCGTTGACGAAATAGTTTGGAAATAAAATTCAAAGCTGTCAACGCTCATGGATCTGAAGGGATGAAAGTGAAGCGTGTTGGTTCGAAGCAGCGGCGAAGAAAGTAGATCTGGCGGAACCGGTGGATCTGGTGGCTCTGGTGAACGGAGAGAAGGAGCAACGAGGTTCTCCGACAAGCTCCTCTTGTCGAGAACGAAACGTTGTTCTGCTGAAGCCATCGGACTCGAGGGGAGTAGCTTGAGCAGAGTCACATCCTCAAACGACATGGAGCTAAACGGAGAAGAGACTTGAGGCTCGCCGGAGTGAAGTGAACAGATCTATGGAGAGAAACGAAGAATCGCGGCGGTCAGGAGTGGCATGAAGCGGAGGAGGGACACCAGAGGTAGAGGCTCAAGTTGAAATCTTCAATCTTGCGGCTGTGATATATGGTGTTTTATACATCATTGTATATATGTTTTATAATGTGTTTTCAAGTCTTTATCGAGTCTTTCTAGTCATTTTTGAGTCATTACAGGTTTAGAGTTGCACTGGATGGGATATGGACCAGTAGAAGCAAAAGATGCAGAAAACAGTGCAGTTTGGTGATTTTCACGCAGAACACTCTGATGAGTGTTCCGATTGATTGTTCCAGCTGCAGAGATTTTTAAGGAAACTTAATATTTCGAAATTTGCCCTAATTTCCCTATTTTTCTCTCCCAGCCGCCTGTGGCTTTGATATAACTTCTTTTCCTATTTTTCTTCATCATTCTACGCTATTCTAGACACAAGAAACCATTGGAGACTTTTGTGCTTTTGGATTGTAAAGGGAGAAGGCTTCATCTCTCTCACCATAGAGAAGATTACCCTGAACCCTCTTTTAGTTTCTGTTATATTTATGCAGTATTATTCAGAAATCATGTCTCTTGTCTCCTGTGATATGTCTGAGTAGTCGGCTAGCTTGTCTAGGGTTCTAGGGTGTTGATTTCGTGAGCTAAACATAGATAAGTGAATCCATTAATTGTCTTTGTTCATAACTGTTCTTATTGCTTGCAGTAAAATGGTCGCTTATTGTTAGATCCTAGGTTTAACCTGTTCATTAACCGTGTAATAGGTTGCTAGATCTGTTATGAATAAGCATTGCATTCCTAATCAGCAAAAGTAGATATTAGGGTGTTTTGTGAACCTATCGGACCTGATCTCTATTGCTTGCGATCGCTTCTCACCTCAACGATAGTTAGACGGCGAGATCGATCAGCATAGGGAGCAGTACCACGACAGTGGACTGTTCTACTTGAGTGATCCAAGTTCTGGACATGTTCTTAATTTAACTTGAATAATTGTTTGGCTCACATTTGTTTAACACCCGATGAAGTAACCCTAGGCTGACTTCTCTTTAATTTGAATTTAATCTTCGTTATCATTTAATTTACTTGCACGTCACTACTTAAATCAAACCCCCATATTGTTTTAGCTAAGTATTGATCCAATATAAATAAAGTGTAATAGTGGTATCTGTGGATTCGATCCTAAAGTGCTACATCGACATACCATTCGATTGTGGTAGTGTGCACATTAGGTTAATTGGTGTGCGTGAACACGAATATCAATTTGGCGCCGTTGCCGGGGACCATCTTTTTTACCTTTATTTTTCGGTTATTTATTTAGTCTAAGACCTCTAACTTGCTCTTTTCTCTTTGTTGCAGGAGATCGCAAGGTTTAGAAAGAAAGAACAACAACAACCAAGGCCGACCAACACCACCATGGGTGATCACGGCCATCAGGATGATCTCACTGCAGCAATGGCACTGATGCAACAGCAGATGCTTCAGATGCAGCAGATCATCCAAGCTCAGCAAGCAGCTTCAGAACAAGCTGCTCAACAGGCAGCTCTCGCGCAGCAGGAACAGGCGGCACAGACTGTTCCAATTGGGAAGAGAAACCATCCACGTAACCTTCCTACTACTCGCTCTGCCATTGTTCCTCCACTCTGTAGCAATCTGGACTTCGAGATCAAGCCTGCTTTGATCGGTCTAGTGCAGAGTAAGGTGTTCTCTGGTCTCTCTACAGAAATTCCAATGGAGCATATTGAGAGATTCGAGAGAGTCTGCAACTTTTCACGCGCGAATGGTGTTCCACCAGACTACATCAAGTGCACGCTATTCCCATACTCTCTTGATGGAAAAGCTGCACGGTGGCTGAACTCTCTCCCTACAGGTTCTCTGTCTTCATGGGAACAAGTCCGATCAGCGTTCCTGAGCTACTTCTACACTAAGGTGAGAACTGCAGCATTGAGGAACAAGATAACCTCATTCAGATAGCTCCCCGACGAGCCTTTATGTGATGCATGGTAGCGTTTCAATGTCTATCGCAGAGAGTGCCCTCACCATGGATTTGATGATGATTACCTCCTGGGCATTTTCTATGATGGAGTACACTGGGAACACCGAAGTGCTATGAATTCTGCGAGCAATGGAGATTTCATGACTCAGACCACTGCTGGAGCATTTGAGCTGATTGAGAACATGGCTGCTAGTTCTACCAATGAGAACAATGAGAGCGATTGTTCCAAGGTCGTGAACAGTGCTGAAACCCAGAAGATAGATGAGCTGACAGCCAAGATTGACTACCTACTGAAAAACAACCAAGGAAAAGTCTTCATGATGGATGGAGCTACTACTGGGCAGATTCAGAACAACCAGGCACAAGGATCTGGGTATTAGAACACCTTCCCACAGAACTTCCAGGGTAAAACCTTCATCTTCAGTGAGGCAGAGAACATGTTCGTCGCTCAGAATCAGAATTTGAACCAGCAACAGCCGCAGAACAACCAGCAGACCGCTCCAACAACTGTTCCGCCAGATGAGCTGAAAAATCTCAACTCTATGATGCAGCAGATGCTCCAGAGCCAGCAACTTCAGGTCAAGGCACTGAATCAGGTTACCACAGAAATCAACACTAGGATGGACAGCATGTTCACCGATCTGAATACAAAATATGATGCTGTGAACAGCCACTTAAAGAGGATTGATGGTCAGCTTGCTCAAACCTCTGAAACTGTTAAGAGGCAGCAAGAAATCCTTCGTGGAACGAGTGTGATGCACTGTAATGCAACAGAGCATAGGTGTGAGAAAGCTGTGGAAAAAGAAACAGAGCAGTTGTTCCCTGAGACTGTTTCAGATGCATAAGAGAGAACAGAACAGCCTGCTAGCTCAGAAACGATTGTTCCTGGCGAATCTGCTGAGACTCCACCAGTGCGAGTCTATGTTCCTAAAGTTCCCTATCCAATTCCACCACCACTGAAGGTACTGCCTAAGGTTGATGATCCTGGAAAGTTTGTTTTCCCATGTTCTATTGCTCGAGTAGAATTTAAGGATGCTCTTTGTGACTCCGGATCATATGTGAATCTTGTCACAAAGGGGATTGTAGACAAGTTGGGTGTTGTGGATGTTGAGCCTTCTCAGGTGACTCTGGCTTTTGCAAACTCTTCCAGAGCAGTCTCTTATGGCACCATTCGTAACCTTCCTGTCCAAGTAGGAGACTGTATGCTCTATACCGTGTTTCAGGTTGTTGACATGAGCAAGGAACATGAGATGCCTTTGATCTTTGGAAGGTCATTTATGGCTACAGTGGGAGCAATCATCGACATGCCTAATAAGAGAGTCTCCTTCTCCAACATCAACAAGAAGATTTTCTACAAGGCTGTCCCGACCAGATCACAAATTCGACACGCCTCCAGCATCTCAATGGTTCGTGGAGAACAACTAGAAAATTTTCTTAAGAAAGAGTTTGGTGATGAGAGTGAGATTGGACGAGTCCTGGATGGAGATCCTCACGGTGATACCAAGAAACTTTGTGGGAATCCAAGGGTGAAGGAAAAAGTCCAGAGGAAAAGGATCAAGGGTGATCCTACAATGACTTTGATACCTCGCATGTGTGATGAAAAATCAATTGAGTATGAGGTAAAGTGTAAGGGTACCTCCAAACCTTTCTCTAAAGTCAGAGTTGTTCTCACTGATGAGTTGAAAGAGAAAGGAGAAGCTGCTGTGAAAGGGTTGTTGAGCAGAGTTTTGAAGCTGAACATGTCTGATTGTGGAGCTTGTTTTGGAACAAGCACGGATGCTCAACCTGACTGATCTCTGTCACCAAGTCAAGCTAATGACTTAAACCAAGCGCTTAGTGGGAGGCAACCCACTGGTATGTGTAAATATAACTTGTTTTGTTTTTGTTTTGCTTATTTTCTGTTTTAGTTATTGAGTCTCAGGTCAAAAAGCAAAAAAAAATCCGAGATACTGCAGCAGAACATTCTGGCGCTTGTTCCACCCGACTGTTCCAGAAACGGAGCATCATGTTCTCCAGAAGAGAGAGCGGCGGCTCCAAGTGAAAATATGGCAACAGAACGAGTCTGGGGGAGCACGAGTTCCAGGTAAGTATCTCAACAAAAAAAATGTTTTTATTATTGTTTTCACCTTCTCTCTGATTTATTTTCACACCGAGACGTTGTGAAGTAAGTCTGGGGGAGGGTTTCATCGTTTACTAACTCGTTTCTTTCTTTTGTTTATCTTTTGAGTCATTTCGAGTAAGTTTTTAAGATCGAGTCAGTCAAAACTTTGTGGGAATTAGGACCTTATTCTGTGTTGATCACTAACCACCTCGTGCTTTAGTTATCTTATTCAGTGACCTTAGCAGCGGCGAAAGACACACATGTGGACCTGGAACACCCTGACATATCTCACTTGATTCTCCAGAAGTTCTCAGCCGATCGGGTTACACTGGGTAGACTTAACTCCACTTAACTTGAACCTAATATTGACTGAAATTCTTCTTGTTATGGGCACTAGATCAGGGAAACGAGAACTACACTCAGGACATCTTATCCTTTATATCCATCTTTTGTTGTTCCTGAGTGGCTAGCTCATCTTTAGCTAGTTCCTACCCTGCACCTTAGCCTTTATTCTACCTCCATGCATTTGTTTTTCAGTGTTATATGTGCAGATATGTGCAAAAAGGCCGGAGAGGAAAGGATCGACGCAGCCTCTTACTTGTTACTGCTGCAAGTGTCAATCAGACAGGGAGAACAAGCAGACTAAGGGAACAATCACTTCCTAAGAAACATCTGCGCAAGAACAGGGGTGGAGAACCAGAATGGTGTGAATCAGAACCACCAGTGGCATCCTTATATCATATGTTACCTCCTTCTTCTTCACCCCACCATCTATTTATTTACTAGTATAAGAAAAAAAAGAAAAAAAAAGAAAAAAAAAAAGTAAAAAAAAAGAAAAAAAAAAAGAAAAAAAAATCTATATTTTGTTTTATTTAGTATTTGGTGATGGAGAAGGGGAAGAATTCAGGAAACATGAGCCACTGGAAAGGTTGAGCAGAGCTACTGAGTGAGAGTGGATATCAATATGAAGGGTTGATGAACATACAGATGAGCAGAGCAGTCTGATGACTGATCCGGAGCAGAGCAGAGCTGTCGTTCCAGGGAGAGCAAAAACGAGTAGGGGCTGTGGACATCAATGGATCTGTCCTCTCTTGCAGTTTTGCGCGATATCCTGCATCCACCTCAAAAATTGGTAACCCCTAAACACTTGAAACTCCACCACTGAAACACTTAAATAGCATGTTCCACACCTAGACCGTCTACCCTAAATAGTGCCTGTGATGAGAAGCTCACGCAAATCTTAAATGAATGTAGGGAGTTCTGTCTCGATAGTGTTGCTTTTTCAGGTTTGAGATGTAGAGTATGGAGCCGATTTTTGAACAGCAGTCAGTGGGGTTCCAGTAAGCGTGTTCTGTCCTAGCTTACTGCTTGTATGGTTCAGACATTCGTGGTTAAGGTATGGTTGCTGAGAATATGAGAGTTCCCACACTTTCAAACCTTTCTTCCTGTTCTTGATACTTGGTCTTGTTCGAGGATAAACAAGGATCTAAGTCTGGGGGAATTGATATATGGTGTTTTATACATCATTGTATATATATTTTCTAATTGGTTTTCAAGTCTTTATCGAGTCTTTCTAATCCTTTTTGAGTCATTACAGGTTTAGAGTTGCACTGGATGGGATATGGACCAGTAGAAGCAAAAGATGCAGAAAACAGTACAGTTTGGTGATTTTCACGCAGAACACTCTGATGAGTGTTCCGATTGATTGTTCCAGCTGCAGAGATTTTTAAGGAAACTTAATATTTCGGGATTTGCCCTAATTTCCCTATTTTTCTCTCCCAGTCGCCTGTGGCTTTGATATAACTTCTTTTCCTATTTTTCTTCATCATTCTACGCTATTCTAGACACAAGAAACCATTGGAGACTTTTGTGCTTTTGGATTGTAAAGGGAGAAGGCTTCATCTCTCTCACCATAGAGAAGATTACCCTGAACCCTCTTTTAGTTTCTGTTATATTTATGCAGTATTATTCAGAAATCATGTCTCTTGTCTCCTGTGATATGTCTGAGTAGTCGGCTAGCTTGTCTAGGGTTCTAGGGTGTTGATTTCGTGAGCTAAACATAGATAAGTGAATCCATTAATTGTCTTTGTTCATAACTGTTCTTATTGCTTGCAGTAAACTGGCCGCTTATTGTTAGATCATAGGTTTAACCTGTTCATTAACCGTGTAATAGGTTGCTAGATCTGTTATGAATAAGCATTGCATCCCTAATCAGCGAAAGTAGATATTAGGGTGTTTTGTGAACCTATCGGACTTGATCTCTATTGCTTGCGATCGCTTCTCACCTCAACGATAGTTAGACGGCGAGATCGATCAGCATAGGGAGCAGTACCACGACAGTGGACTGTTCTACTTGAGTGATCCGAGTTCTGGATCTGTTCTTAATTTAACTTGAATAATTGTTTGGCTCACATTTGTTTAACACCCGATGAAGTAACCCTAGACTGGCTTCTCTTTAATTTGAATTTAATCTTCGTTATCATTTAATTTACTTGCACGTCACTACTTAAATCAAACCCTCATATTGTTTTAACTAAGTATTGATCCAATAGAAATAAAGTGTAATAGTGGTCTCTGTGGATTCGATCCTAAAATGCTACATCGACATACCATTCGATTGTGGTAGTGTGTACATTAGGTTAATTGGTGTGCGTGAACACGAATATCAGGCTGCTTCGTAAGTCGTGCCTGGGAGCGTCAAGCTCTAGGGCGAACTCTTGCTAAGTGGTTACCATCATACGTACTTGTACTTATTGAAGGTCTTTTCAGCCAGTTAGTACTCTTTTCACGTTTAGGTAAATGTTAACTACTGTTTGTTTACGGTCTTATTAGGTCCTTAAGAGCTCTAATGATTTCTTAACGTTCGGACTTCGGATAGTATAAATGTTTTTCTTTTCTATAGTTCCATTGGGCGCACTATGTTTGTTAGTGACATGTGGTGAAAGCGTTACGAGCTATATGATTATCAAGCACGACAAAACGTGGGTGTAGTTTCACTTTTTCAGACTAAGTTTTTATTGAATTATATAAAAACTACAGTATTAATCATATAAAAAGCTATATAAAACAAATTATTACATGAGCAATAAGGTACATTATACGCTAAAGATGGTAAATAAAAAAGGAATTACGATACATCTTTTAAGAAAACGTCTTACTCACTAAAATATATAAATTTCGTATTTTTATCTTCTGTTGTATTAGTCATAACGCATTACGTCTACTACTATCTTCGCAAATACGATCATAAGTTCATAACCCTAATTAATCCGTGTATTTAAAAGGTGGGTTAACTAAAAGGTGGAGTATAATTGATGTTTATGTTTGGGTTAAAAAGACCAACCGCTAGTATATCTCAGAGGCTATTTTATGCATAAGGTTAGATATTTATCAATAAGTGATTATGATGGGCTCACCTCTAGCCTAGTGTTTCATGTGTTTATGGGCCCAACTTTTCAGATAGAGCCGAGCCGAGCCGTGTTTTGGTTGATGACCGTTAGGAAAAGAGGATAGATCCGTAATTTCGTATACATTTGAAATAAATAAATAAATAAAAACTCAAAAGAGCCGTTACCAAAGAAAGAGCCACGCTTTTATTAACCAGATCAGCATCTTTCCTCTGAGAAAACCACAACTCTCTCTCTCTCTCTCTCTCAATCTCCCTGTTTTCTCAATTGCATTGCCACTTCCTCCATGGCCTTAGATCAAAGCACGAATCCACCGATCATGGAGTCGAAGACAAGACACCCTCTTCACCAAATCGCAGACACGCCAACACACAAGCTTCTTTTAAAACAGTGGCTGAAAGAAGAAGAACTCATTCTCAGCCGCGTCTCCCACAAAGAATCTCAGACCGATTCCGTCCGACGAGAGATCGCTCAGCTCTATATCTTCTTCTTCCTCTTCCACTCCATTTCTCTCCTCCTTCTCTTCCACGCCGCTTCCTCCTCCTCTGCTTCATCAGCATCATCATCAGCCTGTAAGAGATCGTGGATCCCTTCCCTCTGTTCCCTCGTGTCTTCTCTCGGAATCATATGGGCCGTGCGGTACAAGTCTGAAGTCGAGTCCCTTCTCGAGAAGTTGTTGGAGAGGGAGAAGGAAGATGCGAAGCTGTTGCGGAAGTGCGTTGAGGAGTTGAAGAAGAAAGGGGTTGAGTTTGATTTGCTTAAGGAAGTGGACGCTCTTCGTAGGGCGAAGAGCTTGAGGGTTGAGTCGAAGGTGGCTGCTGTGAGGAAATGGTCTGCGAGGGATTTCGTGACGCTCTTCTTCTTCTCTGTTTCGTGTTCGGTTCTTGCTATGATTAGGCTCATTCTCTGCGAGTAGATTCTTTGTTTTTTCCCTTTTGTTATACTTTGCAGTTTGAACTATTATTCAGCAGAAAATCTCTTGTTTCTGCAAATTTTAATGTTTTAGAGATAATAAAGAGAAGAAAAACATTTTTTTTTTGTTTATGAAGCAAAAAAAAGCCAGAGAGGGAAAACAAGAATGACTTTTAGAACCAGAGAGGAATTAGATACAATAAAAGCTCAAGATTTTTTATATAACAAAGTTTCATCAGATTATTATCTACAGATGCTTTTCTAGCGTCAACGACTTCCTTTGCCTTATCTTCATCCCAAGAACTGTAAGCATAGGGACATGCTCTTCAGACAACTTAGATTTGTCCTCGGTAATCTTTGAATCTCAGGCATAAAGGTTAGTTATGCAGCTTTGAGCTTTCATATTGGAGAAGAATTAGAGAAATTGGGGTTTTAAGGTTAGGGGGATGACTTTCCCACGTATTAACTACATGGGCTTGGCCCATTAAATATTGGGTTCGACCAAACTAGGGAAACAGTAGTAAATAACTTTCATGAGCCTCTTCTGGTCCTCTTGATGTAAAAGAAAGAGCTATTTAACTCAATATCCAACACTTATGAAGACATCACAACAGAAGGGGGCTGACTTTTTGTTCGTGTATTCGTGTCCAAAGAATTCTATCGAATGATGTGTGTTCAATCATATGATTATAATAGAACAAAGTTCCATCAATTTGTAAAATGTTTTGACAGGGAGTGGGATTTGCTCTTCGTACAAAATTACAAATCTACTTTCTTTGAAACTAGGGGCTAAAGCTAATTGTTTTTGACCAAATTTGACTTTCGCAGCAAAGGAATTGATGATATCCTTATCAAGCACGTGCCAATGCAGGATGAGTAGATTGAATAACGATGTTATCCACCCGGTGAGCATTGAACCTCGCCTCTGCTCTGTTGGAGCTGCAAGCATTAAGTAATAAGGAAATCATTTATATATGACATTATTATTTATATAAAACACTCCCCCAAGCGTATAAGACGGTGTTCATCACTATATCTTTTTAGCCGACGAAGTAAACGGCGTGTAACGGGCAGCTGTGACCTGTGATTGTGGAGAATAGGCCCCATAAGGCCATAACGTTCTAATTTCGTTTATTTTATCTTTTTCCATTTATTAAATTGCAAAGAAAAGTCACGTTGGTTTGTACCGTATGGCACGTTATGAAGAAAAAACTCAAAAAGAGGTTGGAGTGGGTAGGTTATCGTGTACGACTGTACCGTACGGATATTTTTAAATTCATTATGTACATAATCCAAATTAATTACCCCATAACTCCTTTCACGTGACTCCATTCCTCTCTTTATCACTGTTACTAATTACTTCACACTTCTATCTACCAAGTTTTATTCGATGCTTTTAATTACAACTATGTGCTTAGTAAGCTTGGTCGCTTATGTGTTCTTTTTCTTTAAGGGAACAAAACCTGATCAAATTGGAATTAGCACATCAAGTAATTAATTTAACATTCACAGAGAGCTAAGTAAGTATATGAATCAATATCGAATCGGTGACATATACATACTCAATTAATGATGCAATAGCGCGTACCGCGTTACAGCTAACCAATCAGAGTGAAGCTTCACGCTGTTGTCGTGTGAAGTAATGCCTCCTTAGTGACCCTTGTAACCTTTGCGATTGGAGGAATATTCTCTCCTGTGTTTTGTGTTTTTTTTGCATAAAATAATATAAGACGCTTGATTATCTGTCTTACTATTTTCTTTATCACATCCCCTCTCTTACTCAGCATCGACTGCTTGTTTTTAGCATATATATATATATATATATATTCTCTCCTGTGTTTTGTGTTTTTTTTGCATAAAATAATATAAGACGCTTGATTATCTGTCTTACTATTTTCTTTATCACATCCCCTCTCTTACTCAGCATCGACTGCTTGTTTTTAGCATATATATATATATATATATATATAATACTAGTGGTTGATCCATTCTACGGACGGTTGAATTTACACTAAAACTACAAAATGATTAATTTACGCATCTAAACCAAATGTATCATAATGAACTTGGATTTTGAAGATTTAATTAGAAACCAAAAAGTCTAATATTAATAAATATGTTTCGAGATACGATGGACCTCTAAGGTTAAACTTAGGCTTTGACATTTAGAAGTAGATAAAAAGGAGACTGTAATAAGAATGTTCTCGTAAGTTGAACCATGAATAAAGAATAAGAGATTCAGAAGAAGACGAAGACGAAGTGGAGATTGCATGAAGATTGTTCTCAAAGATCAAGCAATGGAAGTCTCAATTACGGCGATGATTTATGTTTTCGACGCCTCCATCTCTCATGGTGGTCTTGAGCAGTCTCAACAGCCGTTTAATTTCTTGAGCTTTTTTTGGGTTTGGATCATTGTACCTCATTTATATTAGTTTTGTTACGTGCTTCATCTTACTTTACAATATTTATGTTAGCAAAAAAATGTCTAGTTATAATATATATATCAGGCATAAAAATATCATGTAGTTTTTAGGTTAAAGAAACAGAAAAACAACGTTAGAAGTTAAGTTTCAATAGTGGACAGGTGTCGCAACCCCCCCCCCCCCTCCACACCGCCAGGTCGTAGAAGAAAGGAGAAAAATCTCCTATATATATTTGAATTATTTGACCGTTAATTTTTAAGATGTATTGTGTCAGCTTTCCATATTTTGACATTGAGCCGTCACCGTCTATGTATTTTGTTTACTTTTTCGGTGTGCTTTGCTTCTCATCCTCGCCAAAAAATACTCACCTATGTGTGTATGTTCTTCCTCAGATTGTTTGGTATTTGTTATAGATTGAGTTTATTAGTTTTATTTTGTGTGGTTGCTTCTCACAACATTATAGGTTGTACCAGTCAATATTGGATGCTCATTTTCTTATTTAGATTTTTGTTGATGTTAGGTAGTGCATCTCTTTGGGTTGGGTCAGAGTTTGGTCTTTTTGATGTTGCTTTATTTTGTTAGCTTACAGTCGATAATATATACTCGGTTTGGTTTTCAAGATCTGGTTTTTGATCATCGGACTTCTATGTTCTCTTTCATAGTTTGAGGATTGTTCCAGGGTTTGCTGATTTCGTTTCGTGTACCCTTCCATATATTCTGTCATTTCGTTGCAGTTTTCATCACTGCTCGAGTCTCTAGTGTCTCTCTATTTTTTGTGACTCAAAGTTTAGATAGTATTTTCTTCGTGTATGCTTTGTAGATTTATAATGTACTTTATGGTCTGTTTCAATAATAATAATAATAATAATAATAATAATAATAGTAATAATAATAATAATAATAATAATAATAATAATAATAATAATAATAATAATAATAATAATAATAATAATAATAATGTACTTTCTCGTCTCAAGCTTGGACTTTTATTTTTAGTGGTTAACTATTCTCCCTATTTCAGGTTGTATGTCTTATTCCCCTGCTTTTTTAGTATATACGTGTGCAAAGTTAGTTTTTTAGAATTTTGGTATTTTCTATCTAGAGTTTTGTGGTTATCTGTTGGTATGAGCGTCTTTTTGTGCTTGTTTATTTTGTGAGTTGCTTCTTACCTCTTAATTGGTCGTTGTGATTATGGTGTGTTAAATATTTGTCTTCTATTTTCGTAGCGATGTTTACCTTCTGTTGAATATTTTTTCTCTAACACGCTTTTTTGTATTCGAGAGATGCTTTGTCTCAGAGTTTATCTTTCTACTCTTTCCGACATCTCTTTGTTATGGCCAAAAATATTCTATGATAAAGTGATATAATTTAGTTTTTGTTTTTGATCTCGTTTTAACTTTAAACTTTTACTTAGTTAGTGTGTCTTTGGTATTTTATTTTTCTCTATGATTATAGAGATTTTATGTTTCGGTTGTTAGTTGTGCTCTAGTTTAATTTTATTAGTTAGGTTAATATTAAAATAAATATATAATTTGTAAATGAAATAATATAAAATAGTAAAAATTAATAAAATAATAAAATTGTTATTTTTAGTTGTGAATAAATTAAAAAAAAAATATTTATGTTCTTTTTTTTAATTTTTTTGTTCCTTTGTTTTGTAATCACAAAATGGATAATCGAAACTTTAAAAGTGGTTAGTATGAAAAAAAATTAGATAGTGCATAATTAAAAAGTGATGAATCAAAATGTAGTAATATAAAAGAAAAAAATTTAATATATAAAAAAATGAAAAATAGAGACACATACCAACAAACCATCATTTCACATGTCACAAGAAAAAAGAAAAATCTATTTTATATATATAGATTTTATATCTACCTGTTTACGTTTGAATATTTATTCAGTTTCATATATAATAATTAATCATTAACTAAAATATCAACGAACAAGACTACCATCAGAAATAACATAGTTATTGCCTCCTTTTAAATAAAGTTAATAAACAGCACAAAATAGTCCGCTTATACAGTGGATAGCTTTTTGATCAAAAAAAAAATACAGTGGATAGCTTTTGAGTTTTATATCGGATAAAGAAAAATCTACTAGATAATTTATTAAGTGCTGCATGATTCAAGCTGTATTTTCGAGATTGGGATATCAGTTTATACTTTTACTGAAGATCGTCTCCAAATTGAAACTATAACCAGTGATCATTTTAAACATGTAAACTACATGAGGTTTGATCATTTTCAAATCTCCAAGAAACTGAATCACATATATACGAAACATAGGAGTTCCACGGAAATTGAAGAATGAGTCGTAAAGGAATCAACTACTTGAGAGCTTGTTGTAATTTTGTAGACACAGTCTCCACCCTACTTTCTTTGCTTTATTACCTCCTTTTCTATTAGAATGTAATTTATATATCATCGAGTTGAAGATCTAAGTGTGGAAAAACTTAAAAATACGTGGGCATTCAAAATTTCTATATAGGACAAAGCATAACAAAGATGCATGGCATATATAATATTTATAAAGTTTTCTTGTCTGCGTACCAGACTATTTTAATTTGATTAATCCACATGAGGCATATTTACAATAAAGTTAGGAGGCTAAAGGGGTCTAAAAACCCCAAGTTGAGTAAAAAGCGAACAAACACTTTTGACAAGCAGAGAAACTTAGGTCACATCATATACTTTTCATTAAAGTTATAATCTTTACAGAATGTAGAAAGACCCTATACAGCAATTCTGCGTTACTTTTTCTACCTCTAATATGCACACTGCGCACACATGGTGAGAGGCCTAGCTCTATAGTACTACTGATAGCTCCACGCGCCAAACTATTTTTAAAACAACATAATATGAGAAATAGTAGGTCTGAACACGGATCGAATATCTAGGTTTTTGAAGGTATTTGTGATTTGCTTCGTATGTTACGGATATCTAATTTTTGTATTTGCTTTGCTTCGGAGAAATACGGATATTCGGAAAACGGATATTCAGAAAATAATTAGATATTTGCGGATACTTACGGATATCTCATATGTTTTGATTAATACAAATAATCTTCAAATTTGGATGTAGATTTGTTTTGTATAATATATTTTTTACGTGATATATATGATAAAAATTAAAAGAATTAGTAAATCTTCATATTTTGTAAAAAAAAAAAAATTTAGTTAGCAATTATAATAACACAAAACTTAAGAAAAAAATTATAATTATCATAAAATATTTTTTTTCCTTTTATGTACTACTTCTATATAAGTAATAATGTAAATAAAATCTGTCAAATCATATGTCAGAATAATAATTATATAATTTTATACATATATAACTTTGAATATAATCAAGATATACATGTATTTATATATTACCAGATCAGATCAGATATCCGCTTCCCAAAATTTTAATATTTGTGATTTGCTTCGTTTTTGACGGATATTGAATTTTAGTATTTGCTTCGATTTGTAAAGTTACGGATATCCAGATTTTTCGGATCAGATCGAAGCGAATAACGAATCGAATCAAAATTTACGAATATTTTGCCCACCCCTAAGAAATAGATATAAGTGAAATTCATAAATTAGGCCTATATCAATTATGGGAGTCCCATCATAAAACTACAGTTAATTTTGTCATAATTAATTATATAGACTATATATTATCAAAGTTTATCGTGTCCCCTATTGTTAAAGAGAGACTTACGTAATAAGACACAATCTGACTTTTGTTTACCTTAAGAGACACATTGTTTCATTCGCAAATTTTCTCTATACAGATGTCTTTTACTAAACATAAATAACCTTGCTTTTTGTGTAAGCGGAAAATGTGTTTCTTTTAACAAGGCTACCGTAATGTGAGGAAGTACAAACTAAGTTTGTGTTTAGTTGCGATAAATGCTAAATGTTAAAAGAAAACGGTATATGTATGGGAAAAAGTGAATTGTTTAGGAATGTTGGATCTATTTATATGCATAACATCTAACGGCTGAAATATAGTCTAAATATTGGTAGAGAGGGCAATTAAAAGGGATACGTAGGTGGTGAGAGTATGTGAAGACATATTCTTTCCGACTCCGTTTGGGTGAATGTTAAGAGATACAAGTTAGCTATGAAGGTATGGATGCTCATATGTGGATGTTGTGTTTGTGAATAAGTTGATGCGTTTTCAGAAATTATGGTAGATGTGTTTGTGGATAAGTGGATGCTTACATGCGGATGTTGTGTTTGTGGACAAGTGGATGCTCACATGTTGATTTTGTGTTTGTGGACCTTGAGCCAAACACAACCATGTAGACACTGGATACAGTTTGTGGATATACACTAGTGGTTGTTGTGTTCGTAGACAAACTGTTGCATTTTCGGGAATTGTGAATGTTTTCATGTGGATTTTTAGCTGTGGACATGTTGCATACTGGATAAGTAACATTGACAAACAACAAGACTAGTAACAAATGGTACAATCTCGTTGTAAGTGTTTAAAAAATACGTGGGGATTTTCCGCAGAGAGAGAGTAACATATTTACATTGAACCAAACAATAGCAAGAGATCTAAACACTGGGTAGAGAGGTTGTTTTGTTGATGTGGATACGCGGTAATGGTTGTTGTCTTCCCGGAAAAAATTCTACGTTTTAGAAATTGTGGATTTTCCCATGTGGATTGTTTGCTATGGGAATGTTCTCCCATTATCTTTGTAATTGGATGAAGAATAAGTTATGATTGTATTCACATTCTGTTATTATCATTCTTGCATACTAGATAGCTCTCTCGAATATAATTGCATACTAGATTAGTAATAAAACATTGGTACATAGTCTTAGATAGAGTAGCATGTTAAAATCACCCAAACATTGGAATCTATCGGTTGCAAAAAGCTTTTAAGTATTAGGGATTAAACCGAGAAGGCAAACTAGATTTAAGTATTAGCTTCTGTAATCATAAGCTAGCCTCATATGTCGGCGATTATATGTGAATCAAAGTGGCATAAAATCACAAACGACATAAGAGAATACATAGAGAAGTCATGGTCACGGGTTGCTAAGGTTGTTGTGGTTGAGTGAGTTGTGGTCGGGTAAGTCATGGTTAGGCATCAGCTGTTCAACGGCTTTATGGTAAGAGGTTAGGTGGATGGGTGATGTGTGGTCAGGAGTGGAGTGGTTGTGAAGTGTGTGTTCGGGGTTGTGTGGTTGTGCGACGAACATTGGCCAGACATATTGTGAAGTGGTGAAGAATCAAGGATAGATGCCGAGTCTGGATGTTGAAGTTAAGGGATTAAAGATATAACTTTTCAGGCTGAGAAAAGATAGGATATTCGGCCTTGAGTAGATATTCAGTCGGTGACGAAAAAATCTATCTGTTGTGGAAAGCCTCACGGGGAGACGATGGTCTACGGCGTCCTCTGCAAAATCTTAAAAAGATAAACAAAATTCGTTAATAGTTTAGACAGAGTGTGGAGTTTTCTATGAATCAACGACGGCGGAACAAAGGACGAAGATGGTTTCAAAGTAAGGTAGCTTTGGGAATAAAAAAATCATACTTTTCATGTTAAAGATTGTCGGTGAACCAGTCAGATGGGTCACGAAAATGAGTCCGATCTGAGATGGAGGAGACAGAGATTACAGTTAAGGTTTCAGCAGATTCCAAGAACATGCGGCGGTGGAGAATACAGAGAGTTGTTATCTCAAGAAATAGAGGCAAGTTTGGAAGGGAGACATGGTTCAATTCTAGATGTAACTATTTTGATTAAGGGTATTTTTGGATCGAGAAGATAGGAGATTGAGAAACATGAATTATGATTCAATTTCTCAGCCTCTCATGTAGGAGAAATGAATTGGGGTTTGATTTGTTTGTGTTTTTACGATTTAGAAATTTGGAAGAGATAAGGTTCTTATTTATTTATTTTTAAATAGTTTATTTGTTTTTAAAAGAATAGTTAGAAAGGTAATTAAAAACACCAAATCCACCGTCTCACTTTTTTCTTCTATTAACTTTCTTTGTGTGTCTGTGATAGGACTTCAAAACCCTAGCCGTCAAGACAAACAAAAGAGAGATTTTTCATAGATGCAAGCCGATGATCGGAGGCTTCTCAAGCTCCGACATCGGCTTGTTTAATTTGTTTTCCTTCTTTTTCCTTAATCTGTTTTGTTTTCAGTCGTTATTTTATTGCCAATTTATTATGAATCTGGCTAAGTTTTTTATTTTTCTTTTATATGTTTCTTCCAATTGGTTTGGGAAGACAAAATTTTCAGTTCAGTTGAACTGCTTAGAAAAGATAATCGACAGATCTATTGCGGAACGGTAATCTCTTTGACTCTGTTAATAGAGCAAAATAGATAATCTTATCTCGGTGGCTCCTACTGGAGTAATAACAAAATAATGACAATCATTTTCAACTCATTCTGAAGCGTGGTGCTTTTGAATTAATATAGAGATTATTTTCTTTGAGATTCATCTATTCTAGAAGCAGATATGATACTCTTAAATGAAAATCTTTAGTCATCCATACGCAAAATAGATGTGTTAATTTATTTTGGATCCCTACTGATGTATCCCTTTTATATGTTGTTTTGTTGGTTCTCATTGTTTAGAACTATTTGATTTGAAGGCTTAATGACCAAAAAAACACCAAATCCACTAAAGATCCTATGCTATTAGTTGCAGGTTATCTTGGTAATTTTTTTAAGAGAAAGTATTTTTAAGACACAACGTATCTCTTAGAGTCAATAATAACTCAGAATGCGTCTCCTGCTATGCGACTCACTTCTCTACAGTTTGGATCAATCAAGACGTGATTCAATTAATGTATGTACTCTCTGCGACTCACTTCTCTACAGTTTGGATCAATCAAGACGTGATTCAATTAATGTATGTACTCTCTGCATTAGTGTATCTCAATTATATCCCCGAATGGCTTGTGTTCATATTGTGACAGTGACATATTTTGTGTTTACACTATGAAAACGTAGTTTGTTAGTTTTTAATCAGTTATCATCTGAAAATATTAGAGTACAGTGGATGATAAGTTATATTTTGAAAAAAAGAATTAGTACATTATGGAAACTTTCAAGTAGCTAGATTTTGTTTTAATTTTTAATGATCGTTACGTGAGGGTCTGAATATGATCAAAGGAAAACAAAATGAATAATGCAGTCGTTTTAGTAGTTGAGGGTAAGTATAAGTAGACATATTTGTATAATCTGACTTTCAAACAATTCACAATATTACACAAATGGTTCGGTTCATACGTCATGGTCCGAATTCTAGAAGCCTTTATGCATTGTATAGGGCCCGGGTCATCATATTTGTGTTATTCTCCCTTGGTTTGAGCACTATTAAATAATGTTGAGACGTCACGAATGAATGACACTATATTTTTTTTTTTTGGTGAGAATGAATGACACTATATTGCTATATGATAATTACAATATATATTTTACCGACAACTTTAGGAACAAATAGTGATAGATCAAAAGAATTCTCATCCTCATCTATCATCAAGACATCAAGTAGCCTTCTAAAAATAGAAACCGCCAGTTTGGTTCTACGTACGTTTTCTTTTTGAACTATATTTTTTGGTTCTACATTATCATCACGTATAATTGGGTTCAGTAAGTTGTTCATATTAAAGACCTAAATCTCTTTCTTCTTTTTTGTGTGGAAAAAGACCTATACCAACTATTTTGAATACATAATGATATCCTTCACATTAATTCTTTATTATATTGATATCCCCAGCTTAGGATAATGCACGATTTCTATTAAAATCCAAATGAAAAAAACTCACAATACAAAAAAATCACAGCTATGGACATAGATAAATCGTTATATATATAGCTATATAAAATACTTTCCAATCTTTTTAGGATTTGAATTTTTCTATTAACTTAAAGTCGGTCATATATATACTTAAATCCAAAAAGGTATATATACAAAAAAATAACATCAAGAAATATGATCAAATAACCAATTCCTTTATTTTAATTTTTTGTTAACGAGTCAAGTGTACCTGGCAAGTACGCCCTTCCCGTACCTACTATACTCTAACCCAAAATCTCAAAACTACCCTCGTCTCTATATAAAACCTGAACCCTTCCTTCCCTCCCTTGCAACAAAATCTTCTCATTCATTCATTCTCAATTAGTCTTGTCACTCAACAAAACTTTCTCTCTCTCTCTCAAACCACAACACAAAGATGAAGTATCTGATCCGCCGTCTTTCCCGCGTTGCCGACTCCGCTCATTACAATCTCCTCCGGTCAGATTCCCAGCGACCAAGCCGCCGTCCCGAGTCTTTCCTCCGGTCTTCGATGGCTCGCCGTTCAAAGAAGCAAACATCTTGTGTTCCCCAAGGACACGTTCCTGTCTACGTGGGAGACGAGATGGAGAGGTTCGTCGTGAGCGCGGAGCTACTGAACCACCCGGTTTTCATCGGTTTGTTAAACCGGTCTGCTCAGGAGTATGGTTACGAGCAAAAAGGAGTTCTTCAGATCCCTTGTCACGTTCTTGTCTTCGAGCGCGTCATGGAGTCTCTTCGTCTTGGATTAACGGTACCAAGTGACCTTCAAGATCTACTCGGCGAGGAGACGAGGAATCTTTGGTAGTTAGCGAGTAATTGATCTTTAGTTCTTGTTTTTTTTGGGATACGAAGTATTACAAAGTAATAATTCGTCTGTATTGATATTTGACTATGTACAGAGCTATATGTAATTCTTTCTCTTTTTGAAGATTTGTTAATTGCAAATTTCCTATATTTTGCCGGTTTGACATTCTAGTGAAGATATATGTGGAAATTTGTTAGGATTGGATATGAATGTGGTGAGATTTCTTTTTTTTGTAACGATTGAGCAAAGAAAAAAAAAAGGAAATTTACCAAATATAACCCAAAACTTGATTTTAATTACAAAACTAAACCCCAACTTGAATCAAACAGAAAACTAACCTAAAGGCCATGTGAAATTACAGTCAGTCTTTTGTGATCAAACAAAAAAATAATAGTCATTTTTACCAATATAACCCCATTAAGTCGTCTGTATCGTCAGAGATTTTGGAAGTCGTCTGCAGTTGTTGATCTTAAAAAATAATTTAATTCTTTAAAAAAAAATATTTTGACTAGTGAAAAATTAGAATCATGTAATTATAAATATTTGTAAGTGATGTAAATTAAAAAATAATAAATTTGAATAGTTTTCAACATAGATGAGTGAAAGTGGTTAATCATGATATTCATTGGTTTTAGGATTTGACAACATATGTAGTAGTATTGTATGTATTGTTAGGATTAGATTTTGGAAAGCTTGAATGATTTTTTGAAAATGTAAATTTTTACCTAAATGTGTTTGTTTCAGTGTATCGTAAACACTTTTTAAGTTTACTTTAATTTTTTAAAGTGTTTAGTTAGTTAATTTAGTTTAGGGATTATGTTTAGGGTCTAGACGACTTAATTGTAAGTCGTCTATTGGATTATTGAACCAGACGACTTTAGACGACTTACTTTTGTCCGCTTAAATACTTTAAATCAGACGATTTCCTAGACGACTTACAAGTAAGTCGTCTAGGAAGTCTTTTATTTTAGTTTCCCGCTAAATATATTAAAGTCTTCTGGACGACTTACAATTAAATCGTCCAAAGTCGTATAAAGTCGTCTGAATAGAAAATATTTAACTTAATTGAATTTTATGTTTCCATATATAAAGAAAATTTTGCACATTCTCTCTCTTCCTCTCAAATGGCTGCAACAAAATGTAAATGTCATTATTCTAAAACTCTCTAACCTCTCTATAATCTTTTTGAACTTATAAACACCACGCTTTATATCGATTTATTGTTTTTGTCTCATATTTTTCTCACTAATTTATATTGTTTTTGCAGGTTTTTCATCACATATTTTTCATATTCCACTCATTTAAAGATAAATCTATTAATTTTAGAAATGAATTTTTGTGTGCTTTATAAAGGTAGATTTATCTAATCTTCTACTTACTTTTTCTGTTCTAAGCCATATGAACATTTATGGATATGCAGATTTTCAGATCTGGATTTGGATATGCAGGTTTTTCAGATCTGGATTTGGAAGCCTTTTGAGACGACTTACCTGGAAGTCGTCTCACGAAGTCTTCTCTCATGTCTCTCTTTTTATAACAGATCTGAGCATTTTGGTAAGTTTTATGTCTGATTTTTCTTTATTTGGTCACCTCATGTTGTATAAAGTTCTTATATTTTTCCTAAACTAAAACTTTCCAGACCCACTATAACCTCTTTGACTTCAAAACACCAAATTTTAGATGAGTTTTTCAGTTATGTTTCATGTCTTTCTCAATAATTTATCTTTTTATTTTGCATATTTTTTTATCATATGGTTCTCACTTTTCACTCATTTAAAGGTAAATCTATTAATTTTAAATATGTATTTTTGTGTGTTCTATAAAGGTAGATTTGTCTAATCGTCCACTCAATTTATCTATTTTAAGCCATTTGAACGTTTTTGGATATGCAGGTTTTTCAGATTCGGATTTGGAAGACTTCTGAGACGATTTACCTGGAAGTCGTCTAGACGACTTACCTAGAAGTTGTCTGGACTTCCTGGAAGTCGTCTAGACTTCCTGAAAGTCTTCTGGACTTCCTGTAAGTTGTCTGGACTTCCTGGAAGTCATCTGGAATTCTTGGAACTCGTCTAACGGAGTCTTCTCTCATGTCTCTCTTTTTCATAACAGATCAGAGCATTTTAGTAAGTTTTTATGTCTGATTTTTCTTTATTTGGTCACCTAATGTTGTATAAAGTTTCCCAAACTAAAACTCTCCAAACCCACTTTAATCTCTTTGACCTCAATACACCAAATTTTAGATGAACTTTTCAGTTTTATCTCATGTCTTTCTCATTAATTTTTTTTTTTGCAGATTTTTTATCACATGGTTCTCACCTTCCATTCATTTAAAGTTAGATCTATTAATTTTAGATATATATTTTTGTGTGTTCTATAATGGTAGATTTCTCTAATCTTTTTTTTTCTATTTTAAGTCATTTGAACGTTTTTGGATATGCAGGTTTTTTAGATCTGGATTTGGAAGACTTTTAGGAAAACTTACCTGGAAGTCGTCTAAACGACTTACCTGGAAGTCGTCTCGACGACTTACCTAAAAGTCATCTGAACGACTTACCTAGAAGTCGTTTAGACTTCCTGGAAGTCGTTTGGGCTTCTTAGAAGTCTTCTGACTAAGTATTCTTTCATGTAAAGTGGAGTCCAAGCTTGTTTACTCATTTAGTTGTAATTTTTTAGTATAATGAGTAATAATGTTTCCCAAAATGTAATATATGTGCTAAAAATCAAAAAAATATTGACTTCAATAGTTTTTTTCTTATTTTTGGATTTTTCAAATGCTATAATAAAGTCCAAATATCTTATTCTCATCTTAAGTAAGAATTTTGGTAGTCTCATATTGATGCAACATTTAAAATAATAGTTTAACCTTTCTTCCAACTCATAACAATAATACTTAAGAGATATCAGCAAACAATAATAACTAGTCAAAGCATATCACATATTTTACAAGTTTGTGTTGAAAATATAAGTTTTACATATCTTGAAGTTTGTGTTGACCAAAAAATTCCAACATCCATCTTGTAATAACCATTCTCCATACAATGCATGTAACTTACACCCCATCGGCAAAAAAAAAAAATTACACATCAACAAACATTGTACATGTATGACTTTTCCCAGACGACTTCCCTAGAAGTCTTCTACATTAGTTAGAAAATTTAATTAACATGAATGATGGTAATCTCATAATTATCATCAATAAAGTTATAAAATTCATTCAATAGCCCTTATATAGTCTAATATACATGAATTAAGAAGAAAATGTTAAAAGTCTTTATAATTTTAGAGAAAATAAAAGTTTATTAAACAATCGCTCAGACGACATCTACAGAAGTCTTTTGGACGACGTCAAGAGAGGTCGCCATTTAAGTCATTTTTGTTATTAAATTTTTACAAAGACGACTTACATGGAAGTCATCGTGGAAGTCTTCCAAGATAAACATGTTAGTTTTTCGTTTGACCAAAATGTACCAAAAATTTGACTATTCCCAGACGACTTCCACGGAAGTCGTCGACGAAAAAACTAAAAAATCAATATTTTATTTTAAGTAGACGACTTCAGGTTAGTTTTGGAGTTGGAATATCAAAACAAAAAAAAAACTTTTTTTTTCTTGACGACTTTTGTGGAAGTTGTTCATGATAACCTAGGTTTGACCAGAATCTCGGAATAAAATTTTGGACGACTTCCTGGAAGTCGTCAACCGGATGACTTCCACAGAAAAGCTTTTTTTTTGTTTTGTTATTCCAATTCCAAAACTAACCTGAGACGACTTCCACGGAAGTCGTCTAGTTAAAAGAAAATATTGATTTTTTAGTTTTCTCGCAGAAATTTAACTTTTCCCAGATGACTTTCAAGGAAGACGTCTAAGATTTTATTTTTAACAAAGAAAGTCGGTTCGTCCAACAAAACAAATTTTAAAAGTCAATTGCAAAACTAACCTCTGCTTTGACCAGACGACTTCCGTGGAAGTCGTCTAGATCCAAGCGACTTCCAAAGAAGTTGTCTAGACGAACAGATCTGAGAAAAAACTTGATTTCATAGTTTTAATCAATGAGATTACTTTCTTATCTCCTATAAGTCTTCTCCAAGCACCCAGAATCTCAAACAAAAGTGACCTACTGAGAATCGTAAGCTTCAATGGCTCAATGAACCATACAAATTTTAGAATCAAAATCTTTGGTTTTTATGGATGAATATGGAGAAAATTGAAAGATAAGTTGTTTTTAGTTGATAAGAATGGGGAAAGAATGAGTGATTAATCTATTTTGGAGCATTAAGAGCTTCAAATTGGTTGTTCATGGTGGGTGGTGTATTGATGACAATGACAATCCTGTAAATAGATGAAAAAGATGAGATTGTGAGAATAAAAATGCATTTTTCAAAAAAAAGTTATTGGCATTTTCGTGAATATTGTAAACTTCTATGGTCAATAGATCAAACACAATTTAAAAAAAAATCAAAAGTTACTTTTATGTTTGACTTCAAATGTTGAGTCACTTTTGCAAGATTTCCAAGAAAAAATAGGTAATAATAGTAAAACTAGATTTTGACCCGCCATTTAAAGGGCGGGTATATCTTTTATTTTACACGTTTTAAACTTTTTAATTTTTATATTTTAGATTATTTTTTCTTTTACATTTTCTTAGAAATTTGTTTTTGCTATAATTGTGTTTTTATTTTCTAAAATATTTCTCTTAAATAATTAGTAAGACGTTTTAATATATTCTGTTAAAACACAATCATGACCTATCGATATAGGTGTGGTCCACCTATTTTAGTAGAATATATTAACACATCTTATTAACCATTTTAAAAAGAAAATATTATTCTAAAAAATATAAATAAAAACACTAATATAAAATTTAAAATTTAAGAAAAAAATGTAAAAACAAAAAATATACATGCCTAAGGACGGGTCAGAATCTAATCTATTCCATTAAAATAGAATCATATCCAGTTGATAAATGTTTGGTATAATAATGTATTTTATTTATTTAATGAACTATTATATTAAATTAAATGAATATTAAAAACAAATATGATTACAGAAAAATCTAAATATAAAAAATAAAATTTTCAAATAAATTTAAACAAAAAGTATATCCGTCCTTTAAAAGGACGGATCATAATCTAGTAATTATATTAAAAATATATTTACATTTTATATTTTTTTAATATATTATTGTCCATATTCCCATTAATTTTTGTAGTGGAAATCGATATAATATTATTTGAGAAGTTATTTTCATATGTGTCGCGCTCACGTTAACTCTTATGGTGGTTGTTAATAGCCTTAATGAATTGAAAATTTTATATGTAATTATACTAAATTTGATTTTCCTTTTTTTGAAAAAAAATCTGTTAATCAGAAGTTTTTTTCAGATAATATATATATATATATATATATATATATATATATATATATATATATATAATTAAAAACATTATAAATTAAAAACAAATTTACAATAGTAAAATATATTTATATATAATGTGTTTTTATAGAGAAAAGAAAGTTAAGTTTTTTTTTTTAATTATTATAAATATCGATATGCGTTCATGAGCTTACAAATTTTTTCAGTTATTTTCTTTTATGTAACTTTCTACTCACCACTGTTTTATTTTATTAATATTCTTTTACAAAAATAAACTTTTATCAATTATTATTAATATTATGAAAATATATTTACATATTTAGGATGAACAACTGAACTGATGTGAAAAATAAAACCAATCTGTTTTGGCTTAATAGAAACAAAAGATCATTATACTTTAATACAAAAATATATATATATCACCCTATCTGAAAAAAATGAGTAGTAGACTAATCAATTTTATTATATCTAAAATCAAAGGTAAAATAAAAATATATTATTTCATAGTAATTTTTATTTATTTTTATACATATAAATTACTGGATGGTTCAAACCATACTAATAAAAAAAATATTAACTAATTGTTACAATTTATTTCTTTTGTAAAACATATATGCATGAGATTTTAAATATTATCGTTATATTTATTTATCTATTTTTAATCGATCAACACTTCAGTTAGTTTTTCTATTTGATTTTCAAAACAATACAATACAATATTATTACTAAAATATATTTACATATCTAGATGAAAATAAAAAATTATTAAAATTTTAATCTATTTAGAACAAAAAAAAAATCTTATGGTTGAATTCAAAGAAGTTATACTATCTAAAATAGTCAAGTGATAATCAAACCAGTCAATATATTACATATTCAAAATCACATGTCTAACTTTAAAAAAAAAATATAAACTATAAAATAATTGAGATTAAAGTTAAAATATTAATAAATTATCACAAAATATTTAAATTATAAATATTTATATCACCTAGTAATATTTATGAAAGTATAGTATCATTATTATTATTTTCAAACAACAAAATTTTCATCTATTGGACTTTGTAGGCTTTGAAATTAAAGGTGTTCAATAGTTTGTGTCAAATGAAAGTAGTGGTTCCTAGGAACTAAGGGGTGATGTTACAAAAAATATATAAGACGTAGAAGTAGTTTTTCTGTAGTTACAATTATATAAACATGCACGTAAAAGTCAAATACATAATTGCTTGTGGTTAGCAAGAAATATTTTGTGTAAACTTAAGAAAAAAATATTGGACCTAATCTTTATTAACTGATCATGTTTGTGTTTTAATAGTATTGATGTAGTGACATGGTTCTAGGAGAGATTAATTATGCTTTAATATAATTCTGAAGACATTAAAATTGTTTCAATTATATAAAAGTCGTATAATGTATAAAAATATAAATTATAAAAATTATGCTTTAATATAGAATACTATTTAAATTGTTTCAAAAAGAAAAGACCATATTAATGCAAACAAAGAAGTTTTACTTGTATGTTTATAAACTAATCGAATACAATTGGGATTCAAAATCAGAAACAGAAAATGATAAGATAACCCTATTAGTGTAAGTTAGGCTTATCACACGATTTGTTCAATATCACTCAGGCCACAACTCATTAATTCCAATTTCCAACTGACAAAAGAAACAACTGCCTTTTGAGTTTCCAGAAATAGATTCTACAGAAAGAAAAAAAAAAGCCATTTGGCTCTCTCAAATTTGTTGATGACGGAGACCTGACGAAACACAATCCATCAACACAAATCTTTGAAGGTATAACTCCAATAACTTTGATCATAGGCTCATCAAAACAGCTACAGCTTCTTAGGATCTAAAATCAATTTTCTTCCTGTTTTGGTATATGCATGTCGAATCTAATGAAAAATCTGTTCAATCCGAGGTTGATTCTGTTTGTTTCGTATATGTCTGAAGAAGATCTGAAAAAGTTACTCTCACCACAAAAAGCAGAACTTGAGTTAAAGGATCCCAGAACATCGATATATTCAGGTCAATATACTTTCAAATATTTTTCTTAATTGTTATATAAATATAGTTGTAATTTGGTTCATCGAGTCTAGTTAAATAACAAAAAATCAAAATCTAAAGTTTTTTTTATCATTTTCTTTGTATATGTTTACGTCGACCGATGAGTTAGGCCGTTCATTTCAAACTTACTTTTTGCATGTCGAATAATTTCGTTGTTGAATCCGACGATCTGAGGAAGATTCATCTTAATGTTTTGCTATGATGGGTTTGAATAATCTCCAGTGAAATCAAATATTGTTCTTTGTTTTTTTTTTCCTGTCAAATCATTATCGAACACAAAAGAAGTAAGAAGGAATAAAAATAAAAATAAAATTCTAATATAACTATTTTCAATTGAAATTATTTTTTGCAATCATTTGGTTCAGACTACTTATGCGTTTAATCCTATTGTAGATCTTAGCCAAGCGGTTGAAGTATTAGCTACCTGATGTGTCTTAAGCATCTATGAAGAAAGAAAAGTTTGACTTTTGTAAGGTCGAATAAAAATATAATCAAAGTTGGAGTGAAGCGTCTGCAGTAATGATCAAATACAAAGTACTATAGTCTACTACAAATGGCAGTAACAAAAGCTAAAACAAAAAGTAAGTGATAATTCAAAGGCTTACATATTTCTAGCTAGATATGTATTTGATTGATAATCTAAAGAATGGAACAATACTGATTGATAAAGAAGCCATCTATGCTTACATTTTTGTCTGCAAGGTGAGGACTACTTTCACCTGAATACACAAACTGGATTTGAATGGTTTCACGTCAAAAACGTAAGTGTTTCCTGTGTAAGCTTCATTTTCGCTGATAAAAGCTAATAATGGTGGTAGACATTGCTTCATTTCCTACGTTAGTATATATAGGAAAGGATAAGTAGGTAACATAATAATACGAATATGCTTGCGAATATTTGTTAAATTAGTTAGGAAAATAGAAGATCTGGAATTAAATAAGATATTCGGGTAAATCTTCTTCCCTAAATCGTTGAGGTGGTTGTAATTTTAATGTATTAAGTTTGAAAGTAGATGAAATCTACCATTTAAAATATTATTTATACCTTTTTGAGTTTTTTCTTATTTTTAGTTAAAGATTTACAAATTTAGTAGTTTTTCTGTTTCAGGTAGCTATATATTCTTTTTTCAAAAAAAAAAGGTAGCTATATATTCGCATTTATACATCTAATCTATTAAAACTGAAGTACAATTAGAAATTAACCCTAACTTTTGCATAATATTTACAGGTTATGCCACTGACATTATCTTTACATTTTTACAATTAGCTTTAGGCTTTCACGTCATTTTCTTAGAAGAAATATCAAGCCCATTAAAATTTGTTTATCCAATAGTTATATCTAAACCAAACTTGGTTTCAGCTTTCGAACGACAACATCCCGATCTCTGCATAATTAGGTTTATATATATATTAGTAAACTTAAACTATTTTTTATTCTTTGCAAACATCCTCCAATATATTCTTCCTAATAAAACATTTGAAATTTGTTTGACTGTTAGAAATATTATTACTGAATATTAAAATCTAATCTATTAAAACTGAAGTACAATTAGAAATTAACCCTAACTTTTGCATAATATTTACAGGTTATGCCACTGACATTATCTTTACATTTTTACAATTAGCTTTAGGCTTTCACGTCATTTTCTTAGAAGAAATATCAAGCCCATTAAAATTTGTTTATCCAATAGTTATATCTAAACCAAACTTGGTTTCAGCTTTCGAACGACAACATCCCGATCTCTGCATAATTAGGTTTATATATATATTAGTAAACTTAAACTATTTTTTATTCTTTGCAAACATCCTCCAATATATTCTTCCTAATAAAACATTTGAAATTTGTTTGACTGTTAGAAATATTATTACTGAATATTAAAATAAAATTTTATTTTTAAAATTTCAAAATATTAGTTGTGTAATACATTTAAAATTATATATATCATTTATAAAAAAATTATTGATAAAAAATAAAGTTAGTATCGCACGGGCGTGCGGGTCAAGCAATAGTATTTTATTATTTTATGTAATGGTAGAATTATTTTTATTTTTTTGTTCTTTTATTTTGAACAAATAATATTTTTTAATAAATTATTGCGTTAAAAACTTGACTCTAAAATTCATATAATATGATCCCAATATTTTAGGTATATAATCAAATAAACCAAAAAATGATGGTATATCAACCAAACCGAACCAAAGTAAATATGAAATTAGAATAGTAGTTTTATTTTACTAACTAAAATACCAAAAAACCAAAAAAATAAACCGAAACAATATCTGGATTGAATACCAAACGAATCAAACTTGGAATAAAATCGTATTGTTCGCTATTTAGTACTAAAACTTCACAATTACCAAAATCTTAGATATTATTATACTCTCTCTGTTTCATTATAAGTGTCACTCTAAACTCATGCACACGGATTAGGAAATCATTTAATTTTGTATATTTCCTATATAAAAATATCATTACCCATAAATTTCATCCAATAGAAAAATAAAATAGAGAATAAAAGTAATAAATTCTACATTGAAATGCGAAAACGACACTTATCTTGCAACTAAACAATTTCTCTACAATGACACTTAATATGAAACGGAGGAAGTACCATTTACATCGAACATACACCCGTGCGGGCGCACGGGTCAAAAGCTAGTCATATCATTAATACTCTAGTTATTTTTGCACCTGATTGGTGATAACTATATGCCTTTGGGTAGGAAAATATTGGATTTGAAACTAAATATAATATATTTCAAACTCAAATTGTGTAGTTAGTTTGATTTAAATATTTGAAGTTGCATAATGGAGACAAGAAGCGTTTAATTTTTTAAGTTTAAAAGGCAGAGATTATTTCATGGATGATTCTCTAATTAGCTTGCAAATGGACTCTATAATACATGGATAGATTGTTAAGTTGCTAATATAAACTAAAATAAAAATTTATGGTTTTGTATATATGAATAAAATATATAAAGTTACTAATTACATGTCTTTCTGCAGGTTCTGTTATGGATTTGTTATTGTTGAATCGTGAGTGTTAATGGATACTTTTAGTTTCAAAGGATTAGAGGCTGAAGGTGTTTGAGAAATATATATATATATATATATCATATAGTTATATGGTTTAGAAGCAATGAAAAACAGCTGGGTTTAATTCACTTTGTATAATACCAAAAATAAGAAAGGTTCAAACGTTTACAATAATGATGTTGCATATTTTTTAAAAGAATCGTGTTAGTAACAATTTTGAAAACATAGATAGGCACCTCAAAATATTTAATGTCGTGCTTGTAAAAGGGAAATAAAAATGAGAGTTTGTTGGAACATAATGCATAACCCGTGATGAAAAAAAAAGTTGTTGATGTTTAAATAAAAGGAATTTAGAAAAATACAGAATTAAATTAAAAGCATAGGTTTTAAATAAATCAGTGGCAATAAGATGTAAATATTGTTGAAGCAGAAAGGCACTTTAAAAAAGGGCCTTCTGTTTTAATAGTATTGATAGGGATTTGGTACCAAAAATGTAAATACGTGAATGAGATAAAGTAATGATGGTGTTATTTTGAGGGAGTTACAAGAATATTTATCTATTTCTAATAATGAGATAAAGTAAGTACAGTGATATTTTGAGAGCGTCACAAGAACATTTATCTATTTCTAAGAATTCTTCAGGAATTTGATTAAAAATTCATTAATATTAGGGTAATTATCCTAAATAAACTATTTTTAAGTTTTTGTCACAAAATAGATTTTAAAGAGAAAAATGACAAAAATGTTTCATTTAATAGGTAAAAAAATCCTATTACCCTAGATATATGAATAATTTATTTTTATAGTTCAGATTATATGTTTTCAGATTCAAAAAAATTTTATAACTTTTTTTGGGTATATTTTTTTCGATTTTTTATTTATTTTTTTTCAAAATTTTTTTTTTTATAATTCAAAAATGCTTTTTGAAAATATTTTTTAAATTTTTATTTTCAAATTTTAGTATTTGTTTTTTATTTTATAAAATTTTATACCTTAATCTCAAAACCCCACCCCGTAACACTAAACCTTAATGTTTGTATTAATTAACCCAATGATATAAATGTATATTTACCTCTTTAGTGAAACATTTTAGTCATTTTGATTCTTGTTATCCATATTTATGACAAAAACTTGGTTTGATGCTATCCTAATCTTTTTTCTTAATATTATTACACTAGAAACTTTAAGTTTGAATCTTAAAAACAAATTATGCAAATTAATGAAGAAAATGTTTAAAAAGTCTACAAAATCAAACAAGAAAAACTGCCTATAAGATTTCTCATTATTTCTAATATTATAATTATATGATGTTAAAAAGTCTTTCGTATTAGTTTTTGGTTGTTTTTAGCTTCATCTGTATCATATAAATAAATTAATATATTTGAGTATTTTCTATGTATGGTATAGTGCCAAAATGCATAGTCTAGTACTACTGAAATAATTCGATTTCATGAGAAGTATAAAATCATGTGGTTGATTTGCATTCGTACTTCCATCCTCTCAGATCCAAATACACTAACCTTAAATTTGATGCCTAGTCCAATAATTGTCGCGAAGGAGCTGAATATTGTGGTAGATTTTGTATGCATAGAGGCTAGAGCCATAGAGTAATTAACAACGATTAAATCGTACCACATTAAACAGCTCGAGGTATACTAGTAAATGGTAACTATTTCGAACAATAAACAAATGAGCGCGCTGTAAAAACTAAAAACCAATATTAGTTTGTCTTCGCAAACTATATAAACCAGCTAGCTAGACCCCATATTAACTCTCCGTCTTGGGGCACTAAATAAATCAGCGAACATGCTGTAAAAACCAATACATAGACATATAGTCAAAATAAAAAAGCAAATACTCCAAGACGTCCTCACTTATCTGCGTTTGAAGCAATATCATTAGCGCATATTTATTACACACATCAAGGATATGACTTTTCCAGCACATGTGTATATATGCTTAATACGTCGCAAGTGAACTACATGTGGAAATTTAACTGTCCCATATCTAAGGATTCTCAATGATAATGTGTATCCATAATCTTCATAGTTTAATTTAAACTAATTATTAGTTGCGCGACCAATCTGGAGGAAGGGTGATAGTAGTCTTTGAAATTTCGTCCATTTATATGATGTCCCATGTTGCTTCACCTGCAGCATCACATGCTAGTTATATAAAAGCACCAATTCACAGTCAATCATTAGTTGTATGTTTATTTTGTTGTCTTCTATTTACTGCCAATTAATACGTTTCTTATACTTATTCCCTCCGTTTCAATATACTAAGATATTTTAGATATTTTTCTTTAATTTACACGAAGTATTATAGTTTTAAGATAATTTTAATTCTATTGAAACTGCTTAACTAATTAGATTTTACAATTTTTTATAATTGGTTTACCGATTAAAATTATTATCTTTTAAAATATTTTTTAGGAAAAAAATATTTTTTTAATCTTTGTGCAGTAGAACAAAACATCAAACATTATAAAATGGAGAGATTGTATAGTTACTATACACTAAACTGGATTTGACTGATCCAAACTAGTTAAGGTAGGTAACTACAAATTCTAAAAGTCCTATCGGTATATCTATATTATTAAAGTTGAAGTACATTTTGAAGATGTTTGAAAACAAAAATAGTTGAATAAATGAAATATGTTTGGAAACATGAATAGTAGAAATGTGAACTTTCTTTTATTTACACATATATCCATTGTATTTTTTAATAAATTAATAATAAATGAGAATTGTTTAGAAACATGAATAACATATTTAATAATTTTCTTATTTACACATTTTTTAATTGTTTTACAATAAATTAAAAAATATCCCTTCTATTTTTCTTTTTATTTACAATTCTGTCACTATATTTACAATTCTTTATGGTGAAAATGAAAACACAAACTGAAATATAAATAGTATATCATAGGGACATCTATATTATATAAAAAAACTTAAATATAATATAATTACCTTATTTATTTTAGTCAAATATAAAAATTTCACGAGTTCAATTTTCAAAAAATGTCAGAAAATTAATAATAATTCACAGAAAACGAATGCAAAAAATTAAAATTTTGAAACATAGATATGTCAAGAAGAAAAATAATAATGGTTTATGTAATTAATAAAAATTGGAAATCCATTATATTATAAAAACTATCTACTTAGATCAGTTTTAAAATATAAATGGACTAATCTAATTAACTAAAAATATTTTTTTTGTCTAAAATAATCATAAAATAAATTTTAAATTTTTGTATAAATATTTCAAATCAAAATATTAATTTAAATTTGATTTATATCAAAAAATGATTTACATATGCATATATTCAAAATTTTATTTTTACTAAAATATTTTCCAATAACCATTATTAAAAAATGTTTTTAATATATATAAGACAAATACAACAAGAAGAACAATTTCATATACCAACTTAAATTATGGTTTTTATATTTCACATTTAAATTTTAAGAATATAATATATGTTATTATTTATAAGATCTTTCACGTTATTAATTATTTGAAAGCATTTATTAAATGAAACCTTAAAATAAAATCAAGTTGAAATAACAAATGATTAAATCAACAAAATCATGATAAGTGTCTAAATTATCTCAACTTCTTAAAAATATGTTTATTTAAAATAAAAACTAAATCATATGAACTAAATTTAAAATAAATTTTATAAAACTATAGTTTTTTTTGAAATGCACAAATGAATTTTTCAATACAGAAAGTGTTGAAGATATAAACTATTTTATTTGAATTAAAACAAAACCAGTGTAAAATAAGTTTAATTTTGGGTTAAATAAATAAAATCATATAACATGTTAGAATTATTTAGAATCTTCAAAAATTTAGTCATATTTAAAAAAAAAAATAAGTCATATAAGTAAATTTAAGAGAAATTTCATAAAAAAATAAAATATATAATTTATCAAAAATAATAATTTGATATGTATAATATACATTACGAAAATTATTATTTTCCAACAAAAACTATACTCGCTTTTTTTAGTGGCGGGTCAAAATCTAGTTAACATTAACATCAACGTACAGTATATCGTAATGTTAGATGTATTACGTATATATTTAATTAATATATAGTCAAAATTACCGATCCTTATACATATCTTTAGTTTCTGTGAACACATATTCGAGGGAACTTTGATTATTATTTTTTTCCCATCCGAGAGAACTTTGATTACAGTTGAGTTGATTTTAGCAAAAAAAAACTATAAAAGTTATTATATTTCTTACATTTCTCCAATGAACATTTATGATATCTATCTGTGTGAAGCCGAATTTTTCTTCATAACTAGAGGAAAGTCTCGCAATAATCATTAAGCATCTTTTAACGGGAAAACACAACTATGTAACAGAAACGACAAGAACTTGTAATGACATTAAAAATTAGAATGAAATGACAACATGTTAATGGTATATACTATTACTATTTTATTTTGTTCAATGTGGTATATACTATTAATATAACTTAATTTTAAAAGAAGATTTTTGCAAGGACATAGTGATAAGGAGCTTGGGCAGCTCATTTCAAATATGAATGTGACTATGTTGCTTTCGAGGAAGCGGCTGACCTCATGATTGATTCAATTCTTTAAAGTTTAAACTTTGATTCAATTTGTTTCCTTCATTTGGATCACAATTTGATTATATTTGCTTTCTCAAATTGCTCTAGTAAATATTATTTGCTCCGTGGCACGTAATATTTTAATCATCGTCACTAACTTTTTTTTGTGAGGTAGAAATGCAGTAATCCCGAATATTCCACGAGTGACAGCAACTCTTCCATCAGAAACTACTTCACAAAACTACAACACACAGATAATTCTCTAAGTTTTATGTCTAAATAACAATGATTGTGATTGGTAAAAATAGAGTAACTGAAATAATAAAAATTTGGCGTAAATGAGTGGGAAGTGAAATAAATGAACTGGAATAATCTGTTTACTCTATAAAAACAGGAAGAAAAATTTCACTCTATAAATTCACAAAAAGACAAAAATATTTTTTTTTTGTTTTTTTGACAACCATTTCATTTCATTGATTCAAATTTCAAGTACAATAGTTTAGTAGGAAGGCCAAAAAATTACATAATTTTGATTGTTCATCCTAGCATTCTTGGCCATCATATCAACTACATAAACAAAACTTCGGGGAACATAACGAAAGCTAAAACGGTCTCTTGCTGCAATGACTTTAATATCATGAACTATGGAGTTGCCTCTGTGATTTTGTCCTTTTTCTTTTGCCAAATCCCACCAACACCATCTAACTGCCTTATTAGCTTCAGACAACCCCCTAAGAATGTAACATTTTTATAGGACAGTTTATGTAGCTGACAAACAGCTTCCCACATTGCCACCGCTTCTGCTACTAATGGTGTATTAGTAGCTTCCCTGACGTCTTAGAGTGCCTTCTTTGCTGAATAAGGACCACCCTATACCTATATTCTCAGATGGTGACTTCCATGAGGCATCTACAATGCAATAGAATTTTGTTTAACGTGGTAGTGCATCATTTATAGACAGAGGATGCGGCATAGGCATAACCTGATTTGTTGCTTCACTACGCTTGTTAATCTCTGCCCAAGTTATTGCATTTCTTACCGTTGCATGAATGACTTGGGTTATATGGTCCCTCTTATTTTCATACACCAACTTGTTTCACATCTTCCATATTCTCCAGCTTAGCATCAATGGAAATATATTCTTCTGATCTTCAACACCTGGGTTAAGAATGTATGAAAATAAATCATACATGGTGCTACTGCGACTCATGTGTACGGTAATATCACTGAGCGTCATAGTCCATATCTCCCAAGCAACTCAACATTGGAGAAGGATATGATCTATAGTTTCAATCTCTTCTCCACATGTTTGACATAAATTATTTGTTTTGCATCCTCGCTTACTTAAATTGTCTACAACCGGGAGACCATTGCGAAGGATATCCACCATAAAATCTTGATTTTTGGTATATCATTAATTTTCCAAAGTTTAGTCAGCATACCATTACGAGCCGGAGTGCTCGCATTAATAGATGACTGATCTTGTTGTTCTTCTCTATCTAGCGTCCTCTGAACATGATAGCCTGTTTTGACTGTGTATATTCCCCTGGATCCAAACTTCCATCTTATTGTATCCTCTTCATTCATCAAGCTTGGTCTTATACTCAGATTTTTTGCTGAATCCTCAGTACAAAACAAGCTATGAATTAACCCAATATCCCAAGTCATAGTACCTGGTACAAAGAGGTTATTGACTCTTAGGTTAGGATATAAAGCAGCGCCTGGACCACTTGGAAGCAAATTGTGTTCCCCAGGAAGCCAATTGTCTTTCCATGCACTTATGTTTTCACCGTTTCTTACAACCCATTTAATTCCTCTTCTTATCAGTTGCTGGGTTTGGATAATGCTTCTCCAAACATAGCTTGACGCTTGGTAACTTCTGGCTTCTAGGAAACTTGTTTTTCTGAAATACTTTGCTTTGAAGACTCTTGCCATCAAGGATGAGGGGTTGTTGATGAGTCTTCATGCTTGCTTAGCTAAGAGTGCTTTGCTGAAAGCAAGCATGTCTCTAAAGCCTAGACCTCTTTCTTGTTTTGATAAGGTTAGCTTATCCCAAGCAATCCATGAAATGGACTTTCTTTCTAAATTGGCTGACCACCAAAACTTTCTCATTGCTCTTGTAATGTCCTGCAGAATATTTTTAGGCAATAAAAAACAAAACATGGTATATGCAGGCAAGGCAATGATTACAGCTTTCATAAGCACTTCCTTTCCAGCAGGAGATAAATATTTTGAATACCAGCATTCCAATTTATTATTAATCCTTTGGCTGATATACTGGAAAACCTCTTTACGATTCTTGCCTATTTTTTCTGGTAAGCCTAAATATTTTTCAAATCCTCCTATTTAAACTATACGAAGCTCTTTGATTATTTGAAGATTCTTAGGGGTACCTTTACTGAAATATATTGACGCTTGCTGAAGCTTGCTGGTAAATGTTGAGGATGTATCTGAGGTTGCAAGCTTCTTCTCATGTGGCTTTACAAAACAGCAGCGAATCATCTGCAAAAAGCAAGTGTGAGGTAGGAGGACCACTTCTCGAAGCCTTGAATCCATGGATCGCTTTCTGTTGGATGCTCTGCTTTATTAGCATAGACAGACCCTCTGTACAGATTATATATAAATAAGGCGAAATTGGATCACCTTGTCTCAGACCTCTCTGAGGTGTTATGGTTCTTGACTTGTCTTTGTTTATCAGGACCGTATATGAGACTGTTGTAATGCACTTCATGATCCAGTCCCTCCATATCTGACAGAAACCCATTTTTCTCATTACTGCATTGACAAAACTCCATTCTACCTTGTCAAAAGCCTTAGCTATATCTAGCTTAAGTGCCATAAACTTATGCTTTAATTTTTTGTGTTTAAAGAATGCATAAGTTCATGCGCAATGAGAACAATATCAGTTATGAGCCTCCCAGGAATAAAAGCAGACTGGTTTTCAGTAATAATTTTGTTCAGCCAATGTTTCATGCGCTCAGCTAATATTTTTGAGATAATCTTGTAAGCAACATTAGCTAAGCTTATGGAATTTACTCCGGCGTAACTTAGTTAAATACATTTCCACACTATATTTTACTCCAAAAATACTTTGCAATTACACCCATTGTACATTGACTGCTTTATATCGCTTTCAAAACATTTTTGACACCGAAACTTCATTTGTCATCTCAAAAAAAGAATTGGCATCGGACAATGATTTATACAATACTAGTATTAACCCATTTTTTGCATGAAAATATTTTTGCTTACAGAAAAATCAGATTTCAGTGATATGTATAACACATATACTTATAGAACAAAGTCGTCAATAAAATCATTGAAGAATTTGAGTGTCTCAATGATGCAATAGAGTTAAAAATCATTTCTTTATCATTGCAGGTGTACCATTGGTATATCAAAAATCTGGAAAATAAATTGTGGATTGCACAAATTGAAATCATACAAAATGTAGTTATTAATATATACCTTTGCTATTTTTTTCTTAGAATTCCCAGGGCAACACTGTTTTTGCCATCTTCATGACTTCTTGTTCCTTTGGCCCCTACGACCAAACACAATCCATTTTTTACTGAATATCTGAAACATTGAAACCACATGAAATAAACCAAAGTACTATTTTACCAACAAAAAAACAAAGTACTCACCAGAGTATATTCAATCTCAAAATAGTTTGATGTAAAACCTATTGTAAAGTATAAAACAATTGTATCAATCTGATCCTTTTTTTCTGGTGAATTAACGAAAGCTTATTTACCTTTTCTTTTTTTTTAACGTCTAAACATATTTTATTGATAGATCGAAATACAAGTCGAGTTATAGAATCGTATACAAAGCAATGAAGTACAAATTATTACATAAGCAGAAATATGCGACATACGCTGAAGACAAATTATTTGTAGAAGTGAATATTGACGTTGCTTTCTTATGCAGTAAGCCTTACACGCTAACAAAACATATGTTCTGTTATTTTCCTTCTCCAGAACTCGTCTCACTCTAATACGATTGGTATGCCATTCTGGCATTTTATTCCTTTTCCAAATCGTATAGAAAAAAACCATTGCATCTGGAACATGCTTTGAAACATCGACACGGTATCTCCGTGTTCTTGGTAAGAAAATAGATTCTGTATAACTTTCCTTGTAACACCGATGGTTTGACCATATAATCTTCGGTGAAACCCATCTATATGATGGTGTAGACTGTAGATCGGTTTGGTTCCCCATTTTTATATAATTGTACCAAGGCGGTTTTCGCGGTGGTCGTCTCTTCCATAAGCATTGAAGCCTTGTAGCGAAATCATCGTGCCATACGAGCCACATACAAGCATCGGTGGAAGTAGACTTCAACAGTAGAGGCCCACTCACCGGAGATAAACTCATTCCGAAGAAGAGACACACCAGGAAGAAGAAACGATGGGAAAACCGTATCGACCAAAAACACCGCTTGGATTTTTCACCAAACAAGAACGATAACATCAAAGAAAACATCATAGATGTTGTGGAAAGGTTCATAGAGTAAATAAAAGCCATGAAAATGAACGATTAATTGGGTGTGTCAGTGCCGGAATCACCCAAATCAATCGCCACTTTTGAGAGAGCTTATTTACCTTTTCACAAAAAGTTTTTTCCAGATACCATGTTTGCATATGGTGCTCCGCCGAAACTAACAAAACTATACAAAGAAGGGAAATAGTGTCATTGGAAATTTTAGTTGTAGAGATCCAATTCCGCAGAAATCAAACTCTGCATTCTCTTGGGACATTCCATACAGTCTCAATTATTAAATAGGGTTTTGAAATAAAAGAATGATCATAGGCTTTTGATATTTTTTTTTTTTGATCAGCTTTGAATCTCTCTATTCTATGTTCATTGAAACTGAGGAATATAGAAAAATTGATCGTGGACAAAGAATAAAAAATCATGGGTAAAATCTGTTTTTTTTAGAAAAAGACTGTTATACGGTTACAGTTCTTTTTAAGCAATATATTGTTTAATTAGTATTTTTTAAAAATTGTCCATGTGTCATGATTTTATTTGTCGTGCGAGGTATATAAGAGATCGGTATATAAAAGATTTGCACGATCTAAATTACTCTACTACACTTACACTTCTGAATGATACACATATAAGTCATTTCACAATCTTAGACCTTTACTTGTTATAACTGCACACTCGACACATGTGGTCACTAGTTGGTTTGGATTAATTCGTGCAGGAGTGTAAAGTTTTTGCTTTTTCCTCACCGTTGATATCTGCTATTAAGCTTTGAACTTGCCAAAAAAATGGATTGAGAAAGGACATGCATCACTGTTGGAGGATGGGCCATTGGCCCACTCGCGAGTTGGAAATTAGGGAAAGAGTCCAAGAAAGACCCATCTCAAAAAAGGACATCCACAGCACACACGCAAGGAAAAAAAGGCTAGGACTTGTAGGGTGCACCGGACGCCGATTATAGGCAGGGATCTAAACAAGTGATAGGGTGATGATGAGTGCCGAACCAACTCTCTGACAAACAACCACTACGAAGCGGAAATGTGCACCCAAGTGAGTTAAATAGAGGAGAGAATTCAATGAAAAGAGAGAACATAAAAAACAAAAAGAAAGAGATTAGAGAGAGAAATAGCTCTGAACCTCTTAACCCACATCACGACGACGAGTTCTTCCTTTGAATATTCTTTCGGCTTTTGCTAAACACTTTAATAAACGAAACATTTAACTCTAAATCACATTCAAACGTCTGTTAGCATTCTAAACTCCCATTACCGGATTTAGAATTCAACAATCACTTTTGATGTTCAAAAAGCACTAATGATTTGCATAAAGGAAATAAAGAAGCAACACAATCACAAGTAAACAGATGATCTTATTAAATTCAAGACTAAATATGGATAGACTTCCGTTGTCGAGCACTGTTTGAGGATCTTCCTTAGCAGGACAACTGTAGAATTCATTTTAGTTTCGAAGTCCATGTCCAAATGTGGCCCAAGATACTCTAGAAATTGAAGATTTGTATATGAAAACTCGAATCTTGTTTCAAAATGAACACATTAATATATAAACTAGATATTGACCCGCCCTCGAGAGGGCGGATATATTTTTTTTTAATTTTTTTTTACCTAATATAATTTATATGTTTGTGTATTTGTATAATCATATTTTGTATGATATGAATTTAATGCAATAGATTATTTTTATAAATATATTAAATAAATCAGTTTCATAAGTATTTTATGAAATTATCTACTTGATGAAAAATATGTTATCACAACTTTCTATCTTTGGAAGTGCGGGATTTGGTACTTGCTAAATATAAATCAAACATGTAACTTCGGTTATATATTATAGTACAATGAAAAATAAAGATTTGTATTAGTATTCCTTATTATATATTATTTGCGAAGTGATTAGTACACATGTCGTTACTACAATCATTCTTGCAAAAAAAAAATGATGACATGACACTAATAAAAGATGACATGACTTATAATTTAATATGACATGGACATTTACATTTAATGTTAGTTAATATTTTGGTAAACTTTTAAAAATATGGTAATAACTCATATATTACTTTAATCTCGATTTATATTTTTGGAAATATTATTAGAATATGGTAATAACTCATAAAACATTATTAATTATGGTAATAGCGCATAAATCATCATTAAAATAAATATATTAAAATATGGCATTAAAGTTTCGAAATTATCATTTAATTATATATTTTTAAATTATACAGTTTTATTACTAATATTTTCAAAAATGTATAAAATTTAATCGTGAAATCATTAGTTTCTTATATATCTACAAAGTTTATAAATATTTTTTAATTTTAATTTTTGATAACTATATTTTTTGCAAATTATTTAAGTATTTAATTAAAATAAATAGATATAAACATCCATCTAAGATTATAATTTTAAATATATACATGTGTATTCTTAAATATAATTTAAAATTAAGAAAAAAATCTTAATTTTATGTTTAATTAAATCAATTTATATTATAATATTGATAAAAAAAAAAGAAAAATTACAATATTAATAAAAAAATTATTTTTAAATTTAGTTTGTATTTATTTGTTAAAAAACTATTTTAAATTTTTTTGCTGCACATGGTGCAGGAAAACACCTAGTTTCGATTAAAATATCTGAGAAAACCAGTGTTTTGAAACCCGATCCGGACCCGCGGTTGAACCGGTAAACCCGGTGACCCAGAATAATTCTGGTTCGGGTTTTGTGAAAAACCCAAAATTTAAAAACCCGGAAAAACCCAGAAAAACCCACTAAAACCCGAAATCCGGACCGGTTGAACCACCGGTTGAACCCATAATTTTTTTTTTCCATTTTTTAGTTTTTACTTTTTAATTATATTTTAAAATTCTGTTTTGTTTTCTAGGGTTTCAATCAATAGTTAGGTTTTCACTTATTAATTATATTTTAAAATTATGTTTTGTTATTGACAGTTTATTACAATATTTTTTTACTTTTGGTTTATTTTGGATTTTAAGTTTAATTTATTATTCACATTAGACATTCAAATATCTATGCACTTTATATCTTGCTATTTTTAGATGTCATTACTATTAAATCACATCAACTAATTTATTTATTAATTTACGATTCACCCTTGATTCACCCACAGTTGACCCAGTGACCCGGTAACCCGGTAAATCGTCCGGTTCAGTGTCCGGGTCGGGTTTAAAAATACTGGAGAAAACACTTAATGTTTTAACTCAGTGACAGAGGCTTCATCATGTTAATTATAAGGTGCTAAACTACTCAACTCTTATTAGTTGTATATTAGGAATGGAACTGACAATTAGTACTGCATTAGGAATGTTAACAGGTCAGAATAGATAGGCAAAAAAGAACAGAACGATGATTGATGATTGATATAGCTTGGCATGCTCATCGCATTATATTAAAATTAAGAATAAAGAGTAATATGAATAAGTTCATCCGAATTCTGAACTTTTCCTAAAGCTCACGATTGATGAAAATAATCAAATACACTAATGTTTTGAAAACCACGAAGTCTCTGAAAAATAAATCGACATCGTATAAAAAAAAGCAAACTCAGATATTTTGGAATATCTCTTTGAAAACAACATTTCTTGTTTGTTTCTGAGGCTTTCCATCCTCATCAACAATCAAAATCTTCAAACTTTTCTTGAATGTCCCCCTAAAGATAGCAACATAGATCTAGTTGTCCGTGAGAAAACACTGGACGTGGTAGAAGAGATAAAGACAGAAAGTTTTGTGAATTGGATGGTGTAGTTTGGTTTGATAGATCGTGAGATATATATATATATATATATATATATATATATATATACTTGCTTCGATGGAAAAAAATAATTAAATTTTTTTAAATACAGTATATAATTAGGCATATTCTAGAATATATATAATTAAAATACATTTAATTTCAAATAAACATGTTTATTGGTGCTTTTGAATTATTTAAGCTGTTAGTTTTAGATAGGATAAGAGAATGTAGTTTTGATTTGATACCATTTCTTAGACTAATATATCATTTTACAGAAATAAAAATGCTGTTGGATAGATAATGTTTGTTTATATGGGAATTTTTGTAAATCGTAATTGTTTTAAAAAATTATCGCTTATAATTTGGAATATTCGAGGGATCTAAGTTATATGTGATATTTTAAGATACAATCAATATGTTATTGGTTGTCTCAGACCTTTTAAATTTTTTAAGTTTAGATTCTATAACAGAATGCAGTTTAGATATTAGATTAGTTTGGTTGTTTTATTGGTGTTCGTGGATCTTCTAAATTTTTCAAGTTTAGACATGGATAACAGAATGCAGTTTCGATTTTAGATTAGTGTTTATCAGATTAAGTTTTTCTTTTTTCCGAAAAATAATGGTTGACGAAGCTACTGTGGCTTGGTTTGTTGTTAGATACGTATATGGCTTGGTGATACAGATTGAAGAGATGAATATGTCAATAGACTTTCAGTTAATACGATGATATAAATATAAAGGTTCAATATAAAATCATGCATACAAAGTAGATTATATAGAAAAGGAGTGTTACAGGAGTTGGTGAGATGCACAGGTTATAAGTATTTCGAGAATCAATATTAAAATGTATTAAAATACAGTGACAATAGCGTATATGTATAGTACAATCAAATATTTCAAACGTGAACCATTTCATAATATACTGCTTACATTGATTTTAAAAAAAAACAAATTCCTTTCCTAAAAGAAAGCATCGTTTAAAATAAATAGAAAAAAGAACATTTAAACAAAAGCATAGATTAAAAATAATACAATGACAATTCATTGTAAATACTCTTGAAACAGAAGGGTATCTAAAAAAAGGGTCATCTGTTTTAATAGTATTGATTATCATCAAGCAAAATAATTCAGATATATATTTTGTGGTGATCATCAGGCAGGCACTTGTAGACTTGAACAAGTTAAACGACGTCGTATTTTCTGTACAAAAAAGATAACAATAGCTCACATTCTTACTTTATATAGTTAAATGAAGAAATATAGTAGAAGTTGATGTTAGAAGGTATCTTGCATTAGGCGTAAGCATTGATCGAACAATTGATTTTGGGTATATTTCAATTTGATTTACTTTGTACAAGTAATAAAATTTGAATATGTACTTGACTAGTCGCTGTTATTTTAAATATTTACTCAAAACCGAGTTATTTATAAAATACTTGTTTTGTTCTATTATTTACTACTTAAGAGCATTTGAAAAAAAAAATTACAACTTAAGAGTGTTTCAAAAAAAAAAAAAACTACTTAAGAGCACAGATATTTCCAAATTCTTAAGAATTAATTATTAAATGATATTTTATTAGAAAAAAAGATATTAGAATTCGTTTGTGTTTACTTTAAACGAAATATATACATTTATTTTAAAGAAACAGAATATACTTATGTTTTTTGTTTACTTATTACAGTAAATATACTTAAGACTCGAGCTTTTCAAAAATACTTTTGTTAAAATCTAGTTATGTTTTTCATTAACGACATAAACAAATAAAACACATAATTATTTAATTGATTTCTAACAAAAAATTAAAGAAACAAATAACGAATATAGTATCAAACCATGCATATAACATTGTATACTAATTACTTGTTTATACTTGTAAATATTAAAAATCTACAGCATGATATTCAATTTAGCAACTACAAATACTTGGAAGATCAAAATAAACTAAATTAAGTAACAGTTATTGGTGTCAAATTTTGCATTCTACTCCATCTTCTCTCTTCTCCATTTCACTTCCCTCATTGTTATTTTCTCGATTTTTTTACGCTCAGGGACACATTTCGACTTCCCAATTACAAGGGGAGACACATATCACTTAGGAGGTATTTTCCCTTGTGCTAAAGACATATAAGCCCTTGATCTAATGAAACCAAACCGAAACTTATAATGAAAACAAACCGAACCATCTTCCTCGCTAAACCAAAGCTTACCAAACCAATAACACCGCCACCCTATCGATTTGTTTTCCTCATTTCTTCTCTTTTCTCACATCCCATCTCTCTCCAGTGGCACCCACTAAAAACCCTAATTGACAACACTTCCCTAAGTTTCACCCGAAAAATCCCAACCGCTACCTCTCACTCTCTCGCAATGGTCGACACGGAGCAGTAGATCCATTGTTTCTTCGACATCCATTGTTTTTTCCACCCTCGACGGCGGATCTGTAAACCCTAGAATCTAGAAACTCTAGTTTATTCGACGGCTCGACGGCGTACACATTTGAAGACATGAGAGGTAAAGCTTTTCCGACTTAAACTCGTGTGATTGGTTATGAAACTAATCGCTCAGATCCAGATTTTTTGTAAACAGTTTTCTTGATTTACTTTTTTTTTAATGATTTGCCTCATTCGAATTAAAATGTCATTTTTTACGAATCTCGGCATTCACTACGTTCTAATTTTTTTTAAATCAATTTTTTCGTTCACTGATCCGTGAAAAGTGTGTTCTTGATTTAAAAACCAATCTTTTTATCTCTAAGAAAACCAGAACATTCACCATATGTTGCTCCATATTTGTTGTAGGAAACAACAAACCAGACAACCGCCTCCCACCAAGGCTTTTCGCTACAGACCGATTCCCTACCGGTCGTCTCAACATCTACTCAAAGCCAGACATTCTACCTTTCATTCATCATGTCTTGAAGAACACAAAGGAGCTTCAATACATCAAAGACTCTTGCTTTGGGAAGTTGTTTGAGCTCCCAGCACGTCAATGCCCTGTTTCGGGTAAACTCATCCACGCCTTCCTCACCAGACAACTGCTTTGCGATGATAGTCACACTCTCTGGACAGTCTTCCGGTCCGATCCCATCCGTTTCGGCCTCCAAGAGTTTGGCACAATCACCGGATTACCATGTGGAGAGCTCCCTGCAGACTACGACACCGAGCTAGCCGACCAGACCAACAACATCAAAGATCCTGACTGGATCAAGCTGTTCGACAAGAAAAGATTTGTCACCATTGCTGATATGCGTCAGAAGCTTGAAACCGACACAAAGATGCCAGGGTGGAAGAAGCTCCAAATAGTTCTATTACTAATAGTCGACGGTGTCCTAATAGCTCACCAACAGAAGACACGCCCTACTTTGAAGTACGTCAAAATGGTTCAGAACGTCGACGCTTTCTGCCAACACCCTTGGGGCAGGGAATCTTTTCTGAAGACCATCAGTTGCATGAAACCTCCACAGGAATCCCAGGACCCAGCCGGTGAACTTGTCCGTCTGTTGAGGCAGGATACTTTCAGGCTAAAGGGATTCCCCCTAGCATTACAACTTCTTGCATTTCAAGCTGTCCCACAACTTCAGACAATAATCCCTGCACCTCTAGACACGCTTTCAATCAGTCAACTTCCTGAACCTCATCTCCCTCTCCACGCTAACATTAACTACGTAGACATACTCCATGTTGAAGCTGTGGTGAATGTAAGATCCTCAATATCTGATAGTTTATTTTTATTTAAGAAATTTTATACATGAAACTTGCTGAGATATGTGAATGTAGGAAATGTGATGTCTGTTTTTTTTTTCGCATGGACAGCTTAAAGTTACATCACTGATAGAAATACAAAGCCAAACAAGAGGTGTTGTTGTGTCTGATGTTGTTGCTGATGAGAGGGTAACCTACATGGAGAACCTCATAGCGAACCACTACTGCTTCAAGAAGCATCTTTGGCCTGGTGGCGACAGGGCTGGAACTGGTTCTAGTTTACGTTCCTCCGGAAGAGCCACCAGCACCGAAGAGGAATGTACCTCTCAAACCCAGGAAGACTCTTATCAAATCATCTTCTCGTAAGCAGAGGAGGATCAGCAACTACTTCCCTAGAACTGGTTCAACCAGCAACTCAAACGATCAGGTTCTTGAAATGTTGTCCAAAGTTTAATCTCAGCTTTCTAAAATCAGAAAAGAGAACAAGGTGCTGCGCGGACTGATCAAACGAAGAATTTCGCGGGGCCACCGCAAGCGATCAACTGTCATCACAGATACTGCAAAGACATCTCATCTATCACACAGAGGATGCCAGACTGACCTTCGGATCGCAACGCCAACGGTACAAATTCATTTTAATTTTTAAGTCTTCATATTCCATTAAAATGTGTTGTTTACTCGTCTCCGCGTCCACATGTAGGGTCCGACATCTATGGATGAAGACCAGCCCCTGTGCAGCTCCCCTGTCGTCAGCCAATATGCAGCTCCGCTCTACGGCCGAAATACAACCAACTCTGATACGTTCCCCTCTCCACACAGCCCTACACGTATGCAACACACGTCTCCAGTCCACAACTCCCCTGATCAAACCTCCCCCGTCCAAAACTCCAATCAACAAACCTCCCCCGCACCAACCTCCCCCGTCCACAACCCTACAGTCCACACCTCCCCAAACCACAACTCTCCCGTACACAACTCCACAGTCCACACCTCCCCAAACCACATCTCTTCCGTACACAACACTCCCGTCCACAACTCTCCCATCCACAACACTCCCGTCCACAACTCCCGCGTCCACAACTCCCCCGTCCACCACTCCCCCATCCACAACCCTCCCCTCCCAAACTCCCCTGTCCACAACTCCCCAATCCCAGGTTCCACCCTCATCCACAATACAGAAACCAATCCAAACAGCTCACCCCAACAAACCACTCCACCAAACAATGCAGGACTACCACCTCACTCTATTCGGCTAGGTGCTGAACTGAATATACCTGTAGGAAACTCACCACTCCCAGCTTCTCCGTCTGGCACATCTCCGTGGTTGTACACCCCCGAGTCCCCCATGTAATATATAAGTCTTATATATGATGCTGCTGCTCATCCTAACAGTCCCCCCTTTCAGCGCGAGCTCAGTCACGGTCTGCAAATCTTCGAGCCCATCAGTCCTGAACACTCTTCCCTGAATAAGCCTCGATATGACACTTCAACCAAGCGAGATGGACAAGAGCAGAGAAACCCCATCACACCAGATACTTCTCCAACAAAGAGCAGCGGCTTTGCTGAACATACCGTCTCTGTCAATGATTTCGCTGCAACAGCTACATCTAAAAAAATCTCTGGCACCATGTTAAATTTTGATCAGAGCCAGGTATTCATCCAGAGAAATAGCTGTTTACCTATCATTATGTATCGGGTCTAGCTGCCTTAACATTTTTTGTCGTGCAGGAGGAATATGTGGACGTTAGTGATTCCTCCCCGGCGAGGCCCACTCCAAGACACCAGCCATCAGATGAGGAATGTCACCTTGCAACAGAACTCTTTAAATGCCCTTCTGTACCAGCCTTTGCAATCTTGGCTCCGCTCCCAAAAACAATGTGGGACCTCTTCTTCAAAACTCTTGAGCAAAGAAAAAATGTGTAAGAAACGCTTTTTCCTTTTTTAATTGGTTGCTTGCTGAAACCAGAAATTGTTGTTGTAGTCTGGGGTCTTTATACTTTTAGTGCTTACAATTTAACAGGTTTCACATAACCTCTTCAAAGTTTGACTTCTCCAACAAATTTGTTCTTGAAATAGCGGAGCCTCAAAAATGGATCTCCACATTTGTAAGTTCATACAAACTGCCAACCAATATATTCCCTGCTTTTTTATACATATAACTCTTACAATTGTCTGCACTTGTCTTACTGAACCATTATTAATGTTTACGCCATTGCAGCATATGGAAATTCTCATGAACATGCTCTCTGCAAGACACAGAGATCTGCTTCATCGAGAGGGTGGTGCCTTCACAACACCCCATCTAGTTTCTGGGATTCAAGAGATTTGGGGAAGATTCAAAGACTTGAAAAGAAAAGATCTATTCAAGTGGGACAAGCGTCTAACCGAGTTGGTGCTCAAGCCAGGAGAAAAGTGGATGGAGGATGTCACCACGGTTTACACTCCTATGTGCTGGGGTGATAGACATTGGGTGGGGCTAGCTATTAACCTTGATTTGGGCTCTGTGCAGATCTTGGACCCACAGTTTGCGTTGTACAAAGACAAGAAGGTCACCGGTTTTATGGAGCCTATTCTCACTGCACTGCCTTACCTTGTCAAGAAAGTAGCCAAACCACAGCACACTCAGTTCCGTGGTCTCAAGCCCTTCTACTACCAAAGGATGGACGATATCTACCGGAACACACGGGGAGGTGATTGTGGACCACTCACAATCAAGTTGATCGAGTTCCACGCTCATGGTGATCCAGCACCCCACATGTCTGGGATCACGGACAGCGCAGTTGATGATCTACGGAAGCAATACGCCATGGATGTCTACAAAACCTTCGTCCTACCTACTTACCAGGCTCCAACATTCCCTTCAGCATGAGTCTATTCTCTCCAACTACTCTACTACTAATGTCTTAAAAGTATTGAACTGTTATGGTTTTTCTTTTATTTTGTTGCCTACCTTATCGAAATTATCTTCGGTTCTCACTTTTTGGAAACTTCTTTACTGAGGCCCGTTGTGTGTTTTGTGTACAATCAACATTGCAATTGAACAACTCTGTGTTTCGGCAATGTTTTTAGACTTTAAATGATATTTTCTGGATCGGATATGTGTTTTGTGTTTTGGATTACTCTTCATTCTGTTTCTTCTTAGTTTGGGAACTTTATGGTCAAATATAACTGTTTGGATGTCCATACCGAACGCTTTAGCTATCTAATTTGATTTACATACCGACCGACTAATTAAATAACCTAACCGGTTCCATATATATGTACCAATCTCAATGGTGCAGCCGTTTAGGGTTACACATCATAAAAATATCTCCGCCTCTCTACTTTCCCGTCCTCCCTCCCACGTTTTCCCGATGACCAGTTCCTCCTCTTCATCCTACAGGTCCGATTCCCGTAGGTCCGTCCACAGCGTTCCTAAAAAATGTTGGTGTGGGAAAGGAGTCGTCACCTGGGCTTCAGAAACAAAAGAAAACCCATTCCGCCGATTTTATCGCTGCAAGATCGCGTTGCAGGTCCTCCTTATCTCTATCTTTGCAATCTCATAGCTACTACGCTATACTTTGTATCTTGTTCTTATATTATGTCCTCAAAACATAGGAAATCCGAGTCCCAGCTTTTTAAGTGGGAGGACGAAGCAATACTATATGAAGTGAGGTTCGTCGACGCCAAAGTAAGGGATCTCGTCCACGATTTTCAGAAACTCTCGAAGACCGTCACTGAACAGATTGACTCGCAGAAGACTTGGCTTAAGGAACTCGAGATCGAGATGTTGTCCAAGCTAAAAGATGACATGGATGCTTCTTTCAAGTCAAACATGAACACCCAACAGCTCAATCAGGTTGGACCGGTCCATAACTTCGCACTTGCTGCTGCCATTGTAGGAGCAATGGCCTGCCTCTATTGGAAAATATTCTGACCATTTGCCCGAACTTAGTCTAAGTTGTTAACGCCTTCAACTCATTTAACTTCTTAAGCCTCCCCCCTTGTAATCTCTTTTCAAATGTATTAAGCGTATTTCAAACAACTTTTATTTCCAATGGAAGACCGGCTTCATTTGTTTGTGGTTTCTGGTCTCTCTGTGTTCGATAGACATGTGGATGATATTCATGTGTACACATCGATAGACATGTGGATGATATTCATGTGTACTAAGTACACATCTACACCTCCAATTCCTCTTATTTAGTGTAGAATTCTCATATCAAATTCAACATTTTCGATCATAAAAAAGCATAACTGATAAGAACAAGGTTAATTACAGACAACTCAATTATCCAAACGTACTAGATAAACGAACAAAACAATCCAGTCTTCATAAGGAAAACAATTTATTTTTGAGATCAGATTAAACATGATCAATTCCTGGTTTCTCTGTGTTCGATAGACATGTGGATGATATTCATGTCTACTATGTACACATCCACACCTCCAATGCCTCTTCTTTAGAGTAGAATTCTCATATCAAATACAACATTTTCCGATCATAAAAAAAGCATAACTGATACGAACAAGGTTAATTAAAGACAACTCAATTATCCAAACGTACTAGATAAACAAAACAATTCAGTCTTCATAAGGAAAACAATTTAGTCTCGACAACAGATAAAACATGATCAACTTCTAAATTCCGACGATGGCTTTTCACACTTTTTTTTCCTGCAAAAAAGAAAATCAACTCTCTAGCTCGTTTTTCTCAATTGAAACAATCAAACTCCGAATCTGGCTTTTCACACTACTTTTTTCTCCAACAAAAAACCTCCTCTGACTCTCTACTCAAAAACCTCTTCATATCGGCTCCGTGCAACGGGTCCGGTTGTGGCCTATCTTACGGCATCTTCCACACCTATTAGGAACCAGCTTCGTCTTCTTACCCACCTGTAATAAGTTTTCAAATACAAAATGAAACCTTCATTGACATTGATCACACTTAATCTACAATACTCAAACACATCATAACCTTATCACGTACCTGGAAATCACCAGTTGACGGAATCCTATTCTTTCTACGACGCCCCGCTGGCCTTGATGTCAACGGAGGCATCAAAACCATGTTCTTCACGTCTTCAGGAACATCCACATCTTTTGGATCTCCTTCTGGACTAATTATGCCTGCATATGTCTCCCTCCAAGTTGAAGTCTTGTACCAATGCCCCACTAAAGTAGCATACGTCACACCCAAACTATCAGCAGCTATCATAGCATGACCACAGGGAATTTGTAGCCTATCGAAATACTTGCAATCACATCTCTTTTCAGCAAGCATCACACGCTCTTTTCTCCCAAACTTCCCCACCACTTCACAAGTCCAGTTAGATACAGAGTTCACTTTGCTACCAGCCATTGTGGCCATTGTCTTGGTCATCTCTTTATCAACCTCCACACTAACAAGACCTCTATGCTTCTCTGCTTTCTTCCTCCTAGCAGCAAACCACCTTGTCATCATTCTCTGAATGAATATGGTCAATTCCATAATTGGAGACGTCCTCCCTTCCACCAAAGCGTTGTTAAGCTGCTCAGCTATATTGCTTGTCATAATATTATAGCGCTCACCAGGAAAGTTAGCCCTAGACCAATGACATGTACCTATCTTACCCAGATAAATTCCGCACGCACTGTTTGTGGCTCTCACCTTTGCGTACATCTCTCTGTAATCCCTGAGCCTGTATGCAGTTGCGGCCTCAGTCACCATTTTTGCCAAGTGCTTGCTAGAGTAGCGTGAGTTGACATTCCTTGCTAAGTGGACAATGCAAGCTCCATGATGAGCAGATGGATAGACACGTTTAACTGCATTATAGATTGATGTAGCACGATCAGATATAATGGACAGACTTGGAGAATCAGCCAAGATACGTTCAACCTTTTGAAGGAACCATGTCCACGCATCTGTGTCTTCACTATCCACAACAGCAAAAGCAAGAGGGAATATCTGGAAGTTAGCGTCCTGTCCACTCGCAGTAAGTAGAACTCCTTTGTATTTGCCTCCCAGGTGTGTTCCATCAATCACCAACACACGGCGCAGCTTCTTGAATCCTTCAATGGACGCTCCAAAGGCAAGGAACATGTAAAGAAACCTCTCATCTCCATCCTCATCTGTCTCTGTTTCCAAATCAGCAACAGTTTCAGGATTGGCAAGTTTCAACATGTGTAAATACTCTGGCAGCTTCAAGTACGACTCCTCATCTGTGCCAAGAACGTCAACGACAGCTTTCTCTGCTGCTCGGTAGCACTTCATGTAAGAGGCTGTCACGCGTAAATCTTTTAGAACTAACCTATGCAGCTCAGACGGGACTGGTCCTTTCCCTGGTTGTCCGAACTTACTCTTGTAAACAGCCGCAATCACTTTGGATGTAGCTTTGCTCTTGTAACCCTGCCTCGACTCAATGGGGCAACGATGATCTAGCTGAGCTTTCCTTATCTCATAATATCCACAACCTCTTATCTCATGAGCTGTAACCCTCCAATCACAGTGTTCATCCGGACACTGTACAACAAAAGAATCAACTTTGGTTCTTGTCTGCTTGAATTGGAACTGGTTCTTAATAGCATATATAGCCAAAGATATCTGACAATCTTCCTTGTTACCAAAGACCTTCCCAACATAGATTCTCCCATCCCTTTCGTCCAAATCCATGTCTGGAATCTCTGGTACAGCATAGCTTGTATCATCAAACAGGGGAGGGATATCAAATTCCTCATCATCAACATCATCTAACTTCCTTGTGGATCCCCTACGCGACCTGTCCACATTAACATGACCATCCACACCATGGAGCCAGGGGTTTGGCTTACGGAAGTCTTCACCTTTACTGAGTTTCACGCCACTACTACTACCACCCACCTCAACAACATGGTCGAAACCACCATTACTGGTGCAACTGTAACGCCGAGGTCCCCGATCTCTAGTCAAACCGTCCACAATCTCGTCTTCGTTGTAGATCACATTAACTGCATTTGACCCTTTATACTCACTGCTTAGTAATGGATTCCAGAAATATGTATCATACCCTCGAGGACGAACATCCATCTCATTTACTTCTTCTCTCTCAGTTTCCTCCTCATCACTACTACTGCTACAAACTTCTCCTTCAACAAAAGAGTCACCTTTACCACCAATTGAAGCTCCTCCGGTCCCACACTTGCTACCACTACCCACAACAGAGTCTCCTTCACCACCATCAGAAGCTTCCCAAACGCCACTCTTGCTACCACTAGCCTCAAAAGAGACACCTTTCACACCGTTAGAAGCTTCTCCGACGCCACTCTTGCTTCCACTAGACACAAAAGAGACACCTTTCCCAACGGCAGAGCTTTCTCGGGCGACACTTTTGCTTCCACTTGCCCCAAAAGAGTCACCTTTCCCACTCTTGATGCCGCTATTATAACTTGACTCCAGTCTCTCCACCTCTTTCATCAACTCAACATCCATAAATTCAGAAACTTTAGACTTTAAAGCTTTCTTCGGAGCATTTCGACCGTTAGACAAAACAGATCCGAATGTCGATGAACGCTTAGGTCCAAGCGTAACAGGCGTTACGAAACCCATTCCACAGTCGTCCACATCCTGGCTCACTTGAGAGGTTGGAAGCTTCTGCTCAAACATCACAAAAAGATTCATAACCCCTTTCACCCTCAAGTGCTGCAGAAAATACTTGATTGCTCCATCACTTGTAAGCTGGACAGGAGGTGTTCTTATTCCCGTCGCTAGCTCCAAGCTACTAGGCGGCCAGTAACAGAGAATGGGTTCCCAAAGCTTCTCCTCTTTCCCAAACTCCCTCAACACACTTGCTTGAAGTTCTTTCATCGTCATACCTTCTGAAACAGGAACAAGCCGCGCCATCTGACGTTTGTCCACCACAAAATCCCATCTGCTACCATTTCCACATACCCACTCGCCGCACATCACCAAGCACTGCTCCTCCATGGCGCCTGAAACACCAAAAAAAACACACAACAAGATAAGGAGATGAAAATACAGCATCGTGTAACAGATTGTAGATGAAAGGAAAAAAAAATATTTGCCCTAGTTTGCTCCCTCCTAAGCAACAAAGAAGAAATATACCTAGTTGCAGACCAGAGAGATGCATTAAATTCACGTTGTTTTCACCCAACGCTCTCTTTTTCAAAACGGACCGTCAGATCTTGTTGCTACTGGATCTAATCTAACGGTCACTAACAAAACAACTTCAGTTCCACACAAACCGTGAAAACCAGTTACCAAACTGGTTTCCCAACCGGACACAAACACGCTTCCTCTGTCTGAGGGGCACAACTGACATTCTACATGTCTCAAATTACAACAATGTGCCTACCAAGCACAATGTGTCTCCACATGTAACAAAAAGTCAAAATGTGTCCCGCTAGTAACCACCTCTATTTTCTCCCTCTTTTCACACTATCTAATAATGTATTTCACTGTATTCCACAATTTTGTTCTAGATAATTAAATACTCCACATTTTCGTGAATCTTTTATTTTTATTTTAACTATCTTATTATTTACTAAGGAAAGGCAAATTATTAATTTTGTGAAATATTCTACAGATTAGTATAGCGCTCATTCCATATAATATTAATTGACCAATTGAGATTTGAGAGGACGGACATCTTATATTTATAAACATATATACTTATTTACACAAACTTATTTTAGAATAAAATCTTACAAATTTTGTTAACAAAAAAGAAACCTTGCAAATTAAACGTTTCCATATATGGGTTCAAGGCAGGACATAATGACAAAAAGAAGACGTCACGATTGACCCTTGGGGTCTTATAACCCTTATATGCAATGTTGACACGTACATGTGTATGTGTGTATATAAACATGAATATCTCTTCCAGATTCTCTAAAATTAAAGTCGGTGTGTAAGAGTGTGATGGGGAGAGGAAAAGCATCATGCTGTGACCATAGCCAAGTACTGAAGAGAGGGGCATGGAGTGATGAAGAAAGTAAAATACTCAAAGCTTTTATTCTAAAAAATGGTCATAAGAATTGGAGATCTCTTCCTAAACTCGCTGGTCAGTCCTTTTGTCACAATCTTTTTGGCTTAATGGTAGTCTTAATTCTTTTGTTTTGTTTTCTGTGTGCCAAAGGTTCTCTCTATCACATCGCCTGATCCTTAATCCCTCTCATTTTTCATTTTCATGTTTGTTTTTACATAAATCTGATTTAGTTTGTTGTGGGTGATGTTCATAGGCTCGTAACTATTTCTACATATTTAAACAATAAAAAAAGAATACGTTTCGATTGCTTTTCATAAAAATTGAATATTGAATACTTTTCTAAGAAGAATAATGAGGAGATGTTTGACCAAAGTGACACAGTCTGGAACGTTCGTCTATTTACCTTTATTTCCTCAAAATTACTAGTTGAAATGGCATACAGATTTTTTCTGGAAGATGGGATAATTTTGAATAGATGAGTAAAAAACATCTGATGTAATCTTCATTTATTCTGTAAAAAAAACAATGGATGTTGGAGAAAGGAAAATAGATCATAATCAGATACATAAACATGCTTTTGACGCGATGCAATGTATGTTGTGTATTGTTGAATTGACTAATTAAATCACTCGCTTTCGTATTTTCATTTTCTCTTTTTGAAATCTTGCTTAAGTTAAGCATGTAATTTTTGGTGTTCATGATTAATAATGTATGTTTTAACTTAAACAAAATAGGATTGATGAGATGCGGAAAGAGTTGTCGTTTAAGATGGGTAAACTATCTAAGACCAGGTCTCAAACGAGGCAACTTCACCAAAGAGGAGGAAGATAACATTATCCACCTTCACCAAACTCTTGGAAACAAGTAAAGCCATGCCTCCTTAGTTTCAATCATCATCCATCTTTAAGTATATATACAAGTAAGAAGTATAACTAGTACATTGATTGATCAGGTGGTCAAAGATCGCATCACACTTGGGAAGAACAGACAACGAGATCAAGAATGTGTGGAACACTCATCTCAAGAAACGATTGATGAATAGCAACTCATCAGCATCATCAGATGTTACCAACCAAGCTCCCACAGTGTCCCATTCTTCCTCCTCATCCTCCTCATCAGTCTCTAATAACGTTATTAAGAGCGAGAAAATTAATGAGGAAGAGGAGTTGGAGGAGATCTTGGTGGAAGATATGGCATGTGGATTTGAGGTGAATGCACCACAATCACTAGAATCTCTTTTTGAAGATCGCAAGTTTCCTCCTCCTATATCCAAACCAGACTCTCTAGAAATCCATGGGAAATCAGATAACGAGGAGTTGTGTAGCCGAATGGTTGAACCAGTGTCAGATGATTACGATGAGTGGCTCAACTATTTTGATAACCAAACTTTCTAGAGTTGCACCACCATGTCTTAATTTTCCATTGACCATTTATTTTGTTTTCCTAAGAGAAGTTTAGAGTACAGTGAGAAAATGTTCAAACTGTAGTTAATATTATTAACTTTGTTTTCTCAAAGCTCATATGTCTCATTTCACTATCTGCTTTCAGAAAACTTGGTCATCAGCATTAATCAGAATTTTCGTCTGCATGCAGTGTCACTTATACAAAAAGGTCTTTACTACTCTATGTCTAAGAGTTTTGAAGCTAATGAGCCTCTTCTGCTGGCTTCTTCTCTTCCTCCTCCCCCTCTCTGTCCGCAGGTGTGAATTTAAACTTGAGATTGCTCTGCTGCTCAATATTTTCCGCTGTTTGCTTTTTGTTGACTTGAGTGTGTCAGAGCGGATAGCTTGTGCGTCCCCAAGGACTGTGTTTTCATTCCAGTTCTTAACTTCAGATCATTTGCTGAGAACGTTTTTGAACCCCATCCAAATGTATTTTTACTACAAGAATTCGCAGCATGCCTACAAACAAGACCACAGCACAGCATATGGTCAAGCTAAACTGAAGTGGTGCATTTACTTATTTGTGGATATATTGTGTTACACATATTTTTTAAAATTAAAGTAGTACTATTTTTAATATAGTTCAACCAAATTGAATTATTTGTAGTCATTGTATTAGTTTGATTCTTCATTTTAGATGTGTAAGTATGTTTTTTTTTAAATAATTTGGTATATGCTGATTGTAAAAATAAAATTAGAAAAAATAAAGTGAGATCCATACAAAGTTGCATAAAAATTATAACCAACTAGACGATTACCCGCACCTTGTGCAGATTAATTTAATTTAGTGTTATGTTTAGTTTAAATGTACATTATTAAGTTTAATATAAATTTTAAACAATTTTCAGTATTTATATTGACTATAATGTATTAAATTTTACTCTTTGTTTCACCTTTGCATTTATGGCTGTATATTTTGGATACAAAATTTATCACTACTAACAACCAATTTGTTGACAAAAAAAAACAACCAATTTATGGTTAGGAAACTTGAATTTAAAATCAAACACTTATTGTAGTCGTAGATTAACAAAATCTCACCACCAATGAAAGCATTAGAAACAATCATATCTTACAAAATATCAACAAAAATAACAATAACTAATAAGCTTATATTATTAACAATTTAGATTTTAGAAACTGTGAGACAGAAAAAAAAATAATAACTTATAAAACATACCTTTTTATTCGTTTAGATTATACTTATATTATTTTTATATTATTCAATATTTTATCCTTGTTTTATGTTTCTTTATATTTTAGTATGTTTACTAAGTTTCCTTTTTATTTTATAGATTATTTGTATAAGATTTAGTATTTTGATTTTAGTATATTGTTGTGATAATGTTTTGTGATTTTTAAGATCAAAAAATAATTTAATTTTTGGCAAATATAAATGAAATTTTGATTTATTTTAGTTAGGAATTTGTTTTACCCGCACATACATGCATAATCTTCTTATCAATACTTATTAGTGAATGTTTTATTAATTTAAAAATCAGGTTATTATTATGTTTTCAAATGGTTAAATCAGATTATTTATATATGTCAAATATTTTTTTATCAAAATATATGCTTATTAATGTGTTTTTTTTAAAACACTCATACCTTAGAAATAGTTTATAAATATCATTATATACATGTTTTTTCTTGACTAATGTTTACTTATAATTTTTTTGTATCTCAATTTTTTAAGCTTTATGATAAAAAATATTGTTTTCAGATAGCAACAAAATCAATATATATATATATATATATATATATAAGAATTATCTTATTAAAAACAATTTGATAATTAAATTATATTATTTTAGAATCAATTATTTAATATTTAATATAACATGTAATTTTATATGATAAAAATAAATTCGTTTTTAATTATATATAAAATTCATTGAAAGTATTTTTTATATGAACAAATTAGTGAATCAGTTAGAAACTAATAATAAATCAATAACCTAGCTAAAAGTCTAAAACCTAATAAAAATATGAAAAATAAGGAAAACTAACTAAATTTTAATATAAGTTATAAATTTAAAATTATTAAAATATATTTTTTAATATATATATATAAGATTAGTTGAGATCATTTTTTTAATTAATAAGTTAGTGATTTAGCTAAAAAAATTAATAAATCAATAATTTAGCTACAGCCTAATAAAAACATGACAAATAAGTTAAATCAACTAAAATTCAATAAATTCATTTTTAATCATCTATAATTTTTTTGTAAAGTAATAAATTAGCGAATCAGTTAGAAACTAATGATAAATTAATAACTTAGCTAAAAATCTAAAACCTAATAAAAATATAAAAAATAAAGAAAACTAACTTTGTGACAAAAAAAACTAACTAATTTCTAATATAACATATAAATTTATTATTATTAAAATAAAATTATTTTTTAATATGTATAAGATTTATTAAGTGTATTTTTAAATTTATAAATTAGGAATTTAGCTAAAAGCAAATAATAAATCAATGATTTAGCTAAAGTATAATAAAGCATGACAATTAAGCAAAATCACCTAAAATTATGTAACATGTAATTTTTTTTTTTTTTTTTTTGTCACTGAGATTCGTGGAATCTACTTATCAGAGTTATGCAGAGTTGATATTCTTAACGCTTCTGCTGGAAACTCCCTCACCACTGCGGCTGAGGATTTGTCTACCAACGGCTTCCGTACGGGTTTTGATTCATACATCAGTTATAGCCTTAAGCTTTGTTTTTTTGAAAAGTACTTGTCTTGTCTTTTTAGCTGAATAGGGAACATTTTTGCTGTTTTGTGCAGTTTTGGACATTGATGCTGTAGGAACATTCAGCATGTGGTACCAAGAAGCAGTGTAGTGCAAAGTAGCACTAATGTCATTTAAGATAATTGAGTGCTATTACATGTCTATTATAACACTTTTTCAGCATCTCAAGTTTTTTGTTAAGGAAAGGTTATTGTAGCAATGGGGAACAATCAATCAACTGTACCAGATGAGATCTTAGGATATGTTGTTGTAGCAATCAGGAAGTCTAAGTACTATGCTATTTTAGCATTGGGAACATTCAACCAACTGTGGTTAGTGGGGACTTGGGTTTTTGAAACTTTTTAAATCAGGCTGCAATTGATGCTACCACAAGGAAGTTGGCACTGGAGTGGGGAACTGACTACAAGATAAGTGTTAACGGGATGACACTTGGCCCGTGCCCGATTAAAGGTACACCTAGAAGGGGTAAACTTGGACCTGAAGAGACTGAAAACAAGTTCCAAGATTATGTGCCTACCTATTTATGAACTTGGTGAGAAGTGGGATGTCTCCATGGCTACGATTCTGGTATGCGAGTTTAAATTAGAGTCTTTTTACTTTGAAACTATATGCAAGTGGTTGGATGATGAAACATATGGTTAGCAGGGAAATATGTGAATGGACTGACAATGGTGGTAGATAATGGACAGTGGCTTAGCAGACCTAGTCATTTGCCTAAAGAAGCTGTCAAGGAACTCTGTGGCGTCGTGGAGAGGAGGTGAAGGACCAAGCCTGTTGGTCTGCCCACCAGTAAACTTTAAAAGCATTTAGGTTCCACATCTCAAATTAAAACAAGCTGCAGTTGAGATACTAGGACAAGAAACTCGGCATTGGAGTTAAGGAGACTGCACCAAGCCTGATCAAAGGCACATCTGGAATGAGTAAGTTAAAGGGATAGTACATGCTTCTGTCTAAACTTGGAGAGAAGTGGGAGTTTTAAATCACTCTTTCATGATATTAAACATGGAGATGGGTCAATGATGAAATGAGAGTAACATATACCTGATATGGCTTCTTAGCACACCTAGCCATTTGCGGTGAGAAAAAGCTGTGAAGCAACTCTAGTGTGACGAAGAAGAAACCTTTTTGATCTACCGACCAATAAACATTAACTAGACCATTTTGTTTGTTTCTGACACATGTCACTATGTTGTAAGGTTCTATTCTGTGGATATAGTACAATGATCGTGATGGATTCTCAAAGGCTTCTCTCAACCAATCATCAACGATAAGAAAAAGAAAAAAAAAGTAATTTAAAATCTCAATGGCTAAAGAAGATTGCTAGTCACACTCTCCACATCTCCTGATCCTCTCCCTCTTCTCATCTCCAACTCCACATGGCATCCGTCGCGGCGAGTCCAGCTTTCTCACTCCTCAAGTCAACCACCGGAGCCACTGCTTCCTCCGCCGCAACTCGCGCACGCGCCTCCCTTTTACCCATCTCCTCAAAATCCATCTCCACCACACGTCCTCTCGGCTTCTCCTCCGCCGTCCTCGACTCTCGTTTCACCGTCCATGTCGCCTCGAAGGTTCAGTCTTTCCGCGGGAAAGGCACCAGAGGAGTTGTCTCCATGGCGAAGAAGAGTGTTGGAGATCTCACCTCTGCTGATCTGAAAGGGAAGAAGGTTTTCGTGAGAGCTGATCTCAATGTACCTCTCGATGACAATCAGACGATCACTGACGATACTAGGATCCGTGCCGCCATTCCGACAATCAAGTACTTGATCGAGAATGGCGCTAAAGTCATCCTCTCCACTCATCTGGTAATAATATTCTGTAGGCCTGTGATTTTGTCCGAATCAGTCGAACCGAATTCGGTTCGGTTAGAGTTTTAATTTCGGTTAAAAGTTTGATAGGTTTTGAAAAAATGATTTGTTTTTTTGGTTCGGTTTTCGATTATTTTCAAAACTAACCGAAATATCCGAACCGAATGAACCTAACTAACCGAATTGAATTGAAAGAACCGAATTTAACCAAAATTTTTGATTTTGTAGAAAATTGTACTGAACACTAAACCGAAACAAAAAAGTCGGTAATTTCATAAACAAAACTAGAAACCAAACCAAAGAAAACCGATTTCTCTGGTTCACTTCAGTGAAATTATGGATGAACCGGATAAAACCAAAATCCCAAACCGCAGGCCTAAATTATTCAGCCAAACTCCAAAACATGTTTGAAAGTTTCTCTGTTGTCTGAAATAAAGTTTGAACATTTCAATCTTTACAGGGAAGGCCAAAGGGAGTCACACCGAAGTTTAGTTTGGCTCCTCTTGTCCCTAGACTATCCGAGCTTCTTGGTATTGAGGTAATCAAAGATCCATGCTTATGTGTGGCAATCACATCGCTTGAGGAGCTTTCTGAGTGTTGAGTTTGCTTGCAGGTCAAGAAAGCTGACGACTGTATCGGTCCGGAAGTTGAGAGCTTGGTGGCTTCACTACCTGAAGGGGGAGTTTTGCTTCTTGAGAACGTCAGGTTCTACAAGGAAGAAGAGAAGAACGATCCTGAGTTCGCTAAGAAGCTTGCTTCACTAGCTGACCTCTATGTCAATGATGCTTTTGGAACTGCTCATAGAGCTCATGCTTCCACTGAAGGAGTCACTAAGTTCTTGAAGCCTTCTGTTGCTGGTTTCCTTCTTCAAAAGGTTATATCTTGATTGAGATTCGACTACATTGTGGTGTTGGTACCATACCCTTAACTCTCTATACATTTGCAGGAGCTTGATTACCTTGTGGGAGCTGTTTCAAGCCCAAAGAGACCGTTTGCAGCCATTGTTGGTGGTTCCAAGGTCTCGTCCAAGATTGGAGTTATTGAATCGCTTCTTGAGAAGTGTGATATTCTTCTTCTTGGTGGTGGAATGATCTTTACATTCTACAAAGCACAGGGTCTTTCTGTGGGTTCGTCCCTTGTTGAAGAAGACAAGCTTGAGTTGGCTACTTCACTCCTTGCCAAGGCTAAGGCTAAAGGAGTCTCTCTTTTGTTGCCAACCGATGTTGTGGTTGCTGACAAATTCGCTCCTGATGCCAACAGCAAGGTCTGTCTGTCTCTCTCTCTCAACAGCAAGGTTTGCTAGAGCTTTGTTTCTGAGTGAAGTATGTTTGTAGGTTGTGTCTGCATCAGGCATCGAAGACGGATGGATGGGGTTGGACATTGGTCCGGACTCGATCAAAACATTTAACGAGGCTCTGGACACAACACAGACAGTCATCTGGAATGGACCTATGGGAGTTTTCGAGATGGAGAAGTTTGCTGCTGGAACAGAGGTAAGTAAAGGATTCCTATTCAAGTAAAAACAAATGGTAGATGAACATGATTATGGTTTTGTTGCAGGCGATTGCGAATAAACTAGCAGAGCTAAGTGAGAAAGGAGTGACAACGATAATAGGAGGAGGAGACTCAGTGGCTGCAGTGGAGAAAGTGGGAGTTGCAGGAGTCATGAGTCACATCTCCACTGGTGGTGGAGCCAGTTTGGAACTGTTGGAAGGTAAAGTACTTCCTGGTGTGATCGCTCTTGATGAAGCCATCGCAGTCACTGTTTAGAAGAAGCTCACTCTTTTGATGAGGCGACCAAATGTATACTCTCATATGAGTTTCTTACTTTCTTTTGCTGTAAATCTACCTATTAAACAGTTTGACTTTTATTTGCACTACCTCCAAGTCAGAGACTTATTTTATCAATAAAGTTACTTGTAAAAGAAACTATCTAAGTTTCTCATCACATCTCTTATATCGATTAACAGAATTTGACATAAATTTATAAGCAGTTAGTACTATGGAATGTTTTTGTTAACCACCATCATCAGAATCGCTTCAGTTATATCAATGCAAATGGAAAATGGTAATAACAGAGAAGAGACTGTTGGTTTCAGTAGGCTAAAAATTTTGGATTAGTCTGAAAGTTGGAAGATTATCAAATACGAAGATTCTGAAAAGAAACACAAAAGTCTCACTAAAAGAATAATTAGAAACTGTAAAATAGAGCTAGTCACTTTCTCCCAGAATTGCAGGTCACTTCTCAACAACGCTCTTGTCATACAAATACTCAACGAACTCATCGATGAGGTAAGGCCATGCTCCTTCTGCATCGTAATTAGACAGCACCGGGTTCACCGTCTGCAGCATCAGAAACTACTGTCTCAATACATATATATCAACACTAAGCCCTAGCTGCAGATCAATATGTAAGCTCAATGACAACCATTGTAATATTGTCTTTTCTCTTACCCTTGCAAATTCCAGGAGCTGTGCCCACGTGTCCTTAGATATGGCCTTGTTATGACGATCCTGATCCAGGGAAACAAAATTATAAGACCAATGCCCATGATTATATATCAAACTCAAGAGTGTATGTTTACCTGCAAGAAATCACACCAGTGATTCACCAAAGGCCACTCTCTTTCTGCAAAGAGCAGCTGCCACATCCCAATCGCTGTATCCAAAGCAAGAGACTTCTGCCCCTGAAACATTTTCAACAGTTGCCTGTTTATCACTTGCACAGATTAAAAAAAAAGTCTCCAGAAAGCTACTTTAGATCAAGCTTTTTCTAACCTTCTCTTTCGCCCACCCAAAAGCAAAGTTGTATATGTCACAGAACTTTTCTGCACAACAAGCACATTACACATATGTCAGTCAACAGTGGGATAAAAAATTTACTATTTCAGTTTGCTTCTTACGTTCATCTTTAAGCTCAGAACGCATAAATGACAGCTTTCCCTGCAATTTCCCAACGGAATCCACGCTGCCATCAGAAAACAAGGTCTAAGTTAAACTCCGCACCGAATACTCCTGTCACAACGTTACAGAACTGAAACGGCATCACGTTAAGAGTTCACTCACCCTAATGCCTGTAGTCCACCAAAAAACTCTTCCCTGGAAAATTCACACGCCGTGGCAGCATTCATATGCCACGAAAGAACCAGCTGAAACCAGAGTAAGTACACATTTAACTAGAAGATCAACAAAGAACACAGAGCGACCAGTGAGAAGACCAAAATTTTATTGTTGTTACTCTTAATCAGCCTTTCAAGTCACTTTCCCAGAGTACTTAATAAATCATACTAGGTAGCTGGAAACACATACACACACGCAAGTTGTAGCAAAAGGTTTTTAAGAATATACAATACCGTGACAATGTCTTGGGGTTCCACCTAGAGAAAACAATTCAAGTCAACCGTTAGCAAGTGCTATGTAAGACTAAAAACCACATCAATCTTAGCATTATTCAACAAGATAAAAGTACCTGAAGATCACTACACAGAACCGAGACACCTTCCGCTAGAATCATATCAGAATATGGATCTGCAGAATGTAATATGAACTTTTCAAAAACAACCGATAGTCAAAACGTGGGCTTTGATTAACGCATGAGAAAGAAGATATAGCATTTTGCCTTTGTATCTATTGAAGAGCTCTTCCAAGCGTCTCATATCACCATTGCTTTTAGGCTGGGGCTGACTGTAAAACACATCAAAAGCTGCTTCGCTCTGCCAGTTGCTGGCTTTTAGAGCCTGAAGAGCACTCTTCTCACTGCACACTCCCAACATTAAAAACAACAATTTGAGAAATATATAAACAAATCCAAGAATGCTGTAAACTAGTTTTACTGTTCTGTTCTCTTCTTATAAGAAAAAACATCAAATATATACAGTAGACTAGCGAAAAAAAGCGAGACAGATCAAGTTTACCTAGCTCCTGTAATAGCCACGAACTGTTGAAGCTTGTCGCGGTTGGTTTTACTCAACTTATGCTGCCACAAAGAAAAAAAAAGAGGGATCATATCAACAAAGATGACTACAAACAAACCACTAAATTGCAAAAAGAAAGAGATTCAGTTGAGTCTTTCTATTCTATTTTTGGAGTGAATTATCAAAAAGGTGAAAATCAAAGACATCATCATATCGACAAGAAGGGTCGTACGGTACCATTGTGTGAAGAAGAATACGCAAGCGATAAAACCCTAACCAAAGGTAACCGGAAAAAGAAGTGAACTTTGCTGCTAGTGTTGATGTATCAGTCTCTTATCTGTGACAGAGCCCAAGGGTGAGAGAGAAGAGGGGAGGAGTGAGTCAAGAAAGACTATTCGACTCTCTCTCTCAAGACTTTGCTTCAGCTTTCGCTCTTCGCCTCCCTCTCTACTCTTCGACTCCGGTGAATTTCGGTTTTATTATGCAAAGACCCGGTTTATCAAACCGGTACGTAGTAATACGTATCTCGGTATTATAATATGTACCGGGTAATTTTTATCTCGGTATTTTTGCAACCGGTACAATGTCTCTATGTTTTGATGGTAACTCAGATGGTCTCCTGTTTGATGTATAATGTATCTTCTAAAGTTATACCAATGATGATTTGATTCATAGATATAATTTATGCAAGAGAAAGTAGTGTGCAAGAAAAATAACAAATCTATGCATTGCAATTGTCATGTTTTGGAAGAGGTAGTAGGAACACACCGAAGACGGAATGAAAACGAAGAGAAATCTGCGATAGATAAGATGGGCTTAAGTTCGTTGGGCCTTATTTGTATTCGATTAAGGATTCAGTAGTGGGTCTCATCAGCTTTCTTATTGGGCCCAATGTTTATATTGCTGAATGAAAGAGAAAGCCTACGTTTTGGCTGGTTTGTGTTGAATTCATGACTTTTGTGTGTGTGATATGAAAGGGAATAGATTCATCTTATAGAGGAATCCCAAAAAAAGTCTGCTTCAAAACTACGCAAACTAAAACAAATACTTTCTTCTTCCTTCCTTTTTTTCTTTCTTTCCAAGCTGCATGATTCTTATTTGTTACATCTACATATACATACTTAATTGATGAGCTAGCAGTTAAACATCAGCTTTGTTCCACTTGTTATCTTTATCTAAAGTACACCACACACGAATCTTTTCATCGATACTATACAATTAACCAAAACAAATAAGATGCTTATGTTCCTTATTCCCACATGCATGTGCATGCATCTTTCTTCAAGGAAGCTAATTTTTGAAAAAGAAATTTCTTTTTGTATGAATGTATAAGGCCACATGCGTCAATACATCAAAATAGAAGGACTTTGAAATGCGAATTTGTACCTAATGGTGTTTTTAGACATGTGTGGATGTAAAATCCTCTGCATGGATTACAACTTGAAAGCCTATAAACCCTATTGCATAATATAGTCTATAGATGTGCTTGTCTGCTTTTATTTATTTTAACTAGTGGTTTGCCGGCGCTACGCGCCGGATTTTCAAAGTATTTTAAATACATAATTAGAATATTTTTTTAAAAAAAATAACAGTTTAAACATTAGTATGTATTTTAGTAAATTTATCAAATTTTGACATCGTTAAAAATATTTTTCAAAATTAAAAAATAGTAGGTTTATCTTAATAGAAATTACATAGTAAGTAAAATTTTAAATAGATGCATGAAAATCATATTAATCTTCACGTAAAAATATTTTGTAGTTTTTTTTATAACTTTTGTTTTTTTTGGCAAGACTTTGTAATAATTGATCGTATGTTTAATTTTGAAGTGGTCAAGCAAAACAACAATATTTTTCAATTCACCAATACTCCAAAATTGTGTATTATAAAATATTCTTGATTTATAAGAAGATGTATTAACCCTTTTATTGTAAAGCATCTATGTTTTTTTTGCTTTACTTTTTGGATATTCACTTGGCTAATGAGCCTGAAAACTTTGTCTTAATATTTGCTTCGAACTAAAGCTAAATAAAAGTAGATTTAGTTACATTAAGCTGGATAAACCCGTGGGATCGTACAAAACCATTACGAAAGTGTGAGTTATTTACTATCAAGCCAACGTCTTACTGTACAGCACGTCAGCACCGGTAGCTTTTCATGATACGTCTACTGTCACCGTAGACATGTAAGAAATAGAGTAAGCTGCATACAGAAGATTGCAACTACTTATTGTTTACAATAAGCACTACACTGCAGTAACATTTTAAAATATTTTTCCAATGTTAATTTCTTGTAAATGAGTAGCAGAAGAATCCGTACGTGAATCGACTATACATCCGCATCATTGAGTTCTTTTGATAAGTGGAAGAGTGGTTGATGGACACATCTGTTTTTAAGACCAATAAATTTACGACAAAATTCTTTGAAGTTGGTGAATGTGATGTACTAAACTGAGAACATAACTCTTCTCTAATAGAACTTGCATAACTCTGCAGCTGGCAACATATAATGACTTTGGGATTAGTTAGCATTAGCCTCTCTCTCTCTAATGACTATGAAAGAAATTGAACTCTTGTATCTGTATTTGGGTGGTTAATATGAGTGTCAAATAACAACAGCTGACACACATAGAAGTTGTTATCTTAAAACTTGAAACATAATATTTTCGTAGTATCCAAACCAAGAAGAAGATTAGTAAAGAAAACAACGACAATTAAGTTTCAAATAACCTGCAACACCCTAAACAATTTATTCAAACTTAAGCAAAGATAAAATCCTACTCAGAAGCAGTAACATGCATTGACGTTGAACACTTTGCAAAACCTCGAATGTTAAGCAGTGCATGGTTTTTTCGAGGTGTACCCTCAGCAATGTATCCACCTGGAACAAATTCATCATGCAAAACACCAGTTACAGCAATAGCTCTCTCAATCATTCCATAATTACCAATCTCAATGCGGGTCCATCATCTACAACCGTGTGATAGTCGTAAGAACCAAAATACATATATAGGTTATGGATGTACTTACACCCTCCACAACGCTTAAGTGGTGGACACTGATTGCAGTCAAATATCTGTAAAAGGATGAAGGTTTGATTCTTTGAGGAGAAGTTTAATGGAGAAAGCTTTGACTGGAAAGTGAAAGTGCTGACCAATAAGTCCTTTAGGCATTACGGAAGCGGCCTATGTTCTGGGTCTTCTGCACCATGTTCCTTCCATACAAAACAAACTTAAATTTTCAGTGGTTGTTCTTATCATGAGTTTAACACACTCATGGCAATGGTTATAGGTCAGTACTACCATAAGCTGCACAACATCAGCAGCGCAGACATTGGCGAGCTTTGTCATCTGACCATCAAAATCTACAAACACCCATAATTTTAGTATCAATACTCTCAACCTCCCCTCTGCAGAGAAACTCCACCGACTATGGACATAATAGATAGGAAATCATTAAAGAAAACATAGGTGAAGCAATAATAGAGGAAGACACGATGTTCAGGCTGCATATGGGGGTCCACCACCGTAACAGTTTCAAGTTTTTGAACACCTTTATACTCCATTGATCCTGAGGTAGAAGCAACATCATTGACACAGTCCATGAGGGTGCAATATTATTATTGTGTAACAGTAAAGTGGTGATTATTAAAAAAATGGTGATTGTTATTTGCATTGTCAATCCTCAAAGAGACACTCTTTTCCCTCTGAAGCTTCATCCACGTCACCAACAAATTAAAATTTCCATGATACAATGGACAATCCGTACCGGTTATTAGTGGTTGAATTTTAGTTTTAAGTGCAATTTTAGTTTCCTCGCCTGCAATCCATACAATCAAAGATTAGTATAAACTTTTTATGAAAGACTTCGAAAATATGCTAAATTCATTTGAGAACAAATACCTTTTCATCTACCATAACCATATCAATCTCAATAAGCTCTCTAGGTTTCTTCACATTCTTGCTACCCAGAAACGGAGGATGCTAGTGACAACAGCTTCCCTAGACCAGCCAGCCTTCAAATCAGAGAGAAGCAGTTAAGGGTTCGCCATAATCGAATCGTCTCTTACAAATAGAAAGATAAAAATTTGCAAGACAAACAGATGTGCAGATTCATTCCTTTAGATCCACATAGCTTACGAAATAGATGAGGAAGGCATGGAAACTGGAAAGATGAGAAGTTCATGATTTGCTTTGAATGAATGACAATAAATCGCCGGGAGTGGATGCAAAGCGTTATGTCGATGGTTACAAACATAGCTGGAAACTCGGAATCAACAGATGCAAAGCCGAAAGAGGAAAAACATAATGGGCCTGATGTCCTTTTCTAAACGCAACAAAAGAAGAGAAATAAGCCCAGGCTATGAGTAAGTCCACTTGATATCAACACAAATTGAATCAGCGAGTTAGGGAGGAAAATGTTAGATAATTAATTTTGAGGTGCCAGGTGTCATAAAATCCCCATATGAGAGACTCAAGTCTACTTTATTTATTAAGATATCAAAAAGATTTATGTGTCAGTGCCAGTCCAGAATCAAACTTTATAATTTGCAAGACGTCGTGTGTTCTTTTTTTCTATTCCATCTCTCATAAATACTAATATTCGCTTGTGCTGAATATTGCATCACACCGATCGACATTTGTTGTTAAAATCATGCAGTCAAGGGAGGAGAGAAGATCCGAATCACCATCAGGTCTAGTACTCACCACCGATCCTAAGCCTCGCCTTCGCTGGACCGCCGAGCTTCATGAACGCTTCGTTGATGCTGTTAATCACCTTGGAGGCCCTGACAGTACGTTTTCATCATCATCATCTTGTATTGATTGATTTGTAGTGTATATATTATGAAGTTGATAACTATGATATATATAACAGAGGCTACACCTAAGACGATAATGAGAGTGATGGGCGTGAAGGGTCTTACACTATACCATCTCAAGAGCCATCTCCAGGTCTCTCTACCATAATTTTGTTTCCTACTCTATATATCATTCCTATTTCCCCGGTAAAAAAGGCATTTAGTGGGAAAGTGCGGATTTCTCCTTGAAGGACCACCACACAATCTAATCTGAGTTTAACCCGAGTTTGGAATATCATTCTTGCTTTGTTCATCTTTAATTTCCTCTTCTTTACATTTTTGTTCATGATTCCTTCTTGTTTAGGTTTGCCATGGTTAGAATTAAAATACAAAGTACTGGCTAATATAAATTAGTATGTATATATGTTTTCAGAAGTTCAGACTTGGAAAGCAGCCTCACAAGGAGCATAGTCATGGTCACTCCATTAATATTAGGGATACTAATAGAGGTGCACATTATTCATAAGCCTTCTTGCTTAATTTAACTCCATGTATTGGTAGTTTGTGGTTGGACCATAGGTTCCTTATATACTTGGTAAGTAACATCGATCATGCATGCAGTTTCCATGTTGGATCTTCAAAGGAATGTTGTATTCACTGCTCCACACATCATTGGTCACAATATGAATGAGTATGTGCTTTCCAATTCCAATATAATTATATATACTAAACATTTATTATATTATATTTTATAAGTGGTAACTATGATTGGTGATGAAGGATGCAAACTGAAGTGCAAAGAAGAATAGAGGAAGAGGTAGAATTAGAAAGGCAGGTCAATCAAAGGATAGAAGCACAAGGGAAATACATGGAGAGCATGCTAGAGAAAGCATGTGAGACACAAGAAGAAAGCCTTACCAAAGACTACTCCACTCTCTTTTTCACCCCAAACACTATTTGCAACAACACATCACCCCTCACAATCCAATGGTTCGAGGATCAGTTTCCTTCGTCTTCCTCTTTGGACTCTGCAATGCATCTCCCTGACATCAATTCCAACTTCTCCCTCCAAGATTCTCGGAGTTCCATCACCAAGAACCATACGGTTTGCCTCGGTTAAAAAATACTATATATAGCTCTAGGTATTTGACTTCTACTCTAGCTTTGATGCGCACTTGGTGTATAAATGCACAAACTTGCATGTAATAACTTTTGCCAAACATGAAGTAGATCTTCGTTATCCACTCTAATAAATTTGATGATGTGCAATAGATGGTGAAGTAGGCTGCCTGATGAATTTATCAATTCTTGTGTTTCAGTGATTATTATGTGTTTACTTGCAAACTGAAATATTTAAAAGACTTTTTTCGTTCTACTCACTGTTGTAGTCGTTATCACCAACAATACTTACCTTTTCATAACTCGATCTTAATCTACCCCTTCATAGTTCTGATGTTTTTCTTGCCAATATCCAGTGGCTGAAATGTAGATCGAAATACTAAAAACCCATCTATTGAAATTTTAACCCAGATGGAGTTCATTGTAATTTCTAAAAATTAAAAGAAAATATTTGTTTTGGTTATGAAATAACGGAAAAATAGTTCATTTCATTTTTAGATATTTGGTCTATGGAAAAATAAATGCAGATTGAAATACTAAAAATAAAGGAAAAATAGTTCATTGTTGTGAATTACGAACTATTAACTCAGACTTTATTTACTCTAAAAAAAGAAAGATTGTTTTTATCTTATTGTTGTTTGTGTGTGTGACAGTCACGTTAGAGAGGGAGAAAAAATGTTGAACTTCTGATTATTATTTTCAGTCTATAAGCTCTCTATTTATAGGAGATGAAACATTACACATACAATGACATGTGTACAAGTGACAATGACAAACATAATATGAATCATGAGACAAGTGTCTTCATGAGATGAGATAAGATGGATGATCATTATCTAACACTCCCCCTTGATTATCCATCTTGTATTACGTAGTGCCTCGTTAAAAACCTTGTCACAGAAAAACCCATGGGATAAAAACTATGACGAGGAGAAAAAGAGTACACTGCCGTAATCTTCCCCTGAGAATAATAACTATTTCTTTGCAAACACCACATTCCGATACCATAGATGTGTTTTCGAAATGGAAAAAGCCTTGGTGTACATACTCGATGTCCACTTCTTTATTTTTCTTGAACTCTCAGATGTATGAGAAAAATCTTGGCGAGACATGCTTATTCGTCACCTTTGATATATAATCTTCTCTGAGTTGAGCGACACACGCCGAATTGTCTTCAAATATTTTCATCGGCTCTTTACCAATTGTAAAACCATAGCCGGTTTGCGTTTGACTTTATATAGAGTATATCTACAAAATCATACCAAACTCGGATTTTCTAGAATAAATTAATTTTAAGTTGAAACATACCTTATTGTTCCCTTCTGGTCATCTAGATCATCTTTATTGGTTCTTCTTGAACCATTTCACTTATGTCTTTTTTCAGACATCTTACAATATCAGGTTCATTCAGAACCTTTCCACTTATGCCTTCTTTCAGACATTTTTCATTCAGGTTCTTTTAGAACCTTTTGACTTTACTTTACCAATTTTTTTTTCCGGGGATTTTTATTTTTATAACCCACTGATCTCCCCCTCTTTAACTGAACCCTATGTTCGTTAATTTTATTTCCATCACTTTGTTCCTTAGGAACAATAACTCTTGCTGGAACCTTATCAGTGGGTATATCTTATCGTATCTGTGAACACATCTGGTAACTGGTTTGCTAAATTATGCAAATGCACAATTTCCTTAACTCCCAGCTTTTTTTTATTCGTAGGGGGATCAATGTATAACAACGACTGTGTACACCATCTAATCTCTTTAGGAAATTTTCTAATTCCTCTCCCCCTAACGCTGGAAATTAAACCTCATTAAAATGTCAATCGGCAAATCCTGCCGTAAACATATCACCAGTTACAGGTTCAAGATATCTTATATTCGTCTTGTTCTAACTCTTTTAGAGTTCTATTGGTCCCGAGAACATCTTTAATTCTCTAGGAACACCAAATATCAAGATGCAACTCAAGTCTCTTATGTCCTGCCAGACATCTTAATATAGTGCATCTTTTTTTAAAAATTTCTCTAGTGACCTTGGAACAAGCCGATTTTCATACCTCAAGGTCATCTTTCATTTCATTTTTGGAGAAATATACATCTTGGACTCTTGGTCCAAAAACTTCTCGTTTTTCTAACGAGTATCGAATTGATTGCCACAATCACTCTTTGGCTAATCAATTCACTCTACTCTCATATATAGAGGTAGATTCAGGATCCTTACTTATATAGCGTTTTCTCATTTTCTTATTGTCGACAATCTATTTTCTCTTTAGTTCCATTTTTTTTTATCTGTACTGATATGGCTAATCGAGATCTCTTTATCATCAACGATGATTTAACCAGGCACCTGACTACAAATTAACCATATCAACGGTCTCATCAAGAGATTCATCCTCGATTTATTTATTTGCTCCTTTTCGAGGATTCTTTAGAACCAAAGTGGTCTATCACGTCTCTAGCGTGCCATAGACTCATATATCGTCATATTTGGACACTTTTTCTTATTGGAGCCTTTTCAGCTGGAATATGAGATTTCATTAATTCATCAAAATGTCTGGCAGGCATTTTATATATGAATTATCTTTTATAATTTTCATGATAATCCATTTCTCATATCTCATTCCATCAGCTGCTTATATGCTTCCAGCAATCTTGCGAGCATATTTATAATTATTCCATATACTTTATTCCTTTTGGATTGTATATGACTACATGCATAACTGCATGTTTAAATCCGATCATGGGGATCATCTTACTTGAATTTACTTTATCAAGTTCTAATCAAGTTCTCTTCCGAGTGCGAACATAATCATCTCAATGTTCCACTTACTATGGATTCTTTAATTCTCCCCCTCGAGATGATGGCATTCCGTGTATAAAATCTCGCACTGAATCCCACTCTCGAACCAATAACATATTCGGTTTTCTCATTTGGGATGAATTATGTATCAAGTCCTTTAGAGTGAGATCCTTTATTTGGGACTGTTTAAAGAAATCACATCTATCGAACTTGTTTGATGATTCAATACCCATGATGGTTTCTTTATTTTCTTAAGACATGTTATATGCGAAAAACTTTTAGTTTTTCAACATTTTACAATAATGTCAATAACATTATTGAAGATGGCTATATATCAGTAAACTTTAAGTTTACCACCATTTACACTTTTGCCATCTTTTTCTTATGCATGTCTTTCCATCATAAGCTCTTTTAGAGCCAATAGTATTTTTTTTATATTAATAGATACTATACTTATTTGTTTTGAGAGAAGATAGATATTGGTTACCTCTAATGGTCATGTAGGATGATCCAATATCCGTCAAATATATTTATTTTCATCCTGAATCTCCAAATCTCTTTCAGGAAAATAACCATTATATCACATCGATTTTATCATTCATCGATACTCTCTGGATCAACCAGAAAATCTAACATATCAAGATGAGTATTCAAGCCATGAAAAGATGGTCCGGGCCCATAAGAGATAAAGTTATTTTACTTCATTTCTCTTTCTTTTTCATTCTCAATATAGATCGGCTTGGCGTACGAAAACTATGTACCCAATATTCTTTCTTGCCGTATCTGTAGCAAACCTTTTCTGTTTGCCTTTTATTACCCGGCCACTTTTATATTCGTGGAAGTCCTAGTTATTTCTTAAGGATGGAATCGTCTTCCTCATCCTCTTCCACGACCACAAGCGGTTTAACCGCATTTACACCCTCGTCCTTTTCTAATAGGACCAACTTGATGGTTTAGTATCATGAGCTCCATATTTTTTTTGTGTTTTCACGGAGGATTTTACATCAACTCCAACTATTTAGTGAATCCCTTCTTTCAAGGATTACTCAAAGATCTTCTAGATCTTTTCTCATGATACACCTCATCTTACAAACCATCACCAAAGTGGTGTAAAATATCATGGCTTTTCTTTTTCTCATCCGATAGTTTTCAACTTATCGATGATTCCTCAAAGCTCATTTTTTATGTGCATCTTTGCACCCACTGCCCAAATCATATTTTTCAAGGGCACTTTATTTTTGAGCTTTGTCAAATCAACATGATAGTCATACCTCGCTGGTATAACCTTGCTTGGTATAAGAACGTGAGCTCGTCGTGCTGAAAACGTGTTGTGAATTACGAACTATTAACTCAGACTTTATTTACTCTAAAGAAAGAAAGATAGTTTTTATCTTATTGTTGTTTGTGTGTGAGACAGTCACGTTAGAGAGGGAGAGAAAATGTTGAACTTCTGATTATTATTTTCAGTCTACAAGCTCCCTATTTATAGGAGATGAAACATTACACATACAATGACATGTGTACAAGTGACAATGACAAACATAATATGAGTCATGAGACAAGTGTCTTCATGAGATGAGATAAGATGGGTGATCATTATCTAACATTCATTTCATTTTTTAACCGGTAAACCGGGATTTCTAGCTCTAATGGTAAAGGGCTCACAGCTGTGAGTACCGCCACCTAGGTTCGAATTCTTACCATTGGAGATTTAATATTTCGGCATCACCAGTGATAAAGGACCGTACGTGGTAACACGTGACTAGTCTTAGTCTCTTATGTGAGATCAGGATAACTATGTATGATTTTAAAAAATAACCGGCAAGATTAGATGGGCCTATTAGATCCCACCGGTCCATAATAGAGTCAGTTTATATGAGTGTTTTGAGACAAATAAAAGCCTGGTCAAAGGTGAGGTTTAGACTATTGTTAACCCAATTTCTTAACTGATGTTCTTAGCTTCTGATTAGAGACTGTTTGTAACTTTTTTTAAGAAAAAAAAAAATCAAATCATGAATTAAGAGACCGAAATTAATCATAAAGGTAAAGTTTAACTTTAATTTTTTTGAAACACAGACCATTGTTAACTTCAATTTTTTTTTTTTTTTGAAACACAAACCATTGTTAACTTCAATTTTTTAACTGATGTTTTTAGTTTTTTTTTTTGCCATCTAATATTTTATTATTTAAAAGTTTACAAGCCCATTAAACTGGGAGGCTAACCCAACAGACCCACACACGGGTACAACATTGAAGGCCCAAACAAATGGCCTGTTAAAAAAATCCCGGACAGGCACGTGTTGCGTAGAAAACGCGATTGATCTAAGGAAAAGAAAAACGCGTGGAAGCACCTCACCAAACGAAGTGACACGCGTCGCCCATCCATCACGTCTTCACCGCTACGATCCCACCGCCACGATCCCACCGGAGAAAGCCACCGCTTCATCCCCGGGACACCTCTTAACGCCGGAGACATGAATCCCGACACTTCAACCTTTTCGTATGAGCTCTGTTCAATTGTGAGCATCATCGGGTCAATCCCTAGATCTCAACCAGAGCCATCGAAATCATCATCTTCTACTCCACCACTTCATCACGGGCTTCATCCAGAAGCGAAGACCCACCAACTACCACCGATTGATCATCAAAACACCAAAAGAAACCGAAGCCGCCGTCGAGACCGGAAGGACCGTACGACGCGGAAGCCGAGAGCCGAACGATCATCTTTAGAAGAGATGCACCGCCGGAGACAAAAAACCGACCGTCCACCGGAGAAATGGTGCGACGCCGGGAACCGAACATCACATCACCCGCAAAAGACATGCAGAGACAAGAGGCCGGACCGACGGCGGCTAGAAGAGCCTCACCGTCGGCCGGAAGACACAACTTTAACTTCGGCCGCTAGAGAGAAGGTGGAGCGTTTTCTCTCTCGACGGGAGGATGTAACTGATGTTCTTAGTTTCAGATAAGAGACAGGTTTTTAACTTTTTTAAAAAGAAAAAAGTCAAATCATGAATCACCAATCATAGTTACCACTTAACTCTCGAAGTCTGTGGAAGTCTTGTGGATCTGAAACGGTCACAAAGAATGTTTAACATAACTTACTTAAGATTTCACGGTGGATTTATATGTGTCATTTGTTTTGTCTTACACTTCGCCAGGTTTCAGATCTTGTTACTATTCGTTGTTTCTTGTCTTTTCAAACACAAAGTTAAAAGTAGTTACATATATGTCACGTTTTCTAGCAAATCGTTCGTCCCGTTTTTCTAAGAGCAACCTCTCTGACAAAAACTAAAGAGTATCTAGATTAGATACAATAATAATATTAGAAGATAATTTTCTTAAGCAATTGAATCTTTGGTTGAAAAATAAACTAATTAATGAGAAACAAATGGCATTTCAAATTTTCATGAGTTCTCAAAGTTTTTTATCCGAGAATTTCTTCTTGCTTTCTCACTTCCTTTTCATTTCTATTATTTTTTAATCTAATCATGATTGATTCACAGGAATTTACAAAATATGACTCATAACTTGATTTTAACACAAACTAAACTCCAACTTGAATTAAGTAGATAACTAACCTAAAGGTCATGTAAAATTATAGCCAGCTTTTTGTGACCAAACAAAAAAAATCGAAGTCATTTTTATGAATATAACCCTATTAAGTCGCCTGTGTCGTCTGAGATTCTGGAAGTCGTCTAGAGTTGTTGATCTTAAAAAATAATTTAAAAAAATTTAAAAAATATTTTGACTAATGAAAAATTAAAATCATGTAATTATAAACATTTGTAAGTGATGTAAATTAAAAAATAATAATTTTAAATAGTTTTCAACATAGATGAATGAAAGTGGTTAATCATGATATTCTTTGGTTTTAGGGTTTGACAACATATGTAGTAGTATTGTATGTTTTGTTAGGGTTAGATTTTGGAAAGCTTGAATGATTGATATATGGTGTCTTTCACATCATTGTATATTTGTTTTTTATTTGATTCAAGTCTCTAAATCATGTTAGTCTAGTCCTTTGTGGTCTTTTTCAGGTCTGGAGTTGGTAGAAGAGTAAAGAGAGGGTACATGAAGAGAAGATGTCCTTTTGGAGTTATCCTGCAGAGAACACTCAAGAAGAACAGTCCCGAGACTGTTCTCAAGTAGAACAAGCGACGGAGTGATCCCGGTGGTTGTTCCAGAGGAATATGGAAACTCTCTATTTCGATAATTAAAGCCCTAACGCCCTAATTTACTTCTACCTCTTGGCGCCTCCCTATAAAAACGCCTCCTACTTCTATTTTATTTTTTTACACTAGTTTTTACCAGAGAACTTTAGTATTTTGGCGATTTGCAATTGTAAGGGAGAAGGCTTCATCTTTTCCTAGAGAAGATCATCCTGAACCCTATGTTCTTCTACTCTAATTTTATCCAGTTTATTTCAGAATTTATGTCTTTGATTGTCTGCATCATGATCGAGTAGTAGCCCTGCTCGCCTAGGGTTTTTAGGGTGTTGAACCTGAGCTAAACATAGATAAGCGATTTTCATAACTGTTCTTCATTCATACTGTTCTTAATGCTATCTGTAATCTGATCATCTACTGATAGATCTAGGGTTTATCACCTCGTTAACCGCTTAGGAGATAACCTGACTTGTATTGTTTGAGCTTAATATCCCTAATCAGCGAAAGTAGATATTAGGGTAGTAAGTGGACTTAATCGGACTTGATCTCTAAAGCTTGCAATTGATTCTCATCCCAACGACAGTTAGGTGGTGAGATTGATCTGCAAAGCGATCGTTACCACGACAGTGGAGCGATCCAGTTGAGTGATCCGAGTCCTAGAAAGCACTTCACAGCGCTTGAATAATTGTTTGGCTCTATATCGACACCCAATGAAATACCCTAGGCTAGCTTCTTGATAATTGTTTGAATCAATCTTAGTTCATCTTGTTTCCTATCGTCACTTCTAAATACAAAACCCACTTTCATCTTAGCTTGATTTCGAAACTGATAGAAATAAAGTGTAGACTGGTCCTCTGGATTTGAATCTAAAGTACTATAATTACAACTGTTAACTTGGCAGTAGCAATGATTCATTTTTAGTGTATCAAGTTTAGGCGCCGTTGCGACGGGGACCAGATTTTTTACCTCTTTTTCTCGGTTTTATATCAAGTCTAAGATATCTAACTCGCTTTTATTTTCTTGTTGCAGTTTATGATCCAGGTGTATGACCAGTAGACACACTCGGAGCAATACACAAGGACCACTACAACAATTCAGTAACGAGGAACTAACGAGATTAGAAAGACAGAACCGCCAACAAAGGCCTACGACCACCACAATGGCCGATCCTGGCAATCAGGATGGACTTGCAGCTGCAATCGCATTGATGCAACAACAAATGACGCAGATGCAAGCAACCATCCAAACGCAGTAAGCTGCTGTCGCGCAAGCAGCTCAGAATCATCTGCAGCACGAAAAACAACAGTAAGAAGTTGTTCCAATAGGGCAGAGAAACCTTCTAGACAACCTGCCTGCTACGCGCTCTGCCATCACTCCTCCACCCTGCACTCGTCAGGATTTGAGATCAAGCCTGCCCTCATAAGCCTAGTGCAGAGAAAGATCTTCAATGGGCTCCCTGCAGAAATCCCTATTGACCACATCGAGAACTTTGAGAGGATGTGCGGCTTCACAAAAGCCAATGGAGTACCACCAGATTACATCAAGTGTACTCTGTTCCCTTTTTCTCTGGATGGGAAAGCTGCTTGCTGGTTCGATTCTTTACCAACCGGATCACTCACCACCTGGGAACAGGTCCGATCTGCCTTCCTCACCCACTTCTACAAGAAGTGTAAGAGCGCATCCCTAAGGCACAAGATCACATCCTTCAAACAGCATGCTAATGAGCCGTTCTATGATGCATGAGATAGATTCAGCATGTACCGTAGAGACTGCCCTAATCACAGTTTTGAGGATGACTACTTCCTTGGAGTGTTCTATGATGGAATGGGATGAGAAGCCATGAACGCTTTGAACTCAGTCAGTAATGGAGATTTCATGACTCAATCAACCCCAGGTGCCTTCAAACTGATTGAGAACATGGCTTCAAGTTCTGCTGACAGCAACAAGGATAATGATCGGACTGAGAAGGTAAACAGTGTTGACAACAGCAGGATCGACGAGTTGGCAGCTAAGATGGATCAGCTACTTAAGAGCCATCAAAACCAGGTGTTCATCATGGAGGAAGCTACACCAGAAAAATTGGCATCAGATGGTAAATCAGAGGTGGATCAGTCTGCTGAGGATATAAATGAAGTGAGCTACGTGAATGGGCAAGGATGGCAGTTCAAGAACTACAACCCAAACCACAATGTCAGGAACAATCCAATCCTAAGGCAGATGGAGCGACTGATAACACTCAGAGTAACCAGAATCAGAACACTGGATACTAGAAGAACTACAAACAGAACCATCAGGGAAGGACATTTGTTCTCAGTCAGCCGCAGAACAGCCAGTTTCATGCTCAGAAGCAGCCGACCAACCACCAGTCTACTCCACTCACACAGACTGCTCCCAAGGATGAGATGAAGAGTCTTGCTATGATGATGCAGCAGCTGCTCCAAGGACAGCAAATGCAAGGGAAAGCATTGAATCAGGTCACGACAGATATCAATGGAACGATGAACCATATGTTTGATGATTTGAGTGCTAAGTACGACCAGATTTCTAGTCACATGAGGCAGATGGACATCCAGATCGCTCAAACTACCGAGAGTGTGAAGAGACAGCAAAGAACACTCCCAGCAAGAACTGATAAGAACCCTAAGGAGTGTAATGTTGTCACGCTGAGAAGTGAAAGACCTCTAACAAATCCTGCACCTAGGAAGTATACAGCCGCTGAGAAAGGAAAGCAGAAGGATTTAGACCAACCACCTGAAGTTGTACCAACAGATGAGGAAGAGGCATAACAGCCTACTGAGACAGTTCCGACTGACGAAGAACGACCTGCTGAGGTTGCTCCTCCTACTGCTAACCCTTCCCCTGCTCGTCAGTATCTTCCTAAGGTGCCCTATCCTGTCCCAGCTAAAGCCACACGTAAGGATAAAGAGGAGATGAAATGCAGAAAGATGTTGGAAGATCTCACGGTTAGGCTCCCTTTGATGAGTGCGATCCAGATGATGCCATCCATGCAAAACTTTGTTAAGGAACTGATCTCTGAGAAGATATCTGATGATAGCGAATTCATGGTCGTCTCTAAAAAAATGTAGTACGGTGCTCTAGAATCGGAAGATCAAGAAACAGGTTGATCCAGGGAAATTTGTTCTGTCAATCCAGATTGGAAGAACAATCTTCTCATGTTAGCTGGTTGATTTGGGATCTAGCATAAATCTGATGACGTATTCTGTTGCTAAGCGTCTTGGGTACTTAGATTTCAAGCCCACCCGGATGTCTCTAGTATTTGCTGATCGCTCAGTGAAAACACCTATTTGAATTCTTCAAGATTTGCAAGTCTTAGTTGGGAACACGCTGGTCCCTGCGGACTTTGTTGTTCTAGAAGTTGAGGAAGAGTCAAAGGATCCTCTGATTATGGACAGACCATTCTTATGCACAGTTGGAGCCATCATAGATGTCCGACAGGAAAAGATTGACTTAAATCTTGGTGATATTGTGATGACTTTTCAGATGGAACAAATGCTGAAGAAACCAATGCTGGATGGACATACCTTCACTGTCCAGGAAGAGAGCGACCTGCTGGAACCACATGAAAGGATGATTGAGGAGATTCTTACAGATGATCCTCTTGAGCTCGCCTTGATCAGAGCTGAAGCCGAGCAGAGTTTAGAAAATGTCGATGCTGATGCTTATGCCAAGCTCTTGGACTCAGCTAGGAGTATGGAGAGGTTAGTGGCGAATTTAAGTCTGCGGGAGAACAGCGAGACCAGCAATCCAGCCGGAACAACCTCGACTCAGAACCCGTCTGTTCCAGCATCTCAGACTGATGATTCCTGGAGCGAGCTGAAAGCTCCAAAGGTAGAACTCAAACCCCTTCCTAAAGGGCTCCGGTATGCATTCCTTGGACCTAATTCTACATATCTTGTCATTGTGAATGCTGACTTGAACAATGCTGAGACTGCTCTGCTCTTGTGTGAATTGAGAAAATATCGTAAGGCATTAGGTTATTCTCTAGCTGACATACCTCGCATCTCACCTGATTTATGCATGCATAGAATACACAAAGAAGATGCATCGATGACTTATGTTGAACATCAGAGGAGGTTAAACCCAAATCTAAAAGATGTTGTTAAGAAAGAGATAATGAAACTTCTAGAGGCTGGTGTAATTTATCTGATTTATGATAGTAAGTGGGTTAGCCATGTTCATGTAGTACCAAAGAAAGGTGGGATTATTGTTATAACAAATGAAAAGAATGAATTGATCCCTACTAGAACAATCACTGGTCATCGCATGTGCATTGATTTTCGTAAATTGAATGCAGCGACTCGAAAGGATCACTTTCCACTTCCTTTCATTGATCAAATGCTTGAAAGATTGGCTAATCACCCTTACTATTGCTTTTTAGATGGTTATTCAGGTTTCTTTCAGATCTCCATCCACCTTGACAATCAGGAGAAGACGACATTCACATGCCCATACGGAACATACGCCTACAGAAGGATGCCGTTCGTCTTGTGCAATGCCCCAGCAACCTTCCAGTGCTGCATGATGTCAATTTTTACAGATCTAATCGAAGACATAATGGAGGTTTTTGTGGACGATTTCAGCGTCTATGGAAGCTCCTTTCATGTCTGTTTGTCAAATTTATGCAGGGTACTGAAGCAATGTGAGGAAAAGAACCTTGTGCTGAACTGGGAGAAGTGCCACATCATGGTCAGAGATGAGATTGTTCTGGGACATAAGATATCAGAGAAATGCATCGAGTTTGACAAGGCAAAAATTGAGGTCATGATGAGTCTACAGCCACCTACCACAGTAAATGAAATTCGGAGCTCTTGGGACATGCTGGTTTCTATAAGAGATTCATCCAGGATTTCTCTAAGATTGCTAGACCACTCACATGGCTGTTCTGCAAGGAAGCCCAGCTCTCGTTTGATAGTGACTGTTTAGCCGCATTCCATGCAATCAAGGGGGCTCTAGTCAGTGCACCGATTGTTCAACCTCCAGACTGGGATCTTTCTTTTGAGATCATGACAGACGCGAGTGATTTTGTAGTGGGAGCAATTTTAGGACAGAGAAAAGACAAGAAGTTGCACGTGATCTATTATGGGAGCAAGACAATTGATGAAGCTCAGTGTTGTTATGCAACTACAGAGAAGAAACTCCTAGCAATTGTGTATGCTTTTGAGAAGTTCAGATCCTCTCTTTTTGGGTCAAAGGTAATCGTGCACACTGACCATGCAACTCTCAAGTACCTGCTCACGAAGAAGGATGCTAAACCACGGCTTTTAAGGTGGATTCTTCTGCTCCAAGAGTTTGATTTAGAAATAAGAGACAAGAGAGGGGTTGATAATGGAGTAGCAGATCACCTTTCTCGGATGAAAGTCTCGAATGAGACAGTTTTTTATGAGGAACAACCGATGGAATATGTCAACATGATTGGTCTGAGCTCCGTGGAACAATCATCTCCTATCAACACGGTTTGTTCCAGAGTAGATGAAACATTTACAGCAGTGATCCAAAAGCAATATCCGAATCTTCCATGGTTTGCTGAGATAGCCAATTTCCTAGCTGCTGAAAAGGAACCTTTAAAATTTACTGGGAATGAGAAGAGAAAATTTCTAAGGTAAGCAAGGCACTACTTTTGGGATGAGCCGTATCTATATCGCCAAGGTAAGGATGGGATCCTTAGGAGATGTGTTCCAGAAGCTGAAATTCCAGGGATACTTCACCACTGTCACGGTTCCTCCTATGATGGCCATTTTGCTACCTTCAAAACAGTTTCCAAGATACTCCAAGCCGGTTTCTGGTGGCCTACTATGTTTCAGAGATGCTCATGCATTTATATCACGATGTAACTCCTGCCAATGGATGGGTAGCGTGAGCAAGAGAAACGAGATGCCACAGAACTACATCTTGGAAGTGGAAGTGTTCGACTGTTGGGGAATCAATTTAATGGGACCTTTTCAGATTTCTCATAAGAATGAGTACATCTTAGTTGTTGTAGACTATGTCTCTAAATGGGCAGAAGCCATTGCTAGTCCAACCAATGATGCGAAGGTCGTGACCAAAATGTTCACTTCCATTATCTTCCCTAGGTTTGGAGTTCCTAGAGTGGTCATAAGCGATGGTGGATCACACTTCATAAATAAGCTGTTCCAAGGTTTACTGAGCAAGAATGGAGTGAAACACAAGGTTGCAACCGCCTACCATCCCCAGACTCGTGGTCAAGTGGAAGTCTCAAACAGAGAGATCATGAACATCCTGCAGAAAACAGTAAACACTACCCGTAAGGACTGGTCTCTCAAGCTGGATGATGCTCTCTGGACATACAGAACCGCCTATAAGACACCATTAGGGACCACTCCTTATCATCTGGTCTATGGGAAGGCGTGTCATCTACCTGTTGAACTAGAGTACAAGGCAGCTTGGGCTGTTAAGCTACTCAACTTCGACATCAAACCGGCCAAGGAGAGGAGAACAATGCAACTTCACGAGTTGAAGAAAATCAGGCATCTGGCCTATGAGAGTTCTAAGATCTACAAAGAGAAGACCAAACCGTTCCATGATAAAATGATCATCAATATGAGTTTTGCACCGAATGATCAGGTTTTGCTTCAACTCTCGAGTGAAGCTCTTCCCTAGAAAGCTTAAATCCAGATGGTCTGGACCTTTCACTATCAAGGAGGTTCGCCCGTATGGAGCTGTTGTGTTGCTGGACACAAGAGGTGGAGAATTTATGGTTAATGGTCAGCGTCTCAAGTCTTATCTTGCTGACACACCAATCGCATAAGGAGTAAAAATACCCTTAGGTGAACCTTCTCCAGTCTGATCAGCTCGTCAAAGTCAAGCTATTGACGTTAACTAAGCGCTTGGTGGGAGGCAACCCACTGGTATGTAAATATTTAATCTTTTTCTATGTTTTTGTTTTGTTAGATTTTAATTTGCAGGTCATAAAAACAAGAAAAATTGAGTTACTTAGGCGGAACAATAAGGTGCATGTTCCACTCGACTGTTCAAGGTAAGTTCTCAGAAACAAAAAAAATAAAAAATATAAAAATATTAAAAAAAAATCTAATGCTTTCTTTATTTTGGTGTGTTTTTGTTCCTCCTATTTCTATCACAACCAGGGATGGTGTGATTTAAGTCTGGGGGAGCAAGTATTTGTGTGCTTTGAGTCAGTCCTTCTTGTGTCATTTTAATATTTTTACTGAGTCTTGCTTTAGGATCGAGTCAGTCTGAACTATTGTGGGAATAAGGACTTTATTGTGTGATGTTATCTTAACCACCTCGTGCTCTAACTTTCTTATTCAATGACCTTAGCAGTGGCAAACGACCCATACATGGACCTGGAACACTCTGGCATTTCTCATTAAACTCTTCAGAAGTTCTCTACTGATCAGGTTACACTGGGTAGACTTAACTCCACCTAACTCGGACCTAATTTTGACTTTTAATTCTTCTTGTTATGGGCATAAGATCAGGGAAACGAGACCTACACCCAGGACTTCTTTCTCCTTTTCATCCCTCTTGCTGTTCCTGAGTGGCTAGCTCATCTTTAGCTAGTTCCCACCTTTCACCTTAACTTTTATTCCACCCACATGCACTTGTTTTTCCTATGTTATATATGCAGATATGTGCAAAAAGGTTGAAGAGGAAAGGATCGACACAGCCTCTTACTCATCAATGCTAAATCATTCAGAAGAAGAGGAAGGAACATGATGAAGAGGAGAACAATCAGATGTCTGAATGGAGTACAGTCAGGCGCCTGATCCATCAATAAGAAGAGCAAGTCAGAGAGTTGAGGTAAAAACCACCAGTGGCTCCCAAAACTAATTGTTACCTCCTTCTCTCGTCACTATGCAATCATTGTACATAAGTTATTTCAAAAAAAACGAGTATTCTAGTAATGTATTTCTTTAAGTGACGAGAAAGGAGATGAATATATATGATTATGCCACATGATCCAGTACCATGGATGGAGTAAGGAAGAGTGAGTGTTTATGAAGGGAGCAGACCGATAGAGTGATCCGACTGGAGAACAGCCAATTTGATCAGAATAGAAGTGAGTAAGAGCTGTGGAGATCAATGGATTCGTCCTCTCCTGCAATTTTGTGCGATATCATGCATCCACCTAAATAAAATTGGTAACCTCTAAACACTATAACCTCCACTACTCAGACACTGAAATAGCCTGTTTTAACACCTAGCCCGCCTACCCTGAGTAGTGCCTGTGACAAGAAGCTCACGCTGATCTTAAATGAATGTAGGGATTTTTGTCTCGATAGTTTTGCTTTTTCAGGTTTGAGATGTAGAATATGGAGCCGATTTTCGAACAGCAGTCAGTGGGTTTCAGTAAGTGTGTAAGGTCCTAGCTAACTTCTTGTATGGTTCAGAGATTCATGGTAAGGGTATGGTTACTGAGAATAAGCAAGTTCCCACACTTTCAAACCTTTCTCCCTGTTCTTGATACTTGCCTTGTTCGAGGACAAACAAGGATCTAAGTCTGGGGGAATTGATATATGGTATTTTTCACATCATTGTATATATGTTTTTTATTTGATTAAGTCTCTAAATCGTGTTAGTCTAGTCCTTTGTGGTCTTTTTCAGGTCTGGAGTTGGTAGAAGAGTAAAGAGAGAGTTCATGAAGAGAAGATGTCTTTTTTGAGTTATCCTGCGGAGAACACTGAAGAAGAACAGTCCCGAGACTGTTCTCAAGTGGAACAAGCGATAAAGTGATCCCGGTGGTTGTTCCAGACGAATATGGAAACTCTCTATTTCAGAAATTAAAGCCCTAATGCCCTAATTTACTTCTACCTCTTGGCGCCTCCCTATAAAAACGCCTTCTACTTCTATTTTATTTTTCTTACGCTAGTTTTTACCAGAAAACTTTAGTATTTCGGCGATTTGCAATTGTAAGGGAGAAGGCTCCATCTTTTCCTAGAGAAGGTCATCATGAACCCTCTGTTCTTCTACTCTATTTTTATGCAGTTTATTTCAGAATTTATGTCTTTGGTTGTCTGCATCATGATTGAGTAGTAGCCCTGCTCGCCTAGGATTTTTAGGGTGTTGAACCTGAGCTAAACATAGTTAAGCGATTTTCATAACTGTTCTTCATTCATACTGTTCTTAATGCTATCTGTAATCTGATCATCTACTGATAGATCTAGGGTTTATGACCTAGTTAACCGCTTAGGAGATAACTTGATTTGTATTGTTTGAGCTTATTATCCCTAATCAGCAAAAGTAGATATTAGGGTAGTAAGTGGACTTAATCGGACTTGATCTCTAAAGCTTGCAATTGATTCTCATCCCAACGACAGTTAGGTGGTGAGATCGATCTGCAAAGCGATCGTTACCACGACAGTGGAGCGATCCAGTTGAGTGATCCGAGTCCTAGAAAGCATTTCACAGCGCTTGAATAATTGTTTGACTCTATATCGACACCCAATGAGATACCCTAGGCTAGCTTCTTGATAATTGTTTGAATCAATCTTAGTTCATCTTGTTTCCTATCGTCACTTCTAAATACAAAATCCACTTTCATCTTAGCTTGATTTCGAAACTGATATAAATAAAGTGTAGACTGGTCCTCTGGATTTGAATCTAAAGTACTATAATTACAACTGTTAACTTGGCAGTAGCAAAGATTCATTTTTAGTGTATCAATGATTTTTTTGAAAAAGTAAATTTTTACCTATTTGTTCTTGTTTCAGTGTATAGTAAATAGTTTTTTTAAGTTTAGTTTGATTTTTTGAAGTGTTTAGTTAGTTAAATGAGTTTAGGGATTGTGTTTAGGGTCTAGACGACTTAAAATTAAGTCGTCTGTTGAATTGTTAAAGTTAGATGACTTTAGATGACTTTAGACGACTTACTTTTCCCGCTTAAATATTTTAAACCATATGACTTCCTAGACGACTTACAAGTAAGTCGTCTAAGAAGTCTTCTATTTTAGTTTTCCGCTATAAGTATTTTAGTTTCCCGCTATATATATTAAAGTCTTCTGGACGACATACATTTAAGTCGTCTAAAGTCGTCCAAAGTAGTCTGAATAGAAAATATTTAACTTAATTGGATTTTGTGTCTCCATATATAAATAAAATTTTACACATTATCTCTCCTCCTCTCAAATGGCTGCAACAAAAATGTAATGTTCATCATTCTAAAACTCTTTAACCTCTCTCTAATCTTTTTGAACTTATAAACACCAAGCTTTATATCAATTTATTATTTTTGTCTTACATTTTTCTCACTAAATTATCTTTTTTTGCAGGTTTTTCATCACATATTTTTCATATTCCACTCATTGAAAGGTAAATCTAGTAATTTTTAGAAATGTATTTTTGTGTGTTTAATAAAGATAGATTTATCTAATCTTCCACTTTTTTCTCTGTTCTAAGTCATATGAATGTTTATGGATGTGCATGTTTTTCAGATCTGGATTTGGATATGCAGGTTTTTCATATCTGGATTTAGATATGCAGGTTTTTCTGATCTGAATTTGGAAGACTTTTGGGACGACTTACCTGGAAGTCGTCTGGACGACTTACCTAGAAGTCGTCTCACAAAGTCTTCTCTCATGTCTCTCCTTTTAATAACAGATCTGAGCATTTTGGTAAGTTTTTTTGGTCAAAGGCTTATGATTAATTAAACTGAATCATACAGCGTGCAATAAACAAAAGGAAGCTAAAGCGTTCTTCGCTAATCCGTCAGCCAATAAGTTTGCCGTACGAGGAATTAAAACAAAAGATAAAGTTGAGAAGAGAGGAATGAGGTGACTGATATCGCATAGCAGTCCCGCTATCTCGTTCAGAACGTTTCCTGATCGCAGGGCAGAAATAAGGACACTTGAGTCCGACATGATTTGGAGGCGTGAGATGCCCTCCACTGATGTTATTTGCAACTCTTCCCGAATAGCCAGGCTTCAGCAACTAGAATAGAGCCAACATAACCTCCAGAGGCTGTACCTTTGATCTCCAGATGGCTCTCTTTGTCCTGTAAATACCAACCAAAACCAGCACAATTAAAAACAGCATTCCACGCCCCATCCACCGAACAGGTCGGAATATGAGACACTGCAGTTCATATTGCTCTCCTCGGTGGGAGTACAATTTTCTTAGGCTTTTTCTTTGCCAATTCCCACTCTTTTGCATCTCTGATTAGAGTGTTTCTTCAACTGTATATGGTTTATCTTCAAAGATTCTCTTGTTTCTTGCTGTCCAAAGGTTCCAAAGAATTCAGGGGTACAGGGGAGAACATGCATTTTGGTAAGTTCTTATGTTTGATTTTTCTTTATTTTATCACCTCATGTTGTATAAAGTTCTTATATTTTTCTTAAACTAAAACTCTCCAAACCCACTCTAATCTCCTTGACTTCAATACACCAAATTTTAGATAAGTTTTTCAGTTTTGTCTCATGTCTTTCTCACTAATTTATTTTTATTTTTTCTGCAGATTTTTTATCACATGGTTCTCACCTTCCACTCATTTAAAGGTAAATCTATTAATTTTAGATATGTATTTTTGTGTGTTCTATAAATGTAGATTTGTCTTATCTTCCACTCATTTTATCTATTTTAAGCCATTTAACGTTTTTGGATATGCAAATTTTCAGATCTAGATTTGGAAGACTTCTGGAACGACTTACCTGGAAATCGTCTAGACGACTTACCTAGAAGTCGTCTGGACTTCTTGGAAGTCTTCTGGACTTCCTGAAAGTCATCTGGGCTTCATAGAAGTTGTCTGGACTTCCTGGAAGTCGTCTGACGGAGTCTTCTCTCATGTCTCTCATTTTTATAACAGATCTGAGCATTTTGGTAAATTATTATGTTTGGTTTTTCTTTATTTGGTCACCTAATGTTGTATAAAGTTCTAATATTTTTCTCAAACTAAAACTCTCTAAACCAACTCTAATCTCTTTGACTTCAATACACCAAATTTTAGATGAATTTTTCAGTTTTTTCTCATGTTTTTCTCACTAATTTATCTTTTTTTTTTGCAATTTTTATCACATGGTTCTCACATACCATTCATTTAAAGGTAGATCTATTATTTTAGATATGTATTTTTGTGTGTCTTATAAATTTAGATTTGTCTAATCTTTCACTCATTTTCTCTATTTTAAGCCATTTGAACGTTTATGGATATGCAGATTTTCCAGATCTGGATTTGGAAGACTTCTGGGACGACTAACCTGGAAGTCGTCTGGACTTCCTGAAATTCGTCTGGACTTCCTGAAAGTCGTCTGGTCTTTCTGGAAGTCTGTCTACTAAGTCTTCTTTCATATAAAGTGGAGTTCAAGCTTGTTTACTCATTTAGTTGTATTTTTTGTATAATCAGTAAAATTGTTTTCCAAGATGTAATATATGTGCTAAAAAGCAAATAAATAAATTATTTCAATAGATTTTTTCTTATCTTTGGATTTTTCAAATGCAATAATAAAGTTTAAATATCTTCTTCTCATCTTAATAAAGAATGTTGATAGTCTTATATTGATGCAACATTTGAAGAAGCATTTTAACTTTTTTTCGAATTCATAAAAATAATACTTGAGAGATGGAACCAAACAATAGTAACTATTCAAAGCATATCACATTTTTTACAAGTTTGTATTGAAAATATAACTTTTACATATCTTGAAGTTTGTGTTGATCAACCACAAAATTCCAACATCCATCTTGCAACAACCATTCTCCATACAATGCATGTAACTTACACATCATCTGCAAAAAAAAAAAATACATATTAGCAAATATTGAACATGTATGACTTTTCCCATACGACTTCCCTGGAAGTCTTCTACGTTAGCTAGAAACTTTAATTAACATGAATGTTGGCAACCTCATAATTATCATCAATAAATTTAAAAATTTCATTCAGTTGCACTAATATAGTCTAATATACATGAATTACCAAGAAAATGTTAAAAAGTCTTTATAATTTTAGAGAAAATACAAGTTTATTAAACATTCGCTCAGACGACATCTACGGAAGTCTTCTGGACGACGTCCAGAGAGGTCGCCATTTAGATCATTTTTGTTATTATTTTTTTGCAAAGACGACTTACATGGAAGTTGTCCTTCCAGGAAGTCGTCCTTTGTTAAAAATAAAATTTCAGACGACTTTTGACGACTTCTGTGAAAGTCTTCTAAGGCAAACATGTTAGTTTTGCGTTTGACCGAAATGTGTCAGAAATTTGATTTTTTCCAGACGACTTCCACGGAAGTCGTCTACTAAAAAACTAAAAAATTAATATTTTATTATTCTCAGACGACTTCCGTGGAAGTGTCTCAGGTTAGTTTTGGAGTTGGAATATCAAAACAAAAAAAAACTTCTTTTTTCTGGACGACTTCTGTGGAAGTCGTCTACCCGGACGACTTCCAGGGAAGTCGTCCATGATAGCCAAGGTTTGACCAGAATCTCGGAACAAAATCTTAGACGACTTCCACAGAAGTCATCTAGAAAAAAAAGTGTTTTTGTTTTGTTATTTCAACTCTAAAACTAACCTGAGATGGTTTCCGTGGAAGTCGTCTAAATATAATAAAATATTGATTTTTTTGTTTTCTCGCAGGCGATTTCCGTGGAATTCGTCTGGGAAAAGTCAATTTTCTGACACATTTCGGTCAAACGCTACATGTTTATCTTAGACGATTTCCACGGAAGTCGTCTGAGATTTTATTTTTAACAAAGAAAATCGGACGACTTTCTTAGAAGTCGTCCAACAAAACTCATTTTAAAAGTCAATTGCAAAACTAACCTCTGATCTGATCAGACGATTTCTGTTGAAGTCGTCTGGACGAACATATCTGGAAAAAAACTCGATTTCATAGTTTCAACCAATGAGATTACTTCCTTAGCTCCTAGAAGTCTTCTCCAAGCACTCAGAATCTCAAAAGAAAGTGACCCAACGAGAATCGTAAGCTTCAATGGCTCAATGAACCATACAAATTTTAGAAAAAAAACTATGGTTTTTATGGATGAATATGGAGAGAATTATTGAAAGATAAGTTGTTTTTAGTTGATAGAAATGGAGAAATAATGAGTGTTTAATCGATTTATGAGCATTAATAGCTTGAAAATGGTTGTTCATGGTGGTTGGTGTATTGATTGCAATGACAATCTTGTAATAATTGAAGAAGATGAAGTTGTTAAAGTGAAAGTGTATTTTTCAAAAAAAAAAAAATCAATGGCATTTTCGTAAATATTGTGAACTTCTGGGATGAATAGGTCAAACACAATTTCCAAAAAAAACAAAGGTTAGTTTTAGGGTTGATTTTAAGTTTTAGGTTATATTTGCAAAACTCTCTTGATTCTATCTTCTTCTTATATACTTGCAATGTATATGCTCTAAAAAAAAAGTAAAAATCTTCATGTTCAATTCGTAGACTTTTAAGTTATAATGATTCATTGATTCTCAATATAGTTTGCGAAAAAAACTACTCAACACAAAACAAACCTCAAGAACCGTTGACTGTAAGTTTCATGTTAATTAACTAGTACGTCCAACTAAACATCTGGTACAAATTAACTGAGAAAAAGCTTAAACCAGGAAACAAATATTAACATCCAGAATAGAGATACGTATGATAGAGAGCTTCTTAGTTACTACTCCGACAATCAAAATCACGTACGTGTTTTGTAAAAGCAGACTCATGAATCATGATTACCAGTTTTAATATTGGGACCGATGAATTGTGTTACATCATTCTGACTTCATGTTGTCAAACTAATACCAGAAATGTCCTAACAATTGCCTCTTCGTCCTTCAGTTTTTAATAGAAAATTCAATTGGTTTATTCCATCTGCTTACCCATGGTTAGGGTTTTGATTACATCAAAAGAAAGACAATAATACGATGAGACAAAGATTTAATAAATGTATGTAGCTTCATTCAGACGAGGATTTTTACATGATATGGTAATTAACAGCGACGGATTTATATTATGTTAACTAACCGCTTTCTCCCCACCCATTAGTTTATTGTTACATTTAACTTGACGGATTCAAACTAACGATTGCGTTGTAGACCCATATTAAGCTTGACCCGTGCGTGGCTTACTTAAGCGGAAATGTTCTTTACAAGCTCCGGGGATTGATATATTCAATTCCTCTCATGCTCCAATTTTCTAGTAGTTGCGATTAGGTCGGAATATTTTGCAGTCGTGCTCCCCACTTCACCTCCAATTTTAACTAATATGTTAGTAAATGAAAATTATTTACTGATAGCAATACTATTCATCATTCCAATTTTCAGACTACCAAAATTAACGTATTTTCAAAAAAGTCACCCACATGATAACGATCAATGTATCCGGCCTATAATGAAGCGAAGGGGTAACTCTAAAGTATGACAAGCGATAACTTGGATTATCCACGTATATGCGTGTTAACTTTTAGGGTACGAAGGTGCGTGACATAGCGTTAATTAGTCAATCTGAAAGGTCTACAACCCAATGGTTATATACAACATAGCGTTAATAGTAGTTATCAGATGTTTATAACTTGTGTTTTATTCTAGTAATCTTCTTACCAATACACTGTGAAGTCTACAAGACAACATTTAACTCCGTATAGTTTACTCATTAGGGGGTGTCCCACATTGCTAAGGAATAAACCATTATTAAAGAAACGGTTATAATTTACAGTATCCTTGCATGCAGCGTATGACAATAATTAATCAGAATTACAAGTTATATAGATGTGTCATATACGGATGACTCGTTTTATCAAGGAAAGTGACGTGAAATACTTTATATATATATATATATATATATACTAGATGATAATCTGCACCCTGCATAGAGTGAGTTTTTAAAATATTGTATTTAAATATTATAATTAGTATATATTTTGTTATCAGAAACGTTTTTTTTAACATTTGATTTGGAGTAGACATTCGAATAATATTTGGTTTGATTCGGTTTAGTTATATTCTGATTTTTAGTGACTTTGATCCGGTTTGGATCTACGGATTCGGTTTGCGTTTGGACTCAGATAGTCTATTTATTTTTAAAAATAAAATAAAATAAAATTCATATATACTTTAATTTTCTAAAAATATAGAAATAAAATGATTAATAACATATAATGTGTATAATGTAACTAATATATATATATATATATATATATATATATATATATATATATATATATAATATTAAGATCTCAATAATTTTTCAATGAAAATTTTATATTAACATATTTATATTTTTATATATTAGATCATTTAATTTAAATGATATATATATATATATATAATGAGATTTCATATTCATACGATTTGTGATCAATTGTATATTGCTTGAATGAAAAAACAAATATAACATATATGAAAAATCTTATTTTTTAAATATATACTTAATGTGATTTTTAATTTTTTAATAACATAAAATTAAACAAAAAGGTAGAGGATACAATTTTTTTAATCAAATATGTATGATTTATATATGTTAATCATATTAGGTAATTTCGTAGCTTTTATTTAAAGAAAAAAATTTACGTAGTTTTTATTAAAGTAAAGAATTTAAGACTACTAATCAATGTGATAATTAGTTTTTTATATATTTATGTGGACCAACTTATTTTTTTAAAAAAATCTAAGAATTAATGACACATGACTACAAAACATGTCGTCATGTTTCAGGATTAATATATAGAAGATATCTAAACATTTGAAGACACGCCGGGGAGAAGAGAAACAATACAAGTTTGGTTAATCATATTATATTAATTAACCGTAGAAAGGATATAGTACTGATAGGGGAAAATTAATTAAATAGTGACCCTTTTGGTTTATTAACACCAAGAATATATCTTTGTATATTGTTATATATAAACGAGGAATGAGAGGGAAGTGGGAAATGAAAAGAGATGAAATGGGACATCGATGTTGTGGGAAACACAGAGTGAATAGAGGGCTCTGGTCTCCTGAGGAAGACGAGAAGCTTCTTCGTTATATCACCACTCATGGTCATCCCAGTTGGAGTTCTGTTCCTAAGCTTGCCGGTTTTGTTATCTTCTCTCTCTAACTCTTTGACTACATTTTCATTCATTAATCAAACGTTAATTGGTATATATACGTTTGTACGAGGAATAATGAATTTCCAACCCAAAATCATTTAGCAATAATTAGATTGGTTCGTGTTTTTAATATACTAGATTTGATATCTTCACATTTTTTATTTATGATTTATATATATCTCCCATGTTTTAAAATGTACTATAATGTTTTATACTACAATTAACACATATTAGAAATTTATTTTTAAAAAATATTAGGAATATAATTTTAAATTAGTACATTTAACTATATAAATATAAACAACAAGAATATAATTGGCTATACAGTTTTGAAAGGTTAAAGTTATCTATAAATATGTGAAGACATTTTATATTTGTGAAATAACAAAAATTATCTCGAACATCTTACATATTGAAATGGAAGGAGTAATTGTATGTACGTTATATAGGGTTGGAAAGATGTGGGAAGAGTTGCAGGTTAAGATGGATAAACTACTTGAGGCCTGATTTAAAGAGAGGTTCGTTTACCGCGGAGGAAGAGCAGACTATCATCGACGTTCATCGTATTCTCGGTAACAAATGGGCTCAGATTGCTAAACACTTACCTGGACGCACTGACAACGAAGTCAAAAACTTTTGGAACTCATGCATCAAGAAGAAGCTTCTTTCTCAAGGCTTGGACCCTTCCACTCATAATCTCATGCCTTCAAACAAAAGATCTACTGCTTCTTCTAATAATAATATTCCTAAGCCAAGCAGGATGAAGTCCATCATGACGAACCCTAGTATTGATCTATCAACGACTGCTTTCTCAATCACAAATCTTAATCCTCACACTTCAACAAAACCAAACAAAGTTAAATCTCCTATCCGAGCTCCAATCCTCTCTCAATCCATAATCGCTATCAATGATACCATGTCAAGTCTTTTAGATAACGAGAATATGATTCCTAACTGGTCAAATGTTGATGAAACGGCGCCAATCCACAAAGAAGCTCTTATGTTTACTAGAGAAAAGGCAGTAGCGGGAGTTGATGAAGATGATCTCAACATGGACATTTTGTTCAATACGCCTTCTACTACTACTTTTGATCATGATTTTGCTTCCATCTTTTCTTCTGCAATGTCTATCGATTTCAACCCTATGGACGATCTTGGCTGGACCTTTTAGTTTTACTCAGTCTCTAGTCTCTACTATACTTTAAGGTTCTCAAGTGTAAATAATTTTATATAAGAATAACTTCTACTTGCTGTTGTCTCTAGTTTTGAAAGCTGAGACTTTGCCGAACTCAGTTTGTCATTTTCTCTTTTTTTTTTGTCAAGTGTCATTTTCTCATTAATCTTTCGTTTTGTTGTAGTCATTTTACATTAAGTTGCACAAAAAATAAATCCAATTTTATTTTTTATATAAAGTCCCATATGATATATAATAGGCAAGATCAGACGCAGAGTAAGTTGTAATAATATGCCTAAGGGGGGAGGGAAGTATCAGAATCAATACCAAGAAACAGTGCAACCTAATAAACTCAATAATTTCTTCTTTTTGAACATTATCACTTATATCTTTCATTCGCTATATGATTGGAAAACAAGGAATGTATTCGATGCATATACAAATTAGTTCATTTGTACGTTTTTTGTTTAATATTCATTTGTACGTATTCTCTGCAATGATACTAATCGTGCGGAAATAATTATGCTAAATTCTATTGAAGCTTCGTGGGAAGCGCGAAGGCAAAGACAAGAGGAACATGCCACAACGCTATGTAACCACATTACTCTAATTAATTTGATTATACATGTACATGAAATAGCACAGCTGCAGAGGTGTTGAGAAAGTCTACTGTGTTAGTTCGAGGAAAGTTCCACAACATGGCAAACAAAATTTTATACGGTCCGCGTTATAAGTATTTGATTGGAAGGAACAAAACTAAGGAAGCAACCATCTCATGAATTTAGAAATGATTGGAGCAACGGGAAGACGACACCGAGGCACAGAAAATGGATAATAAAGATATTAGTTAGTGTTTACTATTTTAAAATGAATATATATTGAAGTTATGCTGAATCACATAGTCTATCTCTTAAACTCTCTTATCTTATCTCCTTCATATAAACACTTTTGAAGGTTATGCCAATTCTTCATTCTTCTTTTTTTGAAAAAAGTATGTCAATTTTTCTTTTTTGTTCTGTAAGTTTTATAAAGTGCAATGCACAAAAAAATGCAAAATATTACATGAACAAATAGAAGGATCCAATGACAAACAATTTATAAGAAAAAACAAAACAAACTCCACACTTTTTTTTTTTGCTTAATCCAAATCCCACACTCGAAGAGTCGTTGTATACAATATTCTTTTATAAAAGATTTAGTAAATTTCTATTAGAAAAAAACTATTCAAGAGAATGTGCTATGAAAAAAGTTACAAATCGAATTGACAAAGAAAAAATATATGAATTTAACGCGTGTGACAAAAAAAAATCATGAATGAAGGGCGGAATAGGGGTGAGACGGATCCGGATATCCGGGATATTCGGCGTATCCGGATCCGGATCCGTATCCGTCGGATCCGTGATTTCAGTGTCCGGATCCGGATTCGTGCCTTCCGGATATCCGGGTTTCGGATATCCGTCTAGATATCATGATATCCGTGAGTATCCGGATTCGGATCCGGATCCGTCAAAATAATTAAAAAAATAAAAATATTTTTTAAAATGCAAATTAAATACAAAAATCTATAAATATTTTTTACAAAATTTATTAATGTATCTTATGCATATAATATTATTAAAATTAAATGTAATATTGTAAGATTAATTTTATGTATAAACATTAATAAATCATATAAATTTTATTAATAAATTAAAAATTTAATATATTTTAAAAAATCGGATCCGGATCCGGATCCGGATATCCGGACCTAAAAATCTAGATATCCGGATCCGGATCCGGATTCGACGGATCCGACATTTCACTATCCGGATCCGGATCCGACCGCTCCGGATATCCTATTTTCGGAGCGGATCCGGATCGGATCTGGGATAATAATTCTCAGCCCTAGGGCGGAAGCCGAAAATAATACAGGAAAGATTATTGAAGTACCAAAAGAAAAAAAGTAAACAGAAATAGTTAGGAGAAGACTAAAAGGTCAGTAGGTCACATGTGATGTGATTTGATGGCATCATTAAATCAAATTATCTGCACATGCAGTGCCTCTGATTATTTTCTATATTCCTTATCTTTTTGTTGTTGCTTCTTGTGATTTGATTGTTTAATAATCCACACGGTTTTGATTTTAGAATAATGTTCCAATCGGTAAAATGTGTACATATTATTACCCTTAGTTAGATCAATCACTTTTCAACTCTCTATATATCTCCCTTGTTATATATATAGGTAGACAATCACTTGCTCTTCTCTATTCCATCATCATCATTTTAATCTGAACACTAATCTCTTCAACTACATCTCTTCTTTCATCCATCACAGTATAACTTAGGAGCTGATATAGAGAACATGAGCAGAACGGAGACAGTGGGCTTGACCAGAGGAGGAATGTTGCAGGCAAGTAGTTGCAATCGCCTTATGAACTGTTCTGAGTCCTTCAAGAGGGACAGTGTGATTAGCAACAGTGGTTCAGCTAAAGTGAGAGGAAGCCTGGAGCGCAAGAAATCAAAGAGCTTTAAGGAAGGAGAAAGCTTTCCTTCTTGTCTCATAACGGAGGCTCCTGGGAGTATAGCCGCCGTGAGGAGGGAGCAAGTGGCTGCACAACTAGCCCTAAGGAAACTAAAGATTGCTCATTACGGCAGATCCAAATCAACACTAACTAATTTTAACTCATCCAAAGTTGTCCCTCTTATTCACCCTCAACCTCATCCTCAGAGGTGCAGCTTCCTCACCCCTACTTCTGGTATGTACTCTTTCTTTTTTTTCCTTTTACTTGTTCTTTTTAAAATTGTATTTTTTTACTCTTTCTCTCAACAATCTTCTGATTTTTGTGTCATTTTCTCAGATCCTGTTTACGTTGCCTACCACGATGAAGAATGGGGAGTCCCTGTCCACGATGACAAGTGCGTTACATAATCTCTTTTTTCTTGCAATTCTTAATCACTACCACTTTTAGTTTTCATGGCTACCACCAAAATTCTCTGGTTGCACAAAAATACCCACTAATTTTGGATAAAAAGGTGTTCTAAAAAGTAGGATAGACTCCTAAATGATTTGGTGACCTACTAAAATTTTAGGAACACTTCTAACGTATATTATTTGATATATTTTCAGCTAAAAGTGATTAAAGTTTTATTTTGAATTGAATGTTAAATGTAATTCAAAACGCCATTTTTACAACAATGTGCAACCTATAATGAATTAACTCATGAACAAAATTGTGATGTAAGTGATTAGAGTTTTTTCTCTTTATCTTTTGTATTTATTATATTTTCTTAATTTTCATTTTGGTCACAAGAAACTAATTATCTTAACTTCAGGACTTTGTTCGAACTGCTAACCCTCAGTGGTGCACAAGTAGGTTCTGATTGGACAACAACCTTGAGAAAACGCCATGGCTTCAGGAAAGCGTTTATGGAGTTTGAGGCGGAAGAGGTTGCCAAACTTAGCGAGAAAGAGATGAATGCAACAAGCATCGAATACAAGATAGAGATGAGCAAAGTGAGAGGTGTTGTGGAGAATGCTACAAAGATCATAGAGGTCAAGAAAACATTCGGGTCACTAGAGAGATACCTTTGGGGTTTTGTGAACCACAAGCCCATCTCCACGAACTACAAGCTAGGCCACAAGATTCCTGTCAAGACATCGAAGTCGGAGAGCATAAGCAAAGACATGGTCCGTCGTGGCTTTCGGTTCGTAGGTCCCACTGTGGTTCATTCCTTCATGCAAGCCGCTGGTTTAACCAATGACCACTTGCTCACTTGTTACCGTCACATGCCTTGCACTCTCCTCACTACTAATCCTTAATTTTTGTTTTTATTTTCTATTTCTTACTTAATTGAAAGTGTTTTTTAACTTTCGTGTGATTTGTGCACAACAAATGTAGGTGTAGGAGAAAATGGATTGACTGTTTTTTTTTTAATTTGGCAATGTAAGATAATCCAGCTGGTTTGTTTTTTTTTTTGTTTTTACTTATGTGTGAGTTTTTTTCTAATCACATGTTTAAGGGTTTTTTCATGTATGTGTGGTGTGACAGTTTGAAATAGCAATTGGTTTTCATTGAATTTAGCTTATTTTATATGACAATAAAGAGGTGCATCAAAAACTGAATATCCTCTTGGTGCACGATATCTATCTTTAGTGTTTAAAATATGAATAATTTAAAATGGGGGAACAAAGCCATCCTCCCGTCGAGAGAGAAAACGCTCCACCTTCTCTCTAGCGGCCGAAGTTAAAGTTGTGTCTTCCGGCCGACGGTGAGGCTCTTCTAGCCGCCGTCGGTCCGGCCTCTTGTCTCTGCATGTCTTTTGCGGGTGATGTGATGTTCGGTTCCCGGCGTCGCACCATTTCTCCGGTGGACGGTCGGTTTTTTGTCTCCGGCGGTGCATCTCTTCTAAAGGTGATCGTTCGGCTCTCGGCTTCCGCGTCGTACGGTCCTTCCGGTCTCGACGGCGGCTTCGGTTTCTTCTGGTGTTTTGATGATCAATCGGTGGTAGTTGGTGGGTCTTCGCTTCTGGATGAAGCCCGTGATGAAGTGGTGGAGTAGAAGATGATGATTTCGATGGCTCTGGTTGAGATCTAGGGATTGACCCGATGATGCTCACAGTTGAACAGAGCTCATACGAAAAGGTTGAAGTGTCGGGATTCATGTCTCCGGCGTTCAGAGGTGTCCCGGGGATGAAGCGGTGGCTTTCTCCGGTGGGATCGTGGCGGTGGGATCGTAGCGGTGAAGACGTGATGGATGGGCGACGCGTGTCACTTCGTTTGGTGAGGTGCTTCCACGCGTTTTTCTTTTCCTTAGATCAATCGCGTTTTCTACGCAACACGTGCCTGTCCGGGATTTTCTTAACAGGCCATTTGTTTGGGCCTTCAATGTTGTACCCGTGTGTGGGTCTGTTGGGTTAGCCTCCCAGTTTAATGGGCTTGTAAACTTTTAAGTAATAAAATATTAGATGGCAAAAAAAAAAAATCTTTAGTGTTTAAAATTTGTCTTCAAAGAATAGTAGTATCATCTTTCAAAAAAAAAGAATAGTAGTATATGAAGTGATGATTGATTTTCGTAGAAGCAGAAAGCATTATCATGTTCACATAGCATGTGATGCTTCTCTGTCACCAATAATGATTGGATCACTTTAGTGGATGCCATGATGCGATTGTTCATTGCCCACAATCTGTTTTCCCCCCCAACTCCATGTTTAACTTCTTTTTATTCTTTTCCCAAGTACCAAGAACGCTCCTCCTTCACTATGTTTAACTATCATCATGAAATATTGAGATTTTACAAAGTTTTAGTGGAAGATGTGATACGTTAATTCAGGGATGTGATACTTTAGTATAAAACCTAGTACGATTTACAAGTTTTGTTTATGTTCCATGTTCCATAATAAGTGAGTGGAAAAAAGAAGAAAAAAGATCAAATATGCTTTAAGAAGAGAGCACATGTGACTAAACAGCGATGCATGAGATTCCTACTTTTTTCAACACGTAATAAAGACTGAGCTAATGGTGTTATGGGCTCGATCTTCTTACAACTAAACCCTTTTCATCTGCCCCCGTCCTTCGGCCCGTAATGTCGAATCTACGAAGGCAGTGGATGCAATGTATAGATTTATAAGATGATGAACAGAAGTGCACTAGATTAATAATAAGTAATAACAAGTGCCATATTGCAACTTTTATAACGAACATGTTTATATATTCACTAACAATTAACAAACAATAACGGCCAATTAAATCAAAAGTAATAAACACAGAGAAAAATTGACAGCTAAAGACAGGTAGAAGGAGCAAAAGTCAAAGTTGAGGCCACAAGATCAAACTCCCACAAATAATTCTGCTGCATTATATTCCCAATGACATTAGTCGTCGGCTCTCCCGCCGACACAAACCCTAAACACTTGACTCCTGGTGCGGCATCAACTAGGTAGCTTCTACGGTGCGGCTCAAAACGCGCACCGCCCCTGAAATGAAACATCAGCTGCGGTAGCTTACTCTCGTTGAACCCTGACGTGGTATCAAAACAATACTCTATTGGTAAACCTTCTGGTCTGACTCTCTTCAAACCAACAAGGTAGCGCTCTAGCCCTGAAACCACTGCCTTGTACGGTGAGTCAGCTAAAAACGTGAGGCTGGTTCCTGAGTCCAAGATGGTCCCGCCACCTTGTGTTGCGTCCCATACTTGCATGGGGATGTCAAGCATGGTCTCCCCTAGGGAGAGTCCGATGATGTTGACGGCGTAGAAGGGAGGGATGACACTGAGATCAAGCGGGGTGGTTCTTGTGGCGTTGAGTTTAGTGGCAGAGGATGAGGAGGAGGCAAAGCCGAAGATAAGATAGTTGGAGACATTTTTGTTGGAGAGATGGTCAACGAGGCAGTATGAGAACTTGCCTCCAAAGACATTAGTAGCTTTGGAAGTGAATGAGTAATCACTCAAGGCTAAACCAAGCACTCCATCAGCTCCACGGAAGCTATCTCCACTAAAGGAGTTGGTGCAACCTACGAGTACACCAGGGAGTCTGGCAACGCGACCATTGGTGAGACGAACTGTGAATGTCTCCTTTCCGAACACTCCTTGTGCTGCTGACCCGTCCACGTATCTGTTTCCACCACCAAATCAATTTTAGTAAGAACGCAAAAACATGGATTGTTAAGGAGTTAGTTACGGTAAGAGAGGGTAGAATTTATATATGGCTCAAACGGCAAACCTAACTCACAAGTCATGCAATAAGTGACATTTATGTAATGTGATGAATTGTAGCTCAAGACACATTTAATATCACCCCTTCTCCTTACATAACTTGCATCCAAATCCCCCCCCCCTCCTCAGTTCCCTAAATGCTCCTCCGCTTCATATTAAATATTATTCAGGTTTTTAAATTTATTTCATGTGTTTTTCTTTGTTTTTTAATGCAGATTAAACAAAATTTCCAGGTTTTATTTTTATTTTAATTTATTAATTAACAAACAAAATTATAATGTATTAAATAAATATGAACAGAAAATTTAATAAAAAACTTTAAACCATATTTTCAGATGATGTTGATTATGAAACGCAAATTTAGTCGAAAAAGAAAGAGAACATTTGGTTAAAGCCCGTTTGAACCCGGTTCTTATATGGTATGCATTATGCTTTGGACACTGACTACTTACATACCTAATGGTCACAAGAAAGAGAGGCCACCCTCTTTGTCTCATTGATGACCACCCAATTTTCTCTAAATATCTTCTCTCTAAACGCAAACACACACACAATCCCTTAAAGAGTAAGTTGTGTTCCTAATAATGTCTGTAATTAAGATCCACCATCAACATCATTTCCTCTTTAGTATACGATCCTTAATCAACTCCTAGTTAAACTCTACCTAATCACATTTACTACAGTTGGATATCGATAATGCAACCACCACCATCAAAGAGAGATTGTTTGTATTAAGTACCTGTAATCGTATGCGCATGGAGTTGAGGGTGTTGGGCAACTAGAGAGGGAGAAGAGATTCATGAGATCAACTTTACAAGTCTGAGTCAAGCATCCGATTTTGCTGAAACTCGAAGACTCCTCTGCTCTGAACACTCGACGGTTCTCTGTTTCTCCTTTCCCACGGAACCTGCAGTTCACCCACGTCAGCTCGCTCCCCGTGTCCACCACCACTCTGAACCTCTTCGCCGGCGTTCCGACCCTGATCTCGGCGAAATACTGCGCCGCTCCGTAGTCGAAACCTGATCTCAAAGTTAGCTTCGCTCCACCGTTGTTGGTTGTTGTCCGTTTATGAGAAATGAGGCTGTGGCGTTTTTGGTCCGAGCCGATAATGTCTTCAATGCGACGGAAAGAGGTCGGAAAGAGAGTGTCCCTGTGAGCCATCTCGAGACGCATTACCGTGGAATCTGCGGCGGAGATTAGGAGTGTCGTGAGGAGGCACAAGAGAGCTGCTCTCGTTGTCTTCATTTTGGTCCTCTCCTTTTTTGGGTCTCTGTTTTCTAAAACAGAGTATTTATATACATAGAGGAAGAGTTGAAATAAACGCCTTTCTCTCTCTCTTTTTAAATTATGATTTTTTTAACAACTTCTAATTAAACCCATAAATATTATTATTTAGATTTCTCATGTTAGCAAAAAAAAATGGTTTCATTGAGAATTTATTTATTTGGACATACATTTTTACTACTATCCAATGATAAAAACTAAAAAGCCAAAATCAGACAATCAAAAACCAAAATATATTTAAGAAACTGAGAACATTTTCCTTTTGATTTTTAGATATTTTAGTTGTATTAGTTTTTCTTTTACTTACTTATAACGATTAATCAATTTAATTGGCGTAGTTTGACTAACCGGTTATTTTTAAAAAATTAAAACGGTCATCAACTTTACTCATGGAGATTATTATAAATTTAATGTTAAATTATTATATATACTGCATACAATAGTATAGTTCCAAGAGAATAAATAAGGGCTAATTTCACTATCGGTTTCTCTTTCTTTTCCCATTTATTGTCTCAAATTCAACGATAAAAAATATACAGGTTCGAAACTCGGAAAGTTTGGCTAATGGTCAACAATGACATAATAAAGAAGGTTTCTATAAAATTATAGTATTGTTTTCACTTATTTTATGACAAAATTATTTAACAAATACTCCAATATTTAATGCCACGATTTCCAGTTTACATTACATTTATGCGAAAATTTACATTTATGCGAAAATTTACATTTTCGAAATTTTGAAAAGAAAACGATCAAGAATATTCGTCGGTTCAGATTTTAAAAGAAGGTTACCACTTATTTTATGACAAAATTGTCTAACAAATCCTCCAATATTTTATGTTACAATTTCAAGTGAAGTTACATTAATGCGAGAGCAGTTTTTACCTTTTCATTAAAAGGGTGAATGCATCTAAATTTACATTTTTGAGTTTCTGAAGAGAGAAAAAAAAAACAAAATCAAGGACTTTAAAGAAGGGTTAGTACTACTGGTTAAAACCTGCGTTTGTTTCCGACAGATGAAACAGTTTTTAGTTAATTATGAGTCTACAAAGGCCAAGAAACTGAAGGTAACAACAATTCAAAGGTTATTAAGAGTAACACTAACAACAAACTAAAACAAAAAAAATCGTTGGATATGATTCATGATTGGCCAATTGGGGGTAGGTATACGATATATTTGAATGGAGGATATACGTGAGGAGAAGAGCTAGGGACAGAGGGTCAAAGTCACAAGGGCAAGAGAAAATTTCCAGTTGTCAAATAGTCGTTGGTTAGCTGTTGTACTCTTGGATTCTTTTTGAAATCATATAGATTTTATATTCGTTTTTAGAAGAAAAAATATATTTTTATATTCGTCGGTTCAGATTTCAAACTAAAAAAACTGTATTAAAACCTGAAGAAATATATATATACATACATACAACATGAGTAACATATATCAGATTATCCAAATCGAGAGAGAGATGCGTGTACACTGTGATGCGTTGAACTCCAATCCACGCCACCGTACTGTTTAATCATTGTCCAATTAATTCAGTTATGGTATTTGATATTTGTTCATCAACTAATATCAGAACAAGACAAAGATATAAGTGTGCAATTTTCGATAAAACTTCTAAAATTTCATCTAAAGCAATGGTATTATGGTGGTAAAAGAGAACTTTCCATCAGTCACGGATTGTTACTAGGAACTAAATTGTTATTGTCTTATGAAAATATTTTTAATTTAAAAATCTAAAACTTACAAAAAAAAAAATCTAAAACTTACATATTTGTCGATATCAATGAATTTGGATATCCGTAGGCAGGTTATAAGTATATCAAAAAACCGTGCAATTTTTTTAAAAAACTCAGGACAGGCTATAAGTATATCAAGAGCAGTGTAGTTTGTTTATTGTTAGTATTGGTATCATCGAATGGCTTATTTGAGATTATAAAAGTTATAAAGCAATAGATAGTATAAATCCTAACTGCTCAGAAAATATGTAACGAACGACAATGACAATGGAGGAAAGGAGAAAAATTCAAACTGCCAGTTTGCACCGAATAATTGTAACAATCATAACAGTTTTAAGGTGACGACAAGAAAAATAATTTATTAACAACCCTAAGACTTCATGCACGGCCTCACGTTGCTACTTGCATTATCTTAATCTATGATATAGCTAGGCTTTTAGCTCATCTATAACAATTAGAGAAAAATGTATAATGTACGCGTTTTGCATCTTAGACTTAGTTATTGTAAAATTTATATGATGTATCCACGACAAAACTCTACATAAATATATATGTATATTAATTGTATAATATAATATTTACTAAAGAGACGTATATATAGACTAGCTGTTAACTTATGTCAAACGGAAGTCGATAGTAAAACTGTTTTGAATATTGATTACTATTATTTATCAGAAGGTCAAATGCATTGAGAAGATTACGATATAAGGTAAAGGCAACAATTTCTGCCGCAAGAAAAGAGAAATCGATTTACCCTAACGCAAGTAGCCCACGTTAAAATAATTAATAATGCTTTGTTCGGTACTCGGTAGTCATGAGTTACCATTTTGGGTGGTTTTTGATATTTTATTATTTTGCACCTAGAAATTCGAAAATGTTTCCATCTTTTTATCAAAAATAAAATATGTAACATCTTTTGAGCCAATATTTTATATTTTGTAACAAGATGGAAACATTTTCGATTTTTCTAGGATCACGTGAAGCGGTAATTTTCTTAAGGGGTTAGCTAGACATGGGTGATGGGTTAGTTAGACACTAACTAAACCAAAAGTCTATAACCCCTTTTTCTTAGCTATCTCGCAGATAAACCTTCTTCTAAATTACCCTCAATGGATTTTCTAACGGGCGGGCGAGAAGGGGGGGGGTGGGGTAATATTGAACGCCTCTACCGGGTCTTGTGATTTGGCGGTAAAAAAATCTCGGCTGAGATGTCCGCCATCACGAATTCGAACCCCGATTATATCGGATTTAACATGGTTTTCGTTTGGCCTCTATGACTTTCCTCGCCAGTTCCGGTTAGATGCAATGAGATAGTCGGAATAAATAAGAGGTCTGGATACCTGGATTATCAAAAAAAAACAATATATATATATATATATATATATATATTGAACGCCTCATCGTTTGATCCCAAGTCTCTCAACGTGTATGTCAAACGACCCAGACCTAGATCGAGGTGGCAGAAGGGCCAAACGTTTAGTTGCGATTTGTATCGAACTCAAATCTGATATAGCTAAGTATAGATCTCAAGTTTCATTTATTCATGCTTTTTTGTGTTTTATATCCAATATTGATCCAACATATATATAACAACAAAGACAATTTTGTTTATATATATACTGAATAGAGACAGTACATTTGCTGGTTAAGAACTTGTACATAACGAGTTTAATTCTATTAATCGTAGGAACGAAAAGACAGCTAGGGTTCTACCATTCGCATGACATGAAAGTAACAACTAGATTAATCATAAAGTTTGCTAGTCAGAGACTAAATAATATTTCAGTCGTGAGATGAAAGTAACAACATATTCTGATTATTAGGAGTATGATCTTTTACTCGTTCATGCTTTTGTGCGTTTTAAATCTATTGATTTGGTCCGTACATCACGGAAGAGTATACTCTAAATTAAACAAATATATAAGAAAAGGATGGTTTGGAAAGATCTGGAAAATTGCAAACATGGGTTAATCAAGTTTATTTCCTTTGGCTGATAGAATATTGTCTCACGTACGTGCCATCATAACATGTTTTATTCACATACGTTCGGACCAGCTGCTAGAAACAACGTGACAAATTGTTATGAAACCAATTAGTTTGTTACCACGTCAACATATATAGCAAAAAACACATATAATTTTGTTTTAACTTATATATTAATCACTGACATATACTGTAGTAAATTTGGTAGTTCAAAAACTTGTACAAAACCAGTTAAATTCAATTAAATCTTTAAGAAAGAAAAGATACAGCGAAGGTTCTACCATTCGTATGACATGAATTAACAACTAGATTAATCATAAAGTTTGCTAGAGTAAATAATATTTCAGTCGTTGTTAAAATGCCGCGTTTTGTCGTTGTTAAAAAAAAAAAAATGCCGCGTTTTGATTTGTATATATGCGTGGACTGTGCACACACGTCAGAAGAAGAATGACCGTATTTTGTACTCATACCTTTATAAATTTAAGTGTACGTACCGTATAATATAAACGGTTGGTACAAGGAAAGAGAAGATGGTGTGTAAATTGCAATGCTATCATGACATCATCGATACCTCGCCATTTGCTAAATTTACGGATCATACATACCCAATTACTTATAATTGTTTTTTTTTTGTATTATCTGACCTTTTTCCTTGTTTATCTGATTTCTATTCACAAATACAACTCTTATTTCCATTGCTTACTCTTCATCTTTTTTTTTTTTTTTTTTTGTAACTTGGGCTTTCATTAATTTAAATAAAGGAAAAACAAAAGGTTTAGAAGCCATGAGGCTTTAGTTACAAGGGCCTAACCCAAAACAGAAACTCATAATAGTGAACCTTTTCCTAGTGAATAAGCCCATTGGCAGGGAAGGGAAAGCAATGGTTGAGGTCGTACGGTTGTTTTTGACGGAGTTCTCCAAGAGTAGAAGGACGACGATGCAGTGCACTGATAGTGAGAGGATCTTAAGCTCGGGCAATCCATGTTTGCATCATGACAGAGCATAGAGCCGGGTTCGTTCCTCTAAAACTTTGAATACGATTACGCAGCTGACGATCAATGATCCGGAATAGAACAGAAACTGATCTGAATTTGTTTGAGTGTAGGCGTTCATTCCTTTCAGCCCAAAGCCAGTAGATAGTCGATTTCCATGCTAGGAGGATTAGCAGTGTGCGAGGCCGCCTAGTTTTGCTGCGGGGAAGGCCGATCATTTGAGCTACCGTCGGTTCCCAGCCAGTAGATGGGGATAAATCACATCGAGCTGCAGAAATAGACCAAAGCTGATAACTGTAAGGGCACTCATAGTATAGATGGTTTCGCGATTCCGCCGCCAAGTTACAGAGAGCACACTGCGGAGAGACCTGCAAACCCCAGCTTAGGAGACGATCCTTTGTGGGGCACCTGTTCTGGATCACAAGCCAAGCCAAGAAACTATGACGCGGGATTTCATAAGCAGACCAGACAGATTTAGCCCATGCGACTCCAGTTTTTTCACCTCGAAGATAAGTATAAACACCCCCTGAGCTATAAGTTTGACTTACTTTACCCGCTAGTTCCCATTCAAAGTAGTCTGGGCTGTGAGAGAGAGTGATCGTGGTGAGAAAGACTTGCAGCTGAACCTGTTCTTCTGTCCTTGCAGGTGGGATTCTCCAGACACCGTTCCTCCACAACGAAGCAACCACAGCTGAGTCCGGTATCCCAAGTCGAGAGGAGGAGCTAGCAAGGAACGTCGACAGCTTCCCAAAGGGTGTCCAGTTATCGAACCAGAATCTTGCACTTAAACCGTTCTCCAGCCGTAATTTGATCAAAGGAAACACCACGTCCCTCAGTTTAAGGAGTTTGTTTGCTAACCATGAGTATGAAGCACTTGGTTTGGTGGTCCAGTAATTATGAATGGAGCCCTTCAGAACTTCTTCCTTAAACCAGGCTACCCAAATTGATCCTGCACGGAAGAACAACATCCAAACGAGTTTCAGACAGCATGCCGTGTTCCAAGTGTGGAGATCTCTTATCCCTAGACCTCCCTGCTCCTTTGTAAGTACCACTGTCTCCCACGCAACTCTTGCCGAGTTGTGACTCTCTATATCACCTTTCCATAGAAAAGTACTACACAGAGAATTAATACGATTAACACATGCTTTTGGTAGGATAAAAGCAGCACACCAGAAAGTAGTGATCCCCGAGATGACCGTTTTTATGAGAAGCAGTCTACCCGAGAAAGAGAGGGACTTTACAGACCATGAAGAGAGTCTCGCCTTAATTTGCTGGATGAGGGGATCACAGTTCGTCAGATTCAGCTTCTTGGAGTTCAGTGGAACTCCCAAGTATCTCACAGGTAAGGTTCCACAGTGCATACCCGTAGATGCTTTAATTGTATCTATTTCTTGTGGACTCATTCCTGAAGCAAAGAAACTGGTTTTTTGGTAACTGACAGCAAGACCTGACCTTTGCTCAAATTCGTGTAGAGTTTGGAGCACTTTCTGAACTGAGTCCAAGGATCCGTCAATGAAGATAAGCAAGTCGTCCGCAAAAGAAAGGTGCGTTAACTTCATCTTACTACAGTTAGAATGGTACTGGAACTTTCCTTGTGATGCTGCATTGTTTAACATAAAAGAGAGACAGTTCATAGCAATCACAAATAAGTAAGGCGAGAGAGGGTCTCCTTGCCTTAAACCTCTCTTGCCTTTAAAATAACCAGACACAGTGCCATTATACCCTAACATGAAGCTTGTAGTGCACACGCAGGCACGGAGCAGTGAAATGAATTTTTGAGGGATGAGCAGACCTTCAAGACAGGAAAAGAGGAATTCCCAAGAGAGAGTATCAAATGCTTTTGCAATATCAACCTTGATTGTAATCTTCTTTGGGCCTCTGTTCTTATGGTAACCATGAATTAACTCACTAGCCAGTACTGTGTTTTCGAGAAGAAGCCGATCTTTGACAAATGCAGTTTGACATGGCAGGATCAGGTGTTGAAGAATAGGCTTGAGTCTTGAAACGAGGAGTCTAGATATGACTTTATAGACAGTGTTGAGGCAAGCAATGGGTCTGAAATCTGATACCTTCTCTGCTCCTGGGAATTTAGGGACTAGAGAGAGGATCGTTGAGTTTGTAGCCGCAGGCAGAAAACTGGTAGCAAAGAAGTGCTGAATAGATACCACTGCTTCCTCACCCACAGTATCCCATGCACCCTTGAAAAACCCTGAAGTTAAACCATCCGGCCCTGGAGCTTTATTAGGATTAAGCTTGAAGAATAGTTTTCGTATCTCTTCCGCAGTGGGGAAAGTCAGCATCGCCTGTTTCTGCTCGTCATTGCATCTGAAATTTAAAAGTTGAACAAACCAGGAGGGAGACGAATTAACTGAGGGAGGGAGATAAGCTTGAGGACCCAGAATAGACTTGAAATGCATCTCAGCCAGCAAACTCATTCCCAGGGGATCAGTGATGCGGGTACCAGTGGCGTCAAGGAAACACCTGATAGCATTATAGCTCTGTCGCACCTGACAAATCCGATGGAAGTAAGTGGTGTTGAAATCCCCTTCTCTCAGCCAATTAATTCTTGATTTTTGTCTAAAGTAAGCTTCTTCTATTTCTCGCAGGAACAACCATTTCTGATGCAACTCACGCTCTTCTTCGAACAACTCCGGAGTAGGGAACTGCAAGGCTTGTACCTGCACATGTTGTAACAAACTGTAAGTTTCACTCACCCTCTCTTGAATTTTTGAATAGTTCTATCTGTTTAGTAATTTTAGATCTCTCTTTATGACTTTCAGTTTCCAGCAGAACTGTGTGAGAGTTGAACACATGCTTCCGGCGCGAATCCAGGCGTCATTAACAACAGTGGAGAAGTTCGGGTGTTTGGTAAGGTAGTTTGGGAATTTAAAAGGCTGGGTACCGGCTGTGGGAAGGGAGAAAGCTAGGTCTGTGAGGCAGGGACAATGGTCTGAGAATAACTGAGGGAGAAAGGTAGCATAAGCATGGGGAAAAGCTGAGATCGAAGAGCTGTTGACTAGCAATCTATCCAGTTTCTTAGTGATAGGGTTGGTTGGTTGATTATTAGTCCATGTGAGACTTGGGCCACTGAAACGGAGATCAAAAACTCCTGTCTGTAGTAAGCAGTCTCTGAAGAGGTACATCTGATAATCTGAAGCAGAGACAGCTTGGGATGAGTGCTCAGAGGGATACAATATCTGGTTAAAGTCACCACCAATCATCCACGAAGAGTCATCTAGGCTCAGAGTGCTTTGGAGTTCAATAAGCTCTGCCCATAGATCAATCCGTTCAGCAGTGTCATTTGAAGCGTAAACCGCAGTGTAATAGAAGGGGGGATGGTTCGGAAGAGACAAAAGGCTAGTGATGGTTTGGCGGCTCTTACAGATAACCTGCAGGTTAACTGGATGCTTCCAGATGAGTATAATTCTACCATCATCATCTTCAGAGTGGTTGGAGGTGAAGTGCCAAGAGGGGCAAAGGTTGGACATTATGGGATTCAAAAAAGGTTCTTTTATATGAGTTTCAAGGAGGGCTCCAAAAAGAGGTTTATGAATAAGAAGCCAGCTCATGAAAGGCCGATGCTTGTCCGGTTCATTTAGTCCTCGGACATTCCAAAAAAAGAGTTTTACACTCATTGAGAAGGTAAAGGAGGCTCCCCAGAATTATGGGAAGAGCCCTGGAAAACAAAAGAAGTTTGACAGACAGTTTGGGAAGTAAGGTTGGGGGAAGGGTCAGAAGGAGGTTTTTTAGTGGCTAAGGGGAGAGAAAAAAGAGAGACAATGGGAAGATTTGCAACTGAAACAAAAGGGTTAGGATTAGGGTTTGAGGATGGTGACAAAGAGAAAGTAGGGGAAGAACGAGATCGCTTTAAAGATGGTCTAGGGGGAAGGTCAGGGGAAGAAAGGTTTTCAACGGTTTGGATTACAGGAGGGAGAGGACTAGGAGGAGGGTCTTGGCTGAGAGCTTGGAAGGGATTAGTGTTTGGGTTAAGGGACTTTGAGGTTAAAGGAGGGTTAGAGGCAGTGGCTAGAGGTTTGGATGGAAGGGAAGAATTTGATTGCACAGGCACCTCAGGAACAACTTTCTTTCTGTAGATAGCAGTACGAGTTTTGTTTGCTTGAGGAGTAGACTTTTGGGCATTTGAAGAGGATGCAGTAGACTTTTTTGGCTCATTTGGCGGGTCAGCAGGGGGAGGAGGAGGAGGGGAGTAAGTAAGACAGTTTCGAACAATATGCCCTAGCTCATGGCAATGGGAACAAGTAGGAGGGACCCAAGGATAGTGGACCATCACCTCAACAACCTCTCCGCTCTCTCTTTCAAATTCGACAACTGGTGGAAGAGGTTTTGTCAAGTCGACTTCCACTTTTACATGAGATACAGACAAGCTGATCAGATTTAAAGTGAAGTCGTCAGTCTCTTTTGGATTACCTAGCAAACCAGCTACCAGGCTGAGGCCTTTCTTGTGTCTCAAGTCAAGAGGAACTCCAGTGAGATGAGCCCAGATTTTGATTGCTTTGAGGGGAGGAGTGGACTTTGAATGCTCAGATGACCATTGGGCAGTATGAAACATGGAATCTCCAACATACCAAATACACTTATCAAGGATCTTTTCTCGCAGGTAAGCGTTCGGAATCCTCACTAGTGTTGTACGGTTGAGTGGGTTATTATGAATTTCCAGTTTCTTCCCTTTTCCCCACAGATGATTGAACACACTCTGAATTTGATTAAAAGGAGGAGCCTTTCCATTATAATAGCAGATGATGAAATCCTTATGCAGCTCAGCTCCTGCTTGGAAAACAGAGTCTGGAATGAGGACTCGAGGCCTACCAGACGCAGACAGAGTTATCGGGGCAAGGCGCTCTAGGGACTTATCTGTTGAAAGTCTCAATCTTTCTACCAAGGTAGTAGTAGGTGGGGGAGTGGGCATTTGGGGTGGGTTATGGCTAGTGTTTATGGGAATTTGGGGAGGATTTGAGGGAGATGATGGAGTAGGGTTGGGGAAAACCTGAGAAGGATCCGAGGGTGTATGGACGGGAGAAAGATTCAAATCCTCAACAGCTCGGCTAGTGTGAGAGGGCGAGGAATTTGTAGGTGGGAGGATGGTGTAAGAGCCATGGGGGTTAACGAGTAGAGGAGGTAAGGTTTTTTGGGTAGTTGTGTTTTGAATCTCAGATCTGGGAACAGTGGCATTTGAGGTAGTGGGCATAGAGTTTTGAAATGCAGTTTGGGAACTTTCAGATACTTGAGTAGCATAAGAGAGAGCAGTAGTTTGTTGCTTGGTTTCAGCAACAGTTTTGTAAACGTAAGGATTCTTCAACGCTTTCTTTTTAGAGGAAGCAGAGGAACCAGTTGCAGAGGAGAGAGGAGGGTAGTCATTAGGGGAGAGGGGAGAAGAGGGGAGAGAAGGATCTGGTGGGTCAGGAGGGAGGGGGACAGGTGGTGGAGGTTCTCCGGTGAAGAACGACGATGGATTCGCGGCGGAAGCGGTGGTCGGGATCTTCCACACACAAGACATTGGGACAAGAGCCAGAGAGAGTTTGACTTTTTCTTCTTTTCTTTCTTTCTTGGGACCCTTACTCTTCATCTTTTAATTTGACAAAACGGTCAACTTCATCATAGCTTTTCTTTCCACTCTTTTCGCTAGGGTTTCAAGATTTTCTTTTGAAGTCAGTAAAATTGTTTACATAAATAGTGGTCCTGCGTTTGGATACCATTCAAAAGAATTTTGGAGTAGAAAATAAAAATCGTCGGTTTAATTCATATCTCTTCTTAGTTCAAGATAGGTTCAGGTATATGTTCGAATTCAAGTTTTTAATTATTTGTGAATCTTTGGATATCTGTTATTTTTATCCAAAATACTTATACCCGAGATTCTTCAATTATGAACGCCTATTTCTACACACAAATATATAAAAAGGTTCTCTTTTGCTGTTGTAAGTGTCATAACAAGTCTTTTTCATTAAAATTTTGATTATATTAGTTAAACTTTTTTTTTGAGAATAAGAAAATATCAGTGAGAACAAGTCCATGTACTAGCTCGAAAATTGCTTTTTTTTTAACTCTTTTTTTTTTTGAAACTCAGCTCGAAAATTGCTAATGATAGTAAATTAGGCTGAAGATGTTACATGCTTATGATGATTAAAGATAAATGGGCTTTACTGAATAAGCCCACGAAGCCATTGATGTGTTGATAAATTCATTCATGTTTATTGCAGGTGTATAAGAAAATGTTTTTTAGATCATTTATTTAAGGCACGTTTTTTAGCATTTTTAGTTAAAATCTAAGGGACTGTATGCTAAGAAATTCAACTTAAGGAACCTACAATAAACTTGCCTTAATGTTAGAGATGGCAATTGGACTCTCCCGTTCCATCCCGTACTGCAGAGGGTTCGTCGTCGAGCGGGTCACGGCGGGTATGTCCTACGCAGACTGCAGTCTTCCAAATGGCTGTCCAATCCTATACCGCATAATTTATAAGTTTTTGCAGGCCGTTCCGTGGGACGCTTCCTTCAGCTTCCTTCATGAATGTTAAAGTAGAAGAATTGTGTAAGGGAGTTGAAAAGAGCTCAACAACATCATCGCAACAACATCAAATGTGATCCCTCGCATGTTTAATGGTCTTGAAGTAATTGAGAACCATTTGGACCGTGAAATTCAATTCTTTCAAGTTTCAAGTATACTCTTTGTTTGATTCTTTGTACAACAACGTCTCTGCATAGCAACAGTAACTTAATACTAATGGTTCTTCTTCTCCTTCAACCAAGCTGTTGACCTTAGAATGTAGAGACAAAATTTTGCAGTAAATCAAACTCCCAATTCGAGCCGTTTAAAGAACAATCAGTAGCTTTCCACCAAACAATAGCTCTTTAACAACATCAGTGTAACCAATTTTTATTTTTTTTTAAAACACCATTTGACAATACTGAAAACAAAACTCATCAACTTAAACAAGAAAATCCTATACAGTAATAAAAAAAATACTGAAAACAAAATCAATTCTAGTCGTTTAAAGAACAAGCAGTAGCTTTCCAACAAACAACATCAGTGTAACCAATTTTTTTTAAAACACCACTTACAATACTGAAAACAAAACTCATCAACTTAAACAAAAAATTTTTACATAGTAATAAAAAAATAGTACTGAAAACAAAACCAAGCATAATTGGAGATTTCTGGTTGCGGCTCTTTAAAATCTCGCAGGTTAACTTGTCCTGCATTTGGTCCATCCCGTTTTAAGTCCGTCCCGCGAGACCTGCAATTTTACGGTCTTATCAAATGGAGGTCCAATCCCGGTCCGCAGCAAACTTTTACGGGCAAGGTCCGCAGTCCAGGTCCTTGATTGTCGTTCTTACATAAGGTAAACCACGGACAAGGAGCAAGTAGTTTGCAACTTCTTAAACTGAACTCATGGCTTCTTTCTCGATGACCGTTGCAACGGCAAACGGGCAAGAAGACTTGGAAGCTGTCGAGAAAAAATCAAGGACATTATATTTTTTCAGTAAGTCAGAGAGAGAGAGAGAGAGAGACCAAGAGAACATACATAGATGAAGAAGGAAGAAGATGAGGAGAATGTCTGATGACCGTGTGAGTTTACTATTAGACATTTTTAGCTATCTCTCTTGTTAACAATATGTCTGTCAATGAACCAAATTAGGTAATAGGAAACGGTTAATTTAGACAAGAAAGAGAGAAATTAACGGCAAAAATGAAGCGTTGGGAGATGAGAGGCTAAGAACATTTCACTGGCTCCATCTCTTTTGCATCTCCTCATGTCTCTTCCTCTCTCTCTGCTTTTCCAGGCTGAGACACTATTAAGGGAATAAACCAAAACAACATTTACAATTAGACACGCCAATTAAAGTCCCCCTTTGAATCTTGGAACATTACTAATTGTTTTCTTTTTAGAGTTTGCGATTCATCGTATTCTTGGAACTACACTTATTGTTGTCACATGCATTTAAACATGGTCCGTGTTCTTGATTTCTTAAAAACATCGTTTGTGTTATTGTAACTAACGGATTACAATCTCTTTTTTTTTTTCTAGAGTTTGATATGATTTGATTTTTCCTCACCTTGTCTTTTATATCAACAAGGAAGCGTGTTATCATCTCAGGTAAAATAGTGATTATAAATGTTATGTTTCACCTTCAACAAGCATCTTAAGTTTAATGTCATTGATGCATGCAGGTAAGAGCTGTCTTATAACCAAAATATATCCCAAAGATGGACTTAGCTTCCAAGAAGAACACATCTAATGACCCCTCCAAGGAGATAGACCCTACCTTAAAGCCCAAGTCACCTCACGCCGCATTCTCACTAAAACTAGGAGACAATGTTCCTAGGAACCCTCACTTTGATCCCAAAAAGATGGATCCTCTCGTCAGACATCAACCCACAAAGTCACCTGAACCTCCCACCGCAACTAGAGGAGGAACCAACGATACGACTGATTCAAAGCATAGCGATGGTGATGGCTTAGGAACGAGGAAGAATCCTCCTAAAAATCTTCACTATGATCCCAAGAAAATTGTTCCATTAACCACACCTGAAACACAATCCCCCAGCTCCAGAACTCATCCTCACCGTAGAACAAAATCTCCAGACAATAAGAGAGTCCCTAGACATAACGCAGACTCTGCCTATGGCGATAGCCCTTCAGCTGCACCTTTCAAGCCTCATACTGGAGGTGACGTGAGGTGGGACGCTATTAACTCGGTCACTTCAAGAGGCCCTCAGATCGGTCTAGATAGCTTCAGGCTGCTCAAACGTCTAGGGTACGGTGACATAGGCAGCGTCTATCTCGCTGACTTGCAAGGGACAAGTGCGGTTTTCGCGATAAAGGTGATGGATAAGGCCTCGTTGGCTAGTAGAAACAAGTTGCCGAGGGCTCAGACCGAGAGAGAGATCCTATCTTTGCTTGATCATCCCTTCTTGCCAACGCTTTATTCTTACTTCGAGACAGACAAGCTCTACTGCTTGGTCATGGAGTTCTGCAGCGGAGGAAATCTACATTCTCTCAGACAGAAACAGCCCAACAGGCGTTTCACTGAAGAAGCCGCGAGGTAAGACAAAAGTTTGGTCTATATAGAGTTGGATCTAGTCTTGGCATATTATCTGAAACCCAAAAACCATCGAACCAAAAAATCGAACTAGACCAAAACTTACAAATATCCGATGGTTCATATTTCCTATTCGAAAAAATAGAAAACTAAAGTGGAACCAAACCGAGAACCTGAATATTATTTATCTAAACATTTGAATTTTTAACTTTAAAATAAAAAATAAAATTTATAAATCGAGATTATTTAAAAACTTGAGTTACCCAAATATAATTTTTAAGTTTATTGGGGTTTTGTTGTTTTTTGGTTTTAAATTAAATCAAATCCAAACTATTTTTAATTCAGTTATGTTTTGGGTTTTATAGAAAAACAGAAATTCGACCGAATCAGACAATACTTGAACCGATCCGATCCAAAAAATGTTTGGGTTCTTAAAAGGTCTTAAACACCGGAATACAAAGACCCGAACCTTAAACATGAATGTCCAGCACTATTTGGAGCTTACTTCTTATTTTTCTCTCACGAATTTCTTGACAGGTTTTACGCGTCTGAAGTATTACTAGCGTTGGAGTATCTACACATGTTGGGAGTTGTATACCGAGACTTGAAGCCAGAGAACATCTTGGTTCGAGACGAAGGCCACATAATGCTTTCAGACTTTGACCTCTCCCTCCGTTGCACCTTTAACCCCACCCTCGTCAAGTCCTCTTCCGTCTGTAGCGGAGGAGGAGCCATCCTCAACGAGGAGTTCGCCGTCAACGGATGCATGCATCCCTCGGCCTTCCTCCCACGTCTCCTCCCTTCCAAGAAAACCCGCAAAGCAAAGTCAGACTCCGGCCTTAACGGCCTCTCCATGCCAGAGCTCATGGCAGAGCCAACAGATGTGCGGTCAATGTCCTTTGTAGGCACACACGAGTACTTAGCTCCAGAGATCATACGTGGGGAAGGACACGGCAGTGCTGTAGATTGGTGGACGTTCGGGATCTTCCTCTACGAGCTCCTACACGGAACAACACCGTTCAAAGGACCAGGCAACAGAGACACGCTCCACAACGTTGTTGGCCGGCCCCTGAAGTTCCCTGACCTCCCTCACGTGAGCTCAGCGGCACGTGACCTCATCCGGGGTCTTCTAGTGAAGGATCCTCACAGGAGAATCGCTTACACACGTGGAGCCACGGAGATAAAGCAACACCCGTTCTTTGAAGGTGTGAATTGGGCTCTGGTGCGTAGCGCTGCACCGCCTCATATTCCTGACCCTGTTGACTTGGGACCGTTGACTGCTGCTAGAGGAAAGGCTAAGGGACATAATGATCACTATAATAACTCGATGAAGCCTGATGCTCCAGTGGCTTGTGCTGCTGGTCCTGCCACTCCCACTGATGATACAGCTTATGTAGACTTTGAGTACTTTTAGACACAGTAAATAAGCTGAGAGACTCTATATGTTTTTTCTTGTTCATATTCTTAACTTTTGACTAATACAGATCGGGCTATGTTAAGAGACAAATGACTTTATCAATTAAACAATGTTCAAGAAAACCATACCCGGTAATTAAATGTTTATTGTGAATTCAGGATTAGACCGGGGTTTAGGAAAAACTTAAACCTTAATAAGTTATTGATTTTGTTTTTTTTTATATTTATATTTATATTAGATATTTTTGTTTCTATATTTAATTACAAAATTATTTTGATGGATTATAAAATCTGTATATAATATTAGACAAAATTGTGAATTTGCATTAACTTCTTTATGGTAAAAAAGTTAATTAAACTCACAAATAATTTTATGATTCTTGAAAATAATTTTATAATTAAATTTGTGAATTTACATTAACTTCTTTATGGTAAATTTAAACAACTTTGAGAAAATTGTTTGTTTAAATAAAGGAAGATTTTTACCATAAAGAAGTGAAAGTAGCTTTTAGTTGTAAAGAAACAACATTTGTAACTGAGATCCACAGAGAAGCTGTCGGGATGATTCTTTGAGTGAAAGACAACTGAACCATTGGTTCCAAATTTCTCGCTGCCACCATATCTTATCATCATCATCATCCCAACCCAAAAACTCATCAATCCTTTCTTCCCCCACAGAGATGCTGAAACAGAGCTTTGTGTCTCACAACGCCAATGCTCTCTGTTTCTCTGTATCCAACCCAAAGTTTAGTCTTTTAATCCCCCCAAAGAAGCCAAATCGTCTCACGTCCTGCGCTCTCAATGTTGGACTCCAAGATGTCACCGAAGTCATCCACAACAAGGTTTCTCCTTTCTCCCTCCCTCTCTTCTTCTCCTTCCAGCCATTGATAGTCACTTTATGCTTTGCGTGAAGGTACTCATAGCTGCTGGGTTCTCCGGGGCGATTGGGCAGCTCTTAAAGCCCTTCACTTCAGTGGTTTTCTACAAGAAGAAACTTGACTTTAGAACCGCTTTACAAGCTGGAGGTTTCCCTTCAACACATTCTTCTGTAAGCAAGCTTCTCTCTCTCTTTCTTTCTCTGATTAGATTGTGTGTTTGTTGTCTACTTCTCTGACGTTTTTTTTCCTTCTGCTTGCTGATTCATTAGTCTGTTGTGGCTGCAGCAACTGCAATTGCTTTTGAAAGGTGAAAGCTTTCTCTACAATGTTCTTAACTTTCTGCAAATCTCTGAATATGGTTTACATTGGTTTTGGCCTCAGGGGATTTGATGACTCAATTTTTGGTCTGACTGTGGTTTATGCTGCTCTGATCATGTATGATGCTCAGGTAACTCTTGACCCTTTTGATAAAGTTCAAATCTTGCTTTCTCTGGTTAACGTTTTGCATCACTTAATGGTCATGAGACTGTTGTTACCGTTGCAGGGTGTGAGGAGAGAAGTTGGAAAGCATGCGAGAGTGTTGAACAAACTAACGATTAATGCTAGGAAAGGTGAAGAAATAAGTTTAAAGGGCAGGGAAGGTGAGGCTTTGGAGTCAGATGAGATCAGTGAGGAAGTGTATCTTCCACTGAAAGAATCAATAGGACATACTGAAGTTGAAGTCATTGCAGGAGCTTTATTTGGTTTCTTAGTTAGCGTTGGTGTTTATTCCTTTATGTAAAAGAAGATACCAACTTTATATATGTGGGGGTTGTTAAGAAAAGAAGGAGAGTTTGATATTATTGTGTAATTGCAAAACTTTAGAAGAATCAGTGGAAATGTCAAAACAGTTTTGTGGATAGGGATGTTTCTCTTGCTGTTTTTGATTTTGGATTAGTTTAAATGCAGGGACCAAATAAGCTTTTCTCAACAACCGAATGTAAAGCTGACCACTTCAGAAGTCGATGGTGGTGGAGAGGTACTGACACAACTAAATGAGTAGCGAGCTTTAAGATCAACATCTTAAGTGTGGGTGATGTAATCTTGTTTCACTTAACTATGTTCTACATTCTGTTTTGTTTTCAAATGCTTCTTCTTCCTCAACTCCCTAATTACCATATCCTTCAACTATAAGAAAAGGCTAGTGAGTCCTATCTGCGTAGTGAAGTTGCTGCCATCATTTTCTATTGCTCATGGAGCAGTCAGAGCTTCTGTGTTTATAAAGTCAACAATCAAGCTCATAGTGTCTTTACCATCACCCATTACTGTCTTTACAATGATTCAAATACTTTGACAAACATTGTTGAAACTTGAAAGCAATCATCAACGATAAGCTAGTTCTTGAAAACTCCAGCCAAATTCCACAATAACAATGAGCAACACATGGAAACAACTGCATCTCAAGATTAAAAATTAAAAGAAAAAGATACGAACTTTTTGTTTGTTTGTTGGCTTTAAATAGGGAGGAAACTATGAACCACATTGACACTTCTATAGTAAGCTTATTAGCAGCTGCCTTGCAAAATATCCCAGGAAAGGCCTATTGCTTTTAGACGAAGGTAGTGTTTTGAGTCATACATAACCACAAGGGATTGCTCGTCTTTGATAAGGGTTCTTATGCTTATCTTGTTCTCTGTTTTCTTCTGATGATTTAGGTGAAGAAGAAAATGAAGTACGTTTTGGTGACAGGAGGAGTGGTGAGTGGACTTGGAAAAGGAGTCACTGCAAGTAGCATTTGTCTTCTCCTTCAAGCCTGTGGTCTTCGCGTCACTTCCATCAAGATTGGTGAGCATTTGTTTTGCCTATGGATTGATAGCATGTAACATCCAAGAAAAGGCTCATTTTTTTTATTCTTTATAATGCTCTGCCTATTGGAGTTAATTTGTAGAAAGGATTAAACTTTCTTGGCTGGTTCTGTGGTTGAAGCTTACATGATCATCTTGCAGATCCTTATCTTAATACCGATGCTGGAACAATTTCTCCATTTGAGCATGGAGAAGTGTTTGTATTAGATGATGGTGGAGAGGTATGTTAGATTTGGGATTACATCCTCTATTGCTGCTTAAATGGATGCATTGTGTATTCTAACCAATAAACTTTTTAGGTGGACTTGGACCTTGGAAACTATGAGCGTTTCTTAGACAGTACATTGACCCGTGACAACAAATTAACAACTGGAAAGACATACCAGGTATCTCTACTACGACATCATTGCTTATCTCATAGTAGAATATGGTTATGAAGTGTTTGCCTTGATTTTTGCAGTCGGTTATTGACAAGGAGTGGAAAGGGGACTACCATAAGCCATAGGCGGTTTAGTTCTTTCCTTTTCATGGTTTTCCTTTTCCTTGTACAATTAGGATTTCCTTTTCCTTATCAGTTTAGGTTTTCCTTTTTTTTTCTTATTGTAACTCCCTATATAAGGGCACCTTATGTTTATGAATAATATACATAAAAGAGCCTGAGTTAGTTTTTTATTTTCCAGGAAAAAAGAATGGAGATTAAGAGGGTGGAGAAGGCGAGGCCTGAGTACGCGACATCTGAAACGGTGGTGTGGTGGGACATGGACAAGTGTCCGCTCCCAAATGGTTTTGACCCATGTCTGTTAGCTCCGAGAATAGACACAGAGTTGAAAGATCTAGGCTACAGTGGGCCTCTCACGATCGTTGCTTGTGGAAACCTGCACGGGATCCCTAATGAGTTCCTGAGAACGCTCTCTTCCAGTGGAGTCCTTATTAGAAACTCCATACGCGGTTATTCTTACTTCTTTAATGTTTTTTATTTTGAAAAAGGATTTAGGGTTTAGATTCATTATTCTTTCTTTTCTTTCTTCTTACAGGCTTGTATGATATGGTGTCAAAGTATTTGGATTCGCGAACTAGTCAATCACCGATGTCAATAATGCTCATAACCACCAGCAGTTGTCTGTTGAATGATGTCGTTTGCCAAATTTACAAGGGTGTCTGCGTTGGATACAATCTTCTTCTGGCATATCCCTCAGATTATGAAGTTGGAAACCCACACCATTCATCCTTCGTCTACGTTGGTGGAGAGTGGCTCTGGACTAGGTATAGCTTACTGAAAGTTTCAGGGGTCGATAAGACAAGAGGACTGGTGGTCACAGGCGGTCTTCCAAAGTTTTCTTGCGAGCCATGCCGTGTTCCTTCTTTCGGCAGCTTTGAAGATTTCACTGAGCACATTGAGACTAGCGAGCTGCATCAAGCGTTTGTAAGTATCCATCCCCTTCTTGATACTTTCTATATCATTTATTATTGTCTAATTAACCTCTCAAGCTTAATTTGTTATTTCTTTTCTCAGGTTGAGCATTCTGATGATTCCGTGAAGCTGATTTGTGAGCGTGATGAAGATTGTCTTAAGATTTTAAAGCAATCAAAGGCTAGTGTTTTTTTTTTCTTTTTCTTGTTTTTAAACAAAATTTTAGCATCTTGATACAACTATTTTTGACTCGTGATTTTGTGAATTATATACAGGAGTACAATGAATTACTCGAGTCAAAAAAAGTGTACTTTGAGACAAGTATAATCGCTATTATAAGAGGAAGAAGGACAAGAGGGAGAAGGCCGAGATGGAGAAGGCCGAGATGGAGATGTAATTAATACTAGATATTAACTCACTTCAGTGCAAATGTTTTATTTAATTATGTTCAATATAAAATTTTAAACCGCCGATTTAATAAAAAAATCTTTATGTTTTGTAATTATACGATTTAGTTAATTTCATTAAAATATTATATCCTTTTAATTCATGTGATTTAGTTAACATATGAATATCAATTTGATTAGATAAACTTTGGAAATGTAACCAATAAATTCAAATTTATTATAAATGCAGTGGCTGAATATGTAAATAAAAAAATATAAAGAGAAAATACTTAATTTATTGTAAATGCAAAAATTAAATATGCAAATAATAGAAAGTACAAAAAATACTACTATCCAAATTATCAAACAATTTTTATTTAAATTCATATATTTTTGTTTCCAAACAGTATCAAAAGTACTTCAGTTTTAATAATATAGATTATGTATATGTAACATATATGAATGAATAATTCTTCTCCATAATGTGATCTTGTGATAATCTATTTCTTATTGAGATTATTAACCTTAAAATACTTGGTAGCTAATAAAATTGCTAAATAAAAGAGTTTATTTCCTAATGTAAGTATAAGTGACAAATGTATTAGAAAGTAAGAGTGACTTAAAGGACAAACTAATGGAAGTTGCTTAAGAGAACAAGTTCAATGTAATGTTCTAGAACACTTAATGGTAACGTTTTTGATAAAGTTCAAATATTGCTTTCTCTGGTTAACGTTTTGCATCACTTAATGGTCATGAAACTGTTGTGCCGTTGCAGAGTGTGAGGAGAGAAGTTGGAAAGCATGCGAGAGAGTGTTAAACAAACTAACGATTAATGCTAGGAAAGGTGAAGAGATAAGTGGAAGGTGAGGCTTTGGAGTCAGATGAGATCAGCGAGGAAGTGTATCTTCCGTTGAAAGAATCAATAGGATATACTGAAGTTGAAGTGATAGCAGGAGCTTTGTTCGGTTTCTTAGTTAGCTTTGGTGTTTATTCCCTCATGTAAAGCTACCGACTTTATATCTGTGGGTTGTTAAGAAAAGAAGGAGAGTTTGATATTGTTGTGTAATTGCAAAACTTAAGAGGATCAGTGGAAATGTCAAATCAGTTTTGTGGATAGCAAGTTGCTCTTGCTGTTTTGGTTTTGGAGTGAGATGCAGGTTACACACCCAGCACATAGTTTGAATGCAATGACCAAATAAGCTTCTCAACAGCTGAATGCAAAGCTGAGTCTTGCAGGGTATCCTAGAAGAGAGGTACCTCCAAAACGTTGAGTAGAACCCACACTGCTTTGCTTGTTTTTCATTTGTGAGCTAACCCAATGGACCAAAAAAGCTGTTGCAGGGTGCGCTTAGTGTATTACATGAAGACGAGTACTTGCAAGCACAGGGCAACATGTAAGCTTGACCATCCTCCTCTTTCAGAAGCCGATGCTGGGGGAGACTGACACGACTCAATGAGTAGCGAGCTTTATGTATGATAAGATGTTAAGTTGTGTAACCATATTTTACATGCTATGTTCTGCAGCTGTGGTCTCTTTCCTCAAGTCCATTGCTCATATCTGAAAACTTAAAAGAAAAGGTTGAGTCTTCTTTGTTTAGTAAAATTGCCATCATTTATATTGCTCATGGAGCAGAGCTTCGGTGTTTATAAAGGCAAAAAGCAAACTCATCTTGTCTTTACCATCACCATTATTCTCTTTACTATGATTTCAATTCCTTGATAAATGATGTTTAAAGTTGAAAGCAATCGTCAAAGATAAGCAAGTTCTTGAAAACTCCAACCAAACTACACAATAACATTGAACACATTTATACATATGCAAGTCATGTGACTGTGTGAGCGAGAAGCTAGTTCTTGAAAACATAATTCTTCATCAAGAAACAGGTTGGTGCTAACCAGTAAAAACAAAAAGTGGGTGGTCCAAAGTTTTGTTTGGTAGTTTTTGGTTCTTTTATAGGCTAAAAAAGAAGAATAAGAGGACATCAAACAGAGGCAAAGGAAGAAAGAGTACATGGACGGACATGTTGACTCTCGTCTCTAATCTGATGAAACATGTGAATGCCTCTATTAATGGCAAAAAGACAAACAATCAAAGTACTCTTAAAGTTTGATACCTTTCTCCTCTCCTTGTAAGAAAAGAAAAAAAAAAAGGAGAAAAGCTTTTTTTGATTGGTTTAAAAATTGGGCGCACAGTTTCCCATACAGCTATCCAAAACCCTCATTGGGCCTATCTTATACACCAAAAAAATTGAAGCAACTTTCCACAAAATTAACAGTAAAGAGTGCAAAATCACAAACCCTAATAAATATACTATTCGATAGGTGTTGATTGAAATCTACTGTTTCATTATCTTTACTGAAACGGTCAAAGGCATAGTGATGCTTTTATTTATTGAAATTATATTAAAAAAAAAAGATACGAACTTTTTTGTTGGTTGGCTTTAAATAGGAGGGAGGGGGTCGCTCGCAGGTTATATAGTAAGCTTATTAGCCGCCGCCTTGCAACAAAACCCCAGGAAAGGCCATTGCTTTTAGACGAAGGTAGTAGTGTTAAGAATAGATTACTAGTCTTTGATAAGGGCTCTTATGCTTATCTTGTTCTCTGTTTTCTTCTGATGATTTAGGTGAAGAAGAAAATGAAGTACGTTTTGGTGACAGGAGGAGTGGTGAGTGGACTTGGGAAAGGAGTCACTGCAAGTAGCATTGGTCTTCTCCTTCAAGCCTGTGGTCTCCGTGTTACTTCCATCAAGATTGGTGAGATTCCTTTTTTACATGTAAAATGTAAAACGACCAAGAAAAATCAGCTCCTTCTTTATTTTAATATATGTAACGACTTGTGTTTTTGCTGCTGCCTAATGGAGTTGATTTGTGTAGAAAAGGATTAAACGTCTCTGATGGGTTCTTTAGTTGTAGCTTACAATGATCATTTTTTACATTCTTGGTGCAGATCCTTATCTTAATACTGATGCTGGAACAATGTCTCCGTTTGAGCATGGAGAAGTGTTTGTATTGGATGATGGTGGTGAGGTATGTCAGATTTGTGATTTATCTCCTCCATTTGCTGCTTAAACCTTTGTGTATTTGATTGGTTAAACGTTTTCAGGTGGACTTGGACCTTGGAAACTATGAGCGTTTCTTAGACAGTACATTGACCCGTGACAACAATTTAACAACCGGGAAGATATACCAGGTACTACTGTCTACAACTTATCTCTTCTTGTTAGAACCTGGTTTTTGAGTTTTTTTTTCTTGTTTTTGCAGTCGGTTATTGACAAGGAGAGGAAAGGAGACTACCTTGGAAGAACTGTACAGGTGTTCATAAGTTATCCACTTATGTTCTTAGCTTCCTCTGATTCTAGTTTGAGTGAGTGTTTGAACGAAGTTTTTTTTAACTTTTCCTTAAGGTGGTTCCGCATATTACTGATGCAATCCAAGAGTGGATTGAGCGTGTAGCTAATGTTCCCGTTGATGGAAAGGAAGGCCCTCCTGATGTCTGTGTAATTGAATTAGGCGGAACTATAGGTACTGTTTCTTGGCTGATATTAGTACCATTATTCATGATAGTTTCTTAGATGAATGTTCTGTGCAGGTGATATTGAGTCTATGCCCTTCATTGAGGCTCTTGGTCAATTCTCCTATAAAGTTGGTAAGCTTTTGCTCTAAGGTGCAGAAGTTGTTTTTGAGGCTATTTGTTATCGGCTCCATCACTGTTATTGTCTGTTGTTTCTTATAGGACCTGGTAATTTCTGCTTGGTTCATGTGAGTCTTGTACCTGTCCTCAGTGTTGTTGGTGAACAGGTAATTTCTCTGTGGTGGTTTTGATATCTTCCATGGAGATTTATGTTATTAGTTTGTAACAGTTGAGAGGTGTCAACATTTGTAATTTTGCAGAAGACAAAGCCAACACAGCATAGTGTGCGAGAACTCAGGAGCCTTGGGTTGACACCAAATATTCTAGCATGCCGCAGCACCAAGGTAATGTGCTCTCCAATACTTTTCATGTCCTGTAGTGTTAATGATCAGCCATGGATTATTATTTTTCAGCTTATCAGTTCTTGTTCTGTAACAGGCACTTGAAGACAATGTCAAGACCAAACTCTCTCAATTTTGCCATGTGCCGGTATTTGTTGCTGATTTCATCTTTTAGAGCAGAAAGGTCTGAACTCTTTATTAAAAGAATCATGTCCAAGTGAACATTCTTGTCTGCTCTTCTTTGGTTTCCTAGGAAGAGAACATCGTGACGCTCTATGACGTTCCAAACATCTGGCACGTTCCACTGCTATTAAGGGTAATTAAATTTCGCTTGAAGAGTTTCTAACCTACCTATGAAACCAAAAGGAGCTTGTTGCTAGCTTGCTATGCTGATTTTTGTTTTTTAATTTCCTTTTTTGTTAATTTCTCTTAAATAGGATCAAAAGGCTCATGGAGCAATCTTAAAAGAGTTGAACCTCCTTGGGTTTGTCTCTCTGAACCATCTTTTCGTTTTTCTGTGATGACTTTTTCTCTCTACTAATTGACATTTGATTCTTCTGCAATCTGCAGCAAAGCTGTAGAGGCTGACGTGACAGAATGGACTGAAAGAACTAAAATTTATGATTCGCTGCAAGATCCTGTAAGTATAACTTTTTTAAAAAAATATGTTTCTAATGCCAAGAGTGTCTATATAATGGAATCCATTGTTTATTCTCAATGGTCTTCTCTTACAGGTCAGAATTGCTATGGTTGGAAAATACACTGGCCTTACTGATTCTTACCTTTCCGTTTTGAAGGTAACTCTATCTTGTGTACTTGAATAAACCCAACATAGTTACGCTTCTTAACCCAACCTTTAGTTTATGTCTTCTTTCCTTGAAAACTGGCTATGGTATTGAGAACTCTGAAATGCTGCAGGCCCTTTTGCATGCTTCTGTGGCATGTCACAAGAAGCTCGTTGTGGAATGGGTTGCAGCCAGTGACCTTGAAGAGATTACAGCTCATGAAGTGAGTCTTTGTCTTCGTTTCTCTTATTGTACTACATTTGTATTTAATAATCTCATGCGCCTTTTGTACGATCTACCATTGCAGGCGCCTGATGTTCACAAAAATGCATGGGATCTTTTGAAGGTAAGTAAACTGGAATCTCCAATTTCAGTAAATATATTGGACTCAGCATTTTTTGCTTGTTTTAGGGGGCTGATGGGATTCTAGTACCAGGAGGTTTTGGTGATAGAGGAGTGCAAGGGAAGATACTAGCTACAAAGTACGCTCGTGAAAACCAAGTCCCTTTCCTTGGCATATGCCTTGGAATGCAGCTGGCTGTTGTTGAGTTTGCACGCTCTATTCTTGGCTATAAGGATGCAAACAGCACAGAGTTTGAGCCAGAAACTTCAAGCCCTTGCGTCATATTCATGCCAGAAGTACTAGTCTATGTCTTCTCATTTGACTGATTACATGCTTTAATTCCTCTAATATGTCTTCTTAACCTTTGTTCAATCTTTTTTTATTAAGGGATCAACAACTCATATGGGAGGCACAATGCGCTTAGGTTCAAGGAGGACTCACTTTCAGGTTCCTGATTGCAAGTCTGCTAAGTTGTACGTACATAACACATGCTAACTCTTCTTAGGACTTATTAGTTATTACCAAAGTCAGAAACCGTATATTATAATATATCTCTATTTTAGGTACGGTAATGCAAAGTTTGTTGATGAGCGACACAGGCACAGATATGAGGTAATATATTTTTTACTACAAGTACAGCTTCTATATTCTACTACATATTTTTGCCTTGGGGTATTTTCTGAGTCGGTGTAAATGGAATGTGTCTTAGGTAAATCCAGATATGATATTAGACATTGAGAATGCTGGGCTCTCATTCGTTGGGAAGGATGGGACTGGTCGCCGTATGGAGGTAAACTCTCTTTGATGTGTAACATCAATTAGCTTAGAAGAACATTATATGAATGCTTTCTTTGTGTTGTGTTTCATTGTTCTGCGTGTGTGTGGTGTACAGATTGTGGAACTACAAAACCATCCATACTTTGTGGGTGCTCAGTTCCATCCTGAGTTCAAGTCCAGACCTGGAAAACCTTCAGCATTGTTTCTGGGTAATCTCTTGGATTATATAGCATAATGGCAAGAACCTGTGTTGTGCTAAGAAACATTTTTGATGCAACCAGGTCTTATAGCAGCAGCGTCTGGGTGTCTAGAAGCAGTTCTGCAAGCAAGTGGCAAGATGAACAAAGTTTCTATAAATGGAGTGGCCAATGGAACAGCAACGGGGAAAGTTTACCAGAACGGCAATGTGTATAGCAATGGAAACGGGTTACATCACTGACTCAAGAAAGGAACAAAATTTACTGCATTTTGAAGCTCTCTTTTTTTTGTGTGTTTCCTTTAATTAAAAAGCCACTTTGCATGTATAGAGCCTGAGCTTGTTTCTTTGTCTTGAAGACTTTGTTGTTGGTTTTTGGAGATAGACATTGAAATGTGCTTATGTTCTTGGGGATATGTGAAATGTGCTTCATGTTCTTGGGGATGCTTTTGCCTTTTCACAGCTAAAAGTAATAAACATTTCTAATCTAGTGTTGTATCTTCATTTGCAAGGAATGTTTAAAAAGTTCTAAGCGGTGCTTGGGCGTTAAAGTTTAAGTGATCAACGAACTTTCAAAGTAGTTGTGATTCAGTTTGTATATGCAACTTTAAATCCCTCAACACTGATTTATTCAATTTTATCGAAAATATTTTATATCAAATTATACATAATTTTTACAAAATATATTTATCAACATAAGAAGAAAACTAAACAACTCTAACTGACAACATTATTATTATTATTTTAGTCCAATTACAACCAAAATATTATTCATTTCCGAACCGATAAAAATAGAACAATCAAATAAACCAGTTATTATTATTTATTTATTTGATATGTGTATGGATTTTCAAAGTATTACGAGTTTTGTTATTAATAAAATCCTGGTTTTGTATTTTTTTTTGGTCAACAATCCTGATTTTGTATTTATGTTCCTAATTTCCTCAATATAACATATATGGAAATTGTGGTTAAAAAAACATATATGGAAAGTATACAAAATTTTATAAAATACTTCGGTCGGCCGCACATTTAACAATTTTCAAAATGGTTATAATTTGTGTTATATAAAATTATATTTATATTAGTTAGAATTTTACATGTTTTGGTAAATTTCATACAAAATTTAATAATGATGTTTCCATTAATCCGGATTTGTATAACTATAACATAAGAGTTGTTTGTGCAGGAAATGTAAAAATTAAAAACAGAGTGCAGTGTCAAAATAATAGCGATGGTAGTTTTGGGAACGATGTTTTTTGATGAAACATTAAAGATGTATGGCTGTCGCTACGCGCGGGATATGCTTGACGTGTGATGTATTTATATTGCTGAATATTTTCACCGAGTGTTTTATTTTTCTTTTTGCTTATTATTAAAAGATTGAGCAACACTATGATAAGTATTATGAGAAACAAAATAAGCAAGTTTTGTTCTGTATTCTTGAGCAGCACCAAGCATACTGTTCATTCAGAAAACATAAATTTTGTATCGTTAAGAAATGCAATTTTACCTTATAGGTTCTATTTTTACATTAGTTCAGCTTGCATTTCCACAGCAACCCACAATCAATTAGAAGGTATATCCCCTGTCAGCCAAAGAGTAACAAAAAAAAGACTATCGTCTCATAAAAATACACTCAATACCCTAATGTTTTGCAGCAATATTGATGACTTCGTGAAAGAATAATTCTGTCTCAAAATCAGCATATGATTCTGTAATATGGAATGCATAAGTTGAAACTACACTCAATCCCATGCCTAGCAATGGCTATAAGAACCCAAAAACCCTAAACAATATCACAGGAACTAACATGACATCATAGACCCTAAACCCTAAAAAAGTCAACTTTAACCAATCCTTCATGACCTTTATCGTACAAAAACAAATAAAAAAGTTCCAGCTTGAACTGCAGCAGTCGACTTTGCTATCTCTCTCTTCACACTCTCTGTAACTTGATCTGCCCGTCACTTGGTCCATCAGCTCTCCGCCGCTTGCCCCATCGCTTGCTAGCCTCCCAGATGAGATCAAGGAAGCAGCACTCACACATATTTATACTAAGAAATCACCGCTTTTCATATCGAAGAAGCATTGAAGACGACGCACCAAAAAACCAAACTCTGCCTTACGTAAAGTTGCCAGAGTATGATTAACCTCGGGATTTGAAGTGAATCAATGAGATTAATTACGAAGAAGCGCAAACGGCATTAGGTCACTGCCGCACGAAGAGGGGAAGAGGACATTGGTTTCTTCTCCGCTGTATTACCGTATTATGGTTAGCGAGAACATCACTCAATCGGGCCCGACAGAACAACAAACTTCCCAACGCTCAACTCAGAAAAAAGCCCACAAAGGTGAAGGGAGTAAACCCTTTTTATACATATATTAAGAGATATTTACAAATCTAATGACAACTTATTATAAGGCTTCTCACGTCGGGCGTTTAAGATCCGAGGTCGGTGATTTTCACTATCTTGTTTGTCTCATGTTTTGATTGAAATATAGGGATCAACATAGTCTTGACCTAATTCGAAAAAAGAATGAAGATTAAGAGGGTGAACATGGCGGAGCCTGAGTACGCAACATCTGAAACGGTGGTGTGGTGGGACATGGACAACTGTCCGCTCCCCAATGGTTATGACCCATCTCTGCTAGCTCCGAGATTAGACACGGAGTTGAAGGATCTAGGCTACAAATGGCCCGCTCACGATCGTTGCATGCGGAAACCTGTACGGGATCTCTTCTCAGTTCTTGAGAGCGCTCTCTTCCACTAGAGTCCTTATTAAAAACTCCTCCATAAGCGGTTATTCTTCTCAAATTTTTTTTTTTTCTTTTAGAGCACACAAAAAGGGTTTAGATTTAACTGGCCGCGATTTCCCTCTCTTTTTTTTTTAATTTTTTTTACAGGCTTGTCTAGTATGGTGCTAGACTATTTGGATTCGCGTACTAGTCATTCTCCGATGTCAATAATGCTCATAACCACCAATTGTTCTCCGCTGAATAATATCGTTTACCAAATTTACAAGGGTGTCCACGTTGGATACAATCTTCTTCTGGCATATCCACCAAGTTATGAAATTGAAGACCCACACCATTCATGCTTCGTCTACGGTGGTGGAGAGTGGCTCTGGACTAGGTATAGCTTACTGAAAGTTTCAGGGTTGGAAGAGACAAGAGGACTGGTGGACACAGGCGGCTTTCAAAAGTTTTCTTGCGAGTCATGCTCAGTTGATTCTTTCTGCAGCTATAAAGATTTCGTCGAGCACCTTGAGACTAGCAAGCTGCATAAAGCGATGGTAAGCTTCCTTTCCCTCCACCTCCTCTAAAATACTTTTTTTTTATGTTTTCTTATTGTCTTACCTCTCAACCTTAATTTGTTATTTCTTTTCTCAGGTTGAATTTATTGATGATTCCGTGGAGATGATTTGTGACCGTGATGCAAAAAAATTTGAGATCATAAGGAAATCAGAGGCTAGTGTTTTTTCCCTGATTCTAAAGAAAATTTTAGGATATTGATACAACTATTTATGACTCCTGATTTTGTGAATATATATAGGGTGATGAATGATGAAGAAACCGCATCGGTCCTCAAACTTTGTTTGTTGTTTCGTGTATGCCGTAATGATAGTAATAATTTTAAAAACTCTAGAGAACTGAATTTGGTTTCCAATAGCATGCCATGCATGTTTTATTTCGCATTACTCGTATCTTTGGCTTGCTACAAACCATGGCTATGTTTTAATATTTACAAGCTACTTTATATTAATTAATTTATTTCTCACTATTCGTATCTGTATTCTCTTCTAATGAAGGCATGATTGATTAAATGATGATTGGAAATAGCTAGACAAAGCTCAAATGCAAGCTCCATTTCAGTTTAGGTTCATCAAAACCATACTTTTGTGAGTGTTACCTCAAGTAGCTTGCTACCAGTCTTAAGTATCATTGTAAGCAAATTATAAAGGAAGAGATGATGTAACCGAAGGTTGACTTAATCTATGCTTTAATGGAGTCTGATTGTACCTTGGAGCAGGTCTCAAGACTAGCGGTAGTTATAATTAGGGGCACGGAAAGATTCACAGACTTATGTGAATATGAAAAGGAAAGTGTGTGCTGAGGTTGATCTGGTGTGGACCTACCAGAGGATGTTTGGAAGCTGATCTTATAACCAAAGTTCATGAACTAAATTCATATCCTCATGTACATGGTCAGCTTTGTTGTAAATCATGCTTGATTTTGCTTGTTTTGAGTGCAATCATGATGCAGATAAATTAATCAAAAAAAAAAAAACTGAATATAAACTTAAGCATAGACATCTTCGAACATGTTGCATAAACAATATTAGAACACATAAATTTCTCTGTAATTTTCGCAGAAATCTTCCTTAGGAGCAAACATAGTTTCATCTTCGAAGAATTGTATAAAGAACATGTTGTATAAAAAGAGAATCAGATTTTGATTAAGAAATCAAAGTACAGGCTCTGATACCAATTAATGTATCGGAAGTATAGAATTAGAGATCCGTTAATTCTAAAAATATTCGGGAAACTAGGATAATCACAAGGATCTTATTTAGTCTAAGAATGTCTAAGATCAATGTCTTTTTAAATTCGTTGAAATCACCAATAATTTACCAAACAACAAAGAGAGAACTCTCAATTTTATTAATCAATCACAAAACTGAATACAAACTTAAACATAGACGACTACATATAATAAAAATATAAAACCTTTAAAAATAAAGATAATTATCTAAATACAGTAGAACCTCTATAAATTAATAATCTATAAATTAATAATCTCTATAAATTAATAAATTTTGTCGGTCCCAAGTTGGGCCGGTGTTAAATATAGCAAAAATCGATAAAATAATAAGATAATAATATTTTCAAAATTTCCATGTAAATATATAGTCCCCTTAAAATCATAAATTAATAATCTTATCTATATATAATTTTTATATAATAAAATTTAAATATTATATTATTGGTTTTATATTCACAATGAAAATTCTTTATTTTTCTTAACATTTCAATATATTTTGATTATATTTAGTAAAATTATACTGAAAATCACTTAACAATTCTATGAAACATAAAATTATACATAAAATAAGATAATAAAACAATATAAAATTCAAATTTTTTAAATTTAAATAATGTACATACATTAAAATAAAATACTTTCTTTTTATAAAAATAAAAATATTCAAAAATAGAAAAAATCTAAATAAGGAAACTTTTGTAAATTAATATCTCTATAAATTAATAAAATTTCAAAGTCCCAACATTATTAATTTATAGAGGTTTTACTGTAACTCATAAAATAAATAATAAATATCTCAAATATTTATCTGCATCAAATCTACATGGAAAGAACCATAACTTGCAAAGAATCAATGCTTCTTTTAAATCTACATGGAAAGAATCATAACATGAAACATAAAATCTACATGGAAAGAATCATAATATTATTTATCAAACTAACTTTACGGCCGTTTAATTTGTCTTTTGGCAGATCTCCAGCTTGATGTTAAAGTCTGCAAAGATGTATATGCTTCCTTTGACAAGTATGTTGAAGTTGAACGCCTTGAAGAAGACAACAAATGCCAGGCAGAAGGACATGGTTTACAGGTCAGCTATCTTCTTTCTTTTTAATTTAGATGTTGCCAAACCTGAATGTTGTGGAATTGTCGAAATCCAAACTTATTTGGGTAGCCATAGTTGTCTGTATATATGTTATATGCTATCGGATCTGTTAATGTGTCTGAGTGCTATTAAATTTATTAGGAACTAGGGGAAGTCCGCGCTACGCGCGGAATTTGATGGTTTGATTGTTATAAAATATATAATTTTGTGTAAATTTTGTTTTATATTAAGTTGGGTGAGAGTTTGATTATGTTGTTTACACCAAACTTTAATTATATAACTAAATTGACCAATTTTTTAGTATATTTTCTGTTTTAATCATGAATTGTAAGTTTTTATAGTGCTTTAAGTTTTAAACACTATAAAATACATAAATAAATGAATTCGATCAAAAGAGAATGAGATCGAGTCTTTAAAAACTATTATATCTTTATTTTTTCGGAAGAATTATAAAATAGTGAAGAATGAGATTTTTATTTAGAGAAACTTTGTCAAAATTATTATAGTTGTTTTGTGAATGTCAGTAATTGATATTATTAATAACTGTTTTTTTTTTCTTTTCTTTGTTTCTTTTGTGTGATATTTTTTGTTATATATGCTTGTATATTATGTAATTAATCGTACTAATAGTTTATAATAGAAAAAAATGGAAAGTAAGAAATAAAAAAGGCAAAACGGCAACAAATGTATTATTTTAAATGGACAAATTGAGTACTTCTTGTACCTGAGTATGGAAGCATTGTGACAATTGTGTATTGGTGATGATAGGTGTGATTGCTTTGCAATGAATTTATAACCTCGCCTATTACAATCTTATCAATGCATATAGTGTAACAGTCATATTCTTCCGCCGTTGAGGATGCGCTCTTCTTTCAGAATTATGGTGTTAGGAAAATAGCAAGAATTATATATGGTAACTCAAATTTCCTGATTTTTTTTTGAAACTAATTTTTTTTGATCTTAACATGAAATTAGAATTAATTTAAAAGAATAATGTGGATTCTCATCTTATGAGCTCAAATTCTATACTGCTAATTTGACCTATGAAGGCCTGTGAAATAGGTTAAGCTTTGTAATCTTTATGTACTGTTAAATAAAAACTAACATACATAACTTTTTGAAAAAAAAAAAAACTTTTTGGTATGTTTTTATTAGTGTCATGTCCGTTTTGTTTGTTTTGCAAGTATACTCTATCCAACGTGTAAGCATAAAATTTTTTTACGTTTCCTTTTAAATATTTCTATAAACTGTTTGCAACTTGAAAGACAATCTTGGGCTTTAACGATCTTTATTTTAAGCCCTTGCATCCATGACTTGATTCCGAAGCAGCGCATTTACGTTTTTTATGCAGTCTTTGCATGTGTGGATGTAGCTTGTGACTTGTTATTTTAGTAAATTCTGTGGTTGATCTCGGGTGAGACAGGAGCTATGTTTTGGCCTTGTCTTTCAAGAATCCACTTTGCTATTTAATCCTTTGTCTAACTCTATTTCTTGAGATTCTTACTTTTTATCTGTTTTTGTTAATGTGATAATAATGTGTGAGGCGCGCTCAAATTTTGCGATCATAAATACAAACTTTGCCATTTGAAGCCAGAGGTTGATGTCTTATTATTGTTATATGTTCTGGATTTTATCAGTCGAATACAATAGATCATCTTAATTTCCGTAGTAATCATCAGATACCCACCGAATCAATAGTCTCTACACGTTCAGGTGAAACATTACAACATCACAAAAGAGCTTCATTTATTTAGCAAGTGAGAATCAGAATTTTATGAAGTTACAACAACCTGCCTGAAAAGTTGAAACCGTTGCCGAAGAGCTGCCTAGACATGAAAAAGTTTCACAGTTGGAATAAAAATAGGCTATATTGAAGATGTGATCACCCACTCACATTCACCTTGAGACAACTATTGTATAACAACTCCGCCTACTAAGTCAATCCTTACAGCATCCGCCGCTTCATCATATATATTGCACTTGTGGAAGTTCTCGGTGTTGAGATAAAAGATGATACTGATAGTGATTTCTTCTCCAGAAATCTGCAGTACGAAAATAAAGGACAAAATAAGCTATAACATCTTTAAAGAGATCACCAAGTGAATGGCAGAGGCTCAGCCAAACAATCGAATATGTTAATCACAGAGCCTGAGAATTCTCCATTGATTGATAAACATGCAAGGAACGAAACAGATGAAATATGCTTAAGAAACATTTAAAATGAACAACTATGATATAAGACTGACAAAATCCAGGACAGGAGGAATACATGAGACTTAAAAGATCAGAAAGATTCCAAAGGACGTATAGTGAAAAAAAACCTGTTTGAGGAATGCCGTGATTCGATGGAGGTGCTACATCGAGGAAGAGAGATGACTTGGCCATTCTACTATGTGAGAGTTTCTGTTAAAAAGATGGTAAGAAAAGAACTAATGAACTTTGCAGATGCAAACTAACCTATATATACATGCAGATTCACCGACTGGAAAACATGGGATGTATTCATTGTGAAATCGAGGAAGGAGATGGAGTTAATCATATCTTTAATGACAATAATTGGATGCAGTGGATCTACGTAACGGTGCGAGTTCTTAGAAGAAGATTAGAAGACTTTGAAGCCAATCGACGCAGAAGGAGCTCCAGTGTCGGTTTATAGGTAAAGCGGCAGCCCCAACTTTTCTGTCAAAGTGGAGAAGACGAAGAGCTTACTGGGCTCATACAAATTCTAAATTAGTAACCTATCATACGAATGTTATAAATCCAAAGCCATTAGAACCCATCGCCGAAACATTACACAAAAAGACATTTCAGCAAATAAGAGTGCGCCAAGTGTCATAAAACGCCCCACCCTTCCTTGGTGTTGTGGAGAGCTGTGTGCATAGCACAAGTCTACTTTATTTATACAGATTTATAGAGAGCATTTTAAACTAGTGTTGTTATGAACTTAATAAATTTTATTTAATTCATAGTTATTTAGTCGACTTATAGTTTCCAAGATGGGGAAAAAAAGGGTTCTGTTTATGGACTTTCCAACCGTAGTTCAACTTCATCTGAAGAGGTTTGAATTTTATTTGAATTAAGGATCATTCGTGTGTAAATCAAGCTGTTGATGTCTGCATTGAAAGAGAAATAGAAGATTGGTGTATGCTTAATAAAGCTCCAGCTACAGTCATTCTAGTGTCAGAAAGGCTATATCTGAATCTTGAAAGAACTCATGAATAAGGGATACATGTGTCTCTATGTTCATCACAAAAAAAATGGTAGAGACAGATTGCACTAAAAATAGATGTTTATGATGAACATAGATGCATAGAGACACATGTATCCCATTTAACGAGATTATATATATCAATGGAAACATGTTACATCAGTAACTCAAGAAAGAAGCAAAATCAGTGCATTTTGAAGCTCTCTCTTTTTGGTTTCCTTTAGTCAAAGTCACTCTGCATGTATAGAGCCTGAGCTTGTTTCATGTTTTAAGAATTTTATTGTTGGATTTTGAGGATAGATATCGATGTGAAGTTTGTGTTCATGTTCTTGAGATTCTTTTGCCTTTTCATAGCTAATGTTAATAAATATCTCCAATCTAATGTTGCCTTTCTTTGTATTTTCATTAGCAAGTAATGTAACCAAACAACGGTATGCACCATTTAGTAAGAAAAACCAATGTTTTATAAAAATTGGTATAGATCGACGACAAATCTATCATAGTCAAAATGCTTTAAAAAAAATATGACTTATGTAACTCAAATAAGTTTAAACTGCTTTCCATTGGTTTAAAATAACTTAAATTGGTCTGAATTAGATCAAGTAATAATGTTTGCTCAAATTAGTTAATTTATATTTCTTTTGTATGTCTAATCTTTATAAAAAAAAAATTGTCGACATCTAATCTTTAGAATTCATTAAAATAATTTTATAACTGAATATAAAAACTAAATTATCAAATATAAATCTAAAATATATAAAATAAATTAATATTTTTTAGCCGTCTAAGACCTCAAATTATCTGCTTAGTTTTCTACGAAACATCTATTCACCGTCTAGCCAATTTTTGGACATTGAGAAAAACCTTACAGATTTGATTTTATTTTTATTTTTATTTTTCTGGAAGGGTGATTTTATTTATTGCTTCCAATTGAAATCTTTCACAGCTTAGTAAGGATCATATCTAAGCTTCCAAGTAAACAAAGATTTTTTTTGAGTTTTACAACTTTCTCCATCCTTGTTGTATCATCTGTCACTTTATTTCTTCTTTGGATTTTGTGGCCTTCCATAGAACTTGTGAAGCTTTAAATGATCTTTTGTGTTTGGAGTGAAAAAAGCTTGAAAGCTTTGCTGCCAATCTCCACTTTTTTTTTCTGGCTTTCAGAAAGCTGGTCTGATTTATTTCATTCTTGCACTCTGTTATTCACCATCAGACCGTCATGAAGAACCAAAAGGATGAGATCACAAACGCAAACGCCAAGTTAGGAGTATTAACCGCTGAAACTCCACTTGTTGTTGAGTTTCCTTTTGCAGCAGAAGGCGGCTTAGCGGTAGCAGCAGTAGCAGCAGCAACAACGGGCTTAGTGGTCGAGGATGGTGGGGATGGTGGCTCGTCATATGTATAATCATCATCACCAGGAGGTTGTGGAGGAAGTGGTGAAGAAGATGAACCATGATCAGAAGGACCTTCAGGATTCATGATAGGTATGTAACTACTGATATGAAGCACCGAGATGTTATACGGATGCGTCGCAACAGAGTCTATAAGCTTGGAGTCGAGGAAAGATCCACGAACCGCGGACCCGAACATAACGTCACCGTTGTTCGTAACGGTTGCGTTTACGAACCCTTGTTGGCCTTTGGCTTGACCGCTTGATTGGAAGAGAGTGGTGAGTATTACTGATTTTTTGTTGAGGCTCTTGAGTTTCTTGATGTCGTAGTAGTCTAGAACGACGTGGAGGCTGAGGCTTTTCTTGTTTTCTTCGGTTGATTGGTCGGAGAAAATGGACATTGCGTCGTTGGAGAGGGCGAGGACGGTTATGCTTTGACGGGAGTTGATGGTGGAGGCGAGTCCGGTTTGGGATGTTGGGGAAATAAGAGCGGGACACGGCGCAGCGGAATACAACGGTCGTGTTTTCCCTGACCTTGTGAGAACCTGTGAGAAGAATACTTCGACAATTGCAGGATATGATATAAGCAATAATAAAATGAGACACGCAATTTTAACGTGGAAAACCTCCTCGATGTGAGAAGGAAAAACCACGGGACCGTAGTCCACTCAACAATCCACTATATAAATGTATGTGAGTACAACCACGTCCTCCCTGTTCAACAACCTGAACAGAACAGAGACACTAGCTTCAAAGAGCTATCTCCAACACAAGAACAACAACAACAAGAGAGCAACACAAAGCTTCAAAACCGGCAGCAACCAAACGACCTCAGCTCACAAGGATTCCGGCAATCAGAGACTAATCCCACCGTACAAATCCAAGATGAACAAGTCAACAACACCTCTGCCAAATCTCAGCTCAATCAGAGAAGATCTCACCGTCGGATTTACCAAACACTCAAGACAGCACTGCTGAAGAACTGTGACGACCAGCTTCACCAAAACCCAGACAACAGAAGATCCAACCGTTAGAATCCAAATCCCTTCGGTGAACCTTTAACCCACTGACTGAAGAAGCTTCCCACAAAATATCAGCCCAATCAGGATCCGTTTGACCCTCCAAACCTGCCTTGACAAACTCAGACGAAATCTGCCTTCTTCTCTCCTTTTCTCTCTTTTGTGTCAAGAGTCTTCTTGAGTACTCTTCTTTCTTTCTTGTATTATGTCTGCTGTGTAATCTCTGCTCCTTCAAACAATTAGGTTAAGAGACTTTATATAGTGTCCCACTAACCCTAATTACCTCAAGGCCCAATACTAATCTCATGGACTAATACCAATGGCCCATCACCAAGTTTGGTTATCACCAACCAAACCCATTGGGTTTCCTCCATCTAGAAGGAACCCAACAAACTCCCCCTCCGACTAGGTGGAGGAAACAGCCATTCCGGCTATCCCTCGGCATACTTCAAGCTTCCCCCTCGGCAAAGACTTTGTCATCATATCAGCTCCATTATCATCCGTATGAACTTTTGCAAGTTCCACTTCCTTAGAAGCAACCACATCGCGTATCCAATGATACCTTCTCTGGATGTGTTTCGACTTCGAATGAAATGTAGAATTCTTCCCGAGACAAATAGCGCTTTGACTATCACAAAGCAACTCATACTTTTCTTGCTTGAAACCGATCTCTTCACAGAAGTTCTTCATCCACAACAACTCTTTACAAGCTTCAGTTGCAGCAATGAACTCTGCCTCAGTGGTAGATAATGCAACACACTTTTGCAACCTTGACTGCCATGCCACAGCTCCACCCGCAAACGTTACCAAGTAACCCGAAGTAGACTTGCTAGAATCAACATCTCCAGACATGTCAGAATCAGTGAAACTGACCAGCAAAGGCTTCTTACCCCCGAAAGTAATCTTCAGATCAGAAGTCCCTCTGAGATATCTCAAAATCCACTTCACAGCATTCCAATGTTCTCTCCCTGGATTGGAGATAAACCTGCTGACAACTCCAACGGCGTAGGCTAAATCCGGTCTTGTACAGACCATGGCATACATCAAACTACCCACTGCAGAAGCATATGGAACCTTCTCCATATCTTCCTTCTCCGCATATGTCTTCGGACTTTGTTGACTGCTCAGTCTTAAGTGTGGTGCAAGAGGAGTACTCAACACTTTAGACTTGTCCATGTGAAACCTTTTAAGCACCTTTTCAATGTACTTCTCCTGAGACAAGTGAATCAGCTTCTCACCTCTGTCTCTAACAATTCTCATACCGAGAATCTGTTTCGCTGGACCCATATCTTTCATGGCAAAGGACATCCCGAGCTGCTCCTTTAGCTCCTTGATTTTGTCCATGTTTCTGCCCACAATCAACATATCATCAACATACAACAACAAGATGATAAAATCATCCTCACCAAACACCTTCACAAATACGCACTGGTCTGAATCAGTCTCTGCATAACCATGCTCCCCCATAACAGACTTGAACTTCATGTACCACTGCCTCGGTGCTTGTTTCAATCCATAAAGGCTTTTCTTCAAGCGGCAAACCAAATTTTCCTTGCCCTCTTTAACATAGCCTTCCGGTTGTTCCATGTAAATCTCTTCCTCCAAATCTCCATGAAGGAAAGCAGTCTTCACATCCATTTGCTCAACCTCTAGATCTAGGCTCGCTGCCAATCCAAGAACAACCCGAATGGATGACATCTTCACAACAGGAGAAAAGATTTCATCATAATCAATCCCCTTCTTCTGGCTGTAGCCTTTCACAACCAGTCTAGCCCTGTATCTGGGTGGCTTATTTCCATCTTCATGCTTAATTCTGTACACCCACATATTAAGCAAAGCCTTCTTGCCCTTAGGCAATTCCACCAACTCAAAAGTGTGATTCTCTTCAAAAGAATCCATCTCCTCATCCATGGCTCCAAACCACAGATCCTTGTGTTCATCCTCCAAAGCTTCATAATAGCTTTCAGGCTCTCCCCCATCAGTAAGTAAAACATACTCACTAGGATCATACCTTGTCGACGGTTTAAGACCCCTCTCGGATCTTCTCACAACAGTAGGTTGGTTCTCAGCAGCTGGTGTCTCACCATGATCGTCACCATGATCACCATTGCCATCTTCATGTGCGGGAGCATCTGCACCGGGTGTATCATCCTGAACCTCAACCTCAACTTCACCGTGGACTGATGTAGAAGGAGTAGCCTCTATATCGATCAAACCTTCATAAACCTGAGTTGGAATTTTGGACTTATCAATGTCCTTAATCGTTTGATCTTCCATGAACACAACATCTCTGCTCCTTACGAGCTTCTTCTCAACGGGATCATAAAACCTGTACCCGAACTCATCCTGACCATAACCGATGAACACACACTGCCGCGACTTCATCTCAAGCTTCGATCTATCAGTCTTAGGAATATGAACAAATGCCTTACACCCAAAGACCCTCAAGTGACTGTAAGAAACATCCTTACCAGTCCAAACCCTCTCTGGAACATCACCATCCAATGGAGCACTTGGTGACAAATTCAGCACATGAACCACCGTGTTCAAAGCTTCTGCCCAGAAAGTCATCGATAAGCCTGACTGTGAGATCAAACATCTCATCCTCTCGACAATCGTCCGGTTCATCCTTTCAGCCAACCCATTCAACTGTGGGGTATAAGGTGGCGTGAACTGATGCCTTATTCCATGCTCTTTGCAATAAGCATCAAATGGTCCAAGATACTCTCCACCATTATCACTGCGGATACACTTCAGCTTCTTCCCCGTTTGTCTCTCAACCAACGCCACAAAATGCTTGAAATATCCCAGCACCTGATCCTTCGTCCTCATAGGAAATACCCACAACTTCCTTGAATGATCATCAATGAAAGTCACAAAGTATGATGCGCCGCCAAGAGATCTTGTCTTCATTGAACCACACACATCTGAGTGTACCAAATCCAGTACCTCCGGTTTCCTAGAAGGCGCAGAAGACTTGAAAGATACCCTGTGTTGTTTTCCCGCAAAGCAATGCGAACACTTCTGCAGGTGCAAACCAGAGATTCCTGGAATCACCTCATTCTTAGACAACACAGTCATTCCCTTCTCACTCATGTGACCGAGTCTCTTATGCCATAACTCCATGACATTATCATTCTCCACCGCATTAACAACATCTTTGGAGACCTTAGCCTGCATCCAATAGAAAGATGAAGACTTCTCACCTCGAGCCACAATCAAAAACCACGAGAGAGCTTCCATTTACCACCACCGTGCAAACTGAAATAACCCTCATCATCAAGTCTTCCCGTAGAAATCAGATTCATCCGAATGTCGGGAACATGCTTAACATCCTTAAGCACCAGCCTAGTACCAAGACTAGTCTCCAAGCAAATATCACCAATGCCAGCAACCTGAGCCATCGCATCATTCCCCATCTTCACGGAACCATAATTACCCGTAGTATAGGTAGAAAACAAATCCCGCTGTGATGTAGCATGAGTAGTAGCTCCACTATCAATCACCCAACTGGTGTCCTGGCATGCGACATTAATGGCATCACCCTCAAGAAGAATGAGAAACTGATCTTCGGTTACAGTCACCCGATCCACCTTTTCTTCTTGACCTCCTTGCTGCTTGTTTTTCAACTTCCAGCAATCCTTCTTCATGTGCCCTTTCTTATGACAGAAATAGCACTCCAAATTTGCAAATCTATTAGACTTGCTCCTGCTCCTGTTCTTGTCACTCTTGGGACCTCTACTTGTACTTCTCCCCCTTGACTCAGTAACAAAGACATCTGAACGCGAACTACTAGCATTCGACTGCCTTCTTGCTTCCTCATTAAGAACACTGTTCTTCACTGAATCCATCGAAATAACACCTTCCGACGCGGAGTTACAAAGAGACATCCTGAAAACCTCCCAAGAATCCGGTAAAGTACCAAGAAGCCATAGACCGTGAATCTCATCATCAAACCTGATGCCCATATCAGATAGTTTGTTGAGCAATCCCTGAAACGCGTTCAAGTGATCTGTCATCGGAGTCCCCTCCTGATACCTCAGCTCAATCAACTTCTTGATCATGTACATCTTGTTGTTTCCGGTCTTCCTAGCAAACAACGGCTCCAGCTTCTTCCACAAAGAACGAGCATCCGTCTCAGTCTCAATATGATGCAATACATTATCATCTACCCACTGCCTTATCAACCCACACACTTGGCGATGCTGCAGCTTCCACTCTTCATCCGTCTTCTTCTCAGGTTTCTTCTCCTCGAAGACTGGAACATGGAATTCTTTAACAAAGAGCAAATCCTCCATCTTGCCCTTCCATAGATGATAGTTAGCACCATTCAAGCTTATCATCCTGCCCATATTCTCCATCCTGCCCATATTCTCCATCGTTCTCACAAGCAATAATAACCCGAAGTTATCAAACCCAAAGCTCTAAAACCAGAAGCTCTGATACCACTTTGTTGGGGAAATAAGAGCGGGACACGGCGCAGCGGAATACAACGGTCGTGTTTTCCCTGACCTTGTGAGAACCTGTGAGAAGAATACTTCGACAATTGCAGGATATGATATAAGCAATAATAAAATGAGACACGCAATTTTAACGTGGAAAACCTCCTCGATGTGAGAAGGAAAAACCACGGGACCGTAGTCCACTCAACAATCCACTATATAAATGTATGTGAGTACAACCACGTCCTCCCTGTTCAACAACCTGAACAGAACAGAGACACTAGCTTCAAAGAGCTATCTCCAACACAAGAACAACAACAACAAGAGAGCAACACAAAGCTTCAAAACCGGCAGCAACCAAACGACCTCAGCTCACAAGGATTCCGGCAATCAGAGACTAATCCCACCGTACAAATCCAAGATGAACAAGTCAACAACACCTCTGCCAAATCTCAGCTCAATCAGAGAAGATCTCACCGTCGGATTTACCAAACACTCAAGACAGCACTGCTGAAGAACTGTGACGACCAGCTTCACCAAAACCCAGACAACAGAAGATCCAACCGTTAGAATCCAAATCCCTTCGGTGAACCTTTAACCCACTGACTGAAGAAGCTTCCCACAAAATATCAGCCCAATCAGGATCCGTTTGACCCTCCAAACCTGCCTTGACAAACCCAGACGAAATCTGCCTTCTTCTCTCCTTTTCTCTCTTTTGTGTCAAGAGTCTTCTTGAGTACTCTTCTTTCTTTCTTGTATTATGTCTGCTGTGTAATCTCTGCTCCTTCAAACAATTAGGTTAAGAGACTTTATATAGTGTCCCACTAACCCTAATTACCTCAACGCCCAATACTAATCTCATGGACTAATACCAATGGCCCATCACCAAGTTTGGTTATCACCAACCAAACCCATTGGGTTTCCTCCATCTAGAAGGAACCCAACATGGGAGAGGAGGTTGTTAAATGTGGAGAACTCATTGTTCAGGTTTAAGATGCGTGTGATGTTGAATGCGTGGGCGTAGAGGAGTGTAGAAGCAAAGAAGAAGAAGAGTGTAAGTGAAGCAGAAGAAGAAGACATTGTGTGGATTTGATTGAAGAGGTTGATGATTGTTGTGAGCTTTTTATAGAGTCGAGATCTGTAAGTTTGATTTGGTGTCTTGTTTAGACATGAGGAAGCGAGTATGTTTCTCCACACTTTGAGTACACACTTGGTCGTGTTTTTTTTTTGGATTAAGAGTACTTGTCGGAACTGATTATTTTTAAGTGTTTGATTGGTGTTTTCAAGTGATGTTAAAGCCACAGACAAACCAACATTTTTACACTTATACGAGCTTAAAGTAAGCTACATGTTGCGGAAAGTAAGCTACATGTATAAAGACCGACATCTAATTGAAAACTTGCATAATTGCAATAAATCTGTTTCTCCAGTAAAAATGGAAACATGAACTGCATTAATCCCCATGAAAATGGAACAGTACAGATACTTGAAATACATTTTTTATTGTTTTTTTTTCTAATATCCATACAAGAAAAAAGAACCTAAACGTCATCAATAGGAGTACGATTTAGAATAGAAAACAAAATGAGAAAAATCCGATAATGCAGATGATAAAACTCATCTTTTTTTTTTGCTCCTAAGCTCTTTTTGCTTCTCTTACATCCCATCAGGCTGTTGCATTTCCATTCGATTGAGATTCTGTTCGGACGTAAGTCATACTACGAGTACTTGGAGCTGCATTAACGTTGTTGGGGCCAGTCTCTGCTGAATCGCGTTTCCATTGCATACTCCTGGCTCCACCTCTAACAACAGAACGACCCCTAAATGCACCACCAGGGATGCCTCTTCGGTATGGTGTGGATGCTCTTGTGTACCTTCCTGCTCGAGACCATGACATGCTAGAGGTAGCAGCCTCCTGTTGTTGTTCATTGCTTCCTTTCACAATCTGCATCCATCAGAAATACAAACAAGTCAATCCAACTAAGAAAACCAAAAACCTGGCTTTGGTAAAACAGAGTCGAACATGTTTTTTTTTTACCTTGAGAATCCGAGACATGAATGAGGTGCCGTCCAGAGATAATGCACTCTCTGCAGACTCTTTACGCGTGAACTCGATATATGCTGATCTGCAAAAGGTGAAACACTTTGGTCACTGTGGTGTCTCTGGTAACTGAACGTTACATAATAAGCACATATCAACACAATTTGCTATAGGGTCGTGAATGCAGACAACTTACCCACTGGGCTGCCCCGTCGCTGGATCTGTAACTATGACAGCTTTAAGCACTTCACCAAACTTGTTGAAATGCCTTGAAAGGCTGTCTTTTGTGGCACCAAAATGAACCTGTTTTACGACCAACCACTCGAATCAATACACCAAATGAGAAGTTTTTGCTCAATTCAAGTTTAAAAACCAATAAACAGTAACAATCATTACATTTGCGACAAAGATTGTTCGAGACCTAGCATCTTCCAACGGGCGGGTAGTTGATAATGTCCCTGCAGATGCCAAGTATATCATCTTCAGACCAACTCTCGGACAAATGAAATTACAATACCATTTTTAATAATAATAAAAACTCACCAGGAACAGATTTCTTAGTTAACGAGTCTTCTTTCGCAATAGCAGATTTTGTCTGTCAAAGAACAAGAAGCCAGCTAGTATGAGGAGTCGAGTTTTACTCGTAAGAACGAAACAGATAATCACAACATAGCCATGAGGGGTAGAACATTAACAATGAAACTCCAGGATATATTATACTGAAATTGCTAGGACGAATTTGCATCTAAAAACATGGAACTTACATTTCCACTCCCTAAGATTTTCTCCGTTGATGATTCTGTGATGGCTTCACTAGAAACTAATCTGCCTCCGTCCATATATCTCCGCAAGCCCACCACATCTGGTACTTTCATCTGCTCCTCTAGCTTAACTGTTTTCCCTGTACCTGCATTGCCAGAGAAACCTGTCTGCTTGGTTCCACCTTCAGTAAGGTGGTTTTGATAATTCGTCCCCTGAACTCTATTGGGGTTATCGACTAAACGATGCTGCAGGCTTTTTGGATTGTTAACTCTGTTCCTAATCAAAGAACTTGAGTGAGACCCATTAACACTTGAACCGAGTCTGCTTCGATCAGAAGCAAAATTTGACTGCAAGCTAGTGTCAAAAACCGTCATGTTCTCAACATAAACTCCATTGTTGTCAAGACGCTGCGAGTACTGATGCTGTACCGGTTCATGATCTTCGCTACGTTCATCACTCTTAGGGGGAACTTCACCGAGTATCATATGCTGGTCTGAAGTCTCGGAAACCCCCGCTGGTTGACTAATTCTGTCAAAGACGCTTCTCCCAGACTTTGGATTCTTGGCATCTTCAGCTGCTTCAGCGACAGCTTTCAAAACAGTGGCCGTGGGATTCACAACTCTCGCAACAGATCGGGTTTTCCGAGCTGGTTCCGGTTCAGATGAGTCTTGAGTCGATGCGGAGACCACTGAGCGGAGACGTTTTAATGAGGATTCAGTCGGCTTTGATGTACCCAGAGCATCTCGCATAGCGAACTGAAGCAGCCGGCTAGAAACAACAGGTTTAGCCTCCCTCTATCATAGAAATCAAAGAAAAAGATCATCAGAGAACCATAATCCCTATCCCTACATCAGGATATGCATTAGAATTCAGAAGACTGACAAAAGGCAACCCAATCACACAAATTCAAGGGTAGCTGAAGACGTCTCCACACATGTTAGTCTTATACAAAGCAGAACGCAAAGGTACCCTCTAGCCCAAACTTGACTCTGAGAACATCCAGTGAACTAACTGAGCGTATTTCAAATTATCTACTCAAGGTACTACGTGGTGATTGCTAGTTCGCTACTAAGCAGAAAATATACAAAATACAGACCTGTTCATTCCGCGAGCTGTCAGTTTTACTCCTTTTCCTATGGGAACGAGTCTCCGGAGACGGAGACCTTTTACCACGTCTTTCTCTGTGATCATCCTTCTCGTAGTTATGAACTTTGTGAACCTCAGAACTCAAAAGAGGAGGAACGTCGCTTGTCTGGGTTCTCCACTGTCTACTGCGCCGAGCTGGTGCTCGTCCCTTTTCAGATTCAGACTCCATTTGCACAAGTGCTTTATCCTCATTCAGAGTGCTAGTAAAATACTCATCCACACTTTCACCCAAATGATCCCACAACCTGTATAAAAACACCCTCCTATTGAGTTCCCAGTTTTTATTTCCAACAAAGGGAAAGAGAGCCATTTTACATACCAGGACACAAAAGAATCGCTGTCATCAGCAAGAAAGATCTTCAATTCGTTCTTGGCTTCCTCTTTCCTCCTCCCATTCTTAAGCAAGACTATCACATATTCCTATGAACAATCAAAAATATACACATCACTGTCATTACAGAGACTTTGTTACCAATCACAATACACTAAAAACTCGCTAAGCCCAAGAAAGAGCATATGATCGTATTCAACAGCAATGATGAGAAAAATAATCGTACCACAAGAATGTCATCAGTGTAATCTCCCATGTACTCCTTGAGCTTAACCTTCACTCTCTCTTTCAACTTGACAACTCCTTCCTCGCTGAAATCACCATTGAAGGTCCGATCATCATCGTCGCCGCCGCTTCCCATCGAGATTGTAATCCAAAAACCTAAACTTTCCGCCGCAATGACGGAACAGAGAAAAACAACAAAATCAGTAAATAAAACCCTAAGATACGCGCGAGATTCAATTGGAGAATCGGAGAGAGATTTTCACAACCAACCGTGTGTGTGGGATGGTTAAGGTTTTGGTTCTCTGTCGGGGAATATCCAAAGGAGCGCTCTCGCTCGATTTATCTGATTGTATCGGCAAGGGATTTAGCTTCGACGGACGGAACGAATTAGAAGAGAAAGAACAAACAAAAAAAAATTAGGAGAAAACCTCTTATAAACCAAACACAGGAGGTTCATATGATCATAATGGGCTCGGTCCAAATTTATTGGGCCGAATCAATGTGAGTAGTAGTGAGTGTACTGTGCTGCACTGCTGCTTACAGTAGTACTGTTTTTTTTTCTTTTTTGGGCACATCAGTAGTCTGTGGCGGAGGGAGAAAAATAATTTACATGGGTCACATGATAACATTTATGTTTTACAAGGGTCAACAAGCTTAATCCTGTAAATTTTCATGTAAGAACTACATGTAATTTTGTTTTTCACAAAATTTCACATGGGTCATTTGACCCTGCCACTGCCCTTGCTCAGTAGTAGTAGTAGACCAGTAGTGTTTTATGATATCGCATTCCTACGTACCATTACGTAAGATTGTCTTTGAATCACGTATGCTTGTCTTTGTTTCGGGGTAAAATTACGTAGAGAACTAGAGATAGTTGCAGTTACTGCTTTTTGTTTTGTGGTTGTAATAAAATAATAATAATAATGATGGGTTCTACTCTTTTTTTAGCAAAATGATGGATTCTACAAAGGTACTTGTTGGGAAGTTTAAAACAATTTAGTAAAGGTTCTATATAAAATATTTTTACAAATTTGGAAACTAATGCCTATATAAATTCTTCTGAAATTTTTGGGGACTATAGACTTTTATTTCATTTGGCTGTGCTCATGGCCATTCTTGTGTTGAATTACAGTGATAGTAAATGAACGAATGTCCTATCAAATGGAAACAATTACATTTTGTTTTGGCAAACTAAAAAGTCGTATGAAAGGTACATACACGCGATTACGTTTTGGACTTGAAGGAGTTCGAAGACAACTTGTACAACATTCCCACCAGTTGACTACTCTCCTCTCCTTCCAAGTTGATGTTTGACATTTAACTTAACTTTCCACCAACTTTATGTAATTGCGTTATTTCTTAGAACAAACGACGTGGCAGAGGAAATAAGACTTTTTCTCATATGGTTGGGACTTGTGGTTATATGTGTAATGTTCACTTTTATTTATTGTACTATAATGATAGTTGCATGATACTATAAAACTACTTTTCACGAGATATTTCTTGGGTGATGATGATTCACACGATATTGCATCACACGAAGAAATTAAGTTAGTAAACGAAATAAAATTATCAATCGAGTTATGTAGCACATACAAGTCATTCATGTTATTGGCCGATTTTTTATACGCCAAGCAAATTCGTTGAGAGATTGGGTAGTGAGTTGTGACGCACAATGGACTAGCATATAACATTTGATAAAGTACCACGTTACCTAAATTACCAAAAACACCCTTCATTTCTACCGAATCTACATACACATGCCACTCGACAACTTCGTTTTGAATTCGTAAAGCCAGACAATAATTTAACCATTCACTAGGAAAAAGGAAATGAAAAAGTGAAAGAAAAGTAAATTTTAGCTTCAGATTGAATCGAGCAGAGAATCTCTATGATCTTTTCATTACAAACAGACATCATCAAATCAAAAATGTCTCCGAGCATCTCTCTTCCAACGATTGTCCGATCCTTACAGACCGAAACCTCGAACCAACCACCACGAGTTCTTTTTTTTCACGATTTGATTTGAATTAAACTTTGACCATCTTCGCCGCCTTGACGACAGGATTCTCTCTAGCGATCGCCTCGCGTCCGGCGGTTTTGTAGTCGTAGCTGCAATCGTGGCGATCCGAGTAACGGTGCTCGGCGCAGAAAAGGTCCCCGCATCGGCACCTGAACCCGGTCAGACCGACCTTCTTCCGACAACCGGAACACCGGTTTATCATCGTCTGTTGATCTCTCTTAACCGCCGGGTCGATCTCCCTGGGACGAATCACCACGACTTTGGCTGGTGTGGATCGAAGGTTGACGGATCTCGCCGATCTCTTCAAGATCGAGGTGGAATCTACACCAGCGGAGGAAGAGGCGGAGGCGTTGAAACATTTCTGACACATGTTGTTGGTCGCTGGATTCGCTGTTACGCCGCAGTTATTGGAGCAGAGCGTCGGGGTCAAGGTTTCGAGGACCTTGAACTCCGTCTCTTCTTTCTCCGTTCTCTGCGCCATGTATATTGATTTTCACCTTCTCCGGCGAGCTTACGAATTGAGGATATAGAGAGAGGAACACGAGAAGAGAGAAGAGAGAAGAGAGAGAGGAGATGAATGGAATATGGGCCTCGTAGAGACGCGTTTCCAACTCTCTTATCATCTCTCTCCACCACCCCCACTTTCCTTCGCCTGGTTGTAAATTACGTGATTACCCTGTCCACTTTAATTAGATGATGATTTAAATATTGCATTTCAATCATTCTAGAATGCCTTATGACACCATTCACCGGCCAAATATGTCGTCTCTTTCATTTCTGATTTTCTTTTGACTATTTTCTTAACTATTTATTATAATTGATATCCGAGGGGATATGGACCAAGTTGTTTACAATTTACAAATCATTATTTTAAAACAGATATTTGTGGATGTGAATAAAATTGTATATAGTTGCTGATTAGTAATGAAACAAAACAATATACTAGTTGCCAGTTCTCACCAGAGAGAAATAAAGCATACTAAATGTATTTAGAGGTGCTGACTAGGACCGGTAACTATGTTGATTATGCATAATCCGTTTTAAAGCGTAAGTTATAGTTTTATTTTAAAAAGTATAAACAGAATTTAAAATATATGAGATTACCGGCAGGGAAAACTGACATGTGAGGGTCTAGGATTCTACGTCCAACATGGCAACATGCCAATTTGCAGACAGCAGATTTTAAGTTTATAAAAAAAGTATATTTTGAAAGCACACTTCTAATTTGTTTTTGCTTTTTTAAAAATAGAGATCTGATGGGCCTATGGCTTCGTTAAAACAGAGAGGATTTCATGCTGCCTGCAACTTTTACTTTACTTCTACTCTGTTTTTAGCTTTTTTGCCGCAGTATTAGAGGTGTTAAGGATGAACTTTTTTTGAAATCCATGAACTTTTATTATTGATATTCACAGTTTTATCAACCAAAAACACATACGGTTTGCATTGTGTTGCTAGGGTGAAATAAAAAAGGTGGCCCCTGGTTTAGGCAGGCCGGGCTTTAAGGGTATGACAGTGTACGTGCACAAGGGCAACTTCTAAAAAAGCATAATTTAAGGGGAAATTCGATATGGCACATGGCCCGTCTATTCTTTGAACCGGGCCTAGTTTTAAGTGTAGGTGTTCAACTACAAGTGGTCTTTTTTTTTTTCACCATCCCTCCAAAGGTCCAAACAACACGTAGCAGGAGGATTTTTTTTTTTTTTTTTACTCTTCGTAAACTTTTCATTAACTAAATGGGGAATACATGATCTTAACCACAAAACTTTTCATTAACTAAATGGGGAATACATGATCTTAACCACAAGGATTTTCAACCACATTTACATACAAAGTGAATCAGTATCATCAGAAAATCACTAGATTGGATCATAGACAAGGAGCTCTGTCATACTTTGATGTAATTAAACCCAATGAGAACAAGCTCTGTCATAGACAAGGAGCTGTCTCTTCACCCCCTAACTTAGACAAGTACTAGTCACCAAGGGATAGGAGTTCAGTGCTCGGACCAGCACATCGACACCAGAACGGTGCATTCCTGACCAGAACTAGCTCCACCAGCGACCATGCCTCACTTCTTATAGCCCGCAACCGGAACTAGTCCGTACTGAAAAAGAAAAATCGGACCTTGGCGGAAACAACGAAACCGAAACAGTCTTCTAGCGTCTATTGCTATGGGTTCTGCCGTCGACTAGGTAGATACACCGTCGCCAACGCTGGGAAGCCGAGCCTCACTGTGAACCAGCTACATAGCTAACTTTAGCAGCTTGCAAGAGGTGTGAAGACCAACCACCGGAAGAGTAACTGGACCGTCACCAGCGCTGGGAAGCTAGTCTCCACCGTGCTTGAACCGCAAAAGCCTCTCCTCCGGTTGACTCCACCATCGTCGAAGCCCTTGCAGCACATCGTCTCTTCGAGAACCGAAGGGACATACCTCTGTTCGCCTTCTGATCCGGTCTCGAGGAGTTGTCTCACCTCGTCACGCGCCGTCACCGTGGCAATAGCGTCGTAGATCGGAAAAGAGGGAAAACTGGATCTACCGCTACCGTCAGTCCTAAAAGCCGACTTCCACCACAGTCGCTCTTCCTTGACCCTCGTCGTCACTCCATTAGAAGCCAGAACCACCTTCTTTGACTAAGAGAAGTCTTGAAGGAGCACGACAGCACAGAGATTCGTACATATCGGGATAGGTTGAGGGAGGAGATGGAAGCAAAGAGAAAAAGAGAATTAGGGAAAAGAGGGTGAGCTTCCGCCGCCGCGAATCGACGACGGAGCTAGGGTTTTCGGCCGCCTTGTCTGCGAGTTTGAGAGAGAGAGAAAGAGCGTTTTTTTTTTTTGCAAGACGGAGCTAAGTTTTTTTTCCTCCCGTAGGAGAAGGATTATGTTGCGGAAAGTGCATTGTGGGATAATTCAGATGTTTTTATTATTCGATCATGATTAAGGCTTTGATTGGTGACATGAGTTAGAGTTGATTAAGTTTGACTTAAAAGTATAACTCAAAAATGTTACCAATCATGAGTTAGTTTTAATTTTTTGAGTTAATGTTTGAGTTAGAATGTGTTATTATTGAGTTACAATTTTGAGTTACTCATTTGGAAAAATTGATAACTCAACTCTTAACTCAACATCAAACAAAATTCAATGTGTTAGAAGTTGAGTTAAAAAAATTGTGTTATGTTGGTTACATCCTACGTTTATTTTAGTTTTTAACAATTTAATTTTTTTTAATACACCCACTATCTCACGTTTAGGTATTGGAATTCATAAAATGTTTTCAAAAAACTTAAAAACCTATTTAATCATTAGTCAAACATACTTATAAACAATTATTTCCATTTGAACTACTAAAACAAAAATGTTCATATTATTTTAGCTGCTAATTCTGATTAATAGCTAAAACTTTTACAAATATAAAATATTATATATATATATATGTGTGTGTGTGTGTGTGTGTGTATTTTTCTAGAATATACACAAAGTATATTTTCTTCATTTTAATTTCATTATTTAATATAATATATTTTTGTAATTTTTTATTAAATATATAATAAACATTATTATTATTGTATTCATTATTTTTAAAATTATATATACTACAATTTGTGCATCAAAAATGTTACCAGTCAATAATTTTTAAAAATTAATAACTCATATTTTTACTGCAAACTCACTACATAAATCTACAGTTTATACCACATAGTTTTTACTGCGAGTTAAATCAGATCGTAACTTTTATTGTAACTCAACTTTAATTCAACATGTCACCAATCGAAGCCTAAGTTCGATAGTGAAAATTTTCAGTTATTAGCTTTTCAACCATTTTATATGAGCGGCGATACGAGGGTTTTGGAGACAGGCGAAACTAGGGTTCGCAAAACGGCCGACCAGGATGCAACGATGATGGACGTAGGAGAGAGGGCGAGACCACCAGGGGATCCGCCGGACTTAGGGACCTCATAAGTATCTAAGGTCGTGGGCACAACGGAGGGAGGTATGCCGGTACCAGAGAGGTTGATTGAGGATTCCTTCGTGTCGGAAAGGCTCAGAGTAGAATTTCCGAATGGAGAGGATGGAGAACCCTCTATCACAATTGAGAAGGAGGTTCTGGAGGCGATGAACGGGATGTGGAAGCAGTGTATGATTGTGAGAGTGTTGGGCAGGAATGTTGCGATATCGGCATTGAGCAAGAAGTTACGAGAACTGTGGAATCCGAAGGGCGCGATGTATGTGATGGATCTGCCTCGACAATTCTTTATGGTGCGTTTTGAGAAAGAGGAGGAATACTTGGCGGCGCTAACAGGAGGTCCATGGAGGGTCTTTGGTAGCTATCTCATGGTGAGAGCCTGGTCGCCGGAGTTTGATCCTCTAAGGGATGATATTGTCACGACCCCGGTTTGGGTGAGATTAACAAACATCCCGGTAAATTTTTACCATCGATCAATTCTCATGGGGATTGCGAAGGGATTGGGGAAACCGGTACGAGTGGACTTGACTACGCTGAATTTTGAGAGAGCTCGTTTTGCAAGAGTTTGTGTTGAAGTGAATCTTGCGAGACCGTTGAAAGGAACAGTGCTCATCAATGGCGAGAGATACTTCGTAGCGTATGAAGGTTTATCGGAGATCTGCTCAAAGTGTGGACTGTATGGACACTTGATTCATGGATGCCCAAAAGTAATTACTGAACGGGTGGCTAGTTTAACAGTACAACCGGAGAACAGAGTCGTTGTGCAGGACACGCCAATGCAGGAAGATGGCTTCACTCAAGCTAGAGGCTCGAAAAGAGGATCTCAAACGCCTCGACCAGGAAATGTTATTGGTGGAGGAGCAAACGGGGTGACGGATCGGAATCTTAGAGAGAAACCGAGAACGAAGGAAGCAGAGGGGATTGTGACATCAAACAAGTTTGGTAGCCTAGAGTTGGCTGCACGTTTGGATGAAGCAAAGGAAGATGGGGTTCCGGGTGAGGGAAACAAGGAAAACCGTGATATGAACATCCAGAATGTTAAAGGAAAAGGTGCCTTGCAAGGGAAGGATGTGCTAATCTTTAGTGGGAAACCACATGGATCCACGAGTTTGAATGTGGGGAATAAGGAGAAGTGGGCTAATAATAAGAAAATGGTGGAAGGAGGAAGAGGAAAGCCCAAGAAGGTTCAAAATAGGCCCGTTAGAGGATTGGTTTTTAATCCGGCGAAGGGAGAGATTAGTTTGTCGGAATCTGGGAAAAGATTAAGGGTGGAGAACATTAACGTAGGGAGGTCAAGTGAGGTGTTCCAGGATGGTATGGAGAGAATCGACGCTAGTCCTAAACTGCTGCAGTTGCGGGATGAAGATGTGGAGAATCCGATGGATAGTATTATCAGTGGGATGGAACAGAGCGAGGCTGATGTACTGAGCAAATCGCAAGGGGATGGGGGGGGGTCTTGTCCCTTGCATGACAGGGTGCCCCGGTAATTCGAAGTTACTATGAGATAAGGAAGATGATGAATTGCTTATTCTGGAATTGCCGGGGGGCTAATAAACCCAACTTCAGACGTTCCATTCGGTATTTATTGAAGAAATTCAACACTGATTTTCTTGCGTTGTTCGAGACTCATGCGGGTGGGGATAAAGCAAGGAAAATTTGCCAGAACTTGGGGTTTGATAATAGTTTTCGTGTGGATGCCATTGGTCAGAGTGGTGGCATATGGATTTTGTGGAGAGATCAGGCTGGGGTGGTTACGGTCCTGGAGTCGTCGGACCAATTTGTACATGCTAGGGTGGTCGTTGGGACTGAGACTATGCATCTTATTGCTGTATACGCTGCTCCCACAGTTAGTCGTCGTAGTGGACTGTGGGGTCAACTAAGACGAGTGATGGAGAATATCGATGAACCTGTGGTGATTGGAAGAGATTTTAACACCATATTGAGATTAGATGAGAGGTCGGGGGGGAATGGAAGACTTTCACCCGATTCCTTGGCTTTTGGAGACTGGATAAATGAGTTGGCTTTGGTGGATATGGGTTTTAAAGGGAACACTTTCACATGGAGACGAGGGAAGGAAACGAGGAACTTTGTGGCCAAGCGGCTGGATAGGGTTCTTTGTAATGCTCAGGCGAGAGTGAGATGGCAGGAAGCAGTGGTCGCTCATCTCCCGTTTTTAGCTTCTGATCATGCACCCATTTATGTGCAGCTGGAGCCGGAGAAGAGAGGGGACCCTAGGAGGAGACCTTTTAGATTCGAAGCGGCGTGGCTTAAGCATGAAGGGTTTAAAGAACTCCTCCTAGCATCTTGGAATGGGGAGATGAGCACTCCTGAGGCATTGGAAGTATTGAGAGAAAAGCTCAGGAAGTGGAACAAAGAGATATTCGGGGATGTGATCCAACGCAAAGAAGAATTACTTGGGAAGATCAAGGATATCCAGGAGAAATTGGAAAGAGCCCCGAGTGATGTTCTCTTAGTGAGGGAGGAGGTACTACAGAAAGAGCTGGACGTAGTTCTGGAACAAGAGGAAGTCTTATGGTATCAGAAGTCACGAGAAAAATGGGTAGTGCTTGGGGATAGGAACACAAAGTATTATCATACGAGCACCATAGTAAGGCGAAAGAGAAATAAAATTGAGATGCTAAAGGATGAAGATGGTCGTTGGATAGAGAACTCAGAAGAGTTAGAGAAGCTCGCTATAGCGTATTACAAAAGACTGTATTCTACTGAGGATATAAATCTAGATACAAATAAGCTTCCTCCCCAAGGCTTTACGGATTTTACGCAAGATGAAAGAGGGATCCTGCAGAAGCCATTTTCAGCTATGGAGATTGAGAATTCAGTCAGATCTATGGGCAAATATAAGGCTCCTGGACCGGATGGCTTCCAACCAGTTTTTTATCAAGACTCATGGGAAGTGGTGGGTGAGTCAGTTACCCGTTTTGGGCTGCAATTTTTCGAGTCGGGAGTCCTCACAGAGGGAATGAATGACGCTATGGTAGTCCTCATACCAAAAGTTCTGAATCCGGAGAGGATAATGCAGTTCCGACCAATCAGCTTATGCAATGTTCTTTTTAAGATCATAACGAAAACGATGGTGCTACGACTGAAGAAACTGATGACCAAGCTCATAGGCCCAGCACAAGCTAGCTTCATACCTGGTCGGCTCAGTACTGATAATATTGTCATTGTTCAGGAGGCTGTACATTCGATGAGGAGGAAGAAGGGTCGGAGAGGATGGATGCTTCTTAAGCTAGACTTGGAGAAAGCATATGATCGAATCAGATGGGACTTCCTGGAGGACACGTTATGTGCGGCAAAGTTACCACAAATTTGGATTAAATGGATCATGGAATGTGTCATGAACCCTGGAATGAGTCTTCTATGGAATGGAGAGAGAACTGAAGCTTTTAAGCCTCAGCGTGGGCTTAGACAGGGAGACCCTTTGTCCCCTTATCTATTTGTGTTGTGTATGGAGAGACTGTGTCATCAAATTGAGTTTTCAGTGGCAAAGAAGGATTGGAAACCAATCAAGCTATCTCGTGGGGGGCCGGCGCTTTCACATGTTTGCTTTGCAGATGATCTTATTTTGTTTGCTGAGGCTTCGGTATCGCAAGTTCGAGTTATACGGAAAGTCTTGGAGACCTTTTGTGGAGCTTCTGGACAGAAAGTGAGTCTGGAGAAATCAGTAATTTATTTTTCTGAGAATGTCCATAGAGACTTAGCGACTTTAATTAGCAACGAGAGTGGCATTAAGGGGACTAAGGAGCTGGGAAAATACCTAGGGATGCCGGTGTTGCAGAAGAGGATTAACAAGGAGACATTTGGAGATGTGATTGAGAAGGTTTCTTCAAAATTAGCAGGCTGGAAGAGAAGATTCTTAAGCTTGGCAGGAAGGATAACTTTAACTAAATCGGTTATCTCATCGATTCCGGTTCACACGATGAGCTCAATTGCTTTGCCAGCATCTACTCTGCATCAACTTGATAAGATTGCTCGGGGTTTTATCTGGGGTAGTAGTGAAGGTGATCGAAAACAACACTTGGTGGCATGGGAGAAGATTTGCAAGTCGAAGAGGGAAGGGGGTCTTGGTATAAGATCAGCTAAAGCGATGAATACGACATTATTGGCAAAACTTGGATGGCGTCTAATAAATACACAGGATGCGTTGTGGGCCAAGATTTTACGAAAGAAGTTTCGCGTGGGTGAGTTATTTGAACCTACATGGATGATAGTACAGGGAGCTTGGTCGCCGACTTGGAGGAGCTTGATGAGGGGGATCAGAGAGGCTGTTATCCCGGGTACAGCTTGGATTCTTGGTGATGGCCGTCGGGTTAGGTTTTGGAAGGATAAATGGTTGATAAATGAACCTCTCTACGCGTCAAGTTTGGTTCCGATTCCGGTGGAGATGTTAGAAGCGAAAGCTCGGGATCTATGGCAGAACGGTATTGGTTGGAGGATGCAAGCTTTAGAACCGTATATATCAGCAGAGAACAAATTGAGATTAACATCAGTGGTGATTGATGATGTCACCGGTTCAAAAGATAGAATGTCGTGGGGTGAGTGCAAGGATGGTATATTCTCTGTTAAATCTGCTTACGCAATGTTAACAAGAGACGAAGCACAGGGACCGAACATGGAGAGTTTGTATGATCGGGTGTGGCGTGTTGTAGTCCCAGAACGGACCCGTGTGTTCTTGTGGCTGGTCACGCACCAAGCCATTATGACGAACATGGAGCGTAAGCGTCGCCACCTTAGTGATAATGGGGTGTGCCAGTTGTGTAAGAGTGGAGAAGAAACAATTCTTCATGCCCTTCGTGACTGTCCAGCAGCGGCGGGCTTATGGGTGAGACTGGTACCTCCGCGCAGACATCAACGCTTCTTTGAGCAGAATATACTACAATGGCTTCATGAAAATCTAGGGAGGGAAGGACCACAGAATGAGCAACACTGGTCAACAATTTTTGCGCTTACGGTTTGGTGGTGCTGGAAGTGGCGCTGTGGATACGTTTTTGGGGAGCAGGGGAAGTGTCGAGACAGAGTGCAGTTCGTCAGAGACAAGGCTACGGAGGTGATGCTTGCGAATGTTAATCTGCGAGGTCATGCTCATGCTAAGCCACGAGTGGCAAAGGAAATTGCTTGGCATAGACCAGCGGAAAACTGGTTCAAATTGAACACAGATGGGGCATCTAGAGGAAATCCAGGACTGGCTACTGCTGGAGGAGTTGTGAGGGATGGGCAGGGAATGTGGAAAGAGGGTTTTGCAGTTCACATTGGCATTTGCTCAGCGCCTCTTGCAGAACTATGGGGGGTTTACTATGGGCTTTGTATTGCATGGGATCAGGGGATTCGGCGTTTGGAGGTGGAAGTTGACTCGGAGAGTGTGGTGGGCTTTTTTCAGACAGGGATCAATGATACGCATCCTCTGTCATTCCTAGTACGCTTGTGCTATGGCTTTATTTCAAGGGACTGGTTAGTCAAATTTTCTCATGTGTATAGGGAAGCTAATCATCTAGCTGATGGATTAGCTAACTATGCGTTTTCTTTACCGTTTGGTTTGCACTTTTTTGAGTCTACTCCAGAGCATGTCGCTCATACTTATTTGGAAGATTGTAATGGGGTGTCGAGAACTAGGCAAATTTGCCTGTAGTTGGTGTCTTTGATTTTTAATAAATAGTAGGAGACTCTTGTCTCCTGCCTCCTACCAAAAAAAAAAAAAGCTTTTCAACCATTTACCACTACAAACTGATTATTTCATATTTTAAACTTGCGTGAAAATAAATATCTAAATTAGTGTATTAAATAATTAATTATTCTTGAGAAAATAGAGAAACATTTGCTTAATTTAGGAGAAAAACTGCCTAAAACTCCGGGTTGTTTGTGAGGTCAATGGCCTAAACAGCTAAACTCGAAAAACAAATGAAAAAAGTAATCGAAAACGGAAAATAAAAAAAAATCAAAAAAAATCAAAAAGACAGAAAAATACAGAGAAATCAAACCCCCAAATATGGAATTCAGACAGAGTCGCAACTAGATTTGTCATCTCTCTTCCCCCCCTCTTTCTCCTGTAAATCCAATCGGAGTTACGATCTTTCCCCCCTCGCATCGTAACTCCTCATCAGAAAAACAAATCTGCTTCCCGATCTCGATCTTGATCCCGTTCTTCACGATTTAACTAAAAGGTATTATCTGATCCAGTTCTCTCTGATTTCAGACAAAGATCCGTTTGTTATTGAGTTTCTGTAAGAGATATTGATTTATTTTTATTTTTTATTTTTGGTTTAGGGAAGGAGGAATAGTAAGTTTTGATCTATTGGGTTTCTAAAAGAACTTTACACGAAAGTGAAGAAGCATTGAATTGAGAGAGGGGTTTATATATATGTGAGTTATGGTATCAGAGACTATATTGCGGATCGTAGCACCATGTTGGAGACGACCTTCTGTGAAGGGAGATCATTCAGCTAGAGGAGGAGATGTTAATGGAAGGTGTGATGGGCTTCTCTGGTATAAAGATTCTGGTAACCATGTTGCTGGAGAGTTTTCAATGTCTGTGATTCAAGCTAACAATCTTCTTGAAGATCATAGCAAGCTTGAATCTGGACCCGTTAGTATGTTTGACTCGGGTCCTCAGGCTACTTTTGTTGGTGTTTATGATGGTCATGGTGGTCCTGAAGCTGCTCGGTTTGTTAATAAACACCTCTTCGATAACATCAGAAGTAAGTTTGTTTTTGTTTTGATTTGTGTGTTGAAATTTGATCTTGTGTTGTCCTGACACTTTCTCCTGATGCAGAGTTTACGTCGGAGAATCATGGGATGTCTGCATCCGTTATAACGAAAGCGTTTTTAGCTACAGAAGAGGAGTTTCTATCTCTTGTGCGGCGGCAATGGCAGACAAAACCACAAATTGCTTCTGTTGGGGCATGTTGTCTGGTAGGGATCATATGTAGTGGATCTTTGTACATTGCTAACGCAGGGGACTCACGGGTTGTGCTAGGAAAACTGGAGAAAGCATATAAACTTGTCAAGGCTGTTCAGTTATCTTCTGAGCACAACGCAAGTTATGAATCTGTGAGAGAGGAGTTGCGGTTGTTGCATCCAGATGATCCTCAGATTGTGGTCTTGAAACACAAAGTATGGCGTGTCAAAGGTATTATACAGGTAAAAAAAATTGATTTCTAGACTCTTGTTACATAGTAATGTGCATGTGAATGATGCAGTTACTTGGCATATGCATAGAAGATTTATTGCTAAAGTCATGTTATGTATATCTTGAAGGTGTCAAGGTCAATAGGTGATGCATACTTAAAGAAAGCAGAGTTCAACAGGGAGCCGCTGTTAGCAAAGTTCAGGGTGCCTGAGACTTTTCATACACCGATCCTAAGAGCAGAGCCTGCAATCACAGTACACAAAATACATTCAGAGGATAAGTTTCTCATATTTGCATCAGACGGCTTATGGGAGCACATGAGCAATCAAGAAGCTGTTGACATTGTGAACACTGGCCCTCGTAATGTAAGATTCTTCTTTCTCTCTTTCTTTTCCTCTGCATGTAGATTGAAAACGTGTGTATGTGTGTGCAGGGGATTGCGAGGAAGCTGATAAAAACAGCTTTAAGAGAAGCAGCAAAGAAGAGAGAGATGAGATATTCGGATCTTAAAAAGATTGACAGAGGAGTGAGGAGACATTTTCATGATGATATAACAGTCATTGTTGTGTTTCTTGATTCACATCTCGTTAGTAGAAGTATCTTGCGCCGACCTCTCATCTCCATCTCAGGCGGTGGTGACTTGGCTGGACCTTCTTCTACCCCTTGACTCACTCTCACCACAATCTATAATATATATTACAACATATCCACTATATATAAAACACATTGCAGAAACACTTCAAGTTCATTCTCTTTTTTTTCTTTATAAGATAACCAAAAAATCCTTTTTAACTCTGTTTTTTATTCATCAAAAACCAAAAAATGAAGAGTTGAAACACCAATGTATAGGTCTGAGTTTATTATGATAAAAGAGATATCACTTGTTGGAAGGATATTTATTACTGAATGCATCATCTACCATGTTTGCTTTTTGTTGTCTTGTGTAATGTATCATCATGAACATAAACAAATATGTAAATGATACATTAGAGACATAACTGTTGCAAATTCGTCTTTTATGCGAAAGACAAAATATATTGCTTTTTCATTTTTTCAAGGTCTGAGAATTTAAATGAATCTTGTCAGTCACAAGTTAAATAGCTATTGGGATATAGTAATTGAAAACAGTTGCAGGTTTGAATTTCATCCAACAGCTTCAAAAATTTGACAGTAGTAATAAAGGCAGCTCCATGAAAATGGATCTTGCACCCCTTGGCAGTTGGCATGTGATGGGGGTTGAATCATGTCATAACCAAGACGGTGCGAACTACGAGATCTAGGTCATAAATGCTGGAGAAGCTCTAGTTTTGATCGAAAATATTATTCTCATCAAGGTTATATGTGAAAATACAGTTATTAAAATAACTACATGTGAAATAACACTATAAAAGCTAACTAGAGCAACTGCAAACAGATTTTGATGAATAATCTCACCTAAGATTTATTAGAAAAATTAAATGAACGATCATAGTCCTTGCCTCCTTGGACAAACAGGAGGAGATGCTTAAATGCTTCTGGTAGGACCACATGAGTCACATGTAAAAGTATTTATGGAGGCCCAACCTCATACACTCATACTTGTTTTATTAAAATGTTGTCTCTAATAATTAGTACATTATCAAACATAATTAGTCATATAATGATGCTTTATTGATGTGGAGTTTTGGAGTTTCTGTAATAGAGAGATCATCATGATTGCTCTATAACATGGGAAATAACCTTGTGATAGAGAAAGGTAATTCTCTATAATCCCCATGCATGGAACTTATGGCAGTGTATGCTCCATTTAGTATGTAAATATATCACAAAACTATATATACTTTATTTTTTCTTAATATTCCTAAATTACGCTTAGAATGTTAATTTATGTAATCCCCTAGACTATATTTGAGAAGTGATTTTTCAAAAAAAAGTGACATGGAAGTCCACATGTCGATCAATCACACTACTTACCATATAATTATCTTTTTTCATAAGTTCTTACCATATAATCTTACCAATGTTACCATAATTTAATTAATACAATCCTACATGTCTAACCATCTCCTAATAACCAATTCGGTAAACCATTCCCTAATAATCATTCCCTAATAACAAATTCGGTAAACCTTTCCTAATAACCAATTCGTTAAACCATCAAATACGGTAAACCCTAAACCCTAATTATTCTGACCAAATAGGTCTAATAAAATCGTTTATAAGGTTGCATCTATTTCTAATCATTATCACTATTTCTTATCATTCTAAACTTCTTCCCTAAGTTCTTCTTCCACTCTATTCTACGAGGTCTTCCAAATATACATGGCCAAGAAATGGAGAGGTATAATGATTCCTTTAGAGATGACATGTCTAGGGGATTATAATTCGGTCATGCGTTTAGTGAGATTGATCGTTTTAAAATCTATTATGTTGTGCAGGATTTAGGCAAATGGAATAATAGGTGGTCAGAATTGTTCTCTCTTGATGTAAGTCGTATGAATATCATATTATTCACATGATATTCACAATCTTATTATTTCACCATCTTATTATGGGCTCAATTTTTTTCAGGGATCGAAGTGCTATGAATATCATAGTATTGACACCAGGAACGAAAATTATGTCAATATCCTAGATCGTCAAGAAAAATCGAAGATGTTGGAATGGATAGAGAATAACAAGTCAAAGGGGACACTATGTGCAAGCAGCTTTGTTTGGGATCCACAATCTAAGAAGTGGAAAGCTAAACTTTAAATCAATCGACATATATTCTTCTTAGTTATGAAATGTTTTATTTGTTTTGTTATCAATTCTTCATTGTAATGGATAGATTTTATGTTAAATTTTTTAAAAAATTGGTTTTGATTGTTTTTATATTAAGTTTAAAATATAGATCCAGATTGGTTTTGTTTGTTTTTATTTTGGAATTATTTTCTTCTCAATATATGGTTTTTGTAAATGTGGTTCATTTACAAAAACCGAAATGGCCAGACAATTAACCGAAATGGTTAGACAATTCATGATCATGGATTTGAGTGAAGAAAATCTAAATTTTGTATAATGAATACGTAATTATATATATATATATATATATTATAAATTTTGTATATTCATTATTCATAATTATATTCATTTTGTTAAAATAATATAATACGTAATTATATTCATTTTGTTAAATTTTGTATAATGAATACGTAATTATATATATATATATATATATATATATATATATATATATATATTATAAACGTGATGGTCAAGTAGATATTTTTTCATAAATGTACACATAATAATAGGAAATTTAATTAAAAGATCGAGTATCATATATGAGAAACATGATGGTCAAAGAGATAATAACCTGTAATGGATTTTTAATGGCATAAATTGATTGAACAAATCGAATTAACTATGGATTCATATATGTTAAATATAATAATAGGAAATAGTTTTAAAAGTTAGATTATGATTAAGGAGATTGACAACTTAATAGTAAGATATGAATCACATTAAAAGTTAGATTATGATTAAGGAGATTGACAACTTAATAGTAAGATACTTATCACATTTACCTTGATTAAGAAGTCAAAATGAATACGTAAAGTTTAAATTAGGAAAGTAAAATATATTTTGCTTGGTCAACAATTTGTTAAATTTTGTTTACAAAAAAAAAACAATTTGTTAAATTTATGGAATCTCGAATTAATTACATGTCAAATGCTTCATTCAACTAAATTTTAGTTTAGTAAGATCTATATTAATAACTGTAAGATATACAATAAGGGATATGCACGTTACGTTTATTAAATGTGCATATTCCTTATTATTAAATTTTAGTTTAGTAAGATCTATATTAATAACTGTAAGATATACAATAAGGGATATCCATATTAATAACTGTAAAATATACAATAAATGATATGCACATTTAATATGATGAATATATACACATTAAAAGATGTAATAATAATAAGGAAAAAATAATTTATATATGAGAACCAATCCTTAACTATGCATAAGATATTTGATTCTCATATATACATATCTTTTTTGGTGCACTCCGATAAACTATTATAATGTATCAATAAATCATATATCACTAACTAAATAATATATATATATATATATATATATATATATATCTCAAAAACAAAAACTAAATATTATATTTAAAACTATTATTTCTGCGCATGGCGCAGGAAAACACCTAGTGTCAACTAAATTTACAAAATTTTGTAAAAATCATTGAGTTACAAATTGACATAAATTTTATTTTTTTACGGGATCATTGTTGAATACTTGATCCATCTGAATACATCAAATATTTAAAGTAAAAAACTGACATTCACACATGATCCTCCTCTTTATGCATAAAAAAATTAAAAATACATTTGTAAAGTAAAAATGTATAGAACAATAGTAGTAACAAGCACATGCCCATGATACCATGCACATGCAGTGTCTTTCTTTTCTTCCCTCAGCATTTCTATATAATCCAATATTCACATAACACCACTCTCTTCACTATCATATATTTATTTCAAAAATGACGAAGTCGTTGGCATCGCCGCTTACCTCATTACTCGCCGTCACTTTCATCACAGTCATCTCCGTCGTCCGATCATGCTCCCCTACCGATCTGACGGCTCTCAATGCGTTCAAGTCGTCACTGAGCGAACCAAACCTCGGCATCTTCAACACTTGGTCCGAAGACAAAGACTGTTGCAAAGATTGGTACGGTATTAGCTGCGATCCGGACTCGGGTCGGGTCACTGATATTTCTCTCCGGGGCGAATCCGAAGACGCCATTTTCCAAAAAGCAGGCCGGTCCGGTTATATGTCCGGTTCGATTGACCCGGCGGTTTGCGGCTTAACCGCGCTCACTACCTTCGTCCTCGCCGACTGGAAAGGAATCTCCGGCGAGATTCCTTCTTGCATAACCTCCTTAGCTTCTCTCCGCATCCTCGACCTCGCCGGAAACAGAATCACCGGAGAGATTCCGAGCGATATCGGCAAACTCACCAAACTCGGCGTTCTGAACCTGGCGGAGAATCGGATGTCCGGAGAGATTCCGGCGTCGCTGACGTCACTCGCGGAGTTGAAACATCTCGAGTTGACGGAAAACGGAATCTCCGGCGAGATCCCGGCGGATTTCGGATCGTTGAAGATGTTGAGCAGGGCGTTACTAGGCCGTAACGAGCTAACCGGTTCGCTTCCAGAGTCGATCTCCGGTATGGACCGGTTAGCGGATCTTGATCTATCCAGGAACCACATCGAGGGTCCGATTCCCGAATGGGTGGGAAACATGAAGGTGCTCTCTCTTTTGAATCTCGATTCCAACTCGTTAACCGGTCCAATTCCCGGTTCGCTTCTCAGCAATTCCGGTTATGGTGTTCTGAATCTGAGCCGAAATGCGTTGGAAGGAACCATACCCGACGTTTTCGGATCCACAACCTATTTCGTGGCGCTTGATTTGTCCTACAATAATCTAGCGGGTCGGATCCCTGACTCGCTATCGTCAGCTAAGTTTGTGGGCCATCTCGATATCAGCAACAACAAGCTTTGTGGGCCTATTCCAACCGGTTCTCCTTTCGATCACCTTGAAGCGTCGTCGTTTAGTGACAACGAGTGTTTGTGCGGTGGCCCTTTGATGAAGACATGTTAATAAACAATCGATATGGTTCCGGTTCTGCTGAACTGGGGGTTTATCAAGTTCTCTGTTGCTCTTGTTCCATATTGGTTTAACAGTTTATTTATTACTCTTTTCCAAATTATAAGTGCCACAGCTAATCTGTTTCTGTTGGCTACGAATTTGCTACAATGGTCCAATCTGTTTCACGGTGTATGGAATATGGTAGCACATGTTATAGATCTTATATGTTACATCATTTGTTCAAGAACGAATTATAGCACTGAACTGATAATGATGAGACATAAAAAGCCAAGACATTGGGGTTTTCACTAACTGAAGAGTCTAATGAAAATTTTAAAATCAATATTGTAACACATTATAGCAAACTCATAAGTTAATAATTATAAAGCTTCTGAATCATGTAATGGCAGCTAATAGTAATATTAAAATTTCTTAATTAAGAATAATACTAAACATGATTGTTATGAGCTGTCTTTCTATTCAGAATTATTGAAAGATGATGAAGACAACTGTTTAATGGGAAAACAATTGAATTTTTTAAAACTTTGAAACTACCATGTTTCGCAGTCAAGCTTCTCCATGAAAAAAAGAGAGTAAAAACAAAAAAGAAACCAGAAGGAATGAAACCAACTTCATAGTTTTTATACACACCTAAACATCAATCGTATTCATCTGTTATCTCTTTTCCTTGGCTCATCTTCTCCTTGTGCCATTTACAGAACCCATCAACCAACGCATCTTTCATCCAAGCGTGCCTGCAATTCTCTACAGCTTCTCCAATTGTTAGCCATGTCCTTGTCCTCGTCTTCTGTTCCGGCCATGTTTCTAACTCTTCCTTCACATACAAGGCGTACATTGCCGCTTTGCATAAACCTTCAGGGCTACACTCATCTTGGTGTGTTTTGCTCTTGAACTCATAGTCTCCCAAAAAGTCCTGCGAAAAGTCACCAATTAACACATTGTACTAATTTTTACAAAGGACTACACGGTGTGAAAGAGTCTTACCATTAGAATCCCACGGACCCCTGCTTCTTCCACTGCTTCTCTTACTGCAGCTTCTTTGACTGTCTCATCATTCTCCCATCCTCCCTATATGTGAATCCATGCATCAAAATATGTTACTTCGTTTCGAGAGAAAGCAAGAAGAAAACCTGCATTGGCTTGTATACCTTGGGAAACAAAAGTCCCGGTCCACTAGATGAGCTGATCATCAACACTTGAACCACTTTCTCATTACCATCTTCGTCAGAGTCTATGTACCTAAACGGAATACACCTACAAAAGTAGTGACATTGAACTTGGTAAGGCACCATAACAATTATAGACAATTAAGCTTCATAGTCATGTAACCAAAAGACCAGATAAAAAGACACCATAAACAAAGTCTAAAGCATGTCAACACTACAAAATCCTATTGCACAGGCCTTCTTACATATCCTAATTGCGCATCTCTCCTTCCTATATTGTCTGAATCTTCTTAAATCGAGATTCAAACGCAGTATGATCTTGCATATCACATCATGCATGAGATCGATAACCCCACAAATGAGAACGAATCTCATTACAAACCAAAAGCATGAATCTCCAAAGAGACAATACATATGGATATGTAATAAAAAGGAACAAGGGTGGATCAAAACACACAGTACCCAGCTACGAGACGCGAGCCATCTTTGTACCGTTGCTGGAGCCGACCCGTACGCGCGACCAAATCACACATCACCACCACCACCGAGATAACAAATATATCGCTAGAGAAAATTCGAATTCTTGGCCATCAAGATGAAAAAAAAAAACACTAGAGACAATAATCTTCACGCCTCTTTTGGAGATGCCCCCACAAATGCCGACTCTTCTACCTCCACCATTGCTGCCTCCTCCTAAGATTCCAACGGTCCAGAAGAGATCTCCCCATTCATCTAATCTGACGGCTAGGGTTAGATCTAGGGCTCCTACATACAGCCCTCAGATTTCTATTTCTTTTTTTTATCAACAATAATTATTTTATCGGGCCAGTAGGGAAGAAGCAAACCGAGAGCGCGAAGACCGGATCTGCACCGTCAGCTCATCACGTGGGCTATGGGACCTATTACTGGGCCCATTGTGTTTCCGTTTATGGGCCCACTTCTATATCTCATCAGGATTTAGGTCAAATATGTCCACAAATAATAGTTGTGTTACTGAATCTGAAACTTATGCAAACAATGGGGACCAGATTGCAAAAACTATACCTCCTTGATTTTAGATTCTTCCACCATTGGGATCAAAAAACGAAAGCGCTTGACAGCTCATCTCTGTGATGTGAAAGACACGACGTAGCCAGCAAACATTACCCAAATCGATAACAGAAAAGAAAAAAAAAGTCTTCACTCCACCACGCAGCAGCTAAGAGTGGCGCTTCTCCGGCGAGATTTGATTCGATGTCTTCCTCTTTTACGACCCCCGGTCAGAATCACAGCCCCGGAAGCTCCCGGTTGCTCCAGCTCGGCGTCGCCGGCTCCGCCTCGCGCCTCAGATCTTCTTCCTCCAAGAAGCCGCCTGAGCCGCTGCGCCGAGCCGTGGCGGATTGCCTCTCTTCCTCCCATCCTCCGGCTACATCTCACCACGGCGCGATCCCTTCGATAGCGCCGTCTGAAGCTCTTAGGAATCTCAGGGTATGGAATTGGCTTCTCTCTCTCGTCTTTGAGGCTAATAGATCCTGTTTGAGATGTGTTAGGAGAGACTATACACGAATAGTAACGAGATAGCAAACTCTATTAATAGATCTTATTGGTGTTCGATTGATAAACGAGTTCTATGTAGGTTAAAAGATAGTAGTGATGTTGCAATTGATTTTTGAAGCTGTGAATGTTGTTTTCTCTTGTTGCTCTCCCTATATACACCACACATCACTCCTATTATTGTTTCTGAAGCCATTAGATTTGAATCCCAAAGTGGATGCAATTTTTTTTGGTAAAAGGGATATGTGATGGAGGAGGCGTGGTTTGGTTATCTATGTTTGTTGGCTAGTAGGACCTTCTGTAATTGCTTAGAAATAGTTTTATGCGTCTATGGGAAGTGTATGAGGCTTACACAATCACTTGGTTATTACAGGATTATTTATCAGCCACTGGCACGACTGATTTGGCCTATAACATGCTGTTAGAGCATACTATAGCAGAGAGAGATCGCAGGTAATTTACTCTTGACTCGGCTACATGTATATTTGATCATTCCCAAACTTTCTCATTTCATGATAGGGAGATTATGGTTTAAGATTTAAGCCTTAGAATTCAGTGAAATCATTGTCGAGGAATCTAAATGTTTCTCGGTATCATGGTTTTAAATAATCGTTTTTGCTAATGTTCAATCATTTTGCTGCAGTCCAGCTGTGGTGACGAGGTGTGTGGCATTACTGAAACGGTATCTCTTAAGGTAATATAGTCTAGTCGAATAATTCGATTATCTTCATTTGCTTCTTTGAACTAGCCCCCTGCCCTCACTCATTCTTCTTACTGTTACCATAGTTTCTTCTCCGTTTATGGGCTTGCTACGTTTGGTTAGTTCTTTAGTAGATCATTTGAATATGGGGGACATAATGGCTGTTCAGGCTTAGAGATTTAGTGTGCATTTTTTGGCTATATTGTGAGGGTTTTCTGCAAGGTCAAACAGGTCGTCCAGTGTTTTCATGGATTATATTTTTACACTATAATGATCCTAGGCGTTTCTACACTACAGATATAAACCTGGGGAGGAGACGCTACTGCAGGTCGACAAATTTTGCGTGAACCTGATTGCTGAATGCGATGCTAGCTTGAAGCAAAAATCATTGCCTGTTTTATCAGCACCAGCGGGTGCTTCTCCTATACCAGTATCCAGTTTTGCTTCTGCTGCTTTGGTGAAGTCATTGCATTATGTGCGTTCTCTTGTGGCACTACATATCCCAAGGCGATCCTTTCAACCAGCGGCATTTGCCGGAGCTACACTTGCGTCAAGACAGTTATTGCCATCTCTATCCTCTTTGTTGAGTAAATCATTCAATTCCCAATTAAGTCCTGCAAATGCCGTAGAGTCTCCTCAGAAAAAGGATGCTGCAAATCTGTCTGTTTCAAACTTGTCAAATATAGAAGAATTTAATGCTATGGAAGACTCTGAATACATATCATCAGACTTACTGAATTGGCGTTGGGTTGGGGAGCTCCAGTTTTCATCAGCTTCTTCTGAAAGGTATGTCGTACAAGTTTTTTTTCCTTACATTTGTTCAAACGCACATTTGCATCTTTTCTTGACTATAAACGCAACAAGCTTGTATCTTACTAGAAAAACACTAATTCAATTACTATCACAAGTAATTCTTCGTTGCATGGCAATAGTACTTGGCTATCACTGAATGAATTTTCTCTGCATGGTTAGTGAACGCCCTGTGAATCTCCAAGACATGAACAATTGTAATCTCTTGGAAGTTGGTGCTGCCGGCCTGCTCGTAGGAGATATGGAAGCAAAAATGAAGGGCCAACACTGGAAATATTTTGGTACCGCAGAGATGCCTTACTTAGAACAGCTGCTGCAGCCAGCTTCAGTCACAATGATAACAAACTCAGCGTCAGCTCGTTCCCATTTGAGAGCGATAACAGCTTCCAAACGCACTAGAGCTGGCCCTCAGCAGATCTGGTATGTACTTTGGTTGTGTTTTTTTCTCTGAAGTAAAATTTTAAAGTGATGACTTAGGATCATTTTATGCCTTGCAAGCTTTCACGTCATTTCTAGATTTCAAGAAGTGATTAAAAATATTTCCTCTAGAACAGATGCCAGCTGTTAATTGTGATAATGCAGTAGAGGCAAAAGCATGGATTTTAAATTTTGATTAAGGGGATTTTCTGAAATGGCACTTTTTTGGAAACCAGCATGCTGCATTGATTGAGATTGTTCTACCACTTACAGAACGTTATTTCCAGATAGTTTCGAAAGAATCATATAAGTGGTGCTATCTACAATAGATATCTTTTCAGGGATTGCAGTTTTGTATGATTGGACCTAACGAGGATGATGTTTTGGAAATTATTATATCAAAGCATAACACTCTGCTTTGAAAGCTAGTGTGAGTTCTTAGATCGAAGATTTGCATGATTTGCAGGGATGATTCCACAGTGAGCACATTTCGTCCACGTGCCAGACCACTTTTTCAGTATCGCCATTACAGGTAAAATTGGATATCTTTATGATCTTTGGCCCTTCATTTATTTAATGCTACTCATTTATTTCGTTGCTGAAGTCTTCCTTGATAGTATTAAGATTATGTCAATAAGGTTTCCCTTTTGAACATCTACGATAATACCTAATACTAGACTCTCTAAGGTTTGAGTCGGTAGGCGACTGACAAAGAGCTGCAGCTGAATAAACTCTTAACGTTCAGTATATATTATTTCACTGTAACTTATGGGTGGTATGAGGCTTGAGACTGTCTCTTCCACTATTGTGTATGTGCATGATGCATCAAGCCGTTTGATTATATAACTGTATTTTGTTGGCTGTTGTGAATGAAAAGGGATTATCTGCATGGAAGCATCTTTCTGATGCAAATTTTAACTTTCGTCTCTATCACAACAAATGACTATCGTTCTCTGCACGATTTTGCAGTGAACAACAACCACTGCGCCTAAACCCTGCCGAGGTAGGTGAGGTGATTGCTGCTGTTTGTTCCGAGGCATCATCCACCCCTTCAAATCCAATGACCGTATCACCCCAATTAAATAACAAGACTGGGAAGCCGTCAATGGATGTGGCTGTGAGCGTCCTGATAAAGCTTGTAATTGACATGTACGGTTTGTTTCACTGCAGCTAACCTAAATGTGTAGTCTCGCTAAGATTTCTAGTTATCCTTTCTTCCCTTTTATTATTGTTGATAAGCTTATGGTACTCCGTTTTGAAAACCCTGTCTTTTTAGGTATGTCTTGGACGCTAGAATTGCTGCTCCTCTTACACTGTCCATGCTTGAGGTGTGACTTCTAGTCAGATGCAGAATTGTGATATTTACACTGCTTGCTAACTATTCTACCCTCGGGTGCAAATTTATTTCAGGAAATGCTATGCTCCACAAATCCAGCTTGTAGGATTCGTGTATTTGATTTAATTCTTAATTTAGGAGTTCATGCACAACTTTTAGAGCCAAAGATAAGTGATAATGCTACAACCATTGAGGAAGAATACGCCCAAGAAACATTTATCGATAATGAAAACAGGATACTGCTTCAAGGGACAAGAACGAAAGACTTGCCTAAGATGTCAAGCACTTCTTCAGCTATTGAGAACTTTGAGTCTTGGATAATAAAAATCTTATTTGAAATTCTACTTCTTCTAGTGCAGGTATCTTACTCTCTTCTTGCTTCTCTGTTTGATGTCAAATCTATAATTGTGTTGAATTTTATACCTTCAAAATTGTTTTTGTAGGTTGAGGAAAAGGAAGAATCCGTTTGGGCATCTGCTCTCAGCTGCTTGCTATATTTTGTCTGTGATAGAGGCAAAATACGAAGAAACCAGCTAAATGGTCTTGACATAAGGGTATGTTAGTCATAGGAGGCTGAATATTATTTTTGCCTTGTGCTGTGTGAATGATTCCTTGTTTCATTACCCTCCTCTCATTTAGATTTGTTTTATAGATATTTGTATCTGTGTTTCCGGTGGCATGCTACCATTACATTGGCTCTTATGCTAAGTTGTGCTTTCTAACGAGCCAGTCACTTTGCTGAATCAGGTTATCAAAGCTCTTCTGGGAACTAGCAAAAGGAATTCTTGGTCAGAAGTTGTCCATTCCAAGCTTATTTGTATCATGACAAACATGTTTTATCGATCTCCAGAACTAGATAGCTCTACCAAAGCAACTTCAAGAGCCTCAAATTTTCTTATAGAACAGGTTGATCTGATTGGTGGAGTAGAGTTCATTTTCTATAAGGTACTACGAATATGTACTCAGTTCTTTCTCGGAAGCCATTTAAACAGATACTTTTAGCCTCAGTTATTTTATATTAGATTAAGGGATTCATCTTATTGATACAGTACTCTTTGGCGACCACTAGAGAGGAAAGAAGAAATCTCTACTCGGTTTTATTTGACTATGTTCTGCATCAAATTAATGAGGCATGCTCAGACGCTGGTCTTTCTGAGTACACTGATGATGAGATTCAACCTTTGGCGGTTCGGCTTGCTCTTGCTGATGCACCTGAAGCTTTCTACATTTCTGTTAAGCTTGGTGTTGAAGGCATAGGGGAAATCCTGCGAAGATCAATTGCTGCAGCATTGTCTGGATTCAGCAACAGCGAACGTCTAAACCAGGTAGGTTCGCAACAGAAAAATGTTTCCGAGGGTCTGATGAAGAGTCTTCGTTTATATTGTTTGCCAGTCAGAGCTCTTTTCTAACTCCCCTTTTCCTTACTCGCAGCTTTTGGCAAGTATAACAGAAAAGTTTGACACGATAATACGTTCGTTTACTCACTTGGACAAAGAGTTTCGGCATCTCAAACAGCTAACCAAATCGCACAAGTTCATGGACAGCATTCAAGAGTTAAGAAATGATATTAGCATGCCAGTGAATCTAGCTTGGGCTACTTTGCACTCTCTGCTTCATTCAGAAAGAGCCACATACCGTCAAAATGGATATATCTGGTTGGGGGATCTTTTGATTGCGGAAATTAGTGAAGAGGGTGGTGGAAGTATATGGCTGAGCATAAAAGATCTGCAGCAAAAGATTGCCCACTGTGGTGCCTCGGACTCTCTGATTACTTCCGATATACCTATTTCCATACATCTTCTGTGTGGACTCTTGAAGTCAAGGAACAGTGTCATAAGATGGGGTTTCCTGTTCATTCTGGAGAGGCTTCTTATGCGTTCCAAGTTCTTACTAGATGAGAATGAGACACAGCGATCAATTGGTGGTAATGCTAGTCAGGATCAGAAAGACACACGACTAGAGAAAGCAAACGCTGTTATAGACATAATGAGCAGCGCTTTGTCTTTGATGGCACAAATAAATGAAACTGACCGGATTAATATCTTAAAGGTACACATTCTTGGAATCCTTTTGTTTGCTCTTTTCGTTTGTTTTGTCAACTGTCCTATCAAAGGCGACTCTAAAGCTTGCTGATATTTACCAGAGATGTATGTTCCATATATTAACTAACTGGCATCAGAGACGACTACGTCTATTAATTATTCTTTGTCTTCTCTCTGTTGTTCCAAGCAGATGTGTGACATTCTTTTCTCGCAATTGTGCTTGAAAGTTCTGTGTACTGATGAGGACACAGTTCCCAGTTCTGCTGATAAAAATAGCAAATGTGAAACATCCAATCGTAACAGCTGTAAAGAGAATATGGATGATGCTGACACCAGGCCTCGGCACAACAGTGTCCCTGTTTCAACGTGCGAGACAGCGTCAATGGCAGCAATGCTTCTTCGTGGGCAAGCCACCGTCCCTATGCAGCTGGTTGCGCGTGTTCCAGCGGCTTTGTTTTATTGGCCCTTGATTCAACTCGCAGGTGCAGCAACTGACAACATTGCACTTGGTGTCGCCGTTGGAAGCAAAGGAAGAGGAAATATCCCAGGGGCAACCTCTGATATTCGAGCCACCCTGCTGTTACTTCTGATTGGTAAATGCACCGCAGATACAGTTGCTTTTCAAGAAGTTGGTGGAGAGGAGTTCTTTAGGTGATTCCATTGACTCTTTCCATACTTCCGAACCCAGTTCATATTTACTGTGCAACACGTTTCATACGAACTTATGTTTATCTATGCAGGGAACTCCTAGATGATACTGATTCAAGGGTGGCGTATTACTCTTCAGCATTTCTACTAAAGGCAAGAAAATTTCTCAAACTCACAATTTTGATTTTGAAAGACTTACATTTTTGCTCAAGGGTCAAATTTGGGTTTATTTCAGAGGATGATGACGGAGGAACCAGAAAAATACCAAAACATGCTTCAGAAACTTGTCTTTAAGGCTCAGCAGGTAAATGCTACTTTAATAATTCGGGGTGTAAAAGTCGTAGAGCCTTTCAATATCAATGCCTTTGTTTTGTGCCACATATAATAGTGTATTCTTTTGTTGTGCAGAGTAACAATGAAAAACTGCTGGAGAATCCATACTTGCAGATGTGTGGTATACTCCAGCTATCAAACGAGCTTTGAGTTCGGGACTCTCATAAGTCTCCAGTTTAATATTTTATGGCTTCTGTAAGTTCCTCGAGCTCACATAATTTTAGAGGTTACTTTAGCACCACCGTGAAAAAGAAGATGAAGGAACTTAGTGAAAGTCGGTGACAAAAAAAAGGAACTTAGTGAAAGTAAAAGACAATTCATAGATATTCCGGACTCGTCGCTGAAAGTAGCAGGGGGGAATCTGCAAGTGAATTCAGGCTTATCTTGCGTGACAGCTAGATTGGTGAGTTCATCTGACATCACTTTGGCTGAGATCTGGTTTTGGTTGAGATCTAAAGAAAGCTGTTGATAGTAAAGCGGTTGGCTAAAGGGATCAACTGGAATGTGATCGTATGTTGACTCATCCGCCTTCTCCTTTTTCTGCGGGAATGGCGCTGACATTTAAAGGAACTTACAGAAACAGTGAGCGTCTGATAACTACTGGCATGTAATTTTTTTTTGGCCTGACAAACTGAAGTTTTCTTTTATTTTCTTCTTCTTCTTCTTATGTTCTTGTGTGTAAAATTAACCAAAAATCATGAACATTTGCTGCAGCTCCAGAAATTTTATTTTTTCTTGGAGTTCAGCTTTTGTAAAGAGTCCAGAACAGAACCAGTTAGGGATTTGTGCTGTGTAGAGAACTAGAGATAGTGAGGATTGTTGGCCTTTTGGGTGTCGAGTGTTTTTCCTTTAAAATTGTTATATGAAAGTGTGAACCATACCTAACCAGTGCATTTTGTTGTTGGTTGTGGCTGCTACTATTTGGTTTAGAGATACTGTAGAATTAGCCATGCTCGTGCCACATCAGTTTGATAACTAAAGAAATAAAAGAGAAACAATTGTAACACACGATGAATAATGAGACTAATTAATCAACAATATAACTCACTTGGTGAAAAAGGTGTAATGGGCCAGGCCTGTTTGGTGCCAAAGTAAATAAAAGATGAGAAACCCTCAGACATTAAGACTCTGAGATCCAGTACCTGTTCTGTTTTGTAAATCGCTTTTTGCTTCCTGGAGATCCAATCTTTATCACCCATTCCTTCCTGATAAAACGGAACGGTAAATCTTGCTCGCATTTTAAATATACGCATTCATTTTTGGGAGATCTGGTTCCAACAATTGTGTGTTTTTTTTTTTTAATCTGCTCAGTCTTAGTCTTAGTCTTAGTCTTCTTAGTTTGTACGTTTCTGTTGATGGTCCTTCGAATTCCGTCTCTGTCTACGAGAACTGCCAATTTCTCTCTGTCCGATTGTGTCACGTTTTGTATTTTACATGTTTTGAGTCTCAACTTCTTCTGCAATGTGATCCCATAGCGGAGTGGATATCGCGTTAGACTCCGAATCTAGAGGTCGTGGGTTCGATACCCACTGGGATCATCTCTTTTGCTTGCTTTTGTTCTTTTGGGTTAATACTACTATCAATCTTTTTTTTTTCTTCTTACCAATGATCAATTGGATTTAGGTCTAGCTCTCGTAGGGGTGATAAAGCTCAGCTGTATGTTGTTGTTTGCCGTTATGATTTGCAATGCAATTTACTGTGGTTAGCACATTTTCTTTCTCTTTGCCATCGTTATAAGGCTACTTTTTGAGTCATGTTTGCAACTTTCTCCTAATGGACTCTTCTGTGAACTTTTGTGTTTGGTGAAATAGATAAGTTAGAGAACAATCTGGCTTTGCCCTAATAATGGGATGCATCAAGACTTAGCTTCAAAAAAGTTGTTTGTTTTGTTTGTTGTTTATTGATGGATTAAGACTGTTCTGCTCAAATGTATGTTTATCTTTTGTGCAGATGATTGATGATCAAGACTTGGGGTTTATAGTCAATTTCCTGGGCATCTTCATCTTCGCATTGGTTATTGCTTATCATTACGTAGCTGCTGATCCCAAATATGAAGCAACTTGAATGAATGTAGTTTTTAGATGATGTGAGGCGTTTTAGTTTTATATATGTTTTAAACTGCAAGAGCATAACAACAGTCTTTGTTTAGAAAATGTTGTCAAGATGTTCCTAATCCATTTCACATCTGTATTTCAATTTTGATTTGATGAATTTGCTTGCGAGCCTGAAGACACCAACTTTCTGATGAAGCCATTATCACGTTATTGCTTCACTTATTCCAATAAATGGTTTCAAGATGTCTCTCACATTCACTGATCATATAGTAGCACGTTAAACTCTTTGCACAACTGACCGTAAATAAACGTGATTTAACACTGATGGTGTCATTAACCATTGGAGCTAATGTCAAAACACCTAAATCACAAAGTCACAACTAGATACTTTGTTGTAACTCAACGACCATAGGTCTTTGTTCTTACGTGATAAGATCCAATCTCCTAACGAAAGGAAATATGCTTCTTGATTCATGTCATGGATTATGCATAATTTTGTTACCCGGACTAAATTATGACGACCATATTAATTTATACCGCGTGGTATTCAATTTTACAGTGGACGGTCGAGATGTTTTCAAAAAATCTTATATGACCCATCTGACCTCTCTTCAGAACGGTTGAGTTTTGATACTTAAAAAAGAGGTCTCTGGAAGGAGCGAGAATTAGAAACGAAGACAAACAAAAAAAGGAAAAGGCGGAAAAACAAGATCCAACGGCTGAGATCTCACAGACTGAACAATCTCGAACTTCTTTTGGAGTCCATATTTGAGCACCTCTCCCTCTCCTCATTCTCATGCACAGAACAGAAGAAACATAAAACAAAACCTCTCTCGATCACGAACAATAAAAATCTTCTATTCTCGATTTTGATAATCTAATGGCAAGTAAAGGCGAAGGTCCAGCAATCGGAATCGATCTCGGCACTACTTACTCATGCGTCGGCGTGTGGCAGCACGACCGCGTCGAAATCATAGCCAACGATAAGGCAACCGCACCACTCCTTCCTACGTCGCCTTCACCGACAGCGAGCGTCTCATCGGAGACGCCGCCAAGAACCAAGTCGCCATGAACCCTACCAACACCGTCTTCGTTAAGCTCCTTCTGATCTCAAAATCACGAACTCGGCCTTTGATTCCATCTTATGCATGTGATGCTCGTTCAGATTTCGCGTTGCTCAGACCTGAATCGGATATTCGAATTGTAATCAGTGTTTAAAAAAAACGGTTTAAAATGGTGTAGACTCGATATTGTTAAAATCGTGTTTAAAATCAGTTTAGGCGCGAATAACAATTTTTAGAACATTGTGTTGACGGTTGCAGATGCTAAGCGTCTTATCGGAAGAAGATTCAGCGCCCCCTCAGTCCAAGCGGACATGAGGCACTGGCCTTTCAAGGTCGTCTCCGGCCCAGCTGAGAAGCCCATGATCGTTGTCAACTACAAGGGAGAGGAGAAACAGTTCTCAGCAGAGGAGATCTCCTCCATGGTCCTCACCAAGATGTGTGAGATCGCTGAAGCCTTCCTCGGAACCTCCGTCAAAAATGCCGTCGTAACAGTCCCTGCCTACTTCAACGACTCACAGCGTCAAGCGACCAAAGACGCCGGAGTCATCTCCGGACTCAACGTGATGCGTATTATCAACGAACCAACCGCTGCAGCCATCGGGTACGGTCTCGATAAAAAGGCGTCGAGCGTTGGAGAGAAGAACGTGCTGATATTCGACTTGGGAGGAGGGACGTTTGATGTCTCTCTGCTTACGATTGAGGAAGGGATCTTTGAAGTGAAGGTGACGGCTGGTGATACTCATCTCGGCGGCGAGGATTTTGACAACAGGATGGTGAATCACTTCGTTCAAGAGTTTAAGAGGAAGCATAAGAAGGATATCACCGGGAATCCACGAGCGTTGAGGAGGCTTAGAACGGCTTGTGAACGGGCGAAGAAGACTCTCTCTTCCACCGCGCAGACGACGATTGAGATTGATTCTCTCTACGAAGGGATTGATTTCTACACTACTATTACCCGTGCTAGGTTTGAGGAGCTGAACATGGATCTGTTCAGGAAGTGTATGGAGCCGGTGGAGAAGTCTTTGAGGGATGCGAAGATGGATAAGAGCAATGTGCATGACGTTGTGCTCGTTGGTGGGTCCACTAGGATTCCTAAGGTTCATCAGCTTTTGCAGGATTTTTTTAATGGGAAGGAGCTTTGTAAGAGTATTAACCCGGATGAAGCTGTTGCTTATGGAGCGGCTGTTCAGGCTGCGATTTTGAGCGGGGAAGGGAATGAGAAGGTTCAGGATTTGTTGCTTCTTGATGTTACGCCTCTGTCTTTGGGTTTGGAGACTGCTGGTGGTGTGATGACTGTTTTGATTCCGAGGAACACTACGATTCCGACTAAAAAGGAGCAGATCTTCTCAACTTATTCGGACAATCAGCCTGGTGTTTTGATTCAAGTTTATGAAGGAGAGAGAGCAAGAACCAAGGATAACAATCTACTCGGGAAGTTTGAACTTAGCGGCATCCCACCTGCTCCACGAGGTGTACCTCAGATCACTGTCTGTTTCGATATTGACGCCAATGGTATCTTGAACGTGTCTGCTGAAGACAAGACTACCGGTCAGAAGAACAAGATCACTATCACCAACGACAAGGGAAGGCTATCCAAAGAGGAGATTGAGAAGATGGTTCAGGAGGCTGAGAAGTACATGGCAGAGGATGACGAACACAAAAAGAAGGTTGATGCGAAGAATGCTCTAGAGAACTATGCGTACAACATGAGGAACACGATCAAAGATGAGAAGATTGCGTCTAAGCTGGATGCAGCTGACAAGAAGAAGATCGAGGATGCAATTGATCAAGCTATTGAATGGTTGGAGGGTAATCAGCTGGCGGAGGTGGATGAGTTTGAGGATAAGATGAAGGAGCTCGAGTCTCTTTGCAACCCGATCATTGCGAGAAAAATGTACGAAGGCGCTGGTGCTGGAGGCATGGATGACGATGCTCCTGCCGGTGGTAGCGGTGCTGCTGGACCAAAGATTGAAGAAGTTGATTAAGTTTTTTAACCTCTCCTGTTGTGGAGTTTTCTTTAATGTTTCCGTTGTGTGGTTTTGTGGCTTAGTTAAGATCTTTCAATGTATTTTGAACCTGCTTAAAGTTCTGTCTGGCTGCGTTAAAAACTTATATTATTACCGTGTTAAAACTCGTTCCATCTGATCAACTATTACTTCTACTTATATTATTACCGCGTTAAAACTCGTTCTTACTTCTTTTAATATGAATGGGGCAATGATTACATGAACCAACGAGTAGCGCTAGTGAAATGGAAGACCATGCTCTTTTGGTGCTAATGGCGGTGCTGGTTCTGAAAAAGTTGGTTTAGTTTCTAACTTCTTTTTACCAAGAACAGTTTCTTACTCCTCTTTGGCCAAAAAAAAACAAGTTTCTTACTTTTGTTATGTAGTTTGAACTGAGGTTTCGGTTGTTTGCTAAATGCTTAGGCTATCTATGACTCTCAGTGCCTATGTATTTTGAACCTGCTTTATATATTCTGTCTGGTTGCTTTAAGGTTTATATTATCATCTACGCAATGCAATGGGAGATATGATTAAATATGAATAATCCAATGATTACATAAACCAATAAAATCCTTTAAATAAGTTATCCGACACAATCTCACTCCAACATAAACGGACGGAGACAGACGCGAACCTCATGCTCCTCTGGTCCCATGCGGTGTTTTGGCACTAAAACCTCTAACGTTGTTCCTGTCTCGTCTCTATAAGCTTCAAGCTTTGCGTCGTCTGGAATACGGTTCGGTAGCGAGACTTCTCTGACAAACTCTCCTGGTGGGCAGTGCTCTGGTGTCGGATCTGTTAGCTTAAATGTCCTGTCACGTCTCTTGATGAATGGCTCACAAGCTGTACTTGTACATGATATCTTCACTATTCCATGCGTTGGTGTGTTCCTCCATGTCACTTTCACTCTTCCTGTATCGACTAGTGGCAAGCTCACAATTATCAAGAACCCTTCATCATCTTCATATATCGACTTCGCAGCCGTGACTGGCCCGTACACATTCTTCATCACCCCAGTGAAATCATTTGACCATGGCAGCTCTGTTGTGTTGAATTTCATGTCCAGAGATTTCTCACTTGAGCTCGAGTCATCGCAGTTTCCTAGAGCGAGACAATCTCTTTTGCGTTTGTTGTTGCAAGCGATTAGTGTTTGCACTGAGTCAGCTGCATGGTTTGGTGAATGTGTAGACAGAGTCATAAAGGTCCCATTCAGCTTCTTAAGGTGGGTGTGACCGTTAGCTTTAGCTTGAGTAATAGGTCTCTCAGCCTCCAGCTCCGTGGTTGGAAGATTCCTCCATGAACCGTAATCACTTGCCTCAAGGGGAATAGCAAAGCTCACATCTCGACCTGTGAGTTCTGTCCACTTCTTCTTTTCATCCTCGTTAAGCACAGAGAGGTTCGGCGAGTGAGCAACTTCGATCCCATGGAGACACTGTGGGTTAGAAAGACCACGGTAATGTTTCCTCTGCATCCTATGAGAGCGGACGAAACCCTTGTCCACACTAAAAGGAAAAGGACGCTCGCCCTCGCGTGAGTGGCCGTTCATGTAACTCCTCAGCTGCATCTTCCCAAGGGCATTCTCAGGCTTCTCCTTGAACACCCACATGTACATATTCTCCATATCATGCTGAACCAAGAAGGAGTCAAGCTGCAAGTCAGATTTATCATACCCAGACAACCCATTGCTGTCCCTAATCAACTTGTTCTTGGACTTGTCGTCCAAAACAGGCTTGAAGTAGAAGCTAAAGAAAAGCCAAGCACCCCAAGCACTGTCAACACGCTTGTTGTGCTTCTTAGCAACCTTGGGGACATGAACAACAGCCTCAGGCTCATAAATCTGAGGGCCGAGGCCAACGTCTAAGATATCACAGTGCTCGTTCCAGAGAAACAGAGACGGGCTTGCGTCGGATGAGAGTGGGAGGTTGATATCAGGGGGACCCGTGAGTAAGAGGGACGACCGGTTAGTCTCCCTCTCTGATTCTTCGTGAGTAAAAGCATCTGAATCCATGGAGAGTAGTGTCGACGGATGATAATTCTCCATAGACAGAGTCGTGATGAGAGTCTCACCCATGTTTCTTGTTCTTGCTAGTTATATTAAAAGCGATGATCTTTCTACCAAACGCAGTAGCATCAATCAACAAACCCATAGCTGCAACTCAATGATATCTTCATCTCACAAGATCTAAAGATCCCCACCACAAAGTTTTTTTTTTCACAACAAAGCTCCAAAGCAAGTGTGGCCTAAGAGAGACTAGCACACATGAAGAGTAACAATCCCACCTGAATACCAAAGAATTGGATTAATCTCAAACCTAATTTCAACAATCCCTTTTCAAAAACCTAAAAACATAAAGCAGAGGAGTCCAATCTTCAAATCAGGTTCATAAAACAAACAAAAACGTAAATTAAGGATCTGGAGCAAGCTCAGCAACAATCTTATCCACATATCTGAGATTTTCTATATTTGAACTTGTTTAATTGCAAAATCAAGAGATATTTTTGAATTCAGATACAAACCGATAGGATCATTAATCGACGGATAGAGAAGGAGAAAGGAACGAGGAAGCTAACCACGACGAACAAATCGGAAGAGAAGAGTGCGTATCTGCGGCGGAGGTCGGAGGCGCTTCTGTATGATCCCCAATTTTTTTGAAGAGAGAAGCTACACAGAGTCAGAGACAGAGACTTTAAAGACTAGCAAATATATGATGGAAGATGCTGTTAATTAACAGAGTTAAGAGGATTTTGGATAGTTGACAGTAACGCCGTCTGTCTTGACTGAGACCATTGATTCAAAAGGTCAACGACTTTAGCTAATGAATGACTTGTTGTAATAAAATCTTCTTCTTTCTTTTGTAATAAAATCTTCTTTTTTTTGTAATAAAATAATCTTGGGAAATTAAGGTCTATAGACATGAAAAAAATGGTAATTGGCAAAGTAGCGATTTAACCTAACAGATGTATACACGGCGTTTTATATGTATAATATTATTGTGATACCCCTTCCAATTTACCGGCGCACCTGCTAGAAAAATAAAATAAAAAAAAAATATTTTTTACTGCTAAGTAAATGGTGTCTTCTTCCATCACACACAACCTACATTCTCACTTTCTTCCTTCATGGTTTCAATTTCCTCCAACAGTTTGCTTCTTCATACAATCCCGTGAGCATTTCTGTCGTTCTCTCTTCTAATCGTCTCCGTAGTTTTCAATTGTGTTACGATTTCGACGGAGGAGAGTAACACCGCCGGTGGTTCTCTATTGAGTTAGAGTTGCAGTTTTCTCTGATCTCTGACACTGCTGTAAGTTCATGCCTCTATATCCTTCTTCTATGTTTCTCTGATTACATTTTTGATCTGTTTAAAATTAGGATTTTAACTTCTTAAGACTGTATCAGGATTGGAAACCATTATTCTGGTAACAGAATTCCGTCCTCGGAGATCAGGCTTTCTCAAATATGTGGTATAATAATTTATACAAAAATATGTAGAATATAATTGCTTAGATTTTGCCTATCATTACATATAGTATGAAATTTCATATATAGTTTCCATTTGGAATGTAATAGTATATGTATCCCATTCAACCATACTATGTTGGATAGTATCACTTGTTATTATGTTTGATTTTCTGCATTTTGTGTTTGAGTGTAGTTTACTCTGATGTTTTTAATCTAAGTTATGTTTGATTTGGGGTTTTTGTCTTTGTGGTCCATAGTGTACAACTATCAATTATTTTGTGGAATGCAAACTGCAGCGCATATATGTTACGTCTATGAACGTATCTGTATATTTTGTTGCTAGCTTATCATAACAAATGAAATAACATGCCGTTCATATTATTCCATTTCACATGGAATCGTACATTCACATAATATGATAGTATCACTTGCTATTATGTTTTGATTTGCTGCAATTTGTGGTCGGTTGTGGTTCCCTCTGATGTTCTTATTCTAAGTTATGCTTGAATTGGAATTTTTGTCTCTGTGTTGCATATGGTGTAGATATATCGATTATTTTGTGGAATGAAATTTGCAATACATAGATGTTACGTCTAAACTGTATTAGTATATTTTGTCACTATATGTCATGTCAGGTGGAATAATATGCGGCTAAAATTATTCCATTTTACATGGAATCGTACTTTCACATCATATAATGTTCCATTTGTTTGCCGGTTCTTATTTTGTTTCACCCATGATTCATTTTTATATTATATATTACAGTGTGAACCGTCCTCACTATTTGCCTCTCTTTTCATTCTTCAGGTTTGGTATGGACGAGTTATACCTTTCAAATAGATTGTTTGAGACAGGCTTTGAACCAACTGGCAGGAAAAGGGTTAATAACTATTTCACATGACGATGTTGAAGTACGATTCCAAGTAACAGGTCTCTAACTATTTCACTTAGAGGATGAGGACTTACGATGTTGAATGAGTCACAGTTTGGCCAAGTATTGAAGATAGGGTCTTATACCTTCTCGGTTATGTTTTTTATTATATTCTTGCACGAAAATTGGTCACTGAAAAGGACTTCAAACTTTGTAGCTCTTTTAGGAGAAACTAATTTGTTGTGCTATTCAATATTTTACACTTGTAACATGCCTCAATTGTGGAGAAATATTATATTACTTTACTATACACATAAAAGGTTATTAATGTCCATATTATGTAAAAGTGGTGAGCATACATTTATATTTTTGGAGTTTAAAGTTTAGTTGTGTATATTGGGTAAGGGTAAATAGTTGGGTGTGACAAGTTTTGGGTTTAGGGTTTACTTTTGTATATGTGGTAAGGGTATATGGTTGGGGGTGGGGCTGGGGTTTAGGGTATAATTTTGTATATGGATTAAGGGTATATAGTTGGGGGGGGGGGGTTGGGTTTAGGGTTTAGGGTTTAGTTTTTCAAGTTTATTGTTTAGGGTTTATATTTGAAGGTTATAGAATTGTTTAGTTACATAGTTGGGACATTTTTCATTTATTCTATTAACTTTAAATAGTATAGTAATTGCAATAATTTTGGGTGATTTTATATTCCATTGTATTATTCCACTTGAGATAGTAGCACTTGCTTGTCTTCTCCGTTTGGATATGTTTCCATTTGAATTGTGTTTTTTTTAAATAATATGATTTATAGTTTTTTCGTTGTGTTTGGTATGTCATATATTTGAATTTTGTTTTTTCGATATACGTATAACACTATAAAATTTAATTTCGGTGTGAAATATTATTGTATTACACTTTGTTTGTGCTTGTACAGATTATGATATTTCTCTTTTCTTTATTCTATGTGAAATGGAATGGTCGACTTCGTTTGTTTTTTATACTATTCTATCTGAGATCCATATAATTGTTTGACTTTTTTGCTTAGATGTGTTAAAGTCATCTGTCACATAGTTTTTCGTACACTTAGAGATGTTATTCACTCCCCTTAATACATATATTTACATCATATGTGTTGAATATAGTTGCACCACGTGCTCCATAAGTTATGTGATTATTAATATGTCACACAAAACTAACCACGTCGTTTACTTTAGAATAAGGAACCGGAAACTTGCTATGTTCAAGGACATAACCGGGTGAAATAAAGGCAAAAAGTTAGTGAGTTAATTATGTCAAAATCATATCTATTCTCTTGATTTCTCTCCGAAATATGGTTATTACGCTAATTAGTCCTAAAATCTTGGTATCTAAAATAAAGTGACAGGGTCATTGTTCTATAAATTACCAAGATGACATACGGTCATTTTATTCTAGATTTTTGTTGAAACACCGTTTTTATTATTCTAGATAATTATCATATTATGCAACTGTGAATTAACAAAGTTAGAAACGTAAAAAATTGGAGAAATAAACTAAGAAATTATATCAGTGAAATTGGGTAAAAAACCAGCTGTTCTTTCAACTATACAATCACTTAATATTTTATTCATCATGTAAGATGTTTTATATCAGTTTTAATGAAACAAGTGTTAAAAATTATGGTCAATTTCTGGACATGAACGAGATCTATAAATTTATTAATATTTTGAAGTACAATAAATTCTAATATTCTTTATAAATTAAGGTCACATGTTTTATTTTTCCTTTTAAATTTATAAATCAAGACGAATGTTTTATTGGATTTTATATAGAACCGTATTTGTTTCATGATGCTGGAATATAGACTTGTCAACTTTGAGTGTCCTTAATTAGTTATGATATTTCTCCCACTGTCCCACAAGTTCGAACTATAGGGCAAGGCAAACCAGTTCTTAGAAACGAAGTAATTTGCTTCAGTTTAGCTTCATGAAGATGTGCCTCATGAACTCAGGAATGCATCGTCACACTACAACGTAAGACAAATGAATGGTCCAAATATCTTTTAGATGACATAGGAGTCTCTTTTTTTTGGTCAAATATTATGTGGTGACTTAGGAGTCTCATGCCAAATATTATGTGGTATCCAGATTAGAAACTATATGACTTGTCGAAGAACTGGAATGAATTGAATTCAAGAAGAATTTGCCATCTTATTTTCAAGTGACATCATGAATGGAAACCATTCTCGTTGATTATGTTATGATTGATAAATTATCTGATCCGTTTTGAATGCGGATGGCTTGATTACAGTTGTTAATTGTTATGGTCTTCAATAAGAGAGATTTGAGATAAATCTTATGTCTACATCAGTAGGTCAACTGATAAAATTTATGCTCTACGTGTAATATCCAGTCCAATCCAACATGCTGAGTTGGTACTTGGTAGTCGGTGAAATAAACCTTTGAGACTTTAGAAGCAAAGAGTATCAAAAGACACATTAATAGGCTCTCAAAGATCCAGATGTCAGATATTTTCTATGGAAACTCCCTGGCTCTTTTTCGGAGACATAAGAAGAGATTCCCATTGATGGTTTCTTTAAGAAGTTTTCCAACCATAACATAAATCAAATGTTATAAAATCGAAAAGTTAGTAGATTTTTTTTGTCAGAGTAGAAAACATTAGCACTTTATTAATGAACAAAAAATGCGAAATACTATAGTAGTTATATTCTTCTTGTTTGGCACCGCCCATTGTGGAGGCTCGTATAAGTCTAACAAGGAAAAGCATAAAGATAAGTAGGTAGAGAATAAGGTTTATTTTCTTCATGTTTTAAAAGGACCATACTTCATGTTGAATTTCCCATAAACTCCTTGTTGGTCGTGTGTTATTTTCTTTAAAGCATGTTAGTATGTCACCGTGGTCCAGTATTTATGCTACTCAAGTCTGTGATCAATGCGATTCATTCGTGACATATGAGGCTTGAGTGAAGAAAATTAACAAAATGTATCTAAGAGATTTTAATATGCATGAATCGTAGCAACCACTAATAATGCTGCATCATAGGCACTAATGATAAAAAGAAACTTACTGATTATCGAATGATTCACTCTGAAACAAAATAAAAATTAAAAGATTAGACAATGATTCGAGATAGCACTAGCCACTAGGTGTCATTTCATTGTGCATATATCCCATGAGGATGATCAACCCAGCCCATTAACTGATTGTCCTAAGGCCCATAATTACGAAAGTGACAAAAGGGTCCACCACCATCAACATCAGTAGGCTCCAGAGGACATAAACAAAAGTATATTCGACTCAACATCTGGCTTATGTTAGCTAGTAACACACACATTTTGGCTTTCAACACAAGAACATGATCACATTCAATGATTCAACATTTAAAACATATGATGTCACGTTCATTTCGGCCACATTAGCACATGCCTCCGCCTACACATCTGAACACAAAATAGCACATAAACAATCATCGAGGACTTCACGTTATCCCTCAGATTCGTGAACCCTTGCGACTGACGTTATAACCAAAGCAATAGACTCCTCACAGGCTTCTCTCAACCACGTGGTAGAAAGAGAGAGCTATTTAAAAAGACAAAGACCCCACACACTCCAATCACAAAACACAAATTTTTATTTGTTTTTATCCGATCCCTAAAATTAAGATTCTTCTGACAAAACCCTATCTTCTTTTATTTTTTTTTAATGGTCCGAGAGAGAAGGGTGACCCCTCAACAACCGGTTAAACGGAGAGAGAGGGTTTAATACAAATTGCGAGGGGTAACCGTCGACAACCGGTTTCCCTCAACTGCCTCATCCCCAAAAACCCCCCATTGTCATTTGTGTGGTCAATAAAAAAAAAACTTTTGATTAATATTAAAAAAAGGGTTTTTGTATTTGTTGGCTTTTCTTCACGTCTCCTTCCTCCTTTCTTTTATAGGGACAAAGACATTAACTCTTTTCTTCTTAAATCTCAGAAACTCTCTGTATAGATCGACATAACTCTTCCTTTGTACATTATTTTATATACTTACAAAACATCAAAAATTGGTAATTGGAAGCTTTGGGTTTCTGTTCGCGTGATCTGTAATTGAAGTGGGCCTCGAATCGTGATCAAGGAGCTGGTGACGTTTGATTTAGGTGAGTTTCGATCGAAACCGATCTGTAGTTTCTGAGTTGAATTTTGATCCATGTGTCTGATCTGGATTTCAAGATTCCGATTAAAATTCTTTCGGGTCGGGTCGGGTCGACAGAAATTGGGAACTTGTCGGAGATCTGGTTGATGTCCGAGATCTGATCTGCCTGCTGCTTTGTGTCTTAATTTGATTTCGAAATTGTTGAATTTTGTTTTGCGTGTTTATATCATAACATTTGGATCTCTAGTCCTGAAAATGTATAACATTGTTTGGATTCAACATGTGCGTGCGTCTCAAGTTATGTTTGATGATCTCAAGGTTAATGTTTGAGAGCTGATTCTGTACTGTTTTGATTGTGTTGGTGGTAGTGTTATGCATAGCTGAGAGATGGTGTTCAAGAGGAAGTTCGATAGCCTATCTGTTGCCTTCGATTACTCCAATATCCCCAAGGCTCCTCGTTCATGCAGGGTATCATCATCTCATCCTCATCTTCTCGATCTGTTGTCGTCAAAATTGCTCTCTGCTGAGATGACTTAACTCATCGGTTGATTTGTTTTTTCTTACCAGAGGAAGGTCTCAAACAAGAGGACCGATGCAATGGACTTGCTCGCTTCTCTAGCTGGCAAGTTGCTAGAGGAATGCGAGAGCTCCTCAGCTTCTTCCAATGCCTTTGAAGTGAATACTCACGAGATTAAACAAGAACACCACCATGACAAACCTGAGTCCCCTGACCAAGGAAACTCTGTGTCAAGGCCTACTACGTATGAGAAGAAGACGTGTGTGGTGAACAGTTTCTCGTTTCCTGATGACGGCGTCTTGGAGCGGACTCCTGTGTGTGAAACCAAGAACGTCAAATGTGAAGGCGTCACTGAGGAGGCGGGTGATGTTATTGTGAATACTGGGTTTGGACAAGTAGAAGCAACCGGTGGCTTGGTCACTGATACTTGCAAGTTAGAGGACGCAGCTGCATTAGGTGTGCAGTTTCCTAAATCAGTGTGCGTGGATGGTGATCTGAAATCACCATCCTGCGTGAATGGTTCCCTTGCTAGACAAGGGAATCGTACTAACCTAGGTAGAGATGATGATGAAAAATTATATAGTTACCATAAGTTTAGCAATAAGTTTAAGTCGTATAGGTCTCCAACGGTTCGAAGAATAAGAAAGTCTCTGTCATCTAAATACTGGAAACAAATGACGTCCAAGGAGTTTGGACACTATAGAGCTGGTAAGTATTCACAACCTGTTTCACTTATACATGTCTTTAAATTGTGCTATGCCCTGTTTTTATTTCTTTTTTTTATTACGAATGTGTAGATGTTGGTATGAAGACTCTTTACCGCAAAAGGAAGTCATGTTATGGATACAACGCATGGCAGCGTGAGACTATTTACAAGAGGAGAAGATCACCTGACAGAAGCTCGGTTATAACCTCTGATGGAGGAGTCAGTAGTGGAAGTGTTTCCAAGTTATCTGAGAAGCGTGATTCAGGTGTTTATTGCAACTATTCAGTTTATCTTATCTTAGCTGTTGTGTTCCTCATTCAAAGGGTACTTGACCGGTTGGTATATGAGACTCAGACATTTGTCCGAAGAGATTGTAATTTGGTTCTCATGCTATCCCTGGTGCAGTGAAGCTAAGCATCAAGTCCTTTAGGATTCCAGAGCTTTTTATTGAAGTTCCAGAGACTGCAACAGTAGGATCACTAAAGGTACATTGGCAATGTGTATTTCGCATATGCTTAGTTCTCTTGTGTGGACGTTGTGGTTTTAATATAAACCCTTGACCCTTTTGGTTACAGAGGACTGTGATGGAGGCTGTCAGTGTTCTACTCAGCGGTGGAATACGTGTTGGTGTTGTAGTCCATGGAAAGAAGGTTAGAGATGACAAGAAAACTCTGTCACAGACTGGGATCTCATGTGAAGAGAATCTAACCAACCTTGGGTTCACCCTGGAGCCTGGTCCCAGCAAAGTTCCTGTGCCTCTGTGTTCCGAAGATTCTGTTGTGCCACTGCCAATCGACCCTACAAATTTGTCTGAACGGTACTTACAAACTAACTGTCTTGTCATTGTTGTTCTTTCTTCTTGAAGATTCTTAAGAAAAAGCGCTTTGTAATGATGATCTTTCCAGGTCTGCTGCGTCTCCCACGTTAGATACTGACAATCCCCAAGCAGATGATGTGACTAATCCAGGCAACATTGTGGACAATAACCACCTCGAGTTAGTTCCATATCAGAAGGAGATACCTGTTGATGAAGAACCTTCATCGGATACAAAAGCGCTTGTTCCACTTCCAGCGTTGGAAGTTGAGGCTCTTGCCATAGTTCCACTGAGCCAGAAACCTAAGCGTACCGAGCTTGCCCAGCGCAGAACCAGGAGACCCTTCTCTGTAACCGAGGTGGAAGCTCTCGTACAAGCAGTTGAGGAACTGGGGACTGGAAGGTATATATATATAGTTTCATGTGGTGCATTGGTTAATATCAAAAACTCGTAAGCTAATGGTTCTATATATCTCATCACAACAGATGGCGTGATGTGAAACTGCGTGCTTTCGAGGATGCAGATCATCGGACCTACGTGGACTTGAAGGTAAACGAATCAAACACAAACTACGTTATATCATTACACGGTAGATTAACATATGATTTTACAGGACAAGTGGAAGACTCTGGTTCACACAGCAAGTATATCACCGCAGCAACGAAGAGGAGAGCCGGTGCCACAAGAACTACTGGACCGAGTGTTGAGGGCGTACGGGTATTGGTCGCAGCGTCAAGGTAAACATCAGGGGAGAGGAGGAGGAGCACACAAAGATCCAGACATGAACAGAGGTAGAGCTCTTGAAGCAGGTGTTTCAGTGTAAAAAAAAGGAGGCAAGTATTGGTGGGTGGGTGGGTGTACAGATGGAAATCAAGAATAAATCGTAACCTCAGTTTCTGCAAAGGTTAATTGTCTTTCAACTCTCGTCTTTTCTCGCAAGTACATTTGTTAATTGTCTTTTAATTCTCGTAAGTACATTTGTTTTTTTTTTCTTTTCCTGCTTTCGCATGTTGTAAATGACTCCACAATAATGGGATGAGATTCGTCCGGAACAAAGTTCATGTTTTACTTTGACACTGATCATGTTTGTGTACTATGGTCGGTACTGGTCCAGACAACGTGGTCTTGTTGTAATTTTAGACATTCTTTTATGATTTGTTTATCCGTTTCAGCACTTGTGGCGTTATGTTTCTCAAATTCTATAAATGCAATCAAGTATAGAGCAACCATGTGAAGTATTAGATTTACAAAAGGCAAAGAGAGCGAAACTCATATTCATGAGGCCTCACTTGTACCAACTTGTTCAAAGGGCGGCTCACTTTTCTTGTTCAACCACTCCATCGCTGTTTCCTTGAGCTGCAAGCAACGTTTGTATCGGTAGTAGTTGGCTTGGCGCATATCAATTCAACTAATGACCCTTCAACCTATCCGGGAGTCACAATCTTTTTTCCTCCCTAAGATTTCCACCTATGGAAGGCTTCTAAGTACTCAGTTCTTGCTTTGATCAGTTTCGTTCACCACATCCTCTGCTGTATAGACTGTCAACTGTATCATGTAACTTACTAATTTTGAAGCAAAATTTAGCTGTAATTCATGACGTGAAAGCCATTAACACAGGAGTCTTTGATTCTTTAAGACAACACATGACGGCTTTACCATCTCTCGTCTGATTCGAGTTACCAATATATATGCTATTGTATTTTAGAACCGGAATAAAATTTGGCTTGGTTCACTATTTTTGATTTTGGTTTGAGGTTGGTTCAGTTAAAATACCGAGTTTAACCGAAAACGTAAGATTTCCCGCTACACTGAAATCTGATTTCCCGCCAAGAAACACTCTATTCGAAGCTCTACCTTCTTCGCGATCGAAACCTTTTTGTGACTTCTTATTTCGTAGAATCTGAAGGGATCGATCTAATCTTCAATCAAATTCTAACCTAGGTAATTTCTCTTGATCAACAAGGCGATTCAAGCTCCTGTCTCACTCTTCCTGGCTTACCTCCACAGCGTAGCCTCTGTGATCGTTGGATCACTCTAGATGTTCCATGTTTTTAGATTCTTTTGGTGTGAATTCATGATTGTTTCTGAGATTAGAACCGGGAATTTTTATTTCCTAGATAGTACGTATGAATTCATGTAGACAAGGTGTTTGATTAAATGTCAACAAGCGATGTTATCTTCTTTAGAAATTACATGGTAGTAGTAATACTTCCACAAGGATTGTTCCGTCTCTTCTGTTTTGTTCTTTCTTTCTTTAATACAGTGTTTTTTTTTGTTTTTCATTTAAGAGTGGGAACTCTGAGATTTCTTGAGAGATATATATATATCCATGGCTGGACAGACTGATCCTCACATCTCACTCTTTTCTCCTCAAGAGGTTCCTTCTTCTACTCCTCCTTCTTTGTATTTTGTTTCTTCGTGTACTAGTCTGGAATGATATAAATTGATTTTAGCAATTTCACACATCAGGTTGAGTTCATGGCAGAAGACGAAATGGTGGAGATTGTTCCCAACATGAACATGGACCCCCTCAATTTCATCGCTGTAATAATCTCTCCACAGCTTTATATAGAATCTCTTGGAACCATGTGGTCAATTTTTTAGTTTAACCATATGATTTAATTTTTTATGAACCGGTGGCAGGGGGATTATGGTCGGTTCGTTCCTCAGATTCCAACGCAAGTGCCTCTGTGGCTTGCAGTGGCACTGAAGCGGAGAGGCAAATGCACTTTCCGCCCTCCGGCTTGGTTGTCTGTTGGTAATATTAATTTTTTTTCACATTCTTGCAGACGATTTTTTAAATGCAAATGGAAATTTATTGTCGTTTCTTTTCTTCCTCTGTGATTCTAGACAATTTGACGCAGGTCTTGGAAGCAGAACGGGAACCTAATTCCAAATTTCAGGCATTACCATTTAGTTACATTGAGATTGCTCGACTGCTTTTTGATCAGTATGTAATGTTGTAGAGACTTCCTCTCTTTAGCATCTAAAGATTTGCTGATGAGTATTTGAAAAAAAACTTCACTTTTCTTTTTGGCAGTGCGCGTGATGATATTCCAGACATGTATATGGTAAATGTCATACATGTCTCCCCTTCTAAAAGCCCATGTGTTTGTATCCTTTAGAGGCGTTATTTATTGAATTTTTTGTATAGGTGAGATCACTAGTGGAGGACATCAGAGATGTGCGGCTTCACAAACTCGAGACTAACTTGGGAACATTTCAAGGTACATCTGCAGTAAAGGTTCGTGTTTCTTTTTATTGCTTCTTCTTGAAGTTGCCTTATTCTTAAGAATGATTTTAATTAATAATCATAACCGAGTACTTAAAATGCAGATGCTTAATGTATCTGCAATGGAAGTGAACCTAGTCCGCCCATTTGTGAGAAGAGCCTTAGAAGCGTTTTATAAGCATGACAAGCCGGAGCCTGATGCAGACAGAGACACTCCAAGTAGTAGTAGACAACAACCCCGTGAAGCTAACAATGAACCAAGGGTAAGATGATCCATACACACTTCCCCCCACTCGTGTTTTTTTTTCTATTTCTGTTTAAGAGAAAACAAATACAAACCTCAACCTGTTGTTTTACAGAGACCTCTAAGGCAACGCTAAGGAGCTTCGTTATCTTCTGCGCCAACATTTGTGGAGCTCCCTGGGAATTGTGAACACCAAGAGCATCTCTGTGTCTTACTATTTGCCTTGTTTATCTTGTTCTGTTACATACTCTTTGATATCTATCAAGTGTCCTTGCACTTATGAGTGGTTCTGATATTCGGTAGAGTTGGATTCTTGTGTGAGACTTATGAAAATGTGAACAGTAGACGAAACCCATATAAATAAACTAATGTCAGAGCAATATCTATGATTACCCAATGCATTTGAAAAGTAGCATGGATCTACCATTGAACTAGTGATGGACTTACTATGTGATTTGTCAGTGGTCTAATCAATTAATCCCGTATATTTGCCAATATAAGCTAGCTACATCAGGGACAGTTTTAGTTCCCAACTCGCTTTGTGTGTTATGATCCCTTAGAAAGAATGAACACAACCCCTGTGTTTCCATATCGCAGGCTAAGAGAAACTATTGGTAATCACACTAATAGGAAACCTGAGGTACACGGGAAATATCTCGAAAAGCTCCAATTATCCAACCTAACATTATTACAATGGAATGATAAACTGGATGTAAAGCAGCTTGCACGTACATAGACTCAAACCTTGTAGAAGCCTTGCGAAAATTGAACCACGAGTACAATAACGCAAGGAACATTCATTCAGGTGTAAAACCTGTGGGGCATGTGAACCAGACACCCACGAACGTTGAAGAAAGTAGCAATTCAAGCTTATGCAGAAAGTGTGGTTCGAAAAACTCATCACACACTGAACTCGAACCCTATAATAACTATGTTTTAGAAAAGCTATTGTTTATCCACTGAGAAATAAGTCATTCAGCATCCCGATTCACAATACACGATCCATCTTCTTACGTTTATGCAACAGAGAATTCATTGATGTTTTAATAAGTACCATTATAAGTTTAGCTCTACCAACAGAAAACATAGTCCTGACTCGAAATTAGCAACTTAATATATACTAATAGATATAATAATTAAGAGAAATCTGAAACGACGTCGCTGGGGATGAAGACTTGAACACGAATCCATCTTGCATTTAGGGTTTGGATCCATCATCGTCGTCCTGAGTCCCAGAACTTTGACCTGTTTCACTTTTATACATATCGATTTGCTTTCTGAGTTTCTCCATCTCGGCCATCGCAGCCATAATCTCCACCGGATCCTTGGAATTAAGGAGCTTCTCATCCTCCCACCAGTAATACTTAGACCAATCCTCATCCTCCTCCTCCTCCTCCTCCTTCTTCTGAGCGTCCTCCGGTGGTGCCGGAACAGGATCAGTATCCTTCAGAAACTGCCGAACCACGCTTTCCGCAGACGGATAGCCGAACGATTGCAAAGGGAGTTTCGATTCGGAGTTACGAGGTGCGATGAGGATCGCGATTCTCTGAGAGGGATCCTCCGCCACGAGTTTCGCCGCTTCATGGAACAGATCGTCGCGCAGCTCTTCGAATTTAGCGGATCCTGATCCTTCCTTCTTCACTACATTGGCACGCAGGGGTCGTGGTACTCTCTTCGTCTTCCTCTTCCTCTTCCTCTCAACTCTGGGTTTCTTCGCGGGCTTCACCATTTTCAGTCTCGTCTCGCTCTTCGTATCTGCGCTAACTAGCCGTTTCGATATCTCTCTATATCTAATTTTGTTTTGCTTTATAAAGACGCCAGTAACCGACTTCAAGTGAGAAAACTCCCATCGGAATCGACGAGGCTCCTCCACGTGTACGGCAGAGATGATCCTTATGACTGAACCGACCCATTCAAATATTAATTAGGAGCTAAAAGTCGAATCAAATTCTGTTTAAAAAATCCAGCCTGTAATGTGTGAGTCAACCAATATTGTTTTAAGAAAATATTTCATATTTATCTCTACAAAAAAACAAAAGGATTAAAAATAAAAGTACTTTTTATGAACAAAATAGGAAAATAATTGAGAGTGTTTTTAGGAGTTCTTTAAATATTTTTTTTCAAACTAATGAGTTTTGATTGAGTTATATATATAGTTTAAAATTATTTTCTTCGTTATTTAAAAAAAACTTTATTTTCTTTTGAAGATCTTATATATTAAAATAAACAAACTATATGATTTGATCTTAAATGCCTAGCAAACTTTATTTTCTTTTGAAGATCTTATATATTAGAAATACTTGATTTTCAGTATAAAACAAAATTGTAGCAGGGTTGTTTGAATTCGCACTCATAGCGCTTAGCGAGTCTCTTAAATTTTTAATAAATCGTTAGGTCCAAAATTTTTGTATATAAATACTTGAACCCAAACAAAGAGGTTGTCTTCACATGGAATCATGAGTGTGGACATGCTATATGACGCAATAATCGCTGATAGGATTGAGTTATATTAGAGGAACTGTGGGGTCTTTGGAGTGGATCCTGGAGTTAGTTAACCTTGATTGTTACAACCAGAGGCCCTATGATCCTGTTAACTTCTTCCTGGACGCTGCTATTTAATAAATATTGATATGCAGCAGCTTTGTATCCGAAAATAATAAGGGTTTAATTTGGTTATCAAACTAAATAAGAACTCATTTATATTACAACATAGAGTTTTTTCATAACAGCGCTTTTATTACTTAGCAAGATTGTAAAATAGACTAAATGAAGCAAATTACTTATTCTTAAAGGTACATAAGAATGAAATTTGAACATAACTTCATATCTGAATAGAAATTTGAATAGAACTTCATCTTTCAAGGTATATTTGCGGTTTTGTTATATGAAATTAAGTTTGAAAGGGCTTATAAATCAATTCTGTAATATTTAAATCTATTTTCACATTTATCTCTACAACAACAAAGTCGAAAGCAATCAAAGTAATTCATTATCAAGCAACAAAAACGAAAAGAATTTAACTAACAAAAATTCACTTTTTCCTTTTTTGGTCAAGATTGCAGTTTTGCACTTTTCAGATAAAAACATGAATATTTTGTCCCCGAGGAAAAATTGCGACGGGTATTCCATATTTTTTCACCCAGGGCCCATAGCTATGTACATTTTTTATAGCGAAATTCCTGTTAAGTTTTTTTTTATAACATCAATTTTATTGATTTAGCTTGAGTGTACATGATCAAAGTACAAGAGAGAGTTCAGATACAAAGGCACATAATAATCAAAACGAAATTTCTCTTCATTGCCCAAGCTTTTTGCTAAGCAATCAGCCACCTTGTTCGCATTTCTTCCTGTCCATTGAAATATAATGTTTTGAAACTTGTTTCCCCAAGCCAGAATATCTCTTTTCCAGTTGTAATACGCAAAGTGAAGCCTCTTGTTAGTGATTATATCCATTGCTTTCTGACAATCACTCTCTAAAATAATCCTTTGATGTCCTAAGCTCCAAATGTGTTGTATAGCCATTAACATTGCTTGCAACTCACCTTCTAATGCATCATGACTTCTTTTACCTCGAGCCTGAGCCGAACCTCTGTAAACTCCATTTTCATCTCTTAAAATCCATCCAGCCGTATACTGGTTCCTCTAAGAGTTGAATATACCATCAGTATTGCACTTTATCCACCCAGCACCAGGTCTTTGCCAATCTTGGTTTATAGATTGTTGACATTGTTGTCATCTTGCTCCATCTGCATTACTAATGTTAGTATCCAGCTGTTTCCATTCTTTTGCATCCTCTTTTGCAAGATCTTCCATAGCCTCCAGAGTAGCCATATAGGAAGATCTTGCAAGTGTGATAACCGTGTAAATAGGGATGTTTTGAGACATGTTTCAAGTCGATCTTCAATTGTAGTATACGGATTACTAATAATCAGGTTAGAAACTCCAGATGCCCTCCATATCCGTTTTGCATATGGACAATCAAAGAAGATGTGGTCCTCTGTTTCTATGGCCGAACAACATCGCACACACATGTCATTTGGAGTTATATGTCTCCTCTTCAGATTATAGCGAAATTCCTGTTAAGTTTTATAGCCAAATAGGTACAGAAAACCAGTCCCTGAAACGGTCACTAGTAAGCAATGAAACAATTTGCAGCAATCTTGCTAGAGCTAAACTTTTTATCCGTTAAATTTGATTCAATTTGTTATTCGTTTCGATTTGATCCAAAAATTCTGGATATCCGTAAACTGACGAAACAAAGCAAATATTGATTTAGAAATTATCAAAAATACCACAATTTAAGTATCATTTTTTAAAAATTCTCTCAATCAAAAAATATACAATCATTTAGATTTAGGCATTAGTGATTAGTGTTTAGGGTTTAGTATTAAGAAGTTTGAGTTGAGTTTATATGTGTTTTATAAATATTTTGAAAATTTAGTTTAGTGTTATTTTATCACAAATTTAGGAAATTTTTTAAAATAGTCATTCATTAGTGGTAAATATGAAAAGTGATATCAAACTTGTGGTATAATTAAATCAATATCGGTTAAAATCGAAGCAAATCACAAATATCACAATTTTGGGAAGCGGATATCTTGATTATATTTAAAGTTTTAAATATATAAAATTTTATTATAACATATGGTTTGATAAATTTTATTCATATTATTACTTTTATAAAATCTATATATATAAAAAGATGTTTAAATCTCTCCTGTTGTGCCAGCTAGGATCCAGCATGGAAATTAATTTAAGGGGAGTTCGCCACGTCAGCTTCGTTTCACTAATCTCATAATTCATCGAGTTGGGCTGCTTTGTTAGGCTTTAAACTTTACCCGAATATAATTTGTTTGGCCCACTATCCTATTTTACTCTAAAGATACTCTTCCTCTTCTTCGCGTGTCTGGGCGACAGTACGGCGTTCGGTGTCGTTACAGCTTTCCTGCATCAGATGAAACGGTCGGAGTTAATATTTTGTGATTAAACCACTCAGCTCGGCCTCCCACGATGTGCATTCAAAGCTATCTTCAAGCTTAGAGTCGGTGTGCTCTGTGTATAAATAGAGGTAAGATTTCTACCTCACAACTCGTGCTTTCTTCGATTATGTTCTAATCAGCTTTATATATCGTGTTATGGCTAATTCTAGAATTTTTTTCTCTGATCTTATATAGTTCTGGGAGGCCAGACTTTGATGTTTTTATACGAATGATTCCGGCGAGTTCTTCACTGTCTGAAAATAGTGGGTGCGGCTCAGATTTTGGGAAGCAACAAACGTGGTGAGGAGTTCATATATGGGTGTAGATATGCTCCGCCTAGACGCGAAGGTTGTTCCATTCGTCAAACTCATGAGTCATGATCATCGTAGTTTTAAAACATAATCATGCGTAAGAACTCAAAGTTTCTGCTTTTTCAATCCAAACATTTATTTCATTCTTTACGAGATTGTTTCAATACTGTTTGTTGATGAGGTTTTCCTATTTACACGTGTTTCAGGTGATTATACGACGGGAAGCTGGGAAGTTGTGTGTTCTTTTGTAGACGCCATCAATGGTTTAGGTTTCAGAGAGACTGTCATGAAATAAAGTTCCATTGAAAACATGAGAAATATCAAATTCAAAGAGTTCAAACAACATTTTAGACACAATGGAAGGTCAATTTCTTTGTTTTTCTGTGATTATGAATTAATGAGTGATGATTGAATGTAATTGAGATTAATATATATCACATTCAGTCTTTGATTTGTATATTGGTTATGTTTCTTCCTCAGACAGGACAAAGTGATGCAGGTTGCTCTTCGTCGTTCCTCCTGTGATTAAATCCATCATGCCGACTTTAAATTTTCCAAGGTTGTGTTTCTCTGCTTCTTACAATATTTTTTTTTTGGTTTAAAGCTTCTTACAATATTTGTTTTATTTTACTTGGTCTTTTCTTACCAGGTGTGTTTTTAGTTATGTTTGGAATGTTATTTCATCTGCTTTATGGACTGCTTATTACGGACATGCATGCCAAAGGAAGAGGTTGGTAGGCATCATCTCTCTTGAAAGGTATTATCTGTCTTGAAGCCTTCTGTTTTTTCCGGTCTTGCTTTAGTAACAACAACAGTGTGTTTATTCTGCTTATACTGTATCTGTCTTGGCTAAAAGACATGTGCCAGATACATTTTCTGAACATTTGATTTGAAGTAATTTCGCGTTGTTGAAATTTGTAAAGTACTCTAATTATTTGTTGGAGATTCTGAGATTGAAAAATGATCCGTTGCTTTTAAATAAAGGGTTTGATTTGTTTATCGTATTTTGTCTCAGCTTTTAAGTAGCGTAGACCATGCTCATCATTCTTACTAATTAAGAACTCATTCATATGATCAAAAATGAGAACTGTCATTTTTTCCATGTTTGATGATACATGGCATATCTGTTTGATCAGATGGAACAACAACTATGATAAGAAGAAGAAGAGAGTAAAGGGATGATGAGGAAACAGGAGTATGAGGCAGAGCAGAATGAGATTTGTCAGATGAAGGAGAGACCAAAAGAGATTAAATCATGTACATGGCAAACTATCAGTCTGTTATTTACTTCTTCTATACAAAGATCCAATTTTTCCTGTTGGTCTTGTGAAGTGCTTGAAGAGGAGAAAAAAGATCAGAGGTGAAATAGGAATCAATCATATGCATCTGGCCCAATTCTCCTCCTTCCCAATTTACCCTAGGTCTCTCTACTTCTCCAATCTATACATCCCACACACGTACGATCCCCCTTTTGGTTTTCACACCTTTCATTATATATGTTCTTATTATATTTTCTTAGCCATTAATAAATTTCAATTTCTGGACACTGCAAATCAGAAATAATTTCCAGAATTTAAGATAAACACATAACAAACATGTGGATACTTACCATTAAAAGATATACACATTCAAGTAACTTTTGAGATTATAGTTGGCACAATCCACCAGTTCCGTCAAGACACTGTACTTTACCAAAATCAGATTAACCAACATCATAAGCTGAAAATTGGTCGATTCTACAAATATCAAACATATAACCATACTAAATATATAATTTAAATTAATACTTAAACAAAAAACCCGGGCGTAGCCCGGACCGACCCTAGTTATTACATAAAAAAAGAGAAAAAAATTATTGCTATTATATTTTTTTCGTAAGTTTTATGTTATTATAATTGTTATAGTAAAGAGTAAAGAAATTATTACGTATATATCTGTATTACATCTGTATAATTGCTATATAGAACATTACATCTTACTCTTAAAAATTATTTCTATATAGTAGATCACAAGTCACACAACCAATTATATCATGCCATATCATTTAAACACAAAAAAATGTTTAAATAAAAAATAAAATCTTACACATTATATATGTACATTTAGATGTTTACGGAACAAAATCAAAAATATTTCCTGTCTATCTCGCAATTATCACCGGTCACCACACCTCCATGATCACCACTAACCACCAATCTCCTAATAGCTACTAGAATTCTTGCATTTATAGTTGTTCCATGCTACAATACGACTTCCATTTCAATAAAAACACTTATTTCCTTTTAAAAAACTTTTAAAATTCCTATTCCACAAACCCACCATGCATCTTGATAAGCCACTGTTGTTAAACTTCAAAAGATTTGTAACGAGTAAATAATTTTAACAGTCTAACGAAAAGAGTATGACAAACGAAATTCCAGGTATAAGTGTTGTATTTCACTAACTTTTTATCATGAAGAAAGTATGGTATTTGTCTTTTTCAAAAAAAAAGTATGGTATTTGTATGGTTTCTTTCAGATTGATAGTTTTTTTTATTTGTTCTGGCACCAAAAGTAAAATAAAAAGTCGTAATGATAACATCTATAATAAGGTTACTTTAATAACAAGTATGTAATTCTCTGTTTATTTATCAAATTAATATATTTTTAAATTATGTATAAGTAGAGTAACTAGAATCAGCTTTGTTTTGATTATAAGAAATATACTATCTTAACAAAACAAAGTCCATAATTGGTAATTTACATTTAGTGAGCTCTATTAAAATTAAAGTTTTACGAAATTTTTACACCCCAAACTTACACCCCGTACTAGAAGAGAGTTTAAGCGTTGAAGTCAAATGGGGTTTCCATACTATATTATGAATATCTGCGCAAGAGCTCAAATGTCAGATTGTGTATTTATAAAATAAATAGATAACTATCTGTGGAAAATCAAGTTTTTGTTTTCTTTTTTTTCTCATGCATATGTTACACACTAACAATTTACAATGCACGAGTCAGTTTCTGTATATTTGATCATTAATGTTCACGAGCATTAAATCTCTAACTGTTGTAAGAGAACCACATAACAAAAAGTTACACAAAACTTGCAACCAAATAAAATATTTTTTTTTCTAAAATGAATTTGAGAAAAACATTATTATCACTTTGTCCGTCCAAGAAAAAAGAGAATGGTATTATTGTTCTAAACTTCTGATGGAACTCAAGTATACTCAGTAGCGGATGTACATAGGAGGGAAGGGGCCATCTGCCCCATATGAATAATTGGAAAAAAAATGATTTGCATTGATTTCTTTTTACATTATGATTAAGTGTTAAAAATCCTCCTAATGCCCCCGTGATTTTAAGGTTGAACTTCATATTGTCCATGGTGAATTTTATTGTCCGTGTTAAAAATGCCTCCTAATGCTCCGCCACTGATGAGTATACTGTCTACAAATATTGATATACGTAAAAAAATTGGAATACATTGAGTAAGTATCACCAAATTTACCATTCAATAAATTTAGGCTACAAAACATATTATTTTAATATAATAAATTAATTATTTTCTACACCTATTTTGTATTGATAAAGATGAATAATTTCATGGTTAATCGCATTAGAAACAAAATAAATGTAACTTCACGTATATGATTATATAGTTCGGTTTTTCAGGAAGGAATAGAACTTGGATCAAACTACTAAAAATATTCTGACAAAGTAGTTGATTTCCAAAGACAAGAGAAAAAAGGCAGATGCTGGAGATTAAGATCATGATAATGCTTTGTAAGCCGAGTATCCAATATCAAAGCAATCATGTATATATCTACACGTACCCGCACGCTGTAAGAGTCTGAACGGCGACTCATTGTGAATCAATAGGTGAGCCCATGTGACCAGACCAGATGCAACTGCCTATATACCTAGTTTATATATTTTATCATAATTAAATGTTTCTCTACCTAGGCATGAATGTCAGATAAGATCTCTACTAATGTCCAATAATTACTCTATTATCTAACTTTAAAAGAGACTGCAAGGAAGCAGCCCACATGGATAGAGATAGGATGAAGTCAAACTGCTTATACATATTTTACGTAAAGAGACATTTATATTATTATGTACAGTAGTTGCATGCACATAGGTTTCGTCGAGATTATCAATACCATAATTTTAATCATGACTCACTGAAAAAGACATTAGAATAGGAAGAGAAGCCTTATAATAACTAGTTAAACATGTGTATAATTTGGTCTTGAGTCAGTATAAAATTAAATGGAGTCTTTCGTCCAATGCACTACCTTATAATAATCCATTCTCGAGATCTCAATTTCTTCTTTTTATGTGTGAGAAAGTATCGTGAACCCACGATATCCCACGGACATATCTAACTATATGGATTAAATTTGACATTCATCGATTGTATATTGCATAGTAGTAGTTGTATAAATACCCCCTACCTGCCTCAGTAAGAACCCATCAAACTCAGAGCAAAATGAAGAGTTTTCTAGTTCTCTTACTCAACTTCTTGTTCCTTTTATCATTTTCCTCAGCCGAGCAATGTGGTCGACAAGCTGGAGGTGCTCTCTGCCCCAACGGCCTATGCTGCAGCGAGTATGGATGGTGCGGTAGCACTGAAGCTTACTGTACGCTGCCTGGCTGCCAAAGCCAGTGCACTCCTCCTGGTCCCCCTCCTCCTCCTCCAGGTCCTCCTCCCCCTGATCCCACCGGTGGTCTTACTGATATCATTACAAGATCTCAGTTCGATGAAATGCTTAAACATAGGAACGACGGCGCTTGTCCCGCCAGAGGTTTCTACACTTACGATGCATTTATCGCCGCCGCTAAATATTTCCCCAGCTTCTGCAACATTGGAGACACTGCCGCAAGGAAGAAAGAGCTTGCCGCTTTCTTTGGTCAGACTTCCCACGAAACCACCGGTAATCCAAAAATTAATTCAATATACAAATTTGTTCCCAAATTTATTAAAAGCTTATTTACTAAACGAATAGGCAAGCAAATACACATCAAAGTTTTCAACCATAATATCCGAAATTAAGAAATACACATCAATAATCATTATTTTTATTAAAAAAAAAGCAACAATAAAGTAAAAGTTGTGAGTAATCTATTATATTCGGGAACCTCCAATAAATTGGGACGATGCAGAGATTGTGAGCTATAATTTTAAATGAAATGGATGCTTGCATTTTGAAGGTGGGTGGCCAACAGCACCAGACGGACCATATTCATGGGGTTATTGTTTCAAGCAAGAGGTGAATCCTGCATCAGACTATTGTTCACCGAGTGCCACGTGGCCATGCGCACCTGGCAAACGCTACTACGGAAGAGGACCAATGCAGCTATCGTGGAACTACAACTATGGACAGTGTGGAGCAGCCCTTGGAGAGGACTTACTCAACAACCCTGACCTAGTCTCCGATGAGGCAGTGATGGCTTTCAAAGCAGCGATTTGGTTCTGGATGACTCCTCAATCCCCTAAACCGTCGTGCCACGACGTTATCAATGGTCAATGGCAGCCTTCAGAGGGCGACATTGCAGCCGGGAGATTACCTGGTTACGGTGTGACCACGAATATCATTAACGGTGGGTTGGAATGTGGACATGGCCCAGATCCGAGAGTCCTTGATAGGATTGGGTTTTATGAGAGGTACTGTGGTATCTTTGGAGTGAGTCCTGGAGATAACCTTGATTGTTACAACCAAAGGTCCTTTGCTTCTGTTAACTCCTTCCTCGACGCTGCTATATAGTAGCAGCAGCTTTGTATCTGAAAACAATAAGGGAATACCCAACTAAATAAAACTAAGGAGTTATATTTGGATGTTTGTGATAAGAAAGTTGTATTGGGGTTTTAAATGGGCCTGGGTAGACAAAGTATGATACATATTTATGGTCGGTTATAAGTGCCGACAGGTTTTCGCATAACGTGTCGTTATCTCCAAGCATCGTTCTCGAGTGAAACCTTAGCGTAGTGTATAAGGTTTGGATACAGTTACCGGTTCGACCGAATTGAACCAGTCAAAAACTCCAATAGCCACCTCTTTCTTATGCATTACAAGACCAAATTCGAAACCGAAATAGACTTGATCATTAATTATAGAAATAATACAGACTTTTTCACAGAAATTGCAAATCCGAACTAGAAATTAAAACTGTACCAACTAAACCCAAACCGTTTTGCAAACCGTATTTTGACATTTCTACGACAAAAAAAACCGAAAATATCTAAAAACTGAAACAGCACCGAACCAAATAAAAAGATGAAAAGCGGTTTCTTCTTCATCGCTGTGTTCTCTCTCTCCTCCATCTTTATTTCCCCTCTGATCGCTACTTTCTGCAACGACGAAATGGCCATGGCCGGAGGCGTTCGCGATGTACCTGCTAACCAGAACAGTGGCGAGGTCGAGAGCCTCGCTCGTTTCGCTGTCGATGAGCACAACAAGAAAGAGGTTTCCCTCTCTCTCTCTCTCTCTGATTCGTGTTTCTGCTTTGATCTAGTGCCGATTGATTAGAGAATTAGTGTAAACCTTAGGAATTGATTTTCTGCAGGATGATGACTATGTTTTTTTCTGTGTTTGGTTGTGTTTTGGAAGTGATCTGATTTGTTCCAAAAAAAAAAAGTAAGTGATCTGATTAAATTGAGTGATGTTTAACAATTTGTAGAATGCACTGCTTGAGTTTGGGAGAGTGGTGAAGGCGAAAGAGCAGGTTGTAGCGGGAACGCTGCACCACCTGACTCTGGAGATCATCGAGGCTGGGAAGAAGAAGCTTTACGAGGCTAAAGTGTGGGTGAAGCCTTGGTTGAACTTCAAGGAGTTGCAGGAGTTCAAGCCTGCCGGTGATGAGGCCACTACTACCATCACTCCCTCCGATCTTGGCTGCAAGAAAGGTATGAAAAAAGACAGAGATTGTGTGTTTAAGGAAAGAGTTTGATCATGAGAAATTGGGTTTTTTTTGTGTGGGTTTAGGTGAACATGAATCTGGATGGAGGGAAGTTCCAGGAGATGATCCAGAAGTGCAGCACGTTGCTGATCATGCTGTCAAGACCATCCAGCAGAGGTCTAACTCTTTGTTTCCTTATGAACTTCAGGAGGTTGTTCATGCCAACGCTGAGGTATCGCTTTGCTTCACTTTCTTGCCAATGTTTTCATCAGAGAACTTATTAGTTTTTTAAACAGTAAGTGATCAATGAAAAACATTATGGTTTCAGGTCACCGGGGAGGCTGCAAAGTACAACATGCTTCTCAAGTTGAAGAGAGGAGAGAAGGAGGAAAAGTTTAAGGTGGAGGTTCACAAGAACCATGAAGGTGTCCTTCATCTCAACCACATGGAGCAACACCATGACTAGTTCCCTTTTATGTAATAATATTTGGCTGTTTCATTACACTCTGTAAGATATTTTAACTTCTGTTGCAACTACTAAACCCTTAAATAACATACCAGAAGGAATAAATTAAGTTACAGTCTTTTGATTCATACAATAAACGGAAACAGGAAGAAGACTTTGATAACAGAAGGAGCATTTTTCTAGACAAACCGCTAAATGCTGCTACTCTATTTATGTCCTACTCGTGCAGCTTTGCCCTTAGCCTTCTTCATCATAATCTTCCTCCTCCTCGTCTATCCTCTTACCCAAACTTGCTAACTGCGTTGGATCTATTTTACCCAACTCCATAGGCCAGCCTGGATACTCCTCTGAGGCTGTGGCTGGGTCTGGCGCTACCACAGGCGCCGGTTTGGTCTCGTTTAGGTCGAGAGATTCAGCGTTGAGATCAATGTCAATGCCTTCTTTTGGACTTTGAAGTTGTTGCTGCTTGGTGTCTTCGTTTGATGCTGCAATGCCTCCATCGACATCCTTCTTCTCGTTCTCTTGTCCTGATGACACTGATACGTGCATCTGGCTACTGTCTTGAGGAGGTGGCTGTTCCGCCATGACTGTCTCAAGTTCCATCTCGCGGTTCAGATTCTCTCTTTCGGCTGCTTTAGCAGCTCGTCCACCACGACCCCTTCCTCGTCCTCTCCCTCTTCCACCCCTGCCACCGGGCTTAGCATTCCCCACCTCTTGCTGCAATAATAAGCACAGTGGCAACAAAAGTTCAATGAATGCGAGTGCTTTACATTAATGAATAATGAAGTAACTAAGAAGAACATGGGCTCACTATTTTGCTCTTCTTATATTCCTCGTCACTGTCATTCCCTTCGTCGCTGATTGGCTTCCTGATAAACAATCTCGTATCAGCTTGATACAGGCTTATCAATTATATAACCAGAATGTACAGATCCAAGACGAGGTCCAAAGTCCAACCTTCTCTTAGAGACGCTGCGATCATCCATGGTAACATCACCCTGGCCCTGCCCTTGGGCATGGCCATAGTCAGGCACCTTGCTCACAACTTCCCTCAGAAAATCAAATACGTTATATCTTTCCACGCAATGTTTCCTGTTAAAACAACAAAACACCTCTGATAAACGTGGATGCAGTAGTATCACCAAAAACCGTATGAAGAAAGAGAACTTTAAAACCAAAACTGTGGTATAAAATTCAACAACATCCTCTCGGTGTTGGGACTCAGTCAATATAGGGCCTATGAGTTGGAAGCTCTTCCGCTTAACAACATCATGTCACCTCTTAAACCAGAAATTATCAATAGCTACAAAACCTAAAAACTCGAGAATTTGAAATGCATGCTCTTTAGGCAGCGAGAGATATAAGGCTAAGCGATGTACTCCTTACAGGTGCAATGAGCTAACGGTCTTGGCTCCTCTTTCAAGAGTAATCTCATACGTACGATCGCAAAGGTCTTGCAAGAACAATTCCAATGATTTTGCTGCAATAATAATAGAACGTGAAATAAGTAAACCAATCAAACAATTGCCTTTAAAAACTAAACATAAACGAGTAGAAATAGAAGAAGACTCACAGACTAAGACAGGCACAGCCAAAGCAATCTTGCCAACATCCTCATCAGCTTGCATAATCTTTTTAATACGAGCCTGATAATTTGCACATCAAGACAAGACAAAACACAATACTCTGCTTAGTGAATCATAAAGCTAAATGAGAAACACTACGACCATCATTATTTTATAACTTATGCAAACGAAAGTTCAACTCTTTGAATAATCATATGTTTCATCAACACTATACAAAAGCTGGGAAATTTGAATATTAGAAATTAGATTAAGTCAATTCAAAAATTCGTCGATTAAGCCCGAACAGTGTTGGAAACTCGATCCGTAAAGAACAGATCTGAGTACTTTCGATAAAATTGGAGAGATATTCAATTGGAGACGGAGAAACTTACAGCTGGGAAGCGAGTGTCGAGCTTCTTCCTCATGGTTTAGAAATCTCCAATCCAGAAACGTAAAACCGACCCTTCCGGTAAATAAATAAAAAAAGAAACTGAGGGCGAATCTTATATATATATACAGAAACTCCTTTCTGAGATCGGAAAGTAGTTGTTCGTCTACGAACACTGCCAGATCCGGCGACGGCGGTTTCCTTGTTACTATCTCTCCTCGATACACGTTTATTAAAATTTAATTATATAAGACAAAATATTTCCTCGAAAGAAAATTATGGTGGTTAATGTTAGTTAAAAAAAAAATATACGGTGGATCAGAAGTAATTGTTAGATTGACTAATCGGATTGTATAGGTCTGACCGTACACGTGGTAAGGTGTTATTGGATTATTAAGACTTCCTCCTCGTCACTGGTTTTATTATTCTAAACTCTTTCATCCTTTGTTTCTCGAGGATGAATGGATAACTAGATTGCGACCGCACATATATTAATTTTATCTTTTTAATTTCTTTTTTTTGTTAAATGATGTTTTTGTTAAAATTAATTATATTACAATGAATATTTTTTATACATGTTTATATATTATATCACAAATACAGTGTTTGGTATCATATAAACAAATCCAACATATAAATATATATATATATATATATAACAAAATCTTTTGGTTTAAAATTTTTAAAATAATAAAATTAAAGTATCAATTAAATTTAAATGATTACAAATTACTATATGAGATTAATTTTGACAGAAGAAGACCGAAAGGTTTGTTGTTTAATCCGCGCATCCGCGTAAGTGGTTATTTTTTTAGCAGCTATAATATATATATATATATATATATATATATATATATATATATATATATATATATATATTAGCTGTTTAAATTATTGTTTAAAATGACATTTAAACACACTAATTTTATAGTTTCTATTAAGTAATTTTGTTTTATCTTGAAATCCATCAATTGTATCATCCTTATTTTTAAAATACGACATGTATATCAGTACAAATGTATTTTTATTTATATTGATCAAAATTTTATGAAAATGTATAACTAAATTTACAATGGACTATTATTTATATGAAAATATACGTAACATAACATATTTATATATTAATCTATATATTATATAAATGTTTCTTTTTGTGACTTTTATTTTAGTTATTACTTATAAATAATAAAAATATAATTAGGTATCTTTGAAAAAATATTGTTTAATAATTCTTTAAAGATAGGTAGAAAATTAATAATAAAAAATCCTGAAAGTTAGGTCAATTAGTAAAAAATGAATTTTTATGTATATATACATAGTTAGTTAAATAATTACCATATAATTTATGTATTTAACTACGAAATATATATATATATATATAATTAATTAATTAATTAATTATTTTCAGACACATATATCTTATATAATAAAATAGGAAAAATGAAGAATATTAAAAGCTAAGCTTATTAATTATTGTTTCCATAATTTTTAGTTAGAATTTGATTTTGGAAATACATTGATTAAAGTAAAAAGACAAAAAATCATATAAGATAAGTTAATTAATAAGCTCAATGGCATATCATTGTAAATAACACTTAAAACTAAGAGATAATTTATATATGTACTTCTATTTTAATAATAGAGATGCATCTTTGTAACTTTGCTGGTATATATCCCTGACCAGAAAGATATATATTATTAATTATTCTTTTTTTTGTCAACAATAACTCATCTATTATTCAGGATTACCAATAACCTTTAAAATTTGGAAACCGTCATCAAGTTATTTTTGTGATTAGGTTTAATTTTCAAAAAGATTAAATTTAAATCAGTTATCGCCCCCAAGAAAACAAATCAGCAATGGAGTAGATAACGCGAACGTGCGATATGCTAATACTTACCTACATGCATCTCAATTCTCAACCATTCAAATTTAACTGCATCCACTACACAAATATCAACGGCGACAATTTGCTTTCGAGTAAGTACACCAGACCTAGTGACAAACATGATTCATTCCGACCTTTTTATACATTAATCCATAACAGTTAGTATCATATATTACACAATTAAATAGCCTCGGAATGTTAAAGACAATGGTGGTAATTCTATGTCTCAAGAAACAGAGTAACATCAACTAACGGTAGTGGGTTCAACAAAGTTACAAAGGCCAACGACATTTCCTCAAGACAACAAGCCCATTTAGTCACCTTCTACAACTCTGAGAAACAACAGCGACAGTAGCAAAGGATTCACAGTGCAAATAGTGAAACGTGAACCTTCGGGACGAAGTTCCCATCAAGCTGTGTAATAACAGATGTATTTCTTACTATCCCTAGGTGGCAGCGATAGGACAGGCACGTGTCGAGTAGCTATTACCTAGTCGTCTGAATAAAAAAGAAAGCTATCTTTTCAGTGTAACGTTATTATTCAGTACGTTTGTCATCTTCTACTGTCCTACACTACATTTGTTTTCTTATCAAATGTAACAATAACTACACCAAAAAATGTAACAATAAGAAATACAAGTGGTTGCTCAAAAAAAAAAGAAAAGAAATACAAGTAATAGAGTCTGCTCTGCACCACACTATAGTAATCGGAGTGTTGACTATCTTATGTGCGCTTCAGTCTATAGGTGTTTCTACTTGTTTATGGAAAGTTTGAAAGGATGATAGGTTGTCGAAAATAAAAACAATTTATCCCCTATTTTTATTTTCAGTAGTCTTTTTTTTTGGTTTGTAACTCGATTTTGTTGGGTTGTGACTAGGAATGAGCTGTTTCTCTTAAGATGTTTTCACATGTTAATCCATATAGTAATAATTTAGCAGAGAATTTACATCCTTGATAGTACATATGATGATTTATGAAGAAACTACATTATGACATTATGTAAAAGTAAGACTATCAAACTAAATTATAATCGCCAGAAAGAACGATTTCAGGTAACGTGATCTTTTTTTTTTTGATCAAAAAATCATATGGAACAAACAAAAGATGTAATTAATGTTGCAAATCTTGTCTTGGTCGATGCCTACTACCGAATGCGTTGCAGTTTAATCCGTCATATAATTGTTTTTGGAGCAAGTTATAAGACAAAGTAGTTGTAGAAATCATGCAATAGGACAATAAACCACAATGGTACATTTAAACAGTTGGCTGTGGAGGGAACAGTAATTGTAAAAGAGACATGAGACATACAAAAAGCTAAAACCCTAGTCATCATTTATATAATTTAAAATTTTACCTATTTTACTGCATATATATGTATGTGGATAATGCATCTTTGTATCTTTGTTGATGCATATCCCTGGCCATAAGTATATACTTCTACTGCTCCACTGTTATCAAAAAGATATTATTCCTTTTGTCATATTATCAAGAAATTTTTAATTTTAATTTGGAAATCATCAAATTATTTTCTGGAAAGAAAAAAAAAGTTGAATTCAGTAATTCCCGCGAATCTTATTATATAAAGCATAATTTTCAAAGTTACTAATTAACATGATTGCGACATGTGTCATTAAATTTATTAAGATGGTGACATGTGTCAAAAATATGATATAATTTTTTTTTTGTTTATGATTTAAAAGATATTTAAAAAGGAAAAATCTCATTACAAAATATTACTTTAAATTCTTTTTTTTTAGGATTTTAGAAAAGAAAACTACTATTACATAGTCTTTTACATTTCTTTTATAGAATTTTAGAAAAGGAAAATTGTAAAATTGTTAAAATATTTCATAGTAATTTTCAAATTTAAAAAACAATCTACACAAAAATATTTTATTAAGATGATTGCGACATGTGTCATTAAATTTACTAAGATGGTGACATGTGTCAAAAATATGATATAATTTTTTTTTTTGTTTATGATTTAAAAGATATTTAAAAAAGGAAAAATCTCATTACAAAATATTACTTTAAATTCTTTTTTTTTAGGATTTTAGAAAAGAAAACTACTATTACATAGTCTTTTACATTTCTTTTATAGAATTTTAGAAAAGAAAAATTGTAAAATTGTTAAAATATTTCATAGTAATTTTCAATTTTAAAAAACAATCTACACAAAAATATTTTTTTAAAAAGTAAATTTTAATTTGTTACTATTTTAAAACATATTGTGACATATTTTATCTTTCTTTTTATTTAAAGAGTTTTAGAAAAAGGAAAGTCATCATTACAAAATAGCCTTTTATAACTTAAAAAAAAATATTCAAAAAAATACTCTTTCATAATCTTTTACAATTATATATTGTTAAAATATTTGATAGTAATGTTTTTAAAAGTCGAAACAAAAATAATTGTAAGAAGCTACAAGAAAATAATTAGTTTTTGTTTTTAGAAAAAAATAATATTTGTTTCTAAAAATACCAAAGAAATGGATTGTAAAAAAAATACTAAAAAAACGAATTGTAAAATTTTACAAGTATAATAAATTATTTAACAAAAAACATGAAGAAGAACTTACTATAAAATAAATAATATTCCTTATTTAAAAGCCTAATTAAAAGAAATTTGTAAAAGTACTATTATTATTTTCTTATAACTAACGAACTTTCCTTTTTAATAGGTTATTTTATTTTTAAAACTTATGACCAAAAATAGCTACAAATATTTCACATCTATATTTAGGTTTAATCTTCCATATTATTCTTACATACACACAATAGTATTTACATGAAATTATTACCTTAGTATTTTCTTAACCAATTAATATTTTTATATATTTTTAAAATCTTGACCAGAGATAATTGAAAAATTATATTAATAGTAATTTTTAGTTCAAAAAATTAATGATATATATGATACTAACAATGATTTAATTAAGAATTTTTTTTAAAAAAAATATTCGTGATACTGACAATAAACTAATTTTCAAAATGACTATTTTAAAAATACTTAATATAACTGGAAATGGTTATTTGATAGAAATTTTAATTTTCTAAATTCTAAAATATATTTGTGAGAGATCATTTAATAATAATTTCCTTTTCTAAAATCTTAAAAAATGTAAAAGAATATTTGATAGTTGTTTCCATTTTTTACAAAACAAAATCCTAAACAAAAGAAATTGATATCATAGTTTTTCTTCCTAACCAAAAGAGAATTGTAAAAGTTTATTTGATAATATTTTAAGAGAGTATTTGATGATTAACATGATATTAAAAATTATTTAATTAACAAAATAAATGTAAAGTTAGTATTGATACAAATTTTAAAATAGCAATTTTAAATTTATTTATTAATTAATAAAAATAATTCTTCGCTATGGATTTATTTTCTTCTGAAATTTTAAAGAGAGGATAATTGTAATAGGTTATATGAAAGTAATTTCCTTTTCTAAAATCTTAAACAAAAATGTAAAAGAGTATTTAATGTTATTTTTATTTTTAATTTTAAATAAAAATGAGATTTATCAAAGAAAATGTTTTCTTAAAAAATCCTAGCAAAATAAAATTTTAAAAAATATTTAATAAAAAATTAAATTAGTACATAAGAATGTGTATAATGTTTTCATTGACTCCATTGACGATTTGATTTTTCTTTTTTTACTTTTAATTTAATTTTTTATTTCAAATTATATTCAGTTTAAACTTTTAGGTATAATGTTTTCTTTGATCCTAATTACAAAGGTATCAAATCATCTATATACAATGATCACAAAATATAAATTTTAACTTGAACTTACATGTTAAAACATGATTTAATTATAAAATAAATCTCATACAAAATATATAAAAAACAAAATTATTAAACTATAATAAAATAATGTATTATTTTAGATTTTTATTAAATTAAAACATCAAATAAAACCCGTTGCAACGCAACGGGCTCAAATCTAGTGTTATAATAAAGCAAAGAAAATTAAATCAGTTGTTAGAGAAATAAAGAAGATAAAATCAGTAATTAGTTTGAGGTTGGAGTAAAACTACTTGAAGACAACCTAGCCTACATGCATCTCAACCGTTCTGACATCAATTTCACGAAGATCGACGGTGATGATTTGCTCTTGAGTACGACACTAGTGGATATATTACCAAATTAAACACACTCGAGTGTTACAATAAGAAAAGAAACTAGAATAAGAAATTACTAACTCTTCTATGATAAAATACTTTCGTTTATCATCATGATAATGTATACAACCCCTAAAGCGGCAATTTTTCTGTCATTTCAAATTTCAAACTAGAGAAAAGTAAATCAAATGCCTATAAAACGACTAGACCTTCGCGAACGTTCCATCATCACAATAAACAACGCTTTAGTTCAGTTTTTTTTTTTAAAATGCGTACGTTAGCTATTTATATGGATGCCATATGAGAACAAATCACAAAACTAGCCCTAAAACACAGTTACTGTTTTCCTCTCTCGCTTCAACTTTTCCAAATCAGAGAAAAAACAAATCAAATGGCTCCGACGATCAGAACCATGGGGGAGTACAAGTCTCACCAAGTCTACTTCGTCGACTTCTTCGGACAGAACCTTGACGTCACTCAAACCGAGACTCCCTCCATCATCAGGCGATGGATCGGGAACGAAATCTACCGCCACCGTCGCTCCCGCTCTTCTCACCCTCTCGTCGTCGGAGTCGGCGTCCAGTGGACACCGTCGTGGTACTTCTCCCCGCCGGAGTACGACCGTGCGGCGGACACTCTCCAGTTATGCGTCGGAACGTCGATCCTCATCGTCCAACTCTCTCACTGCAACCGCGTCCCCAACATCCTCCGACGTTTCCTCGCGAATCCCAACACGACTTTTGTCGGTTTCTGGAACAGCCAAGACGAGAGGAAGCTTGGGATAACGAGACACCGGTTGGAGATTGGAGAGCTTCTTGATGTGAGGAAGTATCTTGCGGATTCGGATGGTAGGAGTCTGAGGGGTCGTTCGTTCGGGAAGATTGTTGAGGAGTGTATGGGGCTCGAAGGGGTGAGGCTGGATCCGAGGATAAGCAAGAGTGATTGGAGTGTTGGCTACCTTAGCAATGAGCAGTTGATTCAGGCGTCGGTGGATGCTTATGTTTCCTGCAAGCTCGGTGTTGATGCTCGTCTATGGCAAGTTTGAAGAGATGTGTTTGTGTTGATGCTCTCGTATATGGAAAGTTTGAAGAGATGTGTTAATGGAATAAAATGTTCAGAACATTTTCTTCTTTTCTTAGGTAAAACCAAAAACAAAAATTTGTATTCACTCGGTAAAAGACATTAATTTTGTTCGTATTTTATTGTAATCTCTATTTTGTTAGATTGTGACTAGAGGAATGAACTGTTTTCACCTGTTAGTCCTTCAGTATTTATCAATAGAAGACATAGGCATAAGATGATTTACGAAATTATACATTAGTACACTATCTCAAACCAAAAAAATCTAAAATCAGCCAATTCACGTTTTAAGGTAAAGTCGTCTATGCAACGAATATCCAAAATGTATTAAAGAAATTAAAATGTTCTTATTAATTGTTTTGAGTAAGGTATGAGACGAAGTAGTAATATATTTATGCAATAGGACACTGTCACAATAATATATTCAAACAGTTGGCTTTGGAGACAAGCATGATCTGTTACGGTAGCGTGTCCAAGATAAGCCTAATGCAGGACGCCTGACGCCAATGCCATACAGTGATCGTACAAGAGACGTGACGTGATAGATGCGACGGGATGAGCCCTTCCTTTATTCATCTCAATTTCTCAACGGTCCAAAATTGAACTACACTCACTGGCACGTGTTACCAAGACAAAGGCGTTGAATTCTCTGGGGAAGAGCCAACTGTAACCTTTGACTCTTTGAGTCTCATCGCAACTACGCACAAGCGGCTACAGTCTCATTGTAACAAAGTTAATTTCAATGTTAATTTATTAACAACCTATCAATCAAGGACACTGATCTTTGGATTTGTTTAGTCTAAGCATAATATATATGAGATAATTTTAATGTTTGCCGAATTTGGACTGGATTTTACCTTACGATTAATAATTACCAAAACTGGACTGGATTTAACACTTTTCAAATCATATATATATGGCAAGGGCTGAGTCGAGTTCTTCAATTCTAAGTTCGGTTTAGGAAGCTTATAGATCCTAACAAATTAATCCACTAAACAATCGTAATCTTATAAATATACGCAAAATATTCTTCTGTATCTTCTTAAATTTTGAAAATCTTCCAGGAAATCGCATAATAAAGTCCTGATGACGTGCCATACATGCATCTTTTAAGTATCAACCGTCCGATTATAACAGTACAAACGCATTCGAATATCAACGGTGAAAACGTTTTCACGTACATGATACAAACGAGTACAAACTCGACGACGACGATAACAAGAAAACATTCCGCTCCTCTCTCTCTCTCTCGTAAGAAGCTAGCTCAATGGCTCCGACTATACGAACAGTCGCAACTTACAACACTCACCAAGAACACTCGGTCGATTTCTTCGGAAACGAAATCACCGTCACCGTAACTCACTCTTCCTCCGTCATCACCCGATGGATCAACGATGTACAATTCCACAACCGTCACTCCCCTCACCCTCCCGTCGTCGGAGTCGGCGTTCAATGGACACCGGCCGGTTACCACCCAATCTATCTATGTGATAACTGTTACAACGCAGATCCTTCGCTGGCAAGTTACTACAACGCAGATCCGGAGGCAGACACTCTCCAGCTATGCGTTGGCAAACGTTGCCTCGTCGTCCAGCTGTCTCACTGCGACGACGTCCCCGGCGAGCTACGAAGCTTCCTGACGGATCCGGAGACGATCTACGTGGGTTTCTGGAACGGTCAAGACGCGGGGAAGCTGGGGAGGTCGAGGCACGGGCTGGAGATCGGGGAGCTTCTTGATTTGAGGAACTTTGTTCAAGATTCGAGAGGGTTTGGGATGAGCCGTTGCTCGTTCGAGGAGGTGGTTGAGGAGTGTATGGGTTATCAGGGATTGAGGCTTGATCGGGGGATAAGTATGAGTGATTGGAGTGCGTATGAGCTTGACCATGAGCAGATTCTTCAGGCTTCGGTTGATGCTTATGTTTGCTCTGAGCTTGGTGTCTGGGTTCGTCTATGGGAGTTCTGATTTTCTTTTGTTAGGAAGAAAAATAAAAGAGTTCTTGATTCGTGGTGTATAAACTATCACTGGATGTTTATGTTTGATTTCAGCTTGGTGTGTGGTTTTGTGTCTATGGTTTCATATAACAAATGTTTGCAATGATCCTTGCGGATGATTACGCAATGTGATTTAGAGACTGTTTTAATGATGGTTTAGTTTGATAGTGGTATCAATAACTGAAGATTTTAGCTTTGTTTTTTTATTTTGTCCATGTTAAATGCTCCTGTTGATTCTCTAGCTAAACGGGATACGAAAATATACCTTCTCCATGCAATGTCGATATTAAGATCCTTGGATAAACTGCTATCAATAAATTTTGTTTGATGTTAGTAGAAAATGTGTTTTAATTCGTGAGTATATAAATATCGGCGAAACCCAAAATCTTCGATCAAGGGTAAAAGAGTAATTAACACGCGTAACCATTACTTTTTTTATGGCTGAGGAGAATAGAGGCGGAAGAGATGCTGTGTTAGCAAGCTGGGCTGAGGAGAAGAGTGGAAAAAAATATCAAGAGGGGATTGACGGAGATGGTGGAAGAGATAGAGACACTTGAACATCAATTACAGATTGTCTCCATGAACACTTATATTCTGGACACTTGTGTTAGAGAAAAGAACCAATGCAAAACCAAGAACTTGGTTGGTCTGGGATGTAGATAATGTCTTTTTGACTGTGTACACACTTTTCAAGCAGATGGTGGAGTGCGCGGCATTTGATTTAGCCATTGAAGATGCTGTTTATTCATTGGATAAGTTGTTTCAAGATGGGATTGTTTCATTTTATCAGTAGTTGAACAATGTGAGGTTGTTGTCGAGAGAACAGTTCTTCCACTGAGCCACCGGTTTCTTAATTAGGCTGCGCAGTTGGAAGCTTAGGTTGCAGCGAAGCAGTTAACACTACGTTCATACAGAAGGATTCAACTGTTATCGCCTTACAGAAGGATATAACTGTTATCGCAAACCAAACTGTATACTGATACAACATTGAAAATCAATTCAAGAACACATGAAAGCAAAAACTTGCGCAACCTTTTCTGAAAATCTCAAGGGACATACAATTCAGGTTAAACCACATCTAAAGTTGAAAAGACTCTGGTTTAGGTGGTTAACTCCATGATGGCAGAGACAATATCTCCATCAGCAGCCTTGAGAGCCTTCACGGCCCTTGGCCTAGGAACACCTGCCTGGGTCATCACCAACTCAATGTCCTTTGGCTCAACACCTTCCTCGTCGACTTCCTCATCATCATCCTGCACCACTGCAGCGCTCGAAGAAGATTCACCCTTGATCACGTTGCTGAGATCCGGAGCCTTGAACTGCTCCGCAGCTTGCGACTGCATCTGAGAGCTCAAGTCCTCGATCTTGGCCTCTCCAAAGATTACGTATGTGTCTGAGGCCGGGCTCTTGAACACATCGGGTTTTGATATGACGAACATGATCTGTTTTTAAAAGTAATGTACATCATCAATACGAGTACTAAAGAAGGGGTATAAAGATTGAAAAAAGAAAAGAAGACTAACGTTCTTGCTCTTTTTGACGGTGACACGGCTGACACCAGTGATGGGTTTCATACCGAGCTTGAGCATGGCTTTGCGACTCTTCTTCTCACTTCTGCTTTGTTTTGACTTTCCTCCCCCCTCTCCATCTTGTCCTGTTTTCACCAATCACAACTCATTATAATGAGTCAACTAGAACGAAAATATTCATGAACATGTAGTTCCACAAACCAGAATAATAGTTTCAATCAAACACGAGTCTAATGCATATGATTCACACAGTGCAAGGATGTTCCAATAACAAAAAGAAATCAATTCTACAGAGAGATTCATTTAATTTTTCTTTAGTATCAACCAAGCCGTAACATATACTAACATGTGGTATCTCGATGAAGGAAATAAACAATTGAAAGACGCAAAAGGAAGAAGACTTCTTACCTTCCGCATCATCATCATCGTCGTCGGAGTCATCCTCATCGTTGTCATCAGCGTCCTCAACTTCAGGCTTATCAAGCTACACACAGCAGTCAAAAAAGCAAACATATCAGACAAGTGCAATGCTAATCAATAATTAAGTGATTTGAAAACCTGATAACTCAACGAAGTTTTAACATACACAATTCAGATCTGAAGCTGTATAGCTCTAATATTTACATATGCTAAGCAAAACGCTAAGATCTGAGGTGGGAACCAAACAATCTAAGCTGAGTCTAGTTACAGATAATATAAAGAGAGAGTAAAGTTAGAAGACAATAAAATTACATCGATTTTCTGTTCTTCCAATTTAGCGGCGAGGATCTCTTTTTCTTCGGTAGTCATGATGATATGCGTCTATTGAAGAGAGAGAGAGAGAGAGATTCGTGAAACGGTGCCCAAATCTTAAACCCTAGAGGAAGGGAAGGGAACTTAACTCGAGTGAGTTTAAATTATTATTACTGAGAACAAATAAAAAAGGCCCAAGAATCACATCAATTGGGTAATGTAAAATTGTAAACCTTAACCATTGGGTTTAACTGCTGAAAGAAGTTGGTCCGCTTGCTTAAGTTAAATACTTAAAATAAATATAAAATAACTCCGTGACTCCATAGTTCGAACCCGCGGTCGCGTCGCTGGAGTGATAGATTTCATTTCTCTGAGTTCGTTAAAGATTCTGTTATGCTCTTCATAGAGTTGGTTTACAGTGACTAAACCAAGACTTCAATTTAAATTGTAAACCATGATTAAACCGATACAACCACTCTAAACTCTCTTAAGAGCCCTAGGCTTAATCACATTTTCGAATCTCGATCGCAGCGATGTCCAGCCTTCGAAGAGCTCTGCTCGTAGCAGGGAAGACGAGGATCAACCTCCAGAACTGCCACTTCATAACCGGAATCAACTACAACGGCCTCACCGTGAAGCAGCTACAAGAGCTCCGAGGGATCCTCCGCGAGAACAGCAACACGAAGCTCCTCGTCGCCAAGAACACTCTCGTCTTCAAAGCCTTGGAAGGAACCAAATGGGAGTCTCTGAAACCTTGTATGAAAGGTATGAACGCTTGGATCTTCGTCCAGACCGAAGACATCCCCGCCGCTTTGAAGACGTTCGTCAGTTTCCAGAAGGAGAAGAAGCTCTTCGATAATAACTTGGGAGGTGCCGTGTTTGAGGAGAAACTGTATGGTCCTCGGGACTATAAGGTTATTGAAACGATGCCGTCTCGGGCTGATGTGTATGGTATGATGTTTGGTGCGTTGCATTGGCCGGGGTTGGATCTTGTAAATACGTTGCAGGCACCATCTGTGTCGGAGAATGAGAGTGCTGCGTAAATGGATGTGCTTCGAATTGTTTTTTTTTTTGGGAAAATAATATTCGAAATTTCAGTTTCAGACCAGTGGTTTCTTGTTTTTTTTTGTTACAACTGGATTGAGATTTCTTATAGTGACTTCTTCACCTTCCATGGCCTTGTCTGCAAAGGGTGATACTTAATGTAGACAGTCTTATTCAATTGTTGTTTTACTACTAGTTGTGAATAGTGACTTGTTTAGATGAGAATTAGATACTGAACCAAGCCCTGCATTATTCTTTGTTGCGTTGGATCATACGGGGAAACACAGTACGCCAATGTTCATGATATCACTCGATGGTAGCTAAGCCTTTTATATGGATTATTGATTCAGCAGAAGTCTATAATGATTTTCTGAGTGCATATACCGATTCTTCTTTTTTTAAAGTCTAAAAAATTATTTGCCTGATTTGTCGACTAGGCGAATGTCTAAAATCGCAGTCTACGCCAATTTTTAGAACACTGGTATTATTATTTCATTCTGAGCTGTATAGTAGTGGCGGTGTGTGGTTTTTACACGATTAGGACAACAAATAGTAAGCGTTAGCAGCTCCAAATATTGGTTCAAATTCAGCATCAGACACTATAGGTGATCTATGGTTGGAAGAGCCTTGCAACTGTTGCAGCTCAAGTGATCCTATCAAGACCGCAAATGAGTCTCACTTATAAACACATCAATGTTGATGGTCCTATCATCCTATGTTTCTAAATAATACAATGGTTAACTGATTTTTTGGAATATAATGAGTTGACCAGTGTTTACAAAGCTGTGACCATTGTGTTTGCCTATTGATGATGTTTCAGGCTAGTCAGCTCTCTTCACCAAATATATTTACATGATTATCATCTCTTAATGGCCATTAGATTGCGAAAATTGGATCAACTTCCGAGTTAGAGTAATCCGAATGATGCCACGAGTTGGAACCGCTCCTACGCGCACTCTTAATCCTCTTCCTCATTGACCTTACCCTCTTCGACTTCACCACATAATAAGTCATTGTCCCAAGAACACCAGCCATGATCACACCCCCAACCACAGTCACAAGCACTGCCGCCCACTCGTTCTTCTTCCCAACCACTATGTACGACGAAGCAAGAAACGCCACTGATGTACACATGGACGCCAACCACATCAGTTTGTTGATCACTTCCACTACCTTCTTCTCAGCTTTCGTCTCTCCTCTCACCAACGTGATCTGGACCACCACGACGGCCAGAGAAGTGAACAGCGCGATCGCGTTGAAGATAAAGAAGATCTTGAACGATGCTCTGTCCACAACCACTGCTGACCCGTCGTTGTTGTCTCCTCCTGGCACTGTGAAGATAGCTGCGAAAGCTACGGTTGCGAAGAGCACAGCCACAACGGTTACTGAGTTGGTTGCGTTGTTGATTCCTTCTCTGTGGAGTTTCCTGAGCTCTTTTGAAATGTTGTGGACGTTCTTGTTCGTTCTTTTGGTCTGTTCCAGCTGGATGTGAACGTCGTTCTTGATTTGGGTGACAGTGCTTCTCAGTTCGTCTCTTGGCTGGTTAAGCTCGTTTGCTCTGAGAGCTCCACAGCGAGCAAGAGACTCTTTTATGTATGAAGATTCTTCTGAGAGTGGAAGACCTTCTGCAATGTCGAGTGCTGTCTTGCGTTCTCGGGTTAAAGCATTGGGGTTGGTATCAGGTAGTGACAACAACAGTTCCACAATCTGCAAGAACATGCCAATATGTCAAAACACTCAATCAAAGATATCGAAATGCCAAACCGGAACCAAACATTCTGAACCGAACCAAAATTTTTGGTTAGTTTGGCTAGTTTAGTTAGGAGATCGGTTCGATTCGGCAGGTTTTCTTACAAAAAAGGTTGGTCTTTGGTTCTGTAATCGGTTACCTTGGCTTTCTGTAAAAAATAAATTACAACCAAACCATACCAAAATCCCAAACCGAACTAACCAAAATCAACCGAACCTATCAAAAAAAATTAACAAAATTAAACCAAATTCTAACCGAAATCAACAACTTCAGTAGAATTTTCAAAAACCGAACTAATAGAATACCGAACCAAACTTAAATTCTTGTTAATTTGGTAAGATTTATGTGAACCGCATAACCAGAACTAACCGAACCCGCATGCCTACTCTAGGTGATAGCATACCTCTGCTCGTTTTTTCCTAGTGGCAACATGCAACGCCGTGTTACAAGACTTGTCTGGAAGCATAACAATGGCAGGATCTGCATCTAACAGCAGTTTCACCACTTCAGAGCTCTGTCCTTTTACAGCCATGTGAAGTGCAGTCTGTCCTTTCTTGTCAACCCTTCTCGCCAGCTGAGGATTTTTAACCAGCAGAGCTTTTATAACATCAACATGCCCTTGCCTTGCAGCTAGATGCAACGCATTCTTATGGTTAGACCTTGAAATGTCAAGCAAGTTCGCAGCTTTTGATAAGAGCTGGTTCACAACTTCCGTATGTCCTCTCATAGCTGCAGACACAAGCGGAGTTGCATTCGATGGACCAAACGTATGGCTAAGCGTGGCATCATGATCTAGCAACACCTCAACAATAGCTGCAAGATTCAAGAAACAAACCATACATCAACTCACAAGAAGAAACAAAGAGTACTAAAAAGCTTTATGAGCCCTTCTTACCATGATGGCCTTGTATGGCAGCAATGTGGAGAGGATCATAACCAGAACGGTTCTTCTTAGCAATACTCTCTCTACTCGAATACTTCAGAAGCTCTTTCACAACATCGAGATGTCCTTTATCAGCAGCGGTGAAGAGCGCCGTCTCGCCTAACTCATTCACCTCATTCACAATCGAAGCCCTTATCTCCGCAACTTCGGAATCAAACTCTTCCCCGCTAAGAGTCCCTTCCATCTGAGAGTTTATATCCTTGAGAATCTGCTGCACAGCTGCTAGATCGCCGCGCTGAGCAGCTAAGTGAAGCTCGGTGTCGTTGTGGCGACCGGTGACTTGCTTCACGTACTTTTTTTTCCCAGCTTGGTCCATTTTCTTGCCTGAGTTAGACAGAACCAAAGCTGGTGCAGTTGCTGTTGCGGATGGTGAAGGTGTTGGCGAAGGATCTAACATAGAGTTTTGAGACAAACTAGACTGTATAATCATCATTCCACCTTTCTCCATATCTATTTCCCCTGAAGAATCCAACATCAATTCAATTCAACACACATAGATCTGGAACATTTTTAAATACACATGTGTGTGTGTGAATTTATGATTTAATCATTTTTGGATTAAATGAAAATAGTACGACATTGATGAGTGAAGAAGCATATGGGGTGGTTCGGTAATTAACAGACAAGACGAGGGACCATGAAGATCACAACATGTCTGAAAAAAAACAGTTGAATAACTTGAATTTATTCTTTTCCGACAATCACGCAAATAATCAATCATCTGCCAAACTTGTAAGCGAATTGTCTACGAAAAGTGTTTCCAGCTAGAATAATTTTCAAAGACCAAAATTCTAGATCGTATGGACAAGTAATCGAGAGATGTGTGTGTGTGTGTACAAGTGGAGTAAAAATCAGTTACCATCAGCAAAGGATGAGGCAGCCATGAGTGAAGCTCGAAACTACAAGAGATTGAGATGGGTAATTGGGGAAGGAGAGAGAGAGAGAAGAAGAAGGCTAGATGGTAAAGTGAGACTCATCTCCCATTGACTAAAATATTTGCTTATTTACTTTTTCAGAATTTTCTAACTTTTAAGATTTTTTTGGAATTTTTTAAAAAGAATATAGTTTTTTCGAAATAAAAAAAAAACTTGTTAGAGATTTTTTTAAAAAGTTCCAGTAGCACAGTGGCAAGAGACCTCATTATTTGACCATAAGTTCTCAAGTTTGACTCAAACGACCAACATATTTTTTATAATAAAAATAGTTAAAACGACGTCGTTTTACATAACGACTTTAGCAAACGTCGTTCAATCATTCTGTAAAGTTTACTAACGGCGTGTTTAACTGGCGAGTCAGCGATAACTTATTTATTAAAGTTTAAAAATCAAATATAGTTAAATGTTTTTTTGGCCAGCCAATATGTTCAGGTTTTATTTGGCAATTCGTGAAAAAATCAATGTTTTTTTAACCGAATTCCCTTTAAAAAATTTCAAGTTTTGTATATTTTATGGAAATGCCCTCTACTAAGTTATAGTTTTGCAAAATTTTCACATATTTTATTCTATTAAAATTTTAGAAAACTGATATACAACTTGTATATGTATAAATAATCGTCATTACCAATGATCATATCATTTCATATGCATAAATAATTGTCTTTACCTATGATCAACTGTTATTACCTATGACCATATCATTTCAATTTCATTTCTTACACTGAAAGAAACAAAATTTACTAACCGAGTTGTTATCTGATTGAAAGTTTATCTATTAAGTTTTAATAGAGTTTGAATTTTGTGATTACTTAATGACTAGATTAAAATTATGGTTTCTCAAATCTCTGAATTTGATTATGTATTTTTCTTAGTTAGTTACACAATTTTAACGATAAAGTGCTCTCAAATCTCTTAATTTGTTTCTGTATCTTTTTAGTTAATAACAAAATTTTAACGAGAAAAATACAATGTGTTTATTAGGCTACATAAAAATCTTATAATATAACAAATGTTCAATCAAAATAACACATTCGCGTCATCATGGGAAGATTGAGGACTTTCAACTTCAGCAGAACATCTAGTCTAAACCTTATTAATTTTGAAAGAAACTTTATAAACAAAGGTTTTGAGTTGATACAATCAAAACATAAACTTTCTAATCTCCATGTAGCATTTTTTCCAGCTTTTATTACTTTCAGGCAACATTTTCCGGAAACATGTTTATTCGTAAGAATCTCTTTAAGAACATCTTCACCACATTTCTCATTACCACTCGACCCCATCTTGTCCATGTAATTATCGAGATACATTTTGTACTTTGGTGGGAGGTTCTCTAGCATATAAATATTTAATCTTGTGAAGCCGGCGAAATCACATCCAATGTATCAAACTCACTACTATGATTGACCATTGGTTCATCTTCATCTTCTTGATGACCCAAACTTGGATACACATATGATACTAAAGTGGTGATCATGAAAATTGTCTTAATTAGTCTCCATTCTGTATGATTAGTTTTGAACTTCTTCTTTGAACATCAATAGGGAACTCATAGAGGTCTGGAAATATAATCATCATGAATCGCAGCTCCATAAGAGTAAGATCTGTTGCATTTCTGAGTTTTAGAATATTAAGCTTGACTATTTCCTTTTTATTATAGTAGTCTGTTCGTGATCCTGAACATTTTGTGCAGGGCTGGTGATTTTGATTCAAATGGTTGAATTTCCATCTCAATAAAGGTGCCTATTTCGACCCGAACTATTTCAATGATGCCAATTGCCAAATACGACCTGAACAAATCGACAGTGCCAAATACGACCTGAAATCAATTATAATTCCAAAAAAAACTACCCGAACGTTTTAAACATGCTTATATCTACATTGACTTTAACATAAGTTAGTCAACCGTTAACAAGATAAAACGACGTCGTTTTGATATACGAGAAAAATGTTTATTTCAACCCCAACTATATAGGTTGTGCCAAATAAGACCCAAAAAATTATCAGTGCCAAAAACGACTTCAACTCAATTATAATTTAAGAAAACTACCCGAACTTCTTAAAACGTGTCTATATATTCATTGACTGTAACCGAAGTTAGACAATCGTTAACACAATAAGACATTGTGTTGTTATATATATATATATATATATTTGAAAATATGTTCATTCCGAGACTCAAATCCGTGCTGTGAAATGGTACACTAACAACTAGACTAAATTAACTTTTTAAAATATTATTAAAAATTTGAAATTGTATAAACTAATATCATTCTTCATCTTATCTAATTTAAAACTTTGGTGATTGTTTTTATATATTTTATATATAATATTAACTTTGAAAAAAAATCCATATAACTTCAAAATATATATTACACAACTAAAATATATAAAAACATTCACCAAAGTTTTAAATTGGATAAGATGAAGAAGAATATTAGTTTATATAATATAATTTTTCTAATAATATTTCAAAAAGTTACTTTAGTCTAGTTGTTAGAAATATTAGTTTATACAATATAAATTTTCTAATAATATTTTCTAATCACGACACGGATTTGAGTCTCAAAATGAATATATTTAAATATATGTATATATATATATATATATATATGTGTTAAAACGACTTTGTCTTATCATGTTAACGATTGACTAATCTCTGTTAAAGTCAATGTATATATAGATTTGTTTTAAGAAGTTCAGGTAGTTTTCTTAAATCATAATGGACTTGAGATCATTTTTGGCACTGATCATTTGTTCGGGTACTATTTGGCACAACTGAAATAGTTGGGGTCGAAATATGCACTTTTCTCGTACATCAATATGCACTTTTCTCGTACATCAAAACGACGTTGTTTTATCTTGTTAACGGTTGATTAACTTATGTTTAAGTCAATGTAGATTTAGGCATGTTTTAAAAAAATTCGAGTAGTTTTTTGAATTATAATTGAGTTCAGGTTGTATTTTGCACTGACCATTTGTTCGGGTCGTATTTGGCATGAACAAAATAGTTTGGGTCGAAATATGCACTTTTCCCATAATTCATAGAGGTCTGGAAATGTAATCATCATGAATCGCAGCTCCATAGGAGTGAGATCTGTTGCATTTCTGAGTTTTAGAATATTAAGCTTGACTATTTCCTTTTTATTATAGTAGTCTGTTCGTGATCCTGAACATTTTGTGATCCTGAACATTTTGTGCAGGGTTGGTGATTTTGACTCAAATGGTTGAACTTCAATCTCTTGAAAGGTGGCTACAAGAAAACCGTTGGAAACTTTTCTTCAGATATGAAGGTATATGGTTAAAAAATTCTTTTATATTCGTTTAAAAATTTCTTTTATAAATTTGTATTTTTAATATGTTTTATGTAATATTTGTTTTCTGAAATTAATGAAATTCAATAATTTATAAGTTTTATAAAATTTAAATTTAATAATTTAATTTCAAAAATAAAAAAAACCTCATACGAGTTCTCCCAATGGACCTTCTCAAAACAAATTACAATATTAAAGGTCCTAAACTTCATAAAGTACACAATTAACAATTCAATTAATTTTAAGAACCCATTTAGGATTCTAACCAATGGAGGTGGTCTTAGTTCTTACTGGTTATAGTTGAATAAAAGCTTCTGAATTGTTGAAACATGATTTTCTTTTTCATATAGAGTATTAGGCCATTAAGCATAAGCATGTTGTCCCTTTGATCAAGTAATTGCCCCTCTGATCAGTCTCCTCATGAGAATCTATATTTCGATCATATGAACACAATGATGATTTCATTCTATATGTGGATTATTACAGAAGAAGAGATGATATATACCTTAAAAAACATAGAAGTTGTATGTTTTGTATAAAACATTGTAAAAGAGCTCTAGATAATTAATTCACAAATCACTATAAGGAATTTTCATATTAGGTTATAGCTAGGATCATACAAATGAGATTGACATTTTTGTTTCACGAAAATGAAAGTTACATATTTTTTTTCCTATATCATTCTCTCACTTTTTATTTGTTTTGATAAATTTCTTTGATTTTCAAACATCATAATTTATTTGAAAGAAATGTACGATTTTGTACACAAGATTCATATGCAATTATGTTTTATATTTGATAAACTATAAACAATGCTAAACAAACACTAGTTATAACAACCCAATATATGCATTAGAGTTTTTTTATACAACATTAGAGTAATGAAACCAAATACAAAAATTTGATTTTATTTATATAGTTAGAATAGTATAACAAACCATTATTTTATAATACATCATATGATATAACAAAATATTCAATTAAAATAACTAAATCGTGTCATCATGACTCTCTACTTCAGTAGAACATCTGTTCCAGACCTCATTAATTTTGAAAGAAATTTGAGGAGCAAAGTGTTTGAGTTGATACAATCGAAACATAAACTTATTAATCTCCATGTGGCATTCTTTTCCAACTCTTACTACCTCCATACAACACTCTCTTGAAGCAAGTTCATTCGTAAGAATCTCTTTAAGAACATTTTCACCGCATTTCCTAATTCCAATGGACCCTATCTTGTCCATGCAGGTTTCGAGATACGTTTTGTATTTTGATGGGAGGTTCTCTAGCATATAATTATTGTAATCTTCCGAAGCCGGCGATATCGCACCCAATGTATCAAAATCAAGACCGGGATTGACCAGTGGTCCATCGTCAACATCATCTTGACCCAAAACTGGATACACATATGATACTAGAGTGGTGATTATGAAAAATGCCATGAAAATTGTCTTAGTCTCCATTATGTATGATCACTTTTTAACTTCTTCTTTGAATTGTTTTTAATTTTATTCCCATGATCTATAAGTGTGTATATATAGCAATTGACTGTTTTTGATTGCTCTTGTTGTTGATTCTAGTAAATGATAAAAAAATATAACGTTTTAGATGTTTTACAACAACAAAGTTCTTTTATTACTTCAGTTAGTTCTAAGAATAACACCTTACTTATTTGTTTCAAGCACTTAATATTAATTAAATAATACTTCCTCCATTTCAAAAAGATGCATGTTCTAGAGAATTTTTTTGTTTCAAAAAATGCATTTTTATATTTCTGATGTAATTTTTTATTAATTAATAATGAAAATTATGAAGTTCAAAAATATTAATCGCATTTTGTAATATCTTATTGGTTTAAAAATATAGAAAATATAAAAGAATAGAAAAGTATTTATTTGTAACTAAGTTTTAATATGTAATATCTTATTGGTTTAAAAATATAGAAAATATAAAAGAATAGAAAAGTATTTATTTGTAACTAAGTTTTAATATGTAATATCTTATTGGTTTAAAAATATAGAAAATATAAAAGAATAGAAAATTATTTATTTGTAACTAAGTTTTAATATCCACAAGTACCCGCGGAGGACCTGACTTGTCCAAGATGCTGAACAACAAAGTTTGATTTTGGAAAAAACCCATCATTATGGAAACGTACATGTGGTAGAAAAATTATGAACGGAAGGAATATAATATTTTTTTAATTTTGTTAATTAATAAACTTAAAATAAATGTATAATTGGAAATTTTATTAAATATTTATATTAAAGGTAAAATGACAATTATAATGAAAAAAAAATTAAAGACTAAAAAGACATTTAATATGAAACGGATAAAGTAATATTTCACTTAAATCAAAGATTTTAACTAACCGAGTCTTAGACTATGATTTTTGAAATAATTACATGGTCAATAATAATTGTAGAAATAGCATATATTCATTGTGTAAGGAATTGTAAAAAGATTTGTCTATTCTTATCTAATAGATCTTGATGACTTTGTACTACTCAAATCTTTAACAAGCAAGCAAGAAGAAGAAACATAAACATGAACAAGGAGGCAGTGGATATATAATTTGTAAACCCGGTTGAAATAAAATAAAGAACACAAGACAATCATGAAATATTTTATTTTTAGATCATTGCTCTCTCTGAATTCATGCTGCTTATTATAATTGAATAATGCTTTTGAATTGTTGAAACATGTGCTCTTTCAGAACTAATCATTTTTGGGATAGATGTCCTGGTGAAGTTGAAAGTCCTTTATCATCTCACCATGAGGCCATCGAGTTACCTTGATTGAATATTTATCATATTATATGATGTATTGCAAAAATAATGGTTTGTTAAATCAAATCAAATTTTCATCAACCAATTTGTTCTTCTTAACTCTAATGCGGTTAACCATAATTCCACATGTATATTTCTTTCTTTGTAACTCGAATAAATTATGTTGTTTGATAACCAAGTAAAAAAACTAAAAAGGTGAGAAAACTATATATGGAAGGAAAAAAATTTAACTCCTATTATATGAAAAGACATGTTTCAACAACTTAGAAGCATCTATACAACTATAACCGATGTGAACTCATATAAACATAAACATTTATTGGTATATGTGGTGGAAGGTACATGAACTCCCATGAAACTACAGATAAATGTTTCGGTTACAATGGTTTTAGTGGCCATATGGGTATGAGAACAAGTGAAGAAGAAGAAGCAGAGTCATAAGAGATCAAATTCTTTCTACAGCGCTTCTTCACTTGATGATTTTGAAGGAATCGAACATATAGATGATATATTCTTGTAAAGCCTCTTTTATTTGATCATCTTATTCATTAATTAAGTATCTTTATCATCTGGAGTTTGAATCGGCTTATGTCTTTTCTCTCTGTATTTTGTTTTTCAATTTTTACTAAAGAAGTTCGATTTTAGAGGATGTTCCAAGTAGCGATGAAAATTTCAAGCATAAATAACATTGCCGATTCTTTGCCTATGTATGGTGGTAGTGAAGTTCCCATGTTCCAGTGTCATGTCATGCCTTTAGAGGTGAGAGATTAGTCGCCAAAGTTAGCTTTTCACATGGAGCGCGCTGATCTATGATGGTTTCATGTTACTTTTCGAGATTATGAATGTTAAAGCCTAAACTTCCACCATTTTGGGGTTAATAGGAAGAGTCTCCATTTACAAACTCGGATCTGTCTGAAGAGAACAGGTTGGATTCATAATATGTGAAAGAACAGTCTTCTGAGGAACTCATGTTACAAGATATATAGAGAGCTGTGAGTATTATATTTCACTTAAACTTAGTTTGTGTCTTTAGAGAAATTAAAAAAAAATGTTTGTGCTTTTTTCTGGGGCAATTCTCCTAAATAAACTATTTTCAAGTTTTTGTCACAAAAATATACGATAAGAAAAAAAATGACCAAAATATTTTATTTAATAGGTAAAAAGATCCTAATACCCTAAATATATAAATACGATTAAATAAATAAAAATAATAAAAATATACTTTTTACAGTTTCAGATTATATGTTTTCAAATTCAACTTTTATAAATTTTTATTTGTTTTAGAAATTTTATTTTTTCGAAATTATTTTTTACTTATTTTTTCAAAATGTTCTTTTTGTAATTCAAAAATGTCAAAACTATTTTTTCAAATTCTTACTTTTTTAATATTAAACCTTACTCCTAAGTCTTCACCTCTTAACTTTAAACCATAAGGTTTGCATTAGCTAACCCTAAGATTATAAGTGTATATTTATCTTTTTAATGAAACATTTTTTAAGTATATATTATAACTACGGTCGTTTTCTTGCATGATTTGTTTTACTTGACCCTACTATTTTCGTTCAACTGCATAAAGCATGAGTGTTTATGCCATTGTCGGATAGACCAAGTCTTGGTGAGAGTTTCAATATGGCTTGTAGCATCCCATGGTATGTGGAATTTGCCACACCGTGGGCAGCTTGACTTGACAACTTAAGTTATGTTTAAGTCTTTATGAAAAGGGATCATGTATGCTTACAATTTTCACATGAATATTGAACATGATCTTTAGTTGAGGCAGACAAGGAAAATTACATATGTTTAAATGATGCAAAACTTTCATGTTGTTTACAACTTATGCGGTTATAATGTCATCATACCAAGAACACCACATTTCCATTTTGTCACAAACAGTAGGGAAAGAGATCTTCATACATATTTAAACTAACTTTTCAATTTGTTCTTATTTTTAGTTCATTAGTAAATAAATTCAAACAAAATATTATATTTCACAAGGATAAAACCAAAATTACTAATTTTCTTAATTTTTATGCAAAAATTTCAATACACGTGAACCATAAGAGGATGTTAGTGGGATTTATATTTATATTGATTGCTAAAATTTTTAGAATCTAGTGTTATTGGTTTATGTGTTCTCACATTCTCGTTAGAATCTAGTGTTATTGGTTTGATGATTTATTAATTCTATGCACAATCTTTTGTTATTCAAAATATTTAGATTTTAATGATTTTTAAATCTAGTAAAATTTGTGTTATTGGAAATTATATCCTTCACAATTTAATTCAGAACACATGATTTTGATAATACTATATATTCACTTTAGATTCTTAGAATCATTATATTAATTTATTTTCACAAAATTTCACAATATACAAAATTCCTTACAATTTTTTCCAGATTTAATATTTAAATCTTTCAATTTTTAAAATCTAACAAACTCTTAATAAATGTAAACACCCCCCCCCCTAACACCCCATAGTGAGTATTTAATTAACAGTCAATGTTTTAAACATAGAAATCAATGCAAAACAACTAAAAGCGTTATTATAATTAATACAAAACACCCTTAATAACATCCAAAACCACTTGATTACTATATATGCACTTATAAATCATGGTAATAGGAAAAACAAAAAACAATTCAAAGAAGAAATTAAAAGTAATCATACAAAATGGAGACTAAGACAATTTTAATGGCATTTTTTATAATCACAACTTTAGTATCAGTGTATCCAAGTTTGGGTCAAGAAAATGTTTACAATGAACCACTGGTCCATCCTGGTCGCGAGTTTGATACACTGGATGATATATCGCCGGCTTCACAAGATTACAATACTTATATGCTAGAAAACCTCCCACCAAAATACAAAATGTATCTTGACACCTGTGTGGACAAGATGGAGCCCATTGGGAAATGTGGTCTAGATGTTCTTAAAGAGATTCTTACGAATGAACCTGTTTCAAGAGAGTGTTGTATGAAGATAGTAAAAGGAGGAAAAGAATGCTACATGGAGATTCAAAAGACTATGTTTCGATTCTATCAACTTAGACATTTTGCTTCTCAAGTTTCTTTCAGAATTAATCAGATTTGGGATAGATGTTCTGGTGAAGTTGAAAGTCCTTCATCATCTCACCATGAGGCGGTTGCATTATCTTGATTGAACATTTATCATATTATATGATGTATTGAAAAAAATAATGGTTTGTTATATTGTTATATCTAATATAAAACCACATCAAATTCTCATATAAGCTAATTCCTTCTTCTTAACTCTAATGCGGATAACATAATTGCACATGAATCTTACTAGAAAATGTATATTTCTTTTTTTGGTAGCACGAATAAATTATGCTGTTTGATAAATAACCTAGTAAAATAAATTTAAAAATTGATAACTATATATGTAGGGAAAAAAATGTAATTCCCACTATATGAAAAGAACATCATGTATTCATGTTTCAACAACTCAGAATATACAACTATAACCAGTATGATATAAACATAAACATAAACATCTTTTGGCATTTGTGGTGGATGGTACATGAACTCCCTGAATTTTTTTTTGAAACACGAACTCCTTGAAACTAAAGATAAATATTCCGTTTACAGTGGTTTTAGTGGCCAGTTGGTATGAGAACAAGTGAAGAAAAAGAGGCAGAGTCTGAGAGATCAATTTTTTTCTACAGTGCTTTTTCATTTGACAACTTCAAAGAATTGAACAGATGGATGATATATTCTTGTAAAGCCTTTTTTTTTTCTTTCATCATCTTATTTATTAAATAAGTATTTTTATCATCTGGAGTTTGAATATGCTTATTGCTAATGAATAAAATGATGAGACTGATCAGAGTGGCACTTACTTGATTGCAGATTGAGTAGAGAAGAAGAGATTGAATCAAAAACGATCTCCATTGATAGAGCCATCGCAAACCTCACATACAACAAGATGAAATCTAACATAAGCAACTTTCCTCTATCAGAAAGAGTATCGTAAGCTTCTGCTGGATGGACCATTTTCGTCTCTTTATCGTCTTATACGGAGTCTCTTGTTATTGTATGTTTATGTGTGTGTATATAGATGAGTTAACGTTTCGAATTTCAGTTTTTATATTTCTCTAAACAATCTGGTTCTTTTTACTTCTTGTACTAAGGTTTCTTTTTAGGCCTAAAATCTCGAAATGAAAAAGGTCATGTTTCAACAATTTAAAAGTATTATTCAATTATAATCAGCAGTAGCATGAATTGAGATCAGCGATACAAAGAGAAAAATAATTCGTGATTGGCTTGTGTTCTTGTTTTTATTTCAACGAGCCTTACGAGACATATATTCACTGTCGTCATCCTTGTTAATGTCTTTCTGCTTATGCTTCTTCTTGCTTGCTTGTTACATATTTGTATAGTACTAATCAGAAAGATATATTAGACAACAATAGACAAAGCTTTTTGCAATTCCTTACACAAAAGAATTCTCAACTTATGCGGCACTAGTGTCATCAAACCAAAGAACACTATACATTTCCCTTTGTTACTGTCACTGGGCCTAACACTAGGGACCAGAGTTATGAAACGTGCAACCTTAGAAGTTTAAGCTTAAATTCACATCCCCCAAGACTCCAACCAACCGAGGTATCTGGATTTTCTGCTCGGATCGTGTTGACTGTGTTATTTCCAACGTCGATTACTGCATCCCCTAGCTTTAAGAACGTGGATCAAAATCTAGTTTAATTCACAACACAAGATTTTGAGAATACTACATATTCTTAGAATCATAATATTAACTTAATTTCACAGTATACAAAATTGATTACAAATACTTTCCAAATTTGATATTTAAATCTCTCAATTTTTAAAATCTAACAAACTCTTAATAAATGTAACCCCTCACTAACACCCCCATAGTGAATATTTAATTAACAGTCAATGTCTTAAACATAGAAATCAATGCAAAACAACTAAAATGTTATTTTAATTAATACAAAACACCATTAATAACATCCAAAATCACTTGATTACTATATATATATATATATATATATATATATATATATATATATATATATATACACTTATAAATCATGGTAATAAGAAAAAACAAAACAATTCAAAGAACAAATTAAAAGTAATCATACAAAATGGAGACTAAGACAATTTTAATGGCGTTTTTTATAATCACCATGTTAGTGTCATATGTGTATCCAAGTTTGGATCAAGAAAATGTTTACAATGAACCACTGGTCCATCCCGGTCGCGAGTTTGATACATTGGATGATATATCGCCGGCTTCAGAAGATTACAATACGTATATGATAGAGAGCCTCCCACCAAAATACACAACATATCTCCAAACATGCTTGAAGAAGATGGAGCCCATTGGGAATTGTGGTCTTGATGTTCTTAAAGAGATTCTTACGAATGAACTTGCTTCAAAAGAGTGTTGTACGAAGATAGTAAAAGGTGGAAAAGAATGCTATATGGAGATTCAAAAGTTTATATTTCGATTATATCAACTCAGACATTTTGCTTCTCAAGTTTCTTTCAGAATTAATCGGGTTTGGGATGGATGTTATGGTGAAGTTGAAAGTCATTCATCATCTCACCATAAGGCGGTTGCGTTATCTTGATCAAACATTTATCATATTATATGATATATTGAAAACATAATGGTTTGTTATATTGTTATATCTATATAAAATCAAATCAAATTCTCATAAGCCTATTCCTTCTTCTTAACTCTAATGCGGTTAAACATAACTGCACATCAATCTTATTAAAAATGTATATTTCTTTTCTTGTAGCACAAATAAATTATGCAGTTTGATAACCTAGTAAAATAAATTTAAAAGGTAAGAAAACCTATATATGGAAGGGAAAAAAGTAATTCTCACTATATGAAAAGAGCATCATGTATTCATGTTTTAACAACTCAAAATATACAACTATAACCAGTATGAACTCCTATAAACATAATCATCTATTGGTATGTGTGATGGATGGTACATGAACTCCCTGAAATTTTTTTTTTTGAAACACGAACTCCCTGAAACTAAAGATAAATATTTAGGTTATAGAGGTTTTAGTGGCCAGTTGGGTATGAGAACAAGTGAAGAAAAAGAGGCAGTCTGAGAGATCAAAGTTTTTCTACAGTACTTCTTCATTTGACGATTTCAAAGAATTGAAAAGATGGATGATATATTCTTGTAAAGCCTTTTTTTATTTCTTTCATCGTCTTATTTATTAAATAAGTATCTTTATCATCTGGAGTTTGAATAGGATATGTCTTATGAATAAAATGATGAGACTGATCAGAGTGGCAGTTACTTGATTGCAGGTTGAGTAAAGAAGAAGAGACTGAATCAAAAACGGTCTCCATTGCTAAAGCCATCACAAATCTCACATATAACAAGATGAAATCCAACGTAAGCAACCTTCCTCTATAGAAAGAGTATCGTAAGCTTCTGCTGGATCGGGAACAACCATTTTCGTCTCTTCATTGTCCTATATGGAGTCTCTTGTTATTCTAAGTTTATGTGTCTGTGTATAGATGAGTTAATGTTGCGAACTTCAGTTTTGATATTTCTCTAAAGAATCTGGTTCTTTTTACTTCTTGTAGCCAGGTTTCTTTTTATTCGTAAAAACTCGATATGAAAAAGTACATGTTTCAACAATTCAAAAGTATTATTCAATTATATTAAGCAGCATAAATTCAGAGAGATCACTGATACAAAGAGAGAAAAAAATCATGATTCGCTTGTGTTCTTGTTTTTTTTATTTCAACCAGCGTTACAAGTTACATATTCATTGTCATCCTTGTTTATGTTCATGTGTTTTGCTTATGTTTCTTCGTTCTTGCTTGTTAAAGATTTGCGTAGTACTAAATCATAAAGATCTATTAGACAAGGATAGACAAAACTTTTTACAACTCCCTTAGACAAAAGAAATCTCAACTTATGCGGCACTAATGTCATCAAACCAAAAACACTACATTTCCTTTGTCACTGTCATTCGGCCTACACCAGGGACCGGAGTTATGAAACGTGCAACCTTAGAAGCTTTAGTTTAAATTCACATCTCCAAAACTCCAACCAACCGGTATCCTGATTTTCTGCGTTGATTGTGCTAGTTCCAACGTTGATTACTGCATTCCCTAGTTTTTCCCAGTCTCTCTTTAATCTGGAATGCAAGATCAAAAGTGTTTATTTTGTATTTTATGATAGCCTCAGGATACTTGGTGCGAGAATGTACAATGGCAACTGTAGGCATCAGCCTCGAGCAATAGAAGTGTAACGGGCAAACCAACAATGACAAACCATATAAACTTAGCATACCATCAGCATCTGTTTGTCTACTAGTATTTCCACTATCCACAGTCGCGAATAGGACACATCTACTCCTCCAACCAAACGTTATCTAAAACGTGGGTCCCGCCGGTAGCTTACACGAGACTTTGTCGCGGTCCAGACGCCGTTTATGACACCCTCCGTTAAGTTTTTAACGCCGCCCGTAACGGAGAATCTTTTTCCCTCCCAGCGTTTCACGCAACAGTAAGAACGTTTTGGCGGTAAATTGGGGTCACTGATGGGTACGTGTCGAGACATTAATGGCCGATAGTGAGCGTATATCATTTGTATACGCATGTGTATGTATACTCGGTGCTATTTTTCCCGCGCTAGATAGATTCCTTTTTTAGGGTTTGCCGCTAATCAGACTTCCCCCAATCTAGAGAGAGAGTGAGAGTCTGGTGACGATAGAGAGAGAGATAATCAGAGGGACTGTTTCTTCGTTTAATTCGTCGATTGTCAGAGGAGTTCTTAAAGTTTGGATCTTCTGTTCTTGGGATCTGCGATACTGAAACAAATGTAAGATCTTTACCCATTTGCATATCTATTATCCTGAATTTTATTTTAGGGTTTTTTGGGGCTTAATTTGATGTTTCGCTATTCAATTGCAACTTGTAGAGTTTTCTCCTGTGAAAAAAAAATCATTTTTATCGATAGGTTTTGGGTAATTTCTGCTTGAATTTGAGAATATGAGTTTAAGACAGGAAGTGTTGTGTTAGAGTCATTTGGTCGATGTCTGTTCGTATTGCCCTGAAAAGTGCTGTTTTTTAATTGGGAAGAACAATTAAAATTAGCTTGATTTTTTCTTCATGTTTTCAGCTTCGTTGTTGGAGACGATGGAAGAAGTTCAGCCTCCGGTGACCCCACCCATCGACCCTAATGGGAAAAGAAGCGAAGCTACTCTCTTGGACTTATGCGAGGTTTTACTCTTTTATCTTTGGCGATCTCTCTTTGCATGTATCATGGATTGATTCCACTGAGTTCTGGAATTGATGAATTTGAAGACTAGCTATCTCTAATCCCTAGATTTAACTTTCTTCGAATTGTAGAAAGTTCTTTCTCTTGAAGGGAGCGTCTGCGACGAAGCTTTGAAGTTGTTTACAGAAACCAAACGAATCTTGTCAGCAAACATGGCTAACATTGGGAATGGAACGGTGAAATACAATTTTTTTTTATTTTTCATTTCTAACAGTCAAGAGTATGGTTCATTCACTAAGACTGATTCTTTGTTATTCTTGCTTATTAGCGGGAGGAAGTAGAGAGGTTCTGGTTTGCGTTCATTCTCTATTCAGTGAAGATGCTCACTGTGAGAAAACAAGTGGAGGGCCAGTCAATGTCTGGTGATAGTGGGTTTAATCTATGTCAGATCCTAAGGGCTCTAAAGCTAAAGTACGTTATGCCTAATTCATCCCTCTTTCTTACGTTTCTTTTAACACATTTGTATTGATAATATATTTGGTCTGTGTTGCAGTATTGTGGATTTTTTTAAGGAGTTGCCTCAGTTTGTGGTAAAGGCTGGTCCTGTGCTTTGTGAACTTTATGGTGCTGACTGGGAGAACAGACTTCAGGTTCTTCCTAAGCTCTTTGTATATATAATTTTATCTTAGCCCATCACTTTTTCTTTTCTTAACATGTGTTAACTTTTGCTAATGTTTACTTACTAGGCAAAGGAGCTGCAGGCGAACTTTGTGCATCTTAGCCTTCTAAGCAAGTGAGTTTAGTTCCCCTCCTGTGTCACACTGTTTTGTCATTTTTCTTGTTCTGTGGCATGATAGTGGTTAAACAGTTTTTATTACCTCAATCTGAGATGCAAACTTTCTCACTATGCAATAATAAGAAGAGCTTGAATTTTTTTTTATTTCTTGTCTTTGTGTGAATATGCCTAGTTTATCTTGTATGTATAACGTTTTTTGGTACTATTTTGATAACAGATACTACAAACGTGGGTACCGGGAATTCTTCTTGACATACGATGCAAACGCAGAGAAGACCTCAGCAAACTCTGCTAGTTACTTGCCGGATAGTTACCGTTTTGGATGGTTACTCTTCTTGGCACTCCGAAACCATGCTTTTAGTCGGTTTAAAGACCTTGTGACATGCACCAATGGCCTAGTTTCTGTATTGGTTAGTGCACTCCCTTGTCTGTATTACTTGAAAGACCTTTCGCTTTTAATAATGTGGATAAGCTTAGACTGAATTTTCTTCTTGGGATCAGGCTATTTTGATCATACACGTTCCCTGTCAGTTTAGAAATTTCAACGTCCAAGACTCTTCACGCTTTGGTAAGTGCTTTATTTTCTCTTCTAGCCAGGTAACAATGGCGCTATTGAATATTGATCCATTGTTCTCGTTTCTTTGTGATGAATTTCAGTTAAGAAAGGTGACAAAGATGTAGACTTGGTTGCATCACTGTGCAAAATATACGACGCCTCAGAAGATGAGTTGAGGAAAATAATGGACAAGGCAAATAATTTGATAGAAACAATATTGAAGAAGAAGCCATCTTCAGCATCTGCGTGCAAAACTGACAAGCTAGATAATATTAATCCAGGTTGGTCTAAGAACATTTCTCCTCTCTCAGAGTCTATGGAACCGTTACCTGATTGTTCCTCAAAATTGGAATTTCATTTTCAGATGGGTTAACCTACTTTGAGGATTTACTGGATGAATCATCCATCTCAACTAGCTTGACCACACTGGAAAAAGACTACGAGGATACAGTTTGTAACAAAGGCGAGCTTGATGAGAGGGTGTTCATCAATGAAGAGGATAGCTTACTTGGATCTGGAAGCTTATCTGCAGGAGCTGTTAATACCACCACTGGCGTTAAGAGGAAAATTGATTCGTTGAGCTCACCTGCGAGGACATTCATAAGTCCACTCTCTCCTCATAAGTCACCTGCTGCTAAGACAACTATTACTAGCGGTGGCGCTAATAAGTTGACAGCAACACCTGTGAGTACAGCGATGACAACTGCCAAATGGCTCAGGACTGTTATATGTCCGCTTCCGTCAAAGCCTTCTCCTGGGCTGGAGCTTTTCCTTAAATCGTGTGATAGGGATATAACAAACGATGTCACAAGAAGAGCACATGTGATACTTGAAGCTATTTTTCCAAATAGCTCGCTCGGGGACCAGTGTGCTGGAGGGAGTCTGCAACCTGTTAACCTGATGGATGACATATGGGCGCAGCAGCGAAGATTAGAAGCTGTGAAGTTATACTACAGAGTTCTCGAGGCAATGTGTAAAGCAGAAGCTCAGATTCTGCATGTAAACAACTTGAACTCTTTGCTGACTAACGAGAGGTTCCATAGATGCATGCTGGCTTGTTCTGCTGAGCTGGTTCTGGCTACCCACAAAAGCATAACAATGTTGTTCCCGGCTGTTCTGGAGAGGACTGGGATCACGGCCTTTGATCTTAGCAAGGTTATTGAGAGTTTCATCAGACACGAGGATTCTCTGCCTAGAGAGTTGAGAAGGCATCTGAACTCGCTGGAGGAACGCCTTCTTGAGAGTATGGTATGGGAGAAAGGCTCTTCGATGTACAACTCTCTGATTGTCGCCAAGCCATCGCTTGCTTTGGAGATTAACCGGCTTGGATTGCTAGCTGAACCGATGCCATCTCTGGATGCGATTGCATCTCTTATTAACTTCTCTGAAGGATCATCAAATCTTGCATCATCTATCCAAAAGCCTGAAGCATGTCCAGGTAATCTTATTTATGTATATGATTCAAAGCAATTGAAACGCCTTTTTTGTTATTTTCTTACCAAAAACTTCTTATTGCCATACAGGACAAAATGGAGATATTAATTCTCCCAAAAGACAGTGTACTGAGTACCGCAGCATTCTAGTTGAACGCAGCTCCTTTGCATCACCAGTAAAGGATCGTCTGTTGGCCTTAGGAAACGTTAAATCCAAGACGCTGCCACCTCCGTTGCAGTCTGCATTTGCTACGTACGTCCTGTGTAATAAATGGCGAATTAGTCAGCCAAGTTAGTTTGATTTTTCCTGAATTTTATGTCTCTGTACTTGCTAAGTTTACCTTTTTCGGATAACTGTGTACAGTCCCACAAGGCCCAACCCAGGAGGCGGAGGAGAAACTTGTGCAGAAACTGGTATCAATATATTCTTCACTAAGGTAAGTCAATGCAATTATTGGTGCTAAACATCCTTTACAGCATATAAACTGATCGTTTGATTGTGTGATTACTATTATTATTACATGTCACTGTTGAACTTGGTATTGATTAAGCTGTGGCTTAATGTCTTACCTGTCATATTCACTACATGATGATTCTCCACAGATTAATAAACTAGCCGCTGTCAGAATCAACGGGATGGTGGAGAGGCTACAACTTTCGCAGCAAATAAGAGAGAGTGTATATTGTCTCTTCCAACGTGTGCTTGCTCAGCGGACTTCTCTTTTGTTTAATCGGCACATTGACCAGATCATTCTCTGTTGCTTTTACGGAGTAGCCAAGGTGAGTTCAAGGTCTTAAAACTTTATGTTGTCTGATTTATATCTGCTTCTATTCGGCTAATTACCTTTCTCATGAATCTCCTAGATATCCCAAATGAGCCTGACTTTCAGGGAAATCATATACAACTATAGGAAGCAACCACAGTGTAAACCACTGGTTTTCCGTAGTGTTTTTGTGGACTCATCACAGAGTCGCCGTCAAGGGGTATTATATACATACACTCTTAAGCTTTAACTTGAACAAGTCTTGCGAGTCTATGAAGAAAACTTATGATAGTGATTTTGTGTAGCAGAGAGTAGGGCCAGATCATGTTGACATCATCACATTCTACAACGATGTATTTATCCCCGCTGTAAAGCCGTTGCTGGTGGAGATAGTTCCTGTGAAAAAGGACCAGGCTGTGGAGGCCAATAAGAATCCTGAAGGTTTGTCTTTGTAGCTAAACGTGAGCTTTTATCCATGAATGCTAGTACCTAAGTTGATTGGTTTGTCTTGTATTGGATTTTGCAGGTCATTGTCCTGGATCGCCAAAGGTGTCGGTGTTTCCAAGTGTTCCAGACATGTCCCCTAAAAAAGTATCTGCTGTGCACAATGTTTATGTTTCTCCCTTAAGAGGATCAAAGGTAAAGAGATCCTAGTATTTACAACTCTTTTTTATCATGATATATTAGTTTTGGCTTAACCTTTTATGTGTTTGTAGATGGATGCTCTTATTTCACATAGCTCAAAGAGTTACTATGCTTGTGTTGGAGAGAGCACACATGCTTACCAAAGCCCTTCAAAAGACTTATCTGCCATCAACAACCGTTTGAACAAGTAAGTTTTTTTTTTTTTTTTTTAAATCTCTCTCATCAGCTTCTTCCTCCCATATATGCATAAGACCAACAACCCATCTCATGTTTAGCAGCAATAACAGCAGCAACCGGAAGAGGACGCTTAAGTTTGACGTAGAAGCAGGACTGGTTAGCGATTCCATGGTAGGAAACAGTCTATACCTCCAAAACCAAAACCAAAACGAGACCACCGATGCATCAAACCAAAACCAAAATGGAAGCGATGCATCGTCATCAGGTGGTGGTGCTCCCTTTAAAACCGAGCCACAAGATTGATGATAAAACAAACGCCAGCTTCTCTTCAGCTATGTACATTATTATCTTTATATAGAGTTTGTTGTTTTTCTACGTTTAGCTTTCTAGTGATCACCTCAGGGTATGAGCGGATGGATCGGTCTTTTTTTACTGTTTTTTCTCTTTCTCGTTTATCAACAACACCAACATTAGTAATAAATATGTTATCAACAGTGTTACCATTTGGTACGGTTTGGCGATTAAACCGAAAACCAAATTTGCTCAATCAAAAATAAGACTTTAACCAGATACTAAACCGAAACATGAAACTCATTACGAATTACGACCGGTCCGTCCTCCACCTGAAACGACGTCGTTACCGTCTTTGTAGCATTTCAGATGTTTGTGTTTTCTCAAATCGATTGAAGAAATAGAGATACTCTGTTTCTCCTCTCATTTTGTTCTTGTCTCTAGAGAGATCATCAGAGATGGCGGCACCATTCACGTTGAGGAAGATCGGAGTTCCGCCGAACTCAGCGAACCTGACGGAAGCACGACGACGTGTATTCGATTTCTTCAGAGCAGCGTGTAGATCGATCCCCACGATAATGGACATTTACAATCTACAAGACGTCGTGGCGCCTTCTCAGCTCCGTTTCGCAATCTCTGCTCAGATTCGGAATAACGCTCACGTCACCGACCCTAAGGTACTTACTTATTCCCCTTATCTCCCGGAATCATTTTATTTGTCTCTGAATTGGTAGTATTGATCGGTTGCCCATGTTGATGGATATGTTTTCTTGTTGATCTGATTGTTTAGGAGATTGTCTTTGCGTTCTATTGTTCTTTTGACTTTGTTTAATTGCCATTTGTGTTTGAAAGTTGAAAGCTTTTTCCTTCACAGTTTCATCTGAGTTTGCAAATTCTAATTTTTCTCATCACAGTTTAATTGTCATCTGTGTTTGAAAGTTGAAAGCTTTCCTTCCACAGTTGAACTGTCATCTGAGTTTGCAAATTTGAAAGCTTTCCCTTCACAGTTTAACTGTTATCTGAGTTTGGAAGTTGAAAGCTTTCCCTTTGACATTAGGGTTTTTGAAAGTAGTTTATGCGATGATGAAGTGTTTTTTTTTTGTGGATTTGGTGGAGATTTTTCTCAGAGCGATAAGGTGGTAGCTTTTACCTGTTACTCCCTGCTAAAAGCTCTGGTACCTTGTGGTTCCTTCCTTCTGTATGTGACATCTAGACATTTTCTTCTTTGCATTTCCTCAAAAGAAAATGGAAGAATGATTCGATATGAAAAAACCCACTACAACAGATGTATTACGTCAAGCGTATATGAATTCTTTCTATTTGGTAGTACCCCTTTGTTAAAGATTTGCTTGTGTGGCGATTTGTTTGCATTTTGAACCTTCAATTGAAAGCATATTCTTGTGTTTGGATCCAGTGATCTCGGGTTGGTGTTTTTTTTGTTCTCTGTTGGCTATCTTTGTTAGGTGCTTTTAGAATCCCAATCTATAGTATCCCTGATGATAGTTGTTGCTTGCTTATGCAGGTTATTGATCTTCTTCTATTCAAGGGAATGGAAGAGCTTACTGACATTGTGGATCACGCTAAGCAGCGTCACCACATCATCGGTCAGTACGTGGTCGGTGAAGGGCTCGTTCAGAACACCGGAAGCAAGGATCAAGGAAAGTCTGATTTTCTCAAGAATTTCTACACCAGCAACTACTTTTGAACTTGTGATTGTTTAATCTACTTGTTTTGTCATGCTACTAAATCTCTCCAGTATTGTATTTTCGAACCTGAAGAAGAAGTCTTCTTTCTGAAAATAATTAGACCTTTTCATTTGCACCGACTCCTCTCTAAGTCTTAGCTATGACAGTTTTTGCTGTGCAAATATTGCTATGATTTCAAGATACACAACTCTCAGTTTAATTGAATTTTGTCTGTTTGACTTATGATAAACATACAATCCAAGATCCTGAAAGTTTTCCATCGGCTGTCATGTTGGTAACTACAACCTTACACTGATGATCTATTGGCTCTCAATACTCAAAACACTATGAACAATCACTCTCTCTAGAAACTACACAGCCTTTATTAGCTAAAGATTACAACACACAACACAATCTAAGTTTTTGGTGGTCTCAGGAAAACCATTTTCAAAATCTGCAGTCTTCTTTCCCAAATTATTGCTTTTGGTAAGAATTTTTGCGTTGTGGTCTCTTGGAAGGAGTATCCCTACCTATTTGAGTTGTAAGATTATGTATAGAGCTGAGCAAAGCACTGTTCACTCTCTTGGCCGGGCAAGCCACAAGGAACTAAGAGCACGTAGACGAGATGTATAATCGTGTATGGCAAGAAGAGCACGAGCTGACTGGCGCGTTGTTAACACTCTAATCATCTGTTGCAGTGTTTGCAGCCTCAAGTTATCAGCCTGTCGGATGAATCCTTCGAGGGTACCTAACTGCCCCATCGCCATGGCCATCTGACCCATGTAGCTCGCGACATTATCAGATGAGCTGGAACCAAGAGTTCCGCTAGATAAAGTCTCAGCTAAGGACTGCTGTAAACTCTCCATCCCTTGAGACAACGCATCCTCAGCCTGCTGAGACGTCTGCTGCAAGCTATTTAAGCCCATCACCTGTCGTTCAGTCATTGGCTCCAGCTGATTCGCAAGAAGCTGCCGTAATTGACCCATTATTAGAGTTCGTTTTATTTCATCAAAGTTTCTCTATGAACTTTTGTAAAGAGCTCAAACCTTGAGAAGTTCAGATGAACGGAACCCGCCAAGCCACAAGAAACATCTCTCAGCTGGTGTTTTCCACATTCCAGATAGTAAGTGGAAGACATCGTTCTTGGCTGCATTGCTCTTGATCCTGAAAAGCTCCTCGTAGTGAGTCATCACTCCATCCACAATTATCCGGAGCTCAGCATCACCTGAGTGGGCATTCAGAGCAGATCTCAGCTCGTTCATTTGCCTGTTCTTTTCTTCGAGCCATCGTGAATGTTCGGCGTCAAATGCCAAAGCCCCTGCAAAAAAAAAAAAGACAACTGGACAAGATCAAGAAAAAAGCTATGATACTTGCACCTTACAGACCTAAGCCTACACCAACACTAACCATATGAAAAGTCACTACTCTTGAAACCGTTAAATCCAAATAAGCCTAACCATATTGCCATTATATGACATGCACATATCAATTTATAAATCAAATCAAGTCACTCGAGAATGGAGGATATGCAAATATCTTTCCTATAAATTTCAAGCCAAAGGATCAATCCGAAAACTGACGGAGAAGAAAAAACCTACCATTTCCACCAGTGGAATGGGCTTGGTCTCCTGAGCTTGAGATGAAAACCCCCTGAAAACGTTAAAATTCTTTTATCACTTATGCACGCAAAAGTTACACATATGCAGCCATGACATATTGACATAGAGAAGCAGAAAATGTTTCTCTTTATTCCTTCAAAATCCAATGAACATACTAGAAAGACCTAGGTATAAGTACAAGAGAACAACCATCCATCTTTACCAACCAAAACTATCAACGACCTCATAAGTCTATTTTCCTCCTCTACTTCAGGCTAATCCAAGACTCTACTAACTGCTTAACCGTCTGAGTGGCATTAGGCCTTGGTCTCTTCTATATTCCTCAAATCAAATAAGAAAGTAGAGTTAAACCTGTTGTCTTGCTCTTTGCAACTCCTGCTCAAGTTGAGTCAGTTTCAGTCTGCTGTTCTCCAGCTGCTGAACGTAGGCCTATGGAGGAAAAACATGTAACATGTTCAAGGTAATGGCAAACAAGTATCCTTCTAAAGAAGTTGCAAGGAAGTAACAAAAGCAAGATGTACCTTCTTCCTCAGTCTGCTTTTCCTTGCTGCCTCACGATTTTGAGCAAGCCTACGAAGAGTCTACGGATCATAACAAAAGAAAAAGTAAAAAACATAGATGATGCACAAACACAATATAGACAGATCTATCCAGAGACAGATGCGTGTTGATCCGCAGAGATGAATATATCTCACCTTCTGATCCAACTTATCCTTTGATCCACTGGAATCAGAAGCGGCAGCAAGCATCATTTGCCCTCTATCACTCTGCATGCAATTAACATCAGGAATTAGTCATGTGGATTTGGCTCTACCGGTAGAGTTTTACCAAGGGAACCCCCGGCTCAAGCCTCCCACGAGTGACATTAGAATGAAAACAAAAGATAATAAAAAAAAAAGATTTGAGAGCCAGATTACGAGCTAACCCCCAGATCTCTAGGATCTGTGTCGCCATCAGTTGAGACATCAGTCCTTGAACTGGTATCAGCCATCAGTTGTGACATCTGTCCTTTGAACTAATAAATACTTGAAGCAGTTACTGTCCGTCCACTTGTGCAGGCACTACTCTTAGCCCAGCAGATCGAAGTTAACCTCAGGGGAACTAATATAACTGCAACGGTAAGAATTTTTCTAAAGCTTGGAACTGGAAGTACTCTAACACGAAGATGAAGATATTGGTTAAGTTAAACTGGTTTAACTCACACTGCAGTAGATTAACTACTTGAGCCTCTTAATTAGGAAATAGATTCGGAAACAAAGACAGCGGTTTATGTACTTAACATCAACTGAAACCAAACGGGTTTTTAAATCTCTCACACAAAGCGAGAATCAAAGCAAGTAGAGAAGGTAGTTCATCACTCAAATCAATTATAACTCACCACTAGGAATTCAAAATCTATTCTTTAAGCATCATAATTCAACAGGGTTATGAAATTCGAAATCATATCAAAATTCAAACAAAAGCTTGAAACTTTTTTTGAGGTTTTCAGAAAGTCAACTTAATTTCCAAAGGCAAAAAACAGAAGTGGAAAAGGTAAGCTTTCCAGTGACAAAAGCGAAGCAAAGAACGAGGAAACTCAAAAAGGAAAAAAAAAAGTGAGCTAAGGAAGAAGCTGACCTGAAAAGTAGAAATCTTCTGTCCGAGTAAAAGGTTGTCTGAAATCGGATTTGAAGGAAGCAGAGAGACACGATCTGTAAATTTCAATCTCCGAGACGTAGTTTTGTCTACTAACCCACCCATCGATCAAAATGAAAATTGCGAACCAAACCCCCATACTATTCATAATATCCCCAACGAACTCTATATTTCTAAATTACAAAACCACCCCTAATAGTTGATTTTGGCTTTGATCTGTTTACTCCCCATGTGCAAACTGCAAAGCACTTTACACGTGACTTTGTCCCTCTTGCGTGCATGCTCACGTGCCCAACTTTTCATGGATACAATCGTACAAATCAACCTACCAACTCGGTTAAACCGATCTGTACCTGAAAAAGATTCCATCTTCTTTTCTTTTTGGGTCAATACCTCTGTTTTTAAGTGTAAATATGTTTAGTAAATTGTGATACTCAAAAACCTCAACACAAAACAAAATGGATACTCAGTTTGAGGCAGTTGCAGCTTATGTTAATGTTGATTCAACATGCTCTTCCTGATTTTGAAGGCCCTCCTCCTTTTCAGCTTGAAACCGGGTCCTGTTCCTCTTCATATTATTCTTTATATTTGCCATGTTCATAGTTTTGGAGTTTAGTCATTAAGGTTATGTGCTACAAAAAAAAAGTCATTAAGGTACATATTTGTTGATGAGACTAAAGGAAAATAAACTAATCTAATACTACTTTATTAACAACAAGTTATTAAGGTATGTGTAAGTAACCAGTGGGTGTTTTTATAGTATTGTTATTGTTTCAAAAAAATGCACCCTGACCTTGCCAATGGTCATTGTTTAAAATTGAAACTTATGCACAGATGCTAATCTTGTCACTCAAAAAAATGTTTAAAAAAAAAAAAGATATTTATCTAAAGATGGGAAGATTAAACCGGAGCCATAAACGGTTTAGAGACAGACCAAACTGAAAAACTTCCACATCTTTCTATGAGTCAACGGCTCTGTTTTTAACTATATATAGATGTTTGTCTAACACTCAAAATACTCAAGAAAACATGGGTTCATGGATACTCAAGTCACTGATCCTGCTACTTCTGTTTGTGTTGATTCAGCAGCATGCTGATGCAGGTTCAATAATCAGATATCTTCCAGGTTTTGAAGGCCCTCTTCCTTTTGAGCTTGAGACCGGGTTTGTCCCCTCTTCATCTTATTATCTTATGCTAGCCTTACAGACTGTATGGCTCTAGAGTTTTGGATTTATATGATTCAGGTACATCGGTGTTAGTGAAGCAGAGGAAGACCAGTTGTTCTACTACTTCATTAAATCTGAGAGCAATCCAAAAACAGACCCTCTTCTTGTCTGGTTAACTGGAGGACCTGGCTGCTCTTCTTTCTCTGGACTTGTTTATGAGAATGGTAAAAATCTTAAGTCTTCCTTCTTCATTTGTCTCCACAAAATAAGTCAATGACTTGTTTTAATTGAACAAACAAAAAAAATCAGGACCTCTTGCTTTCAAGGTGGAGGCATACAACGGAAGTATCCCATCTCTGGTCTCTACTACATACTCATGGACTAAGGTAACAACTAACAACAATAAGGAAAAAAAAATAAGGTGTATTTATATTTATGATCTTCCATCTTCAAGTTTTAAAGATCATTTCTTGTTTTTAGGTGGCAAATATAATATATTTGGATCAGCCTGTTGGAGCTGGCTACTCCTACTCAAGAAATCCATTTGCTGATATACCAAGTGATACGGGATCAGTTAAGCGGGTCGATGAGTTTGTCCGTAAGGTAAAGAGTGCTTTATGCTTAAGACTTTCTGGATGTTTTTTTTGTTATTTATCGATAAATGATTGTTCAAAATAAACATTACAAAAAGAAATATTAAACCGTATATTTGAAGAAATAACTGATATAATTTTAAAACTTAATAGTTCTGTTTATATATATTTAACTTTTCTTCTGAAATTATAGATATTAAATTCAGAAATATAATTTAAAATTTTAGACTATAGTTTATACATTTATTAACAAAATTTAAGATTTTTTTTCGTTTAAATCATTCTTGTGCAATTGTTCTACTTGCACATGCTAACGTAGATTCTTGTGCAGTGGCTAGCCAAGCATCCTGAATATTCCTCCAACCCTTTTTATGTCACCGGAAACTCTTATTCTGGTAAGGTGATTCCGGCCATCGTTCAAGAAATGTCAAAAGGGAATTGTATATGCTGCAAACCTCAAATAAATCTCCAGGTTCATCACTATTTGCTTGCTGCATTATTATCATATATAACCTTATCAAGCACTAAGGATTTAAAGAGTTTTTGTGTTTTTCCTCGAACAACAACAACAGGGCTATGTGCTTGGAAACCCGGTAACAGACTTTGATCTTGATAATAACACTCGCGTTCCATTTGCTCATGGAATGGCACTCATCTCTGATGAACTCTATGAGGTTGCCATTTACATAATAATTTGTCTCTCTTTCTGCTACAAATAAAATAATTAACGAACCAAATCTTCCGTTTGTAGTCGATGAAGATAAGCTGTGGAGAAAAGTATGTCAATGTAGATCCTCTTAACACAGAATGCTTGAAACTCATTGAAGAGTTTAAGAAGGTATGCACATTCTGAATGAAGTTTTGTGAAATGCAAAATAACGGTAAACAAGTTCACTAACTTAGAATTTGTGGTTTTATCTACAGAGTATTTCTAGAATATATGAAGAGCTTGTCCTAGATACAAATTGTGACACTACATCTCCTGATTGCTATGTAAGCACATGCAAACCACAAGTAACCACTAGAGAAGAAAATATTAACAAGGTTGCGTGTTGCAGACGTATAGGTATCTATTATCAGAATATTGGGCTAATAACGAGAGCGTACGTAGAGCACTTGGAGTGGTGAAGGTATTGTAAGAAACTTATTTTTACTACCATATATGACAACTGATATTTATAAAAAATAATAAAAACATAGATTAAAATTATAATACCGAAATACAAAAATAAAAAAGAATGCAAAGTCGAGATGGTTAATCTCTTTACTTAAATCTTGAAACGTTCCGTAGTGTGACGGTTGCATAGCGCTAAGATTCCCAGGATACAACTGCAACATTGTTTTTGTTTTACCATCATCGAAAAAACAGAATCTATCGACCATAATTTTGTGTTGTACTCTCAGACTCAAAATAATAAAATACTAGCATAACTATTCAACATGGGAGAAAGTCATATTTCTTTTTGTTTTGTAATTGTTGAAAGTCTATCTTTTCTATAATGCTTACAAGCCCTTTTATAGAAATATAATGAGAGACACACATTTCATTTTTCAACATAAAAAATGAAACCTCCATGGTATATTAATGGAATCTTTAATTCTTGTCAATTAATATGTGAATTTATTTCACATTTTGACCAAAAAACTAAGTAAAAATGTTATTGTTTGACCAATTCAAACTAAATAACATAATTTCAAATGTATTTCTTTTTTATATTTTATCAATATAAAAGATCAACATATATTTGGTTTATAAGATTAAGTTAGCGACATGAAGTCTAATTAACAAATCAAAACTCAAATTCAAATTCAAATATCTAATGTGTGTATTTGATACTTTATACAAGTTTTTCAAATCACACACATTAAACTTACATTTCTCATTCACACTAACTTTATTTTTAGTATATGAACACATTTTTCATAATGCTAAAACAAATAGTTCCAACAGGTATGTGACAAGTTTATATCATCATTTTCACCACATTCTGATTATCGAACTCTTTAAGATGATATTTTGATTAGCAGGGGACTGCAGAGAAATGGGAACGATGTAGTTATAACGTGCCGTACAATCAAGACATTATAAGCAGCATACCATACCATCTGAATAACAGCATTTCAGGCTATAGATCTCTCATCTTCAGGTACACAACTTATTTTAACAAGCTTCTGCTTTATAAAATATTTCTTTTGTAACCATGGTGTTTCTGGTGAAACAGCGGCGATCACGATATGACAATCCCATTCGTTTCAACTCGAGCATGGATAAGATCTCTTAACTATTCCATTACTGACAAATGGAGGCCGTGGATGATACTTGATAAAGTCGCTGGATACACCACTACTTATGCTAATAAGATGACATTTGCTACTGTGAAGGTTACCTCTTTGATCCAACAGTTTTATTGACATATATGTAGAGCTTCTTTGATTGGTTTGTGGTTTTGTTTTATATAGGGAGGCGGCCACACGGTAGAGTATAAACCAGAAGAAAATTCAATCATGTTCAAGAGGTGGATAAGTGGTCAACCTCTCTAATCACAAAAAAAAAGCATTACTCTTAGAGACTTGGACTGATCTGATCTGATTAATGTTTAAGCCGAAAGTGTTTGGTTTGATGATGATATTTATCATAAATAAATGTTACATGTTACTACTACGTACTTGTGGGTTTCCTTTACTACTTGCACTTTTGTTAACCTTTCCTACCAACAAGTGATTAAGTATTTGCTTCTTATTGTATTACAAGTTTACTGTTGATTTAGCAACGCACTTCATACGCGACTTTGTCCCTTCTCACGTGGCCAACTTTTTTCATTACAGAGTGACTCTTTCGAAGTCTACTCAACCGAAAATCTTTAGTCTTTCTTTTATTGAGTCAACTCCTATGTTTTCTTTAGTTTAAAGATGTTTTGTAATAACACTAAAAAACTCAAGAAAAGAATGGGTTCCTGGATACTCAAGTCTCTGCTGCTAAAACTTCTAGTAGTATTGATTCAGAGTCATGCTGATGGAGGTTCAATCGTCAGATATCTTCCTGGTTTTGAAGGCCCTCTTCCTTTTGAGCTTGAAACTGGGTATGTCCCTCTTCATCTTATTATTTATATTAGTCTTATAGATTGTATGACTCTGAGTCTGGAGTTTAATCATTTAGGTACATAGGTGTTGGTGAGGGAGAGGAAGATCAGTTGTTCTACTACTTCATCAAATCTGAAAGGAACCAAGAAGAAGACCCTCTTCTTGTCTGGTTAGCTGGAGGACCTGGATGCTCTTCTTTCTCTGGCCTTGTTTATGAGAATGGTAAATCTATAAGCCTTATCATTCTTCTTTCTCTCCAAAGAATAGTCAATGAATTGTTTGAAACTGAAAAAATCAGGACCGCTTGCTTTTAAGGTGGATACATACAATGGAAGTATCCCATCCTTGGTCTCTACTACATATTCATGGACTAAGGTAACACCAGTTATTCATGATCACAAACCAAATGAAATCTTCATCTTCAAGTATTAATATCATTGATTTTATTTTACTAGGTGGCGAATATAATCTATTTGGACCAGCCTGTTGGGACTGGCTTTTCCTACTCAAGAAACCAACATGCTGATACACCAAGTGACACTGAAGCAGCTAAGCGAGTCAATGAGTTTCTTCGTAAGGTAAAGAACAAACTCAAATTGTATATCTTCCTTTTGATGCATACACACATATTTAAGAGTGTTTATATTGTGCAGTGGCTAGTCAAGCATCCTGAATATTTCTCCAATCCTCTCTATGTCGCTGGAAATTCTTATTCTGGTATAGTGATTCCAGCCATCGTTCAAGAAATATCAAATGGTAAAAATCTTGTATCACTTCAACCCCTAAGCAAGCACCTTCTCTTTGATTCTTGTTTCTTGATCAGTTGTTTCACCATCTTATCACAGGAAATGACATACGCTGCGAACCTCAAATAAATCTCAAGGTTCATCAGTATATGCTTGTTCCTTACACTAATAAAAGATTTATTTTGTGTGTTTCCCCTCTCTTTGATCTCCTACAACAGGGCTACGTCCTTGGAAACCCTGTAACAGACGGTGTACTTGATGGGAACGCTCGCATTCCATTTGCTCATGGAAAGGCACTCATCTCTGATGAGCTCTATGATGTATAGCTACAAAATTTAGAAACCATTTGCCTCTACATAATGAAGTAGTTAACGACCATTTTAGAACTTTTACTTTGTAGTCCATGAAGAGAAGCTGTGGAGGACATTATTTCAACGTGTTTCCTCTTAACACACGATGCTTGAAACTCATGGAAGAATTCAAGCAGGTACGTAAACATTCTGGAAACTAGTTGCAGCTTCAATAGTAAATCACTAACTTAGTATTTATATGCATGTGGTTTATTTTCAGAGTGTTTTTCGAATATATGAAGAACTTATACTAGAATCAAACTGTGATCCAAAGTCTCCTGATTGCTACGTGAGCATCTTTGAATCTTTTGATCAATAGCTAGTCATCTAACAAACCACTAGAAAACAATGTTGCGTGTTTCAGACGTATCGGTATTCCTTATCAGAATACTGGGCTAATAACGAGAGTGTACGCACAGCACTTAAAGTGATGAAGGTATGTGACAAAGTTTTAACATAAATCATTAGTAATAACTGATGATTAGACTTTCTTGAGGGTTTTGGTTGCAGGGGACTACTGGGAAATGGAAACGATGTGACTATTATATGCGGTGCCCTCATGACATTATAAGCAGCATACCATACCATCTGAATAACAGTATCAAAGGCTATCGATCTCTCATCCTCAGGTACAGAAAATTTAATAACTTCTTCATCTGCTTAATCAAATATTGTTAGTAAACCTTTTCTTTGTCATGGTTGTGAACAGCGGCGATCACGATATGACAATCCCTTATGTTGCAACGCAAGCATGGATAAGGTCTCTTAACTCTTCTATTACTGAGAAATGGAGGCCATGGATGATACTTGATAAAGTGGCAGGGTATATACTTTTTTGTTTTGCCTTTTTAGGGTTCTTATTATTTGTTTGTATAGGCTGATCAACATTTTTATTTGCAGATACACCCAGACTTATGCTAACAAGATGACATTTGCTACTGTGAAGGTACCTCTTTTTAATCCACAGCGTTTTTTTACATATATGCAGAGCTTCTCTTGATTTGGTTTGCGGGTTTGGTTTATATAGGGAGGTGGGCACACGTTAGAGTATAAACCAGATGAAAGTTCAATCATGTTCAAGAGGTGGATAAGTGGTCAACCTCTCTAACACACTGAAACATTAATCTTGGAGACTTGGACTGATCTATTTAACGTCAAAGGAGAAAGATGTACGGTTTGATGAATTTACCATAGACAATGTTACATGTTACTACTAGAGTACTTGTGGGTTTTCTTAAGTACTTTATTTTCTTAAGTGTTATATAAAAAAACATCATTTTCAGAAGAAAAAAAAAATGAGTACATCTGCAAGTTATAAGTGTCAAACTTGATAACCTGAAGAGTGTTACGTTGGACTAATCAATTCCACCACAAAAAAGTTTCAGAAGATTTGTATCTTATCTTTTTAATATATTTTAGAACCTAAAGCACATGGTTATTGGACTTTAGCCTGTTGAACTTTAGCAATGGCTCCACCCTCCGAGATTGAATGGGAGTTAGATGTCTGGCATAATAATTATTTCATAATAAATTAAACATCATTAAATATAAATAATTTATTAATTCATGCCGACCGGACCGCATGCATAATGCCTCTCGTCCTAAATGTGGCACTAACTACAATGGAGATCAAGTTGCTGCTGCTTCTCCCTCTTCTGTTGATTCAGCATGGTTATTCAAGATCTACCGTCAGATATCTTCCTGGTTTCCAAGGCCCTCTTCCTTTCGAGCTTGAAACCGGGTTCTGTTCCTCGTTTCATCTCATCTCAAAATTAACAATCATATAAATGAATGACTCTGTATTCTGATTTTATGGAGTTAAGTCATTTAGGTACATAGGTGTTGGTGAGGCAGAGGAAGAACAGTTGTTCTACTACTTCATCAAATCTGAGAGAAACCCCGAAGAAAACCCTCTTCTTATCTGGTTAAGTGGAGGACCTGGCTGCTCTTCTCTCTCTGGCCTTCTTTTTGAGAATGGTAACATCTAAAACTCTTTTCTTCTCTAGAGAAATTTTGATGATTTTGTTTTCAACTGATAACTGCAGGGCCTCTGTCTTTCAACATTGAGTCTGGCAATGGAGTTATCCCATCATTGGTCTCTACTATGTATTCATGGACTAAGGTTAACACAAAGTGCTTATTTTTTCTTTTCTCTTTTTTATTTATACCAAAGTGCTTATTTAATAGCCTTTAGTGGTCATGATCTTTATATTCATGGACTAAGGTTAACAAAAATTTATTCTTCACAAAGTTCTTATTCAATAGGACATAGAAACTCTTCATCTTCCAAGTATTTGAATGACATCTTCTTTTGATTCAGGTGGCAAATATTATCTATTTGGATCAGCCTGTTGGGACTGGCTTCTCTTACTCAAGAAATTCACTTGCTGAGATTCCAAGTGACACAAGATCAGCTAAGCTGGTTAATGAGTTTGTACATAATGTAACGGAAAACCTCAAAATGTTTCAAGTATTTTTTTTGTCTTTGCCAATAAACCTTTGGAGATTTTATTGTCCTCATTTGTTGTTGTTGTGCAGTGGCTAGCTAAGCATCCTGAATATTATTCAAATCCTTTCTATGTCGCCGGAAACTCTTATTCCGGTATAGTAGTTCCGGCCATCGTTCAAGAAATCTCAAATGGTTAGTTTCTTATACCCACTTCATGAATCCCTATGTAAACCCCTCTTGATAATTTATTTCTCTTACTTTCATTGCAGAAAATGGTTTATGCTGTAAACCTTTAGTAAATCTTCAGGTTCATTGATCTTGCTCTTGTTTCTGTAGAAGAGATATCTTTCATATATTGACTGCAGAACTTTACAGAAATATTTATATGTACATGAGAGGTGTGCTAGGGTTAGCTTGATATAGAAGCTTCCTTAAGTGTATACACGAGTTATTAAGAGAATGATTATGAGAATATTGTGTATCCTTAACATGCTCCCTCAAGATGGAGGTGGTGAAACAACTCCAATCTTGTCGCGTAGATGATGAAATTGTGCTCTGTTCAGAGGTTTTGTGAGAGCATCAGCTAGCTGATCTTTAGTGTTGATGTGAGCTACACGCAGCATGCCATTTTTCACTTGCCCTCGGATGAAGTGATAATCTAAAGCAACATGTTTCATACGTGTGTGAAACACGGGATTAGCGGAGAGAAAGATGGCACCTAAGTTGTCACAATACACTACCGGAGGTGCGCGGAGTGTGATGCCCAGTTCAGTGAGAATATTGCATATACATCGTATTTCAGCTGAGGCATTCGCGACGGAGCGGTATTCAGCTTCGGTTGAAGAACGTGCAACACCTGTTTGCTTCTTGGCTGACCATGACACTGGTGTCTTGCCTAAGTAAACAATATATGCATTTGTTGACACATAGTCATCGGAATCTCCTGCCCAATCTGCATCTGAAAAGGCATGGAGGGTAAGAGGGTTTGATGCAGAGAAGAAGATACCGTGATCAGTGGTGCCAGCAAGGTATCGTAATACACGTTTCGCAGCCTGCATATGAGCGTCTGTGGGCTGATGCATAAACTGGGACAGACGGTTTACCGCATACGCAACATCAGGACGTGTGAATGCAAGATATTGTAAGCTACCGACGAGTTGACGATAGGATTTTGCGTCAGACAAGAACTGTCCTGTTTTTAGCGTCAGCTTAGGAGTAGAGGCCATCGGTGTGCTAACAGGTTTTGCGTCTACCATGCCTGTACGATGCAAAAGATCAGTGATATATTTTCTTTGCGAAAGGTGTAAACCTTTTGTAGTCCGATGTGCTTCAATGCCGAGGAAATAATTCAAGTCTTCAGGGTCTTTCATTGAGAATCTTTCTGCCAAGAGCTTGAGCACAGTGCTGATCCTCTGTTTGCTGTTACCGGTGATCAGAATGTCGTCAACATAGATGAGGAGATAAACAACTTCAGGGCCACATTGAAGAACAAACAGAGATGTATCTGCTAGTGAATTTTTGAACCCAAGGCTGAGTAGAAACGTTTGGAGCTCGACATACCAAGCACGGGGAGCTTGTTTGAGGCCATATATTGCTTTGCGAAGACGACAAACATGATTTGGATGATCGCGATCAATGAAACCGGGAGGTTGTTCCATGTAGACTTCTTCAGCCAGTGTGCCTTGCAAGAATGCATTGTTGACGTCTAATTGTTGTATCATCCAGTTCTGTGAAACCGCAATGTCGAGGACTAGACGAATTGTTGTTGACTTGACGACCGGACTGAACGTGTCTGTATAATCTCTACCATATTGTTGAGTGTAACCCTTTGCTACAAGTCTGGATTTTGGCCTGCGAAGAGAACCACAAGGGTAAAACTTGTTTTTATAAATCCATCGACAACCAATAACATTTTTATTCTCTGGTCTTGGAACCAGATAAAAAGTTTGATTTTCAGCAAATGCATCCATCTCCTGAGACATGGAGCCTCTCCAAATTTTGTCTTTAAGCGCCTGGTTCACTGTCCTGGGTTCAGGAGGGATATGTTTAGAGGTTGTGGCAGAGAGATTGAGTTTGGTTTTAGGTTTCTGGATATTGTTCTTGCGTCTCGTTGTCATGGGATGATGATTTTGTGGTGGTGGCTGAGGTTCGGGTACGGTTGAAGACGTAGGCAAAGTGTTTTGTGGATTTTGAATTTGGTTTTGGGTTTCTGGAGTAATAGTAGTTTGGATTTCAGGTATTGGTGGGTTTTCTTGGGCCAGGTTTTGTGTTTTTGATATAGGAGAATTGATTTGGGCTTGAGGACTTGGAATGGTTGATGGGTCTGGTAAAGAAGTATTGGGCTGAGAAATACATACCTGTATATCACCATTGTCATCGTTTCTTTCTTCCTGCGACTGTTGCGGTGGAAGATCTTGAGCCGGGAATCCTGGTACAACCGGAGGTGATCTGTTTAGTGACGAGTATAGAGGAACTAAAGAAACTGGAGGTTGAGTGGGTATGGAAGTCGGAGTTTGTGAGGAAGATGGTGTTTGGTTCGTTTGGTTGGATTGACGTAGCGGGAAGGAAGCTTCGTCAAATTGGACATGGCGAGATACATAAATTCGCCCAGTGGCTGGTTGAAGGCAGAGATAAGCGCTCTGTGTGAGAGAGTAGCCAAGGAATACACACGGAGTGGATCGGTTTTCAAGCTTGTGAGCAGCATACGGTCGCAGCCAAGGAAAACAAAGACAGCCGAATACTCTGAGCTTAGAGTAGTTTGGTGACTTGTTGAAGAGCTTGTGAAACGGAGATAGCATCTCTGTGACTGAAGATGGCATGCGATTGATGAGATAGACGGCGGTGTTAACAGCATAAGTCCAGTAGCGTGTGGACATTCCAGCGTGAGTCAGCAAGGTTAGTGCCGTCTCCACTATATGTCTGTGTTTCCTTTCAGATATTCCGTTGTGTTCTGGAGTGTGAGGAGGGGATGTAAGATGCTGTATGCCGGATTGTGACAGAAAAGATCTCAGTGCAATAAACTCGCCGCCGTTGTCTGAATATAGAGTGCCAATTCTGGTTTGGAAGTGGTTTTCAACAAGCTCCTTATAGGCCAAGAAGGTTTCTTTGACTTGGGATTTTGTTTTAAGTGGGTATAGCCAAGTATAACGGGTGTAATGGTCAACTAGGACAAGGTAGTATTTGTAGTTGTCTATAGATAAGATGGGAGAAGTCCAGACATCTGTAAAGACATACTGAAGAGGACGATTTGAGGTGATAGAAGTTTTAGAAAAAGGCATTTTGTGGCTCTTATTAATGGAACAATCAGAACATAAGTTTGTTTTTGAAAGAGAACTAGAATAAGGAATAGAAAAGCTTGAGACGATAGATTTTAAAACATCAAAAGAAGGATGGCCAAGTCTGCAGTGCCATTGATCTAGAGAAGGTTTCAAAGGGGAGACAGCAAAGAATGATTGGGCAGTAGAGGAGGACACTGGCCACTCGTACAGATCACCTTTGGTCTTGCCTTGGAGCAACGGGATTCCCGAGTAAAGATCTTTCACCTGAAAGTGCGCAGGAAAAAATTCAACAGACACTTGATTAGTGTTACAAAGGCGATAGACAGATATGAGGTTCTTATGTATGTGTGGAACGCAAAGAACATTATGTAAAGACAGGGTGCGATTTGATGAGGGAAAAGACAGTGAACCAGTGTGAGTAATAGACAAACCGGAGCCATCCCCTATAAGAACAGAGTCGTCGCCATGATATGGCTGATGGAGAGAAAGGTTGCTGAGATCGCTTGTCATGTGATGAGTGGCACCACTGTCCATGAGCCAAGCAGCTTCAGAGTGCGGTGAAGTAAGAGCCATGTTCGCACGCGGTTGCCACGGAGGGTAGGATGGAGGGGCGTAAGTGTTATTGTTATTGTTGCGGCCTCCAAGTTGAGGACACCTCTTGGCACTATGTCCCTGAACTCCACATAGTTGACATCGGCCCTGGTAGCCACCTTGATATCCTCCTTGATAACCGCTTTGATTTCCTCCTTGATAGCCTCTAACTTGTTTCTCTTTGTTTTGTGTGTATCTTGGGTTCTGAGGATTCTTGTTCCAGGTTTGAGGTGGACGCTGATTGTGTTGTGTACGACCTGAAGGTTGATGAGACGCTGCATTGGCTGTGATCGGGAGCACTGAGTTTGTGGAGCTGAGCGTGATGAGCTTTGCTTCTCGGTTCAGCAGTTTCTCATGAACTTCCGTTAGAGAAGGCGTCACATCTCTACCTTCGAGTTGATCTGAAATTGTCTTGTAATCCTCAGGAAGTCCTCCAAGAATAAACTCCAACTGATCTTCTCGATCAATGGGTTTGCCTAACAAGGCAAGCTGATCAAATCTGGTAATGAAGCCTTGCACATACTCATCAATGGTTTTTGATCCTTTTGTCCATTGCTTGAGATGGAGTTTGAGTTGTTGAATATGGGCTCTGCTTGGCTTATTGTAGGTAGCTGCAAGGATATTCCAGATCTCAGCTGAGGTCTTGGAGGTGGAGACTAAGGGCTGGACTGTTTCGGTCATTGCACCAATGAGACCACTGTAGATCAAGCGATCTTGTCTCTTCCATTTGGTGTAGTCGGGATTAGCAGAGAGGGCTCCATCAACAGTCACCGTGGGGATTGGTGGTAAGACGGTTGAGTCAATGAAGCTAGCGAGATCATACCCATCCAGCAGGGCTCTGACTTGTAAACTCCACATCATGTAATTGCTTGATGAAAGTTTGATGATGTTGCTCATGTTGATGTGAAGGAGAGAAGGAATTGTGGGATCGACGGTCTCAGCTGTTGGTGCAGACATGATGTTTACGATTCAGAGTTAGAGAGAAGAAGAGAGAAAAAGAAATGAGAAGGAAGAGCTGGAGCCGTCAGAAAAGAATAAAACTAAAACAGGTTTTTAGGGTATCGATGATGCTCTGATACCATGTAGAAGAGATATCTTTCATATATTGACTGCAGAACTTTACAGAAATATTTATATGTACATGAGAGGTGTGCTAGGGTTAGCTTGATATAGAAGCTTCCTTAAGTGTATACACGAGTTATTAAGAGAATGATTATGAGAATATTGTGTATCCTTAACAGTTTCTTATTACACATTACCTTGTCGAGAGCATCTACAATTTAACAAAAATAAAACAGGGTTACGTGCTGGGAAATCCTGTAACAGATTTTAATAATAATGATAACTGGCGCATTCCGTTTGCTCATGGGATGGCTCTGATCTCTGATGAAAACTACGAGGTACACAAGTACCGTGTGTATGTTTTTCTTGTCACCACCATAATGAAGCAGCTGAGAAACTAACTCATGATTCTTATTTGCAGCTTCTGAGGAGAAGCTGCAGAGGAAACTATATTAAAGTGGATCCTCTTAACACAGATTGCATGAAATCCGTTCAAGAGTTCGAGAATGTAGATTATAGACACACTGAAAAATTTAGACACTATATATACAAAATATCACTAACTTCAGAATTTGTTCTTTTATCCACAGTGTGTTTCTGGATTAGATGTAACATATATTCTGTTGGGGGTGGATTTACATCCTCACTCAAGGTCCATTAGACAATGAGCTAGGTCCATTTCACTAGGATACCCTAGGCTTCATCTTCCTATAAATAAGGAGTTATCTCCTTATGAAAAATGATCTTCTCTTCTTCTTACATCTAAGAACATATTTTCATAGAGATTTTGTACATTCTAAAGTTCACTTTACATTTGTAATCATTTTTGTAATGAACTTCTAATGAATAAAATCTCTTTTATGTTTCTTTTCTCATTTGATTCATTGTTGATTTCTCCTAAAACCTCAAGAATACAAGAATCTAATTCTTGGATTCTTTATTGTTATGATTCCAACAAATACACCATTTTTGGATCAAACAGTTGGCGCTAGAAGGAGGGGCTAAGGAGAAGTATCTTCAAAACAAATCAAACTTAGGAAAATCAAGATCGAGAAGAAAGAAAAAAAAAAAAGAAAAAAAAAAAGAGAAGCATCAAGAATCAAGATCGACTCTTTCTCTTTTCTCTTCCATTCTCGAGACAGCTCAGTAGCCTGCAGAGCTCTCTCATCTTCGATGAACCTGCAACCAGAAGATCTAGGCAAGCCAAGGTGGTCTCTGGATAAAGGATGAAGCTTTCTCATGAAAGCTTTGCTCGGGACTTTGATCGTACACTTGGTGGGCGATAGCAACATGAAGCAACAACGCCCACATGTCTTGTTTCATACAGTGGATACTCTCACAGACGTCTACTCAGCAAGAGAAAGTCACCATAGCAGAGTCTGCGGTCCTGCTTCATTCTCGATCCGCCGGTGACGCTCCCGAGATCCGCCGGTGTAGTCGTCGGCGTCTCAGACGAACGGACAGAGGATTAGGAACGGGAACCAATCATCTCATCGCTTCGTTGTCTCGTTGCTGTGGCAACCAAGCATCTCACTTCAACGCAAACAAAGAGAACACGAAGCCTTGCTGTTGATATCATCAAAGACCCACCAACGAGTCCAAGACTCTCTGCTCGCCATCTCGTCAAAGCTGAAGACTTGGTCTCGTCAAAGCTGAGGACATGATCTCTGGAAAGCTCAAGACTTTGTACCGACAACTGAGCCACACACGAAGTGATCGGCCCCAACGGCCAGAGCTTGCCGTCTCGTCCTTTGTACTCGCTGGTTTCTACTCCATCGTCGCCTACAACAACTAACGATGAAGGTGGAGCGCCAGCGGTGTGGCGAAAAGGAATCAAGACGTCAGTGCTCTCATCTCCATCTATGCGTTTTCTTCTCGTCAAAGCTTGAGGCTTGATCTCGGCAAGAACCACCTCGTCACAAGCTGGTAACCTCGTCACGAGCTTATCCTCTCATCCTCTTGCTTGCAAAGGCTCCTAATGAAAGGAGCGGGAGCCGTCTCCCACGAGCTTGAGGAACAGAGAGAGTGCGAGGTGGGAGGAGGTCGATAAGGACAAGCTCAAGCTCAGTCATGATCTCTAGAGCAGCTCAAAAGATTTGAGGACGCCAACAGCTAGAAACTCGAGCTTGCCATGACCAGAGCTCGGCCTCTCTTTATGCTCAGCTATCATCTACTTCAAAGATAAGTGTTTACAACCCTCATGAGATACTTATCGTTGCTTGCTTTATTGTTTGCCACCTGTGTATATTGCTTAGTAATTAATCTGTTATTACTATCATATGCAACTCATGAACATTTAAAACAAGTTCGCTTGCTTATCAATTATACAGTACTTGGCTATTTCTTTTGGTTAACTCTGTCTGATAACCATCATGTTTTTGTTGACAGAGTCAACTACCATTGTTGAACCAAAGAGAAAAATCAGGACCGAGAGGCGGACATATGACATGCCCGGATCAGTCTCTGTGTCATCACGTCAAGAATGACAAGCTCAGATTCCCACAACGAGCTTACCGCAACCGGCACGAGCTTGAGATAAGAGGAGTTCGATGAGAACAAGCTCCTCAAGAACTCAAAGTTTCGTTGGAACAAGACACAAGCAGCACATGAGACATGCCTTATCTACAGATCATCTCTCCACTTGTTGCTTCCAGCAACTCGGCAATAATCTCGGCTAAGCTCATGATCTTGATCTCGGCACGAGCTTGTCACTTCTGTTTCCTCTTGCTCATAAAGATTGCAACAAGTTCAAGACATGATCTCGGCAGCAAAAGTCATCTCCTTGCGAGCTTGATCTTGGCACGAGCTTGTCACTTACGTCTCCTCTTGCTCATAAAGATTGCAACTTTCTCAAGACATGATCTCAGCAACCAAAGTCATCTCCTCACGAAGCTTGTCATCTCGTCCTCTTTGCACTAATCTCGATCTGATTCTGATCTTGTCACAAGCTCTGTCTCTTCTTCACCAAGCAAGCTCTACCAATTAACAAGATAAGTTCTTTTAATTAAAACATCACAGTGTTATGGTAGACTTGTGGCTGTGGTTTAAATTATTAAACAATTTTAAGTTGTTCATTCATCTCATGTTATTGCTTTGCTGTAGCCTATGACATTAATAAGTTTACAACTATTATATCATCATGTGCAACTCACGAGCACTAAGCAATAACAAGTTTGATGGCTTGCTTTTTAATTATGAAAAATTAGCAGTTTCTTTTGGTTTATATTGGTCTAATCATGATCAAACTTTTTGTGAACCAGAGACTTTGAGCCAAAGAAAAAAACAGAACCGACAAGCGGTTGCCACGACCATATGTCTTCATGCTTCGAAAGACAGCCCTCAGCTACTAGTTTGGCGGAAGCAGTACAAATGGCACAAGTCAGCACGTTTCTCAACGTCATAGCCTGACGAACACACGAGCCAACAACTTACCCGACACACGATCTCAACACGAGACTTCGGGTCGGCAATAGTTCGGTAAACGTGTATTTTAGGCACAAGTTTGAATTGAACTTGCTTTTTATTAGGCACGAGTTTGCGGTTGATTCGCTTATTGTTAGACACGAGTTTACAAAAACTCTCCTTTGACCAGGCATGAGTTTACAGAAACTCTCCTTCTACTAGGCACGAGTTCTCAGTAAATTCGCCTTTGTCTCAGCGTGAGTCTAGTAAACTCGTCTTTCATTAAGCACGAGTTTAAAGTAAACTTGCCTTTTACTAAGCACAAGTTCTAAGTAAACTTGCCTAAATCACCACCGGCATAAATGTGTCTAATTCATTGTCTAATAAACCCTATTCGTAAAATTCACAGAGATCAACTTCATCTCTCTCTACGAACTTGGGGGGACTTATTGTTGGGGGTGGATTTACATCCTCACTCAAGGTCCATTAGACAATGAGCTAGGTCCATTTCACTAGGATACCCTAGGCTTCATCTTCCTATAAATAAGGAGTTATCTCCTTATGAAAAATGATTTTCTCTTCTTCTTACATCTAAGAACATATTTTCATAGAGATTTTGTACATTCTAAAGTTCACTTTACATTTGTAATCATCTTTGTAATGAACTTCTAATGAATAAAATCTCTTTTATGTTTCTTTTCTCATTTGATTCATTGTTGATTTCTCCTAAAACCTCAAGAATACAAGAATCTAATTCTTGGATTCTTTATTGTTATGATTCCAACAAATACACCATTTTTGGATCAAACATATTCTAGGACTCAAGTATGCAAACGCATCCGATCCCTGTGTAAGCAATCCCTCTGAGCATCGCATGTCTGTGCATTCTAACTGTTGGGCCAATGAGGTGAGTGTGCGCAGAGCTCTTCATGTGGAGAAGGTAGTCTATCTATGATGACGAAGTTTAATATTAGATGGTTTTGTAAAGGTTTTGATTGATGGTGACGATGGTAATGAAATACCGTGGGTTTACAGGGGAGTATAGGAGAATGGTTAAGATGTTATCGTGAAATACCGTACAATTTTGACATTAAAAGCAGCGTACCGTATCATAAGAGCAGCAGCATTCAAGGATACAGATCTCTCATCTTCAGGTCCACAACAACTCTTCTTTATTCTTCTGTTAAGTTTAACAAGGTCGTAAGAAACTCTTCTTTTTTTTTCTTTGGCGTGATCTTTCTGGTGAAACAGTGGTGATCACGACATGTACGTACCTTTTCTTGCAACTCAAGACTGGATAAGATCACTCAACTATTCCATTATTGATGACTGGAGGCCGTGGATGATTCACAATCAAGTCGTGGGGTATAATTAAACCAGTTCTTGTTTTACCTTTTTGGATTGATTCTCTAACAAAATGACACACACACACCTTTAAGATCAAACAATCTTTTTTTTTGTTGCAGATACACAAGGACTTATGCGAATAATATGACATTTGCCACTGTCAAAGCAAGTCTTACATGTTCTTATCACTTTAATGAAAAAAAATAGCTTTTTTATACTTGAGAGTTTCTCAGTTTTTGTGGGTTTTGGTTTGGTTTATAGGGAGGCGGGCACACGATGGTGTATAAACCTGAGGAGTGCTCTGTCATGTTCGAGAGATGGATTAGTGGCCAGCCTTTGTAACATTCTATCTATCAGCGATTTGTGGTTGAAAGCCTTTTACAAAGCCTTGATATGGCGATGTCTACATAGTTTATCTTTGGCTTAGATATTGCAACACTTACTGTTATTCAATAAAACAAGCTGGTTAATCTTTAACATTGATAAGAATGCGAATCAGATAGAGAAAAAAAAGTTACCAAACTAGAGGGATAAATTTGTGATAGTCTTGATTATGTAAGACCTACACAAATCATACAAATGTGTGTTTAGTGTCTCGTCTTACCGTTTTCTTTTCTTCCCCAAAGAGTTCTTCTCCGGCTGGCTGTGACTTAGAACGCACAACAACTCCATAGAGCTCTCTCAGTATCTATGTCAAATATATACAAGAACAAAAAAAATAATGCATGTTACTGAGTGAACACATGCACGATTCAAACAATGATAATAAACATTTTCTGATTCCTGCGTAAACAAATCTCTTTGGGAAAACTTGCTTTCTTCAGTCTTATCAGCGTGTACTATATAGTTCACTTTTGTGTTAGAGCCTAAATAAAAGGGATACCCACTTAATTATATGATGCATGCATATTAATTTGTTGGAGGTGGCACTAAGTAAACCTATTCATCAAGAACTGATATATTTATAATCACTTCCTATGTATTGAGTCGGTCATTTGAACAAGTTATAATTTTTTTTTTGGAACTCCACAAGTTATAATTTTATTTTGAATATTTAATGTTTTGCAAAAATAGAAAGAAAGAAATCAGTGAACACTCCCTTGTTTTTAGGATTCGATTCCCACCTTCAATATATCCACTTCTTGCTCGTTCCAGTTTGCTATTTAAAGACCTCTAGACATACAACATTTTTCCAAAACTTATTAATTGTTTCAAATTTCTCAACAAATAAATATTAGAGATTACTTAATTATCAAGAGCTGCTAATTAATCCAAAAAAAAAAATGAAGACCATTCCACTAATGTGCATTGCCTTCGTCATACTCCTGACTTCATTCCCGGCTACGATCAAGAGTGATTGCGGTAAAGATGTCTATTCCTGCGTGCGTGAAATTCCTAAATTTGGCCAGTGGAAGAGCAGATGTTGTCCACCTTGGAGGGGGAACATATCACCAACGTTAAAACAATGTATATGTAATTTAATGAAACAAAGGTATAAACCTCCCAGTCTTGGTCCGAATGTCAGACCCTACGGTAGTGGTCCTACTTGGGATCCTATGACCCAACTTTTAGGTGCTTGTGGAGAACCCCGTAAAGCCTCTGAAATATACAAGTGTTGACGATGTGAGCATAAAATAGTCAAGTCACTAATGATCGTCAAACCAAACTGGAGATAATAATATATTGTAACTAATCAAGTATTTCCTAATTTCTTTTTAATCATTTTAATTAGTCATTGTTCTTTTCTTTTTTTGCTAAATTGTAAATAACCATTAATGGAAATGAAACTACAAGTTCGTGAGTCCCAAAACAAGTGGAAAAGACTTAAACAACTAAACCATTAGGATTTACATTGTAATTTGTAAACAATTAAATCCTAAACTTTCTGATCATCAACCGCAAAAAGTGGATAGGAAAACCTGTAATGTGTAATAACGAAATGAAGAATTCTTATTCACCAAAATTTGTAATAAGAGGTTTCAAAAAAAAAATGTAATAAGAATTTTCCCATAACAACGTTATTCTATCTACTTAATTAGCCTCTTCTTCCTCACATCTAATGGCAGAAGAAAATTTATTTCAGTTGAGGGCAAACGACGAGTAAACCTAAAAATATGGTTATGATATTTATAAAGGTAAAATAACTAAAAGTAGAGAATATATTGAAAATTTTATGGTGGCACCTGCCATCTTCTTGGCTCACACCAGTCACAGGTACATCAGAGCCACTGCTCAATCCGTCCTGATCTAATCTTAAAATTAATGGAAGTTATTAGTATGACCCGGTTTAGTGTAAATTAGAATTATGGTTTGTATCGGTTTAGGCTTCCTTTCACCTAACCATACATATATATTTGTATACTGTTTGTTACAAACGATTAAGGAATCTAAAAAACTTTTCATCTCATCTTCTTCTTCTTCGTTTCACCATGAGCTAAAGCTTGAGCTTCATCGTCTTCTTCTCTGTTTACTAATATGGTATCAGAGCTATGACAATCTTCTTCCGCTTCGATCTCTGAGCTTTCTTTTCATTCTTTTCTCATGAGTGTTCCGTTGATTTCTCTTTCGCGATTCCTTCATTTTCTGATTCTTACAATTTCTGAGATTTTGTTCGTGATTCTTCTATACGTTTCATCGATTCTTCGATCATTCGATTGATCTGTTCTTCGATTGATATGTTCTTTGATTGATCTACTCTTGGATTGTTTTCTTGGATCGATCTATGGCGAATCCCTTTTCTATTCTGCCGATGACGACGGATTCTTCACGAAACTCGACCGATCATTACGAGAATCCGTATTATCTTCATCATAACGATCACGCTGGGTGGGTTGATTCTTGTTACTGATCGATTGACTACAGCTGCGGATTTTCATTCTTGGAAGAGATCTGTTCGAATGGCTCTTAACGTTCGCAATAAGCTGGGATTCATCGATGGTACTATCTCTCGCCCTTTGTCTACTCATCATGATTATGGAGCGTGGTCTAGGTGTAATGACATTGTAGCTACGTGGTTGATGAACTCGGTATCGAAGAAAATTGGTCAAAGCTTGTTGTTCATCGCTACTGTGGAAGGAATCTGGAATAATCTGATTTCTCGTTTCAAACAAGATGATGCTCCGCGAGTTTATGATATTGAGCAACGACTGAGCAAGATTGAACAAGGTTCGTTGGATATATCAACTTACTATACTGAGCTTGTGACTCTTTGGGAAGAGCATAGGAACTTTGTTGAGATTCCGGCTTGTACTTGTGGCAAATGTGAATGTGATGCTGGTGCTTTATGGGAGAAGTTACAGCAGCGTAGCAGAGTTACTAAATTCTTGATGAGATTGAATGAGTCGTATGAACAGACCAGGCGCCACATCTTGATGCTTAAGCCCATGCCGACGATTGAAGAAGCATTCAACATTGTTACTCAGGATGAAAGGCAACGTTCTATTCGTCCAACAGCTGCTGTGGATAATGTTGCTTTTCAGGCAATGAATCAACAGTCTGTGCCTCCTGTGAATGCTGCTGTTGATGATCATGTATATGTGGCGACTTACAATGCTGGAAGGGCTTCTCAACGTCCAATTTGTACTCATTGTGGAAAGGCTGGTCATACGATTCAGAAATGTTTTAAACTTCATGGTTTCCCTTCTGGCTACAAGACTTATGGCAACAGAAATTATTCTCAGCAACGTCAGCCTCAGTCTCAGTCTAAAGCAGTGACTCAAGTTCCTTCTCAGCAGACTTCTCAGATGTCTACTGCTGTGGCAAATGTTTGCACAAATCATGATACTAGACAGCTCACTGCTTTACCACAAGCTCCTCCTCAGTTGACTAGTGGTGGAATGAATCTCTATCTTCAACACTTCTCTCCACAGCAGATTCAGAGCCTCATTGCTCAGTTCAACTCACATGTTCGAGTTCCAGAGCCTCAAGTCCCTTCCTCGTTGGCTAATCTTCCTTGTGCTACAATCACCACAAATGGTGTGATGGATCCACAGTCTTCGGCTGGTATCTTTCCTTTTCCATCCATCAACTTGACTTTTCAAAACAATACTCTTTGCTATAAAAATCATTGCTTATCCACTCTTCAAACTTTTATTCCCAATGATGCTTGGATAATTGATAGTGGGGCTTCTAGTCACGTTTGTTCGAAACTAGAGATGTTTGATAGCTATGTACCAGTATCATCTGTCACTGTCACTCTTCCTAATGGTAGTAATGCTCCAATCACACACACTGGCACGATTAAATTGAGTGCTTCTTTGATCTTATATGATGTGTTGTTAGTTCCTGATTTTCGTTTCAATTTAGTCAGTGTGAGTAGTTTGATTAAATCCTTGATGTGTGCTGCTCATTTCTTTCCTACTGGTTGTTTGATTCAGGAACTTTCTCAGGGCTTGATGATTGGGAAGGGTAGACTTTGCAACAATCTTTACATACTTGATACTGCTTCTGCTACGTCTCCTCGCAATTCTTTGTTTTGTGGTTCGGTTTCTGTAGACAGCTCTACTTGGCATCATCGTTTGGGTCACCCATCTTCAAATGTTTTACAACGGATTTCTACTTACATACCTTCTTATAAACAAGTTGATTCAGAGATTTTTCCTTGTTCAATCTGCCCATTGGCAAAACAAAAGCGCTTAGCTTATATTTCTAAAAATAATCTTTCAGAAAAACCTTTTGATTTGGTTCATCTTGATGTATGGGGATCATTTAGTGTTGAATCTATTGAAGGTTATAGATATTTTCTTACTTTGGTGGATGATTGTACTAGAGTTACATGGGTTTATATGTTAAAGAATAAAGGAGATGTTTCTACTGTTTTTCCTCTGTTTCTTACGTATATTTTGACTCAATACAATGCCAAAGTTAAAGCTATAAGAACAGATAATGCTCCAGAATTGGCTTTCACGGATTTAATCAAAGAAAAATGCATGTTTCACTATTTTTCTTGTGCTTATACTTCTCAACAAAACTCTGTGGTTGAGAGAAAGCATCAACATTTGCTTAATGTGGCTAGATCTTTGTTATATCAATCGAATGTTCCTCTTGCTTACTGGTCAGATTGTGTGTTGACTGCTGTGTTCTTGATCAATAGAATGCCTTCACCTTTACTTGAAAACAAGTCACCGTATGAAAAATTGTTAGGAAAAGTTCCAGACTACAATTTGCTTAAGTGTTTTGGATGTCTCTGTTTTGTTTCTACTTATGCAAAAGATAGAAATAAATTTAGTCCTCGTGCTGTTCCTTGTGTTTTCTTAGGCTATCCATCAGGATACAAATGTTATAAGGTTTTGAATATTGAATATCATGCTATGACTATTTCTCGTAATGTTGTTTTTAAAGAGAAAGTCTTTCCTTTTAAAACTTCTGAGATTCTTTCAAAAGCTGTTGATATGTTTCCTAATACTATCTTGCCTCTTCCTGTTCCTTTACATTTTGTTGAGACAATGCCTTTGTTTTCTGATCATGATAATTCTAGTACTTCTTATGTGTCTGTTACTGTGCCTGCTAATACTTCTGATCAATCTTTGCCACAAACACACACTAATCCCACTGTTGATCAAAATAGGACAGTTTTAGATGATACTGGTACAGGTGTGTCTCGTGTCTCTAGGCCAAAACGAACTACTAAAACTCCTACTTACTTGTCTCAGTATCATTGTTCTCTTGTTCCTTCCATCTCTTCTCATTCTACTCGTTTACCTCGTTCTCAAGATACAGCTCCTCAACACTGTATTTGTTTACTTCCATTTTCTTCTTTTTCTTCCTCTTCTTTTCATTCTACATCCAAAACACTTTATCCCATTTCTTCAGTTGTTTCATATGATAGACTCAATCTCATTTTTCAAGCTTCTGTTCATTCGTATTCTCTTGAAACTGAACCTAAAACATTCAAACAAGCCATGACTTCAGAGGTCTGGAGAAAAGCTGCGAATGTGGAACTTGAGGCTATGGAACAAAACAGAACTTGGGATGTTGTTTCTCTACCTGTTGGAAAGAATGTTGTTGGTTGTCGTTGGATTTTCACCATTAAATACAGAGCAGATGGAACTGTGGAACATCATAAAGAACGCTTGGTTGCTCAGGGATTTACACAGCAGGAAGGTATCGATTATATGGGTACTTTCTCACCGGTGGCAAAGCTTACTAGTGTGAAGTTGTTACTTGCTCTTGCTGCAATCAAAGGATGGAGTTTACATCAGATGGATGTTTCCAATGCTTTCTTACACGGTGATCTTGATGAGGAGATTTACATGCGTTTACCACAAGGCTGTACTCCTCCTGCTGGTGTTGTTTTACCTCCTAATCCTGTGTGCAGACTTCGTAAATCCATTTATGGTCTGAAGTAAGCCTCAAGACAGTGGTATAAACGTTTTTCTTCAGTATTATTGGGTGCTAACTACATTCAATCTGCAGCTGATAATACCTTGTTTGTCAAGCGAAATGGAGATTCTTTTGTGGCTGTCTTAGTCTACGTTGATGATATCATGATTGCGAGTAATGCTGAAGCGGCTGTAGTTGAGTTAAAGGAGCTTCTCAGCTATGAGTTAAAGATCAAGGATCTTTGTGAAGCTCGTTTCTTTCTGGGTCTTGAGATAGCCAGATCGTCTCAAGGTATTTCAGTATGTCAACGGAAGTATACCTTGAATTTTTTGGAAGATTCAGGCTTATTGGGGTGCAAGCCGAGTTCTATACCGATGGATCCTTCTTTACATCTTACAAAGACTTTGGGCACTCCTCTTTCCAAACCTAAAGTCTACAGAGAGCTCATTGGTCGTCTGTTGTATCTTACGATTACAAGGCCTGACATTACGTTTGCTGTTCATCAGCTGAGTCAGTTCTTGTCATCACCTACAGATATACATCTTCAAGCTGCTCATAAGGTACTACGTTATCTGAAAGCAAATCCTGGTCAAGGCTTGATGTATTCTGTTAAATCGTAGCTATGCTTAAATGCATTTGCTGATGCTGATTGGGCTACTTGCAAAGAAACACGACGGTCTATCACGGGATTCTGTGTATATCTTGGTTCGTCGTTGATTTCTTGGAAGTCCAAGAAGCAGGCTGTTGTTAGCCGTAGTAGCACTGAAGCAGAATATCGGAGTCTTGCTTTGGTCACTTGTGAATTGATTTGGATAAAGCAGCTTCTTCGGGATCTTCTCGTTCATGTACCAGGTCATGCTAAGCTGTACCGTGACAACAAATCTGCTATACACATCGCCACCAACCCTGTGTTTCATGAACGCACGAAACACATAGAGATTGATTGCCACACGGTTCGTGATCAGATCAAGGCGGGTCGTCTTCAAACGTTTCATGTTTTCACAGGGAACCAATTGGCTGATATTCTCACTAAACCTCTACATCCTGGTCCGTTTCTTTCATTGCTGCAACGTCTCTTTGTTTCAAGTCTTTATCGTCCGACTTCACCGATAACGACTTGAGGGAGGGAGTATTAGTATGACCCGGTTTAGTGTAAATTAGAATTATGGTTTGTATCGGTTTAGGCTTCCTTTCACCTAACCATACATATATATTTGTATACTGTTTGTTACAAACGATTAAGGAATCTAACAAACTTTTCATCTCATATTCTTCTTCTTCGTTTCACCATGAGCTAAAGCTTGAGCTTCATCGTCTTCTTCTCTGTTTACTAATAGAAGTATTATCTCCTTCCTTGGTTGCTAGTCGCTTCTATACGTTCATATCATGGACAAACTGAATTCATATGACTGAAAACTCTTTAGTCATCTTCAAAGTTTTTGGATGATTGCTTCTATTCTATCTAGCTTCCCTTACTCAAGAAATTCACTTGCTGATATACCAAGCGACACAAGTTCAGCTAAGTCGGTACCCATGAGTTTGTTAACTCAGTTTTTCTGTTTTGATCTTTGCTTGCGTCTCAAACATGTATAGCTCATCTTTCTTTCTTTTCTTTTTTTTTGTCATCAGTTATCTTTCTTTCGTACAAGCGTCAAAATGGTTAATACCTTTTCCGGGTGAAACAGTTGTGATCACGACGTCGACAAGGTAGTACCTTTCCTTGAAACTCAAGCATGGATATAATATATCAACTATTTCATTGTTGATGACTGGAGACCGTGGATGATTCACAATCAAGTTACTGGGTAAAATATTTACACCAATTTATGTTTCTTTTGTTCACTCGTATGAGTTCATCAAAGATGTTTTGCATATATATGAAAAGCATTTTTGCGTATGTACTTCCACTGTTTAATACGAGTATTTTGGTTTTATAGAGAGGCGGGCACACACAACTAATTGTGTAAATCAGTTGAATGAATTATGTTCAAGAGTGGATAAGTGGTCGACCTCTATAACAACCTATCAATAATTATACACCAAAATCACTTTATGTACATATGATTTAGATCGGGCGCCACAGCATCTATTCAACCTTTGCAAAATCTTCACAGACTGATTTGTGTGTTTTTTTTTTAAATCTGCGTCTCATGATCCCAGATAAAGGGACAAGTTATATGACTACTGAAAGTTAAACAACAATTTATGCGACATGCCGACGATTACGGTTGATCATTAAAAATGCACATAGAAGGCGCGATTAGGTACAAGACTACACCTAATCAAGTGATAATCCCTTAATAATAGTTGACTACCATCGAACAAATATACAACAAGATATTATAAATAAATTTGGGGAATATATGATAAAGATATTTCTACAAGGATATTATAAATAGTTTTGGGAATTTAACTGAAGAGAAAAAACTTTATAAATATATTTATAGGCAGGGAATCCTAAGATAATCACATATCAATATAAACATCAAGGCCTACCAAAAAACAATTTGTATTATTTAAAGCAACTAAAATGGTTAACCATAATTTAAATTTGACATTGGAAGGATAACTATTCTACAAATTGAAAACGGCTTAATAGTATTACATTCAAAAGTTAGTTAAGTTTAATCAAATATCTTTTTAAAACAAAAAAAAAAGCGTAGGTGAAAACGGCTATTTTAATTGAAACCACTCAAATGTTATGATAGGCATTTAAAATTAATAAATACTTGAGCATATAAAAACTTAAATGTCAATAGAATATATAACTCACGGGATTTTTCACGTTGTCAATAAATAGAAATAATAACTCTTTAATTCGTTAACCTTTATTTGAATTGAATTTAATTTAGCTCACGGAATAAATACATAAATAAAGAATGTTTTTCAATTATAATATTTTTTTTCTGGAGTATGCGCGTTATCATTTTCAAATCAGATTGCCGACACTCTACTAAAAGAAAAGAAAAAAAGAAATCGTCAAAACACTCATTTGACAACAAATAATATTATAAAAACATAAAGGTGTAATAGTAAAAAAAAAAGATAAAAAGGGAAACGAAAAATCGAAAGAAGTAAATAATGGTAGACTACTAATATATGATGGATGTCCAATGAGAGAGAGAGAGAGAGAGAGAGAGAGAGAAAGTGAAGCGATTTCAACCTCCCTCCGTCGTCGCCGTCCTTGGACCGTACTTACCGCAACTTCTCTCTTCTTTCTGTGAAAAAAAGCTCTTTACAACTTCGCCGTCCTCTAAGCTGAAATTGTGTGTTCATCGGGAAGAAGATTTCATGCAAAATGGACTTTGAAGAAGAAGAAGAAGCTCACAAGTTCACTCCCGACAACTTTCTTGTCGTGGAGCAGGTCAGAAGAGGCAAGTCTACTTCCGATTTCGTGGTCCTTCACAGAATCGACGATAAAAAGTAAGACTCTCTTTTTGCTCCTTCTTTCCTCCCCTAACTTGGTTTCCTTTTTCAGACAAATGGGGTTTTTGTAGTGATTTGAGTTTTGAACCCCCAAAATTGCCGACAAAGGTTTTGTTTTTTTTTCCTTGTCTGAAATTTCCATGGAAAATGCAAAAAAAATGATTTTTTTTCAATTGTGTGTTGTAGTATTTTGGGTCTGTTCTAGCTACCATTTTTTTCACGCCCTAGAGTTTCTTGTCTCCGTTAGGTATGCAATGAAGAAGGTTTGTCTTGCTAAACACACTGACAAGTTAAAGCAAATCGCTTGCCAAGAGGTAACTTTGAATCTATCACTCGTTATTTTGGCAACTATTGGTTTCTAATTGACATACCATTGTGTTAACTTCAGAACACACTTTCATAGCCTCATATGTAAATCAGCTTCTTGATACGTTTATATTGCAGATGAAATCGCTCTCAAAATTAAACAATCCTTACATAGTGGAATACGAAGATTCTTGGATTGATGAGGTACAAGGATTTGGATATAACGGCTTTTATTAACACTAGCATCATCAGCATTCCCATGTTTTTTTTTTTACTTTCTCTTTAAACAGGAAAGTAACGCCTGCATTTTTACTGCTTATTGTGAGGGAGGGAACATGTGAGTTATTATTCTTCCCTTGAACACTCTGTTTGTGGGCTCAGCCTTAATTTGCATAAGAATATGATTTACTGAATCAAAATAACAACTTTTATTTTTGGTACCAAACCAGGGCTAATGCTATCAAGAAGGCCAGAGGAAAATTATTTCCAGAGGAGGTAACCTCCTCCGTTTCAGTTTTACTTCCCCACACATTGTTATTGTATTTTGCTGGTCATAACAAATTCACATGTGATTCTGCAGAGAATCTTTAAATGGTTGGCACAATTGTTACTGGCTGTTAACTATTTGCATTCAAACCGTGTACTCCACATGGACCTTACGGTACATCTTTCATCATTACTTTTCCTGGTGTGTCCTTTTTGGTAAATAATAACACTCTTGAATGTTGAATATCTCTCTGCAGTGCTCAAACATTTTCCTTCCAAAACATGATCACGTCCAGCTTGGTATGATAAAATGAGAAGAATAGTTTTCCTCTTTTTCACTATAACCTTGTGTGCCTAATCAAATCCACAACATTTTACTACTCATGGTGCAGGTAATTATGGTTTGGCGAAACTAATCAATCCAGAAAAGCCTGCTTCCTTGGTGTGTTATCTAACACCTTTTTTTCTTTTTCTTTACGCCATCCATTTGTATATTTACTATCTCAATAAAAAAAAACAAATCATTTCTTCCCAGGTTCCGGGAATTGCTAACAGCATGTGCCCTGAGGTTTTAGAGGATGAGCCATATGGATATAAATCTGACATATGGTCGCTAGGTAAGTTAAGAGAATCAAAATCCCAATATGTTTGACTTTAAAATTACTGATAAGAATCACATTTTTATGCCTTGCTTTCTTCAGGTTGCTGTATGTATGAAATTACATCACACCAGCCTGCGTTTAAAGCTCAGGTAGGCATCGTCTTAGCTAAGTGTTTCCATGTTGAGTATATGAAACTAAAGTTGTGATGGAAAAAAAAAACTTAAACAGGATAAGGCTGGACTCATCAACAAGATAAACAGATCTCTGATGTCTCCTCTTCCCATTGTCTACTCCTCCACCTTGTAAGTTTCTTCTTCTTCTTCTTTCCATCCACTTCATTCCATTGCCACAAACGTGTCACAACTATTTTAATATTACAGGAAGCAGATGATAAAGCTTATGCTGAGGAAGAAGCCTGAACATCGGCCAACAGTAAGTTATCAACATTAGATCACTGTATGACCGTTTGACTAACAACAACACTAATGCCATTAACTAACTATTATTCTGCAGGCCTGCGAATTGCTAAGGAACCCTTGTCTACAACCATACCTCCTTAAATGCCAAAACCTGTCTCCTATCTATCTTCCTGTATTTCCTATCAACAGCCCTAAGGACAAAGCAAGAAGAAGTTCACTGCCAGGCAAGTTTGTGAAGGAGAGAGAAGAGAGGGAGAAGAGCGAGGTGTCTCGCAGCTTGGAGAACCTCTATCCGTTTTGGACCAAAGCTGAGACTGGTTCTAGCAGCTCATCACAACCAGCATCATCCACAAATGAAACAGATGACAAGCCTGAGACAAAACGAATCGATCCAAGCTGCGATGCATTGAAGGTTTCTGAACCTACTACAGAGAAGCAGAAGGAAGAGAATGATGATGATGTGCCAAAAGAATGGGAAAACATGATTTCCTCCGGGGAGTCTCAGTTACTTGACGTTGATGTGGAGATTGTGAGCGCACAAGAAGGTTTGTGTTTCACTCAAGAGGAAGCTGAAGCTCAGGAGGCAGTTCCGGAACCAAAGGATCAGAGAGAGCTGCTGTCTGAGGTTGTAGCAGAAAGTGGAAGCGTTGTTGAGGTGGAGGAAGCAAAGACGGTGAAGCTAACAGCGAGTGAAATGTCTTCTGTGCTGAGTAAGCTCACGAAACTAGGTCCGCCGCAGAGTAAAGAGAGAGCAGATGCACTGGAGTGTTTGTTGGAGAAATGTGCAGGGCTTGTGAAGCAGGAGAAGTATGAGGAACTTGCTGGTTTGCTTACACCGTTTGGTGAAGACGGTGTTTCGGCTAGGGACACTGCTATTTGGTTCGCAAAGACGCTCCTGTCTTCTTCTGATAAACTCAACCAAGGAACCTGATTTGAGTTTTTAAGTTTGAGAAAAAAAAACATTTTCTTGATTTGTCAAATATGTAGAAATCTTTTTTTTTCTTTCTCTCATTGCTTTTCCAATTTAGTTTGTGAACACTGTGCCTTTTCTATGTAATATCGACTGCAACTAAGTTATAAATATTTGAATGTGAGCTAGTTTTTGTCTTTTTTGCTCTCGTTTTAGTTCATCACCATTGGTTTCTCTGTTTCCTCCCATCTCGTTCCTGCATTCACTGAGTCTCTAGTGCTCTATTGAACAAAAAAGTCCGTGAAACTTTCATTGTCAACTGAACAAATTGTATGTAATCATATACTATATGGCTACATGACATTCAGTTATCTCCAAGAATTTGAATCATATGAGTCAATCCCTAATTTGACTAATAGTGTCTAATTCTAAAGCAGTGATGTAACAAATTTGTATAATACACTAATCAAAACAGATGAACTAGATCATCATCCTCCGTTAAGCTGTACACCACCGAGAGAGTGAGCCTGTAAAAAAATGTGTTGTGGACTCAGTAACTACATATTGGAAGAAACCAAACAGAGAAAAGAGATTTCAAGAAGAGAGCTAAAGTTGTAACTCTTTAAATTTACCTAAAGACAATCAGGATGAAGAGAAAGATGTAGAAACCAAGTTTGGTAAACCTTAGCTTCTTTTCAAAGTCAATACCACGGAACACTTCAGTGACATCAATAAGATGCCGCCGCTTATTGTATCTGTAAATACTCCAATTGAGAAACGTTTTTTTCAAACCTTCCATACATGTCAAATCAAGAAACAATAATATCGAGAGAGCGAGGCTTACAACATAGCGTGGTAGCATGTAACAGGGAGAGACACGAGGAAGAAGAACCAATGCCAAGTGAGGAGGAAGAGGATGCAGAGTAAGCCTTGGAGGATAAACTCAGGTGGTACCAAACGGTTGATACGGGTTGATGTTTCATAAGGGTTCATGTAATCAGCTTCTAAATCCGTTAAACATATAACCTATAGTATGTATCACACACAATATCAATATCAGAAAAGGAGGTGATGATTTATCTCATTCCATCACTTGATCAACTTCACACTAAAGAAGAGTCATCTTACAGACAAAAATAGCCGTCAAACTAAATCTTGAAGACAAACCAAGAGCAAAAGAATCAATAGTGAAACCTCTCTGGAACTAGATTGTGAGAGTTATTATTAGAGTACAAAAGCGATGAACACCTAAAAAATTTCTGAACAAAAACAATTGTGGGGGGTTTCACAGCTACAAGCTAGGGTAAGCAATTCGGACAAACTCACAGGACAGATCACGATTTAAGAATCTGACTTGTTTAAGGGAGGAGATGTACCTGATAGAAGACGGAAGCGACTAGGGCTAAGCTGATGAGGAAGGAGAGAATCCATAGTAACAAATCCCATGTCATTGTTTCTTTAAGGAATCGAGAGACCAACAACCTATTACCACTAAATCTCTGGTGCGACTCTCTTGTTAAATTAATTACCTTGGCTCCTTTTTTTTGTTTAGGTTTTTGCTCTGTTAAAACTCGATATTTTTTTTAATAAAAAGGGAATTATGTAATTGTGCTTTTCTTCTCTTTTTTTAACGTCTATACGTTTTTGGGGAAGATGAACTATTGTCTATTGGTAAGGTTACAGGCTTGTTTAATTAAAGGTAGATACTTTCAAATATTGCAACAACGAAGAGAGAGTAGACGTTAGCATTACGACAAGAGAGATTCACAAAACACTGTCTGTCTGCCACAGAAATTTAAACCATAAGGAAACAAACATGTGATATCAAATTCTCCAGACTTACTTTCTTCTTGACTTCTTGGATGATACCCGGCGGCTTTCAACTTTTCTCTTGGCAGCTTTGAATTCTTCTTCGGTTGGCTCTTCTGTGTCAGCACTACTGCTACCACCATACCTGGAGGCAAGTGACGAGAACATTGTATCAAACTTCTCTTTCCTCGAATCTCTTCGCTGTGCAATTAGAGCATAGAGATCTGTCTCTGCGCTCTTTTTAGCCCTACAAGTATTAAAGATTTGAAACATGTTAACAAGAAAGTCTTTTAGACTAGAGAGGGAAATTATTGGAAAAAAGGTTAAAGACATGGAGAAGCTTACTTCTGCCTCATCTTTTGGGGACTAGTGGGAGGTTTTATTTCTGAGATTTCTTTAGCCCATTTCTTGTAAGCTTTTGTTGACTTCACTTCACCTGCGTAAGTGAAACAATGGTTTCACATGGCGCACAAACAAATCACCAATTGTCATGCGTTTTTAACAAAGATTTGGTGGAACACAGAGAGAGAAGCCTACCTGCTGCAATGGCCTCATCGATGATATCTTTGAAACGGTGTGAATCAAGCTTGGGGTCCGAGCAAAGCATTGAGCAGAAAAGCCTGCAATAGATATAGTACCAAAATGTTCATATAAAATTCACAAAAGTTTAAGATAATGAGTGAAAACAAGGTAACCTCAATCAGATCATTCTTCTCAAATGTTCATGTAAACTCTCATTGGCATATCAGGATGATAATAGAGTTACCTGCTCATTTTACCCTTAAACTTGGTGTAGAGCTCAATCAGATCATTCTTCTCAGAGTCAGAACCTCTGTAGTTTGCCTCAAACTCTTCAATATCTTCCTCGGTGACCTATTATTACACAAGTTGCCACAAGAATCAGCAAGTGCATGGAAACAGAACAAACAGTTGTGAGCAAAGTCCAAAATCAAGAATCAATTGTGAATAAAGCGTGTTTACCTTCTTATACATGGCCTTGAAGAAGTCCCTCAAGTTGTCAACCACGTCTCCAGAGAGATCCTAATGAGAAAGGGAAAAAATAAATTTGTAAGAAAAACACCCTGCCGTTTTGAAAGACTTTAGCTTCCACTAATGCATTTAAACAGAAACAAGAAATAGTAAAAGAGACTAATACACATGTATTAGTGTGAATTTCAAGGAAAGGAATCTACGAATAACCAGCATGGTAAGAAAAAATCACAAAGAATCTAACTTACAGCATCGTCGACGGAGCCTGTTTGATCATAGACCGCTCTTTTCTCTTCATCACCGAGAATGGATATCACCTTTTGCAGCTGCTGAAATTTCTCTTTAGCTTCCTGTTTTAAACAAAGACAAAAACAAAACTTTAAAACATTCTGTAAATACAAACAGAACCCATAGAAACTATAAAGAAAACAAAAGTCAAATCAAGAAACAGTAAAGGTGAACCTGGTCGTCCTTGTTTTTGTCAGGATGAAGCCTCAGAGCCAACTTATGGTAAGCTTTCTTTATCTCCTGTTGAGTTGCTGTTGCTCCCACTCCAAGCACCTTCAACCAATTTCGTTACTCATATAATTAATCAACCAACAAAACAAATGGGATGAATGGATTCTCAAATTTGGATCACAAACTAATAATTCGAATCGTGTAGTATCAACCCAGCCTCGTCACTTTCGATAATAACAATGAAATTTTGACAAACTAATCCAAAACTAAACCGATCCCAAAAATCTAAAAGAACCCTAATCCCTAAACACCTAGTGGCGGATCAATTCGCGGATTGATAAAAAGACAAAAAAAAAAAAGAGGAGAGATAGAAGATGCCTCGTAAAGACTTCTCTGGCTACTACATCCCCCGTCGTTCTCCATTCTCAACCTTCTCCTTTTACTCTTACGGCGAAAACAAACAATACTCAGAGAGAAGCGAACGAGTTTAAAAGAAGAAATGCTCTTTTTCTTTCTTAGAAGAAGGTTTATGGCGCCAATTGTTTCCAACTTTTTTCTTTTTGTGTGTTGCCGCCTATTCTGTCAAAGGTATCTGATCCTTTCTTAACCTAATGGAACGTGAGGGGTTTCTTTGTAATTTTCATAAAGCCGAATTTAATCGAAATTGGTTTGATTAAACCGAAGTTGATTTGTTATTTGATTTCATTATAATGTCGTTTGCTTCAGGAGATATTTGACTTGTGGAAAGCACTATTACTTATCAATGCTTAAAGGTTTTTATATCAGATATGGGATTTGATTCCTAAAAACAAATATTTTATTTGCAGATTATATGATTAAAATTTACTGAAAGTTTTAAAATGATGTAGAACAATTGTTGTAGTCTTGTGCGATAGGAAAATGTATCTACTGAACTGTTAACTGTCTGTCAATCCGAATGTATTGGGAGAGCTGCATTTAAATTGTTCAATATGTTATCTATTCATTCGGCTTGCTTAGATTTTTTGCTAATTCCAATTGAATACTTCTAATAATCGGTTCAGATGAAGACCACCGGTTAGGCGATCGAACGGTGACCAAGCGCTATATGTGAAATAAACAGTCAAGATGGATTTGGTTTAGTGTAAACTCTGTGATCCAAAGCACAGAGGAACATGTCCATAATGGGGTCCCGCATCGGCCGTTAACTCCCTTTGCATCTCATCTGAATATTTTTGTTTTCCCTTAGTCCTCCTATACGTATCAAATGCCTAACCACCACCATTCGTAAACGCCGTCCTCGTTCCTCGTACATATTGATCTGAGTGTCTCTCATACGTTCATGGTGCATTCCGCTGTCTACACGAATCCGAGACTCTTCTTCGCGTGGATCTGATTCAGACGATCGTGATCTGGAATTATCTTCTATCCGTTTTTTTGTTATAGAAGTCTTCCGAGCGAAAGATGTCTAATTTGTATGGAGATTACAACCAAAAGATCGATTATGTTTTCAAAGTCGTCTTGATCGGTGATTCCGCCGTCGGCAAAACACAGCTTCTTGCTCGGTTCGCTAGGAACGAGTTTAGTGTCGATTCTAAAGCCACCATCGGTGTTGAGTTCCAGACTAAAACGCTCGTTATTGATAACAAAACCGTCAAAGCTCAGATTTGGGATACTGCTGGCCAAGAAAGGTTTGCCACCTTCCACTTTCCAGTACTTGTCATTACCTCAAATCATCATCTGTTGAGACAGTGACATGCATGCATGGTTATAATGTGGTAAACTATACGTACTTACCCTTTGGTAGTTATAGTAACATTCACAACTCATCCATATGATCGATTAGTACTATGTTTTCTAATATTAGGTAACATCTATTGAGATATGATGTGATGGCTGACAGGCTGGAATCCTCTGCATTTTTTGTCTTCCAGTGTTCTTATGTTAATATTTGCTAGTATGATACAAATGAAGAAATTGGCAACATTAATTATTCGGAAGTGAATATGGATTGTTTTGTAATATATCATCACCATGAGATTGGTCTGTACTAACTTTACTGTACAAGAGAGCTCCATATTGTTTTTTTTTCTTCCTCTATGCCATTACATGAATCAGGTTTCTGCATCTGGTTCATTACTCCTCATGAGTACCCCCATTCAAGAAACTAAGTTTCCCATAGATTTCTATAGTTTTGATGATAATCATCATTTTGTATGCTTATACATGGCACAACTAATCACATTTTCATAATGTTCTTGTTTTTCTCAGATACCGGGCGGTGACAAGCGCATACTACCGTGGAGCTGTTGGGGCAATGTTGGTCTACGACATGACCAAACGTCAATCATTTGATCACATGGCTAAATGGCTAGAAGAACTAAGAGGACATGCGGACAAAAACATAGTGATTATGCTAATCGGAAACAAATGCGATCTTGGAAGCCTAAGGGCAGTGCCAACAGAAGACGCACAAGAGTTCGCACAAAGAGAAAACTTGTTCTTCATGGAAACCTCTGCTCTCGAAGCCACCAACGTTGAAACCGCGTTTTTGACCATTTTAACAGAGATTTATCGTATAATCGGGAAGAAATCACTGACAGCTGATGATGATGACGCCGATGGGAACTCGAGCCTCTTGAAGGGGACTAGAATTATCATTCCGAGCGAGCAGGAGAGTGGGAATAGAGGTGGATGTTGCGGCAAAACGTAACTCCAAAAGCAAAAGACAACAAGATTTTATTATTTTTGTTTGTTTTTTTGTTGTTTTATCTTTGTTTTTGTTCATGTTAGGCCATTGGTTCTTGAATTGAAACAATAGGCCGAGGTTTACTAGAGAAAGGAGAGTTATGAGGGTGAAACCAAGAGCCCTATTTTCTTACATACCACTATGATCAAGGACTCCAACATTTTGAGATTGTGATTGTGTTTAGCTTTTAGAAAACCGCCTAGATGAATATTTTCTTATTTCATTAGACTAATGAAATATTAACTTATATAACTACCAAAATTAATATATATATATTAGACGTTAAGTTAATGCCATCCAAGGCAACATTAGATTTGGTACGTTTAGAGCCATACTTTTCAAGTGTTTGATCATAAGTTTTAGTTGTGCATCGGCTGCATTATTTGTAATTCTGATTATTATACTCGGTAGTCGGTAATGTTACAAATTAGGTTGACGCAGTGGCCAATGTACGGGGTGGGTCAAACTAGTAAATAGAGAATCAAAGTAGTTTGATAAGATACCAACTCCAATAATACGAGAACCACAAGATCAGTGACCTCTCACGAGCATATATCACCTCTCTCAACATACGTAACCGATGACCTCTCACGAGCTATCACCCAATCACCCTCTCCAATCGATGCTCTCTAATTGCATAAAGAAGACAGACGATAGAAGACTTCTGTTTGTAGTGTCTATCACCGTAACAACAAACCCTCTCAGTTATTCAGAAGGTTCTCTTCACTTAGTCCATCTACCACATCAACTGCTCCATCAGTGCCTATCAGACATACTTAATAGAAATTGAGAGCAAAGAGAAAGTAGGCATAATGATTTCTTATTTTCTACGAAAAAGAAATCAGTGTTGGTACATGTTTATATACAATTACTAAACCAACTGAAATCAATTACACCAGCTAATCTGCTTAATCGGTTTACAATATATATTAATATCTCCCCTCAAGATGGAGCTGCATAAATGTTGATCGCACTCATCTTGCTCATGTTAATCCGGAATGGAGAAGGATATAATGCTTTGGTAAGGATATAATGTTTAGTTGATCTCCCGTACGTACGAACATAGTCTTCACAATCCCTTTCACAAGACACTCTCGAATCTTATAGCAATCAAATTCCACATGTTTGGTTCTTTCATGGAAAACATAGTTGCTAGCAATGTAGAGAGCAGATGTGTTATCACCATACAGGTAGGCTGGAACAGAGAATGGTACCCGCAAATACTTCAACACTTGAGTGAGACAGAGAATCTCTTTACATGTCGCACACATAGCACAAAACTCGGCTTCTGCAGAACTCAATGATATTGTATCTTGCTTCTTGGAACGCCAAGAAACTAATGAATCACCAATAAACATTGCATACCCTGTGACTGATCTTCTATCATCAGTGCAAGCTCCCCAATCAGAATCCGAGAAAGCACGCAAAGAAAATTTGTTATCAGGTCCATAGAGTAAACCCTGGCCAATCGACCCCTTCAAATAACACAAAACTTTATGAAGAGCTGTGAGATGCACATCACGAGGTTCCGAGGCAAATTGAGAAAGTTTGGAAACTGCAAATGAGATGTCAGGTCGTGTGATGGTGAGATATTGAAGCTTACCAATGAGCTTTCGATACTGCTTTCTATCTGCCAAAATGACTCCATCCTCCTTTGAAAGCTTTTGATTTGGTTCCATGGGAATAGATGACGGTTTACAATCAGAAAACCCTGAAGCTTCCAACATATCTAACACATATGCCTCTGACTAATGGTGATTCCTGCAGTTGACCTCGCCACTTCAATGCCAAGAAAGAATTTAGGAGGACCAAGATCTCGTAATTGAAATGCAGAGGCAAGTTGATCAACCAAAACTTGAGCATCCTCAAGACGAGTGCTAGCAATAATAATATCGTCCACATAAACACTCACCACCAGGAACCTACCATCATGTTCTTTAAGAAACAATGCGTGTTCTCCAGGACATTGATCAAATCCAAGACCTATCAGAGTTGTAGAGAACTTAAGAAACCACTGACGAGATGCTTGCTTCAATCCATAAATAGACTTATGAAGTTTGCAAACAGCTGTAGATGATATCTCATCTCCTACAATCTCTGCATAACCTGGAAGAACCTTCATATATATCTCCTCATCAAAATATCCATTCAAGAAAGCATTAGAGATATCAAGTTGTCGAAGAAACCAATTCATTTTAGCAACAAGAGCAAAAATCAACTTCACGGTTACTAACTTGGCCACAGGACAGAACGTGTCATTGTAATCTATTCCTTCTTATTGTGTGTACCTTTTAGCAACTAACCTTGACTTTGGTCTTTCAACAGTACCATCAGCATGATATTTGATTGTATGAAACCACTTACAACCAACAGCTGATTTCCCCGGAGGCAATTCAGTGATACTCCACTTCTCAGTGCGAATAAAAGCTCCAATCTCCTTCCCTATAGAATCACGCCATATCTTGTCTTCTAAAGCCTCAGAGATTCGTGTAGGAATCTTTATTGGAGTGATGATATTAATAAAGGCACAAAAAGGCTCAGATAGATATAAATAAGAAATATTGTTGATTAGAGGATAAGGAGATGTGTGTTTTGGTTTTTGTAAGGGAATAGAAAGGTCAGATATATGAGTAGAACTAATATTATAGCAATGAAAGTCCTGCAAGTGGGAAGGCTTTTTCTTTAGCCGTGTGAATTTCAAATCGGTGGGACTTGAAACCTTTGAGGATGACTCATCTCGAGAAAGATGAGCATCAGAAGATGTGTGCACAAAAGGCACTGAAACATCAATATTAGCAGGTTTATGAAGATGAGGAAAGAAGCTTTTGACATCTTCATTGATGAGAGAATATGCAAAAGGGAAAATATCCTCATAGAATATAACATGTCTAGAAATATAAACTGAGTGTGTCTCTATATCTAAGAGTTTGTATCCTTTGTAACCAGCTGGATATCCTAGAAAGACACAGGCTTTGGCTCTAGGTTCAAACTTGTTTCTAGACTTGGGAGAGGTGGAAACATAGAATAAGCAACCAAAGGTTTTAAGTAAATGATAATCAGGAACCTTAGACACAAGCTTTTCATAAAGGGTTTTGTTTTCTAAAACTAAAGACGGTAAACGATTAATGAGGAAAGTAGCGGTTAAAACACAGTCTCCACAATACTCTAATGGTACTCCATATTGAAACATAAGAGCCCTAGCTATATTCAACATATGATGATGCTTTCTCTCAACTACTGAGTTCTGTTTAGGAGTTTCATGACATGAATGATATGCAGTAATGCCTTTATTATGATACAATGTCGTGAAATTCAGTTCATTAGCATTATCAAAACGAACAACACACATTTTATGATTCATTTGATTCTCAATCATTTCAATATAACCAGGAAAGACATGTAAAACATCAGACTTTTGCTTAAGCATATAAACCCAAGTTGCTCTACTAAAATCATCAACAATAGTAAGAAAATACTTGTAACCATCAATAGTTGGAACAACAAAAGGACCCCAAGTATCAATGTCTATTAATTCCAAAGGTTTTGAACAAAGATTATTGCGAGAAACAAAAGGAATACATTTTTGCTTTGATAAATGACAAATATGGCAAACTTGAGAGTGTTTTACAACTTTTTCTTTTGGTATAAGTAAAAGATCAGAAAGAGAATTAATTTTCTTCATATAAGGATGTCCTAGCCTTTTGTGCCATGTCAAAGAATCAAGAACCATGCTCGCACAGCAGAGATGCTACCCGGACTCTGACCAACAAGATTAGCATGCGATTTATTGTGATCTAAGACATATAAGTTGGCAACTTGACTACCTTGACCAATCATCAACTCCTGAGTAAGAGCCTGAATAAAACAAGCATCTGAAGTGAAACTGACTTGAGAATCAGAGATTTTGTAATCACACCAACACTCAAAAGATTAAACTTAAATTCAGGAATATGCAGAACATTGTAGAGAGAGATAGCATCAACAAGTTGAACGTAACCAGTTCCAGATATTCTTAATGTATAGCCATTAGGTAAGGTAACAAAGGTATTCTCTAAAAGTTGATAATCTATATATAAACTCCTATTGTGGGTGACATGATGACTAGCTCCTGAGTCTATAATCCAATCACTAAGAGACAGCTCAGTTTCTCGAGGTATAGTAGAAGTCAACATGTCATAGTAAGAGAGATTATATAATGATAAGAATGTATCAGAGATTTGAGAAATCATTGGTACAGAGGATGATGATGAGGCGATAAACTTGTCAGAACATGGTGAGACCCCAGAGGACTGAAGTTTGGAGCTGAAAAACACAATCATTTATTGAAGTTGATCCTTGGACATGTTGTTGCTCACTTCATCAAAGCCCTGATCTTTCACAGGCACAGTTGATCCAACAGATGCCAAGTTCGTATTACCAACATAGGTGTTCTTCTTAGCTCGTGGATGTCCTGGTGGATAACCATGAACCTTATAACACTTATCAACCATGTGTCCAATACGAGAACAGTGAGAGCACTTCGGTTTCTTGTAATTGCCATGAGTAAGCAATACCAGATTTGACTCTCCAAGAGGTGTTTGAGCCTGGAATGCAGTCAGAGATTGACTTATCTTCTGAGTTGCTCCGAGCATCCTTTGACTCTCATCTTGATCTAACATATTATATATGTCATTCAGTGCTGATCTTGGTTTCATGTTAAGAATATGTCCACGAACGTTGTTGAAGTTATCATTTAATCCCATAAGGAATTGTATGATCCTGCTGGTTTCAGCTTCCTCAAGCAATTCTTGAACCTGATCACAGTTACACTTCTTCACTACACTTGACTTTGTGTTCGCTAATTGCTCCCACAGAGTTTTCTTCTTCGTGAAGTAAGTCAAAAGATCGAGGTCACCTTGCTTCAGCGTCATCACATCTTGCTCCAACTGATATTTCTTCGGCAGATTGTTCACCTTGAAGCGACGAAACAAATCATCACACATCTCAGCTGCATCTTGATAATACAAAATACTATCATAGATCTCTTTGCTAATGACGTTAAGGATCCAGGATTTCACCATACTATTGCAACGACTCCAGATCTTAAACAAATTATCATCAACAGACGGCCTATGCATAGATCCATCAACAAAACTCAACTTATTCTTCGCTTCTAGACTTATCCTCATCGCGATTGACCAACTATTATAGTTTGCTCCATCAAGAGTGTGAACAAATATAGTCAGACTTGGATGATCGGCAGAATGCAAGAAGAATGGACTGTGAATGCTATCAAACGCATCTGAAGGCTTCGTCTGCGAAGGTAGCATTCTCGAAGTCATCGATCGTCGAGTTTGTTGCGGATTCGTCATCGTCGTAACTAGTTCATCATGAATCTGGAATCCCGGTGCAGATCTGGCGACAGAGACGTCATCGTTAGACATCGAGCTTCTTAGACTCATTTTCCCCCTCTTTTCACCATTTTTGACTTCGATCGAGCTCACATAAAGCTTAGTAAGGAAGATCGGAGTCAGAAATGAAGAGAATCGAGCAGAAATTGAAGAAAAACGAGGTTGAAATCGAAAGATTTAGCGAAAAAGCTCTGATATCATAATAGAAATCGAGAGCAAAGAGAAAGTAGGCATAATGATTTCTTATTTTCCACGAAAAGTGAATCAGTGTTGGTACATGTTTATATACAATTACTAAACCAACTGAAATCAATTATACCAGCTATTCTACTTAACCGGTTTACAATATATATTAATAATACTTTCATGCACAACCTCTTCTTCTTTTATTTCCCTCCAATTTGCAGCGCAGAATATTATTATGACTATTGATGAAGCCAGAGAGCGGATAAGAATTGTTCTCTCCATCACATGTCCTTATTTCTGCTCCTCAATAGGTTAGAGTGGAAAGAGTCTTGGTGAGTTTAAACAAGAACACAACTTCTTTTTCGTTTGTCCAAAGAAAAAGAACACAACTTCTTTGTAACCTTAAAGGGGCGTGGTATTTGTGTAAATGATTTACTCGTGTTGTACCATTTGTTTTCTTTTGAGGAATAAGATTCGTTCGGCTTTCGAAAGTGGTGGGCTCTACAAATACTCATCTGTCTGTCCATTGTATTATTGGTTTTTGTCTCGATACCCAACAAACACTGACGCAGTTTTGACTCATTGGATTCCGTTGTCATATCGTAACAATAGATGTTTAGCACGTTTTTTTTTTGGTTCTCTGTGAAAAATGTCATGTAACTGTATTACTCTTGGGTAAAGATACACCATTCACATATAATGTTTAAATGCTTTTAATGTGCATGCATATGAAATGATTGCAGCATGGCAATCCATATGATTGTACTCGTGGAGTGACTGCAACCACATGCGAACTTTCAAAAAACAATTTAAAATAGCAGAGATGTATTTACCGCTCTTTATGAATTTCAAAATTTTAAGGAAAGAATATTGTACGTCGAGAGTTGTGTAAAACCCTAGTTTGTACAAATGTAGTAACATAACACAGCTGTGTTCCACTGAAAATCTCTGTTATATACCAGAAGTAGTAGCAGCTTCACTACTCAGAAGCAACCACTCAAATCACAATGACGCTCCTTCTGCATCTCTCTATCTTCTTCGCCATACTATTCATCTCTCTCCCATCTTCTCACAGCTCCTCCTCAATCGATAAGAATGCCCTCCTCCAAATCAAGAAAGCCTTTAACAACCCTCCACTCCTCTCCTCCTGGAACCCACATACCGACTCCTGCACCACCTGGACCGGCGTCGAGTGCACCAACGGCCGTGTCACCGCTCTGACCATCTCCTCCGGCGAAATATCCGGCCAGATCCCGGTCCAGATCGGTGACCTTCTTGAGCTCCGTACGCTTGACTTCAGCTACCTGACTCATCTCACTGGAAACATTCCACACACCATCACCAAACTCAAGTACCTGGACCTCCTCCGGTTAAAGCAGACCAATCTCTCCGGTCCGATTCCTGATTACATCAGCGAGCTCAAGAGTGTTACGTTCTTAGACCTTTCCTTTAACCAGTTTACCGGTCCGATTCCCGGTTCGCTTTCTCAGATGCCGAAGCTAGACGCCATCCAGATCAACGACAATAAGTTAACCGGTTCTATACCGAACTCTTTCGGTTCTTTTGTTGGCAACGTTCCTAATCTCTACTTGTTTAACAATAAGCTCTCAGGTAAGCAACATCCTAATTTGTAACTTTATTTATTAAATTCTGGAATTATATCTAGCCTCTTAGCTTAGAATGTCTTGTAACCACTAAAAATACATATTTCGGGTATTCAAAAAATATTTATTCTTAAGATATGTCCCATATTTTTAATAGCCTCGTAGCTTAAAATGTCTTGGAGCCACAAATATACACAGTGAGATATTAAAAGTTGATTATTTCTAAGATCTATCGCATATTTTTTGTAGCCTTGTAAGTTGTAGCATATTTTGTAACCACTAAAAATACACACTCGGATATTATTAATTATTTTAAGATCTGTCCCATATATTTTAAAATAATTATTAAACCGGTTTATTACCATTGTCATGCAGGAAAAGTACCAGAATCATTGTCAAAGTACGATTTTAACGCAGTAGATCTGTCAGGAAACGGTTTCATTGGTGATGGTTCGATGTTTTTCGGACGTAACAAAACGACGATACGTGTGAACCTATCGAGAAACATGTTCGAGTTCGATCTCTCCAAGGTTAAGTTCGCTAGGAGCATAGTGTCGTTGGATCTGAGCCATAACAAAATCTTCGGGAAGTTTCCTAGGGAGCTGAGCAAGCTGCGTCTCGAAAATTTCGACGTTAGTTACAATCATCTATGCGGAAAGATCCCCAGCGGTGGTCTCCTTCAGACATTTGAACCATCTGCTTTCTCTCACAATCTCTGTCTTTGTGGGACCCCACTTAAGGCTTGTTGATCTGTTTTAATGGAGCGAGAAGAAATAAGTAGTATGTCTTTTGAAATCTCATGTCTTTATCTGTATGATGATGATGTGTTAAATATCACGCTGCGTATCAAGTGAATTGTTCTATTTAATAAAATTAATGTTGAGCGTTTGGTAAGAATGTAGTTGAGATCTTCAAAATGTACTCTTTAAACTATCATTCACGTGCTAATTACCGACAAACAATGCTAGATTGTCTTCTAACCTGTGGCTGAAGTTGAGACCACCACACACGTGAGGAAGATGTTGTAAGAATGTTTTTTTTTGTAAGTAGGTTTGTAAACTATTTATCTTTAGTTTGGTATCAAATATCACTAATTGATCAAATAGCAGTGTTTTTTTTAATAAATTTACTTGATTTTAAAACAACATAATTTATTCAAGCTACAAAGAAGAAATATACACATATTTTTAACAAGATTCATGTACAATCAGTGGCGTAGCTACAATCCCTTCTTGTAAGGGTCATATTTAATTTATCATAGTTAAAACTCAAAACATGGGTCAGAAATAGGAGTTCTGACCAATTAACAACAGCAAAAATATTCACAAGTCTAAATGTTTAATTTTATATATATCATAGAGGTACTTGATTAAATTTAGGAGAACAAATATACAGACAAAATTTACTTTTATTTCATTTTATATAGATATAATAGTATAACAAACAATTATTTTTTAATGTAACAAAATTTCAATCAAAATAGCTATTTGCATCATTGTGAAATGACGAAGAGATTTTAACGTCAGCAGAACATCTATTCCAAACCTTATTGGTTTTGAAAAAACTTGAGAAGTAAAACGTTTGATTTGATGTGGGAGAGGTGGAGAGAGAAGAGAGAAAGTAGAGAGAAGAGAGAGTAGATTGTCGGTGGCCCCGACGTCCGGCGGCGCGTCCGCGCGCGTGCCGGCGTCGGTGGCTCGTTTTCTTCCGTCTAACATCAGGATCTCTGCTGTGGGCTTCGATCTACCTATTCAACCGATATACAAACGGATCTGGGCTAGGGTTTTGCATCAGGAAGGGCTCGGCTCGTACGGTGCTCTGTTCGACGGCAACGCTGCTCTCTCTGGATCTGTGGTGAGGTTTAACAGTGGTAGTCGAAGCGACAGACGGTTTGTGAGTTCAGTTTGAGTTTCCGAGGGGTAGAGGCTACCGCAGCTCTGCGACCGTTGGCCTTGCTTCCGGGAGACGGTGGCTCCATCAGCACCGTCATCGTCGGCTCCTGCTCCCGGGAGGCGGTAGCTAAGTCAGTACCGCTCTCTTCGGTTTTGTTTTTTTCTTTGGTTTCAGTATGTGTGCTGGTTCTGGTCTTGTTCTTCTATGAAGTCCGCGCTTCAAAGCTCTCTGTCTCTTGATTTCTTACATGTTTCCGACAAGAAGATCGGTGGTGAAGAATCAATGGTAGGCGGTTATCCTAGCGACTTCGTAGTTTGTGGGGTGGTGTATGTCGGCATGGGAGCCGGAAGAGATCTCGATGTGATCGACTGATGCTCTACGGCGGAAGGATCCCAAGCGGCAAAGATAGCAAAGCTCCGAGTTGGGAAGGGTGCGGCGGCGAACCGTGTTGAGATTAGGGTTTCACTCCCTTTGGTTTGTAGTATTGGGCTTGAGGCCCGTTTGGTTTGTTTTTCTTTAGTTTGGACTGGTTCTATAGGCCTTTGTTGTAATGTTTTCGGAGTGGGCTTTGTTCCCCTTTTATTAATATCATCTGATGGAAAAAAAAAAACGTTTGATTTGATACAACTGAAACATAAACTTTCTAATTTCCATGTAGCATTCTTTTCCGGCTCTTACTACATTTAGACAACATTTCTAGCTTTCAATACCATAAACGCCTTATAATATGTTAATAACTCTTGTCTCTGTAGATAACCTAGAGGCACAATTTCATCAACTTTAGAAGGAAGCATAGGCCACTGTTTTAAGGTCTTTTATAGCGCAGTCTAATGCAAATACTTGGATACTCTTAATTCCTTCTTTGTATTGATTATTGATTAGTTACTTGGGAAAAAAAAGCATTGGTAAAAGATTTGCGTAAAGAGATGAAAATATCTGATGACGAACATCGAGAGCTCCTGAGCAAGCTCAATAATGACGATACTATCCTACTGATAAGGTGAGATTGTATTTGCACTAACAAATACAAATCAGTAAATTATATTTATATTTGTTGCAAGATTTGTATAGCTAATTTGTTATTTTTAATACATATATTTTATTTTATTCTCTGTGTAGTCGTCTATTGAGTAAAAAAGTGTTGAAAGAGTGTGTCTTGGAAACTGAGTCAAGAAAGAATTAACTTGTGTTTCTGCTGCAACATACTTTTATTTTTAAGGACTATCATATGATTTAGTTTTAGTTTAAAGGTGTTTAGGTTTAAATTTTCATTGATAATTTATTTTTACTTTTATCGTTTCTCTTAAATCAATTTCACATTTTTTTGGACTTAAGTTTACCACCCATCACAGTGTTCTAAAAGATCAAAAATAGTAATGTGGGACTATATAATTAAATCATTGACGACAAAAAAAGAATTAAATCATTTTGGGCTATATAGGCCCTTAGTTGCTCTAATAGTGGGCCTTATTAAGTTCTTATTTTCCAAAACGCGTCGTTTCGGTCTTTAAAACAATTGTTCGGCGATTCCGACGCCATCCCATCCGAGTCCCGGAGAAATCGATCGTATCTCTCTCATCTCTGTACCCTCTTTGCTTCTATAACGTCACTTCTCTCTCTCGAGAGGGAATCCAAAGTTCGTTTCTTTCCCTCCAATTTTCGTTTCAATTCCGTTATTTTACCGTTTCACCAAACGCGAATCGAACCCTAAAACCCTCAATTGCTTCTTTTGGGGTGAGTCAAGTTTCGCTTCCAGATTTCTAGGGTTTCGTATCTGAATCTTGGAAGAAAAAAAACCCCTCTTTGTGGGTTTCCCTTCAAGATTCTGGAAACAGAGGTATGTATAGCGTTTTTTTTTGCCCTCCCTTTGAAACCTTGTTAGAGCAATTAGGCCGTTTCCTAGTTTTAGGCATGTAATTTTGATAAAGACGGTTTAGAGATGATTTGGCGGTGGATATGGTTTAGGGGTTTGGATAAAGTGTTCAGCTTTACTGATTTATTATTAAATTTGGGGACATTGTGGTATGTTGTTTATATTGAGTTGCTTCAAGTGTGTTCTATCGATTAACAATGTTAGTGATCTTTCTTAGTTGGCTGATTAGTTTCGTTATCTTCTTGATTATCACTCTCCTTCACTTTCAAAACTCGGAATACTTGTTACCGCGTTTATATAATCTTTGTTGAGAAGAAACGAGAGCTTCGTTACTAATTGAAACTTATATCCTGCCTATTGAGATGCCTTCCTGCTGTTACGTTTTCTCTTAGATCTTTCGTACCAAAAGGTTTCTAGCTTGCGTTTGTTAGGACATGGGCTCTTTTGAGGCTTGTATAAGGTGTTAGACTGGTAGAGTTTAGATTTTGCTCCTAGGGAAAAGAGCACACGGTTTTTCCTTATATCCATGTAGCACTAAGATCTGGAGGTATATGTGTCGATCAGGTTGCTGATTTGTCTCAGTATCTTGGGACTAATGTGTTTAGTTGGATTATTATCATACTGGTGAAATAATTATGATAGGATACCGTTAGAAACATTTAGCGAGTGTCTGTTGTTTCTAGCTTTGTAGACTATTGATGCCTTTGATGGTTACTGATGTCCACATGACAGTAAAGCTTTTAAAAGGACGGCTTTCATTTGGATGGGAAGTCTCTGTTGTTAAACTGCATAGTGATATGGAGGCACAGATTCATTTACTTGAGCAGGAAGCATATACCGCTGTTTTAAGGGCTTTTAAAGCGCAGTCTGATGCTATCTCTTGGGTACTCTCTCTTCCATCTTTGTATTGATTATAAGTTATACTATGTGTTCTGTCAGTCTCCATGCTAAATCTGTGGATTCTATTGGCTGTACCGTTTCCACTACTTAGGACAAAGAAAGTTTGATAACAGATTTGCGTAGAGAACTAAGGGTCTCTGATGACGAACACCGAGAGCTTCTAAGCAGGGTCAATAAGGATGATACCATTCAACGGATAAGGTCAGAATGTTATTTGTAGTAACAAATACAAAAGATCATTAATTTTTCTTGGATGACCGTTTGTTTTAATATATTGTACGTTGTGAAACTGTACCAGAGACTGGAGACAGGGAGGCGGAAGCCAAGTACCTTCTAGACATGCAGCTAGTCATGGTTTTGATGTTGTTCCTAGTCCAACTTTCTCAGCTTCCCGGAAGAAACAGAAGCCATTCCAATCTGTAAGGTTTCTGTTTGGCGTCGTTTGTGTGCTTTCTTCCTTTATCTCCACTGTGATGTTTTTATGTTATGTCTTGATCAATTATTGGTGATATGCATGTAGTATCCATCATTTGGTGCGGCTGGGAATAGGTCATTCAATAGTCGCGTGGCATCCGGTGGCGTTTCAGCAAATGAATCAGCTGAAGCACTTATCGGAAGAAAAGTGTGGACAAAATGGCCTGAAGACAACAACTTTTATGAAGCAATTATAACCCAATACAACGCAGCTGAGGTACTCTTTTTTTTTTTGATCATTTAGTGTAGAACGCCAATGGTTTGGTGGGACGTCCGATATTTCTCTAAGTCTTGGAATGTATATCTATATCTTAGATGGGTTGTTGCATTTTTTTCACAGGGTCGGCATGCTTTGGTGTATGATATACACGCAGCAAATGAAACGTGGGAATGGGTTGATCTCAAGGAGGTAAGCTTTACGTAGATATGTAAACTCGTAGTCTCTTTATGCTCACGTCTGTTTCAGTAAGCGGTATGGTGTCTTTACATGATGATGATCTTGATGAGACCTGACAATATTTTTATTGCAGATTCCACCGGAAGATATAAGGTGGGATGGAGAGGAGAGTGGGGTACCCTTAAACGTTGGACCTGGAAGTGGATTAATCCGTGGCAACCGAAGGAACCAGCAAAGCCATATTGGTAGAGGGAGAGGACCACGAATTCATCAACCGAGACGAGAATTTTTACCAACACAACAGAATGGTGGTGGTGGTGACCGGATAACTTCATCTGATGATATTGAATTGTTCAACACTGATTCGCTTGTGAAGGAGGTTTGATATTTCTTATCTGTTGTGCCTCTGTTAAACTCAAAGGCCGTTGTAACAAATGCAGCTTTGTTTCAGGTTGAGAGAGTTTTCGATTCTGCGCACCCTGATCCTTTTGAGCTTGACAAGGCGAAGAAAATGCTCAAGGTATGAGACTAGAATACTTTATTGGCTATTTGTGAGTGGTTTAGTGTTGTGATTCTGTGGAAAATAATACAAGTTTGTGTGATATAGGAACATGAGCAGGCGCTTATTGCTGCCATTGCAAGGCTTGCGGATACTTCTGATGGTGAAATCGGTAATAATAACAAAAGCAAAGCTTCGTTTTGTTGTTTGCAATCTCAGAATAAACTTTTTAGTTACCTTTCAATTTTGTGCTCTGATGATAAATCAAAAACCATTACAAACAACGCAAAAAAAAAAAAAATCTTAATACGCATACTTAAGATACACTTGAATAGTCTCTCAACTTGTAAAATGTGCTTCTTTGCTGGAGGTGTGAATTGATATTTTTTTTTTCTGGTTTACAACTCTTAACAGATGGAGATCCACCAGATTCGCATAACCATCCAATGCCACAGGGTTGATGGAAAAGCTGTCTGTAATATTAATGTTGTTTGCTCGTCCTTCCCACAAAGAGGACTCTGGATTTAGAAATAAACGTTGTGCTCATCTGACAAAGAAGAGATTAGTTTCAAATTGTGATCAGCAAAAATGTAAGAAAGAACTGGGGGAGTAGTAGGATTGAGGCTGTATGCACATGATTTGGTTTAGGGAAAAATGTAACCTGTGAGACTATTATTGACCCCATGTAAATTTCCCCGAGTCAAAAAACTCCAATGAGATTATTAGACATGCCATAAAAAAATGCATACAGTTTTGTGTTCTTAACAATGCACAAGCAATAAAATCTGAAGCAACATTCCTCATATGTTTTTATTGGTCAAAGAGAAGCAAGCACCTGTGTTTTTATTAAGGTAAGCTCTTGAGACTTGAGAAAACAGGTACCTCATATGTTTTTGTTTGCATTCACCTTCGATCTGGAATTTTGAGGTGGTGATGATCTCGGTGTTGTTGATTCCCTCCATGCTGCTTTCTGAAAGGAAAATCATCCGATCATGACCAGTTTGAAGGTTCCGGAATAGTTGACAACAATATAAAAAAGGCAGAAACAAGTGGATACGAAATTCAAAGCCAGAGGGAATAAACACATGTTAAACGTGAAAAAATAGGTGATGAAGGTGAAAGATAATAATATAGATTAACCCCATGGAAAACTCATCATACCTGGAGAATGGAGAAACGGCTTAGCGATTGAGGGGATTTGGATAGAGGGAGGATGGATGTGTGTCAAATAATATAACCAAGGAAAGAAACTTTCTTGAGATTATTGCTTTTGACCCTTTTCTCTCTTCTTCCTTTTTCATTGCTCTGTATCAAACAACAATCGGAATTGAAATATAGTTTTCTTTCTTCGTCGACATTCCATATATTATTATGGAGGCCCATTAGTGGTACAGAGAGCCCAAACTAAGAGTTATAATCACATTTTATAATTAGTGAAGGAACCAGGAACATATTTTTTTTTTTTGATCAACTGAACCAGGAACATAGTTTTTTTTTTTTTTTTTTTTTTGAAGTGAAGGAACCAGGAACCAGGAACATAGTTAAAACCCATTTGTTTGGGATAAGATAGAAAAAGTCAAAAGTTAATCCATTTTGGTAGCTTGAATAACAATTCTAACATGCTTATAAACTAATTCATACAATTATCATCTTGACACTAAAGAACAAGTTTAAGGAAGCACAAAAAGCAAGTAATATGGCCAGCCAAATCATTTGATTGATTTTTCTTTCTCAGTACCGTTTATGTTTTTTTTTTCCTATTATTACATCACTACTTATAAAACATATACCAGATATGGCCAGCCAACTCTTTGAAGTTTGAACTTTAACGTGTGATGTCAAAGAAAAATGTAAAAGACAAGACAGTTCATGTGTGTGTGTTTTGTATGTAAAAGGTCTTTAGAAGCCGAATTTACAATACCCTCCTCAGGTTGCAAAATCCGGTTTACCTTTTTCCCCATTTGCACTCCGGTTTAAGTTTCGAATTAAAAAAAATAAATAAGAAAAATAAGAAGAAAGGGAAAAATCTCATCTTTGTCGACGACAACCACCACATCAGGGTTAGGTTTATTCTTTTCTCCCTTTTCCGATTCCGATCTGTCTTCTCCGATTCTCTCTCTCTCCAGACACGCACGAGGGTTTCTATTTCAGATCTGTACTCTGCCATGGACACTCGTAAGAGAGGACGGCCTGAAGCTGGCTCCAATGGCGGCGGATTCAAGAAGTCCAAGCAAGGTTAGCTCTTTCTTTCTATTAAATTACCGTTGTTTGATAAACTGTTTTAGCTATTACACCTCTGGTTGTATTATGTACCAATCCTCTCAGTTGTTGTGTGCTTTCAAATTTGAGATCTTTATTGCTTGACGAATAATCTTTGTGTCGATTGGATTTGGCTTCAATTTGAGTTTTGTACTAGTATTATTCAGCAAAAAGTAGCTTTCTTTTTGAGATTTATCTAAGACGCAAAGTTTAATAAGTCTTTCTTTCTTACAGCCTTTGTTCTTTTTTTTTTTGGACAACACAGCCTTTGTTCTGGTGATGTCTTTCTTCTTCTTTGGTTACTTCTCACACTTATGTGGCTAATCAGCGAGATTAAACTGCTTGCCGTTTTTCTGTCTGATGCAAAATTTAAATTACTTTTCAGTTGAGTATAACAGCCCCAAGCTTATGTTTTTTTTATCTCTCCCAAAGTTTGTTTCTTGATGAGTTTCCAGTCTTGCTTTAAGTTTAATCCCTCTTCTCAATTATAAATAAGCTAAAACATTTTATCCCCATTTTCAGTTGGTAACAACAGACCATGCCTTTTCCTTTGTCATAGTAGATACTCCTGAAAATTTAGAGAAATATTATCATGCAGCTTTGAATTTGTATGTCTCAAGTTTGATATAATTATTATTGAACTTCAGAGAAGTCTTAACTAAAGAATAAAAACACTTAAATGCTTGGAACAGAGATGGAATCATATTCAACTGGTTTAGGAAGCAAATCCAAGCCTTGCACTAAATTTTTCAGGTTATAATCCTTTTTATCTTAACTGGATTGATATTAAAAGAAAAAAATTGTTATTTATCTGCAAGTGTGCTCGTCAAATTAACAAGTAAAATTGTATGCTAATGAATTGGTTAATTGTTATTACAGGTACGTGTAAATCATTCATGCTAAACAACTTTAAAAAGTTTCAATAACAGATAAGTGCATCTGGATAATAAATTTTAGAAACGTTTAACTCAATTGGTTGATCATAACGTACTAAATCAACCCATACCTTTGCCTTTTTGTATGAGCTCTGACACTTGTTTAGAAAGTTGCTATAATTTTCTGTTTGGTGGTAAGGTGTTAGTGATCTGTGTTTGTAACATGGTCACATATATAGTCAGGTAAGTTTATTACATTACTAGTGGTGACTGGTGACTATGTACTTCATCGATAAGATAACATGAAAATATATTAATTTTCTCAACAGAGTTGTATATTCTCTGCAACTAATCGGTGCCTTGTGTATACAATTGATACTTCTTCTGTATTTTAAGTTTAACCGTTTGTTCTCTAGTGTCATCTCAAGGGGAATGGATTTTAACTCTCTGATGTATATGTTATGCTTCTATTGCAGCACTTCTGGCTGTCCTTTTGGAGATAACTGCCACTTCCTGCATTATGTACCCGGAGGATACAATGCTGTAGCACAGCTGACAAACATGGCACCCATGCCTCAAGCTTCCAGAAACATGCAAGGATCTGGTGTTGGAGGAGGGAGATTCTCAGGTAGAGGAGAGTCTGGGCCTGGCCACGTGTCTAGCTTTGGTGCATCAGCCACTGCAAAGATCAGCGTGGATGCTTCGTTGGCCGGAGCCATCATTGGGAAAGGAGGGGTCAGTTCTAAACAGATATGTCGTCAGACAGGGGCGAAGCTAACGATTCAAGACCACGAGAGAGACCCTAACCTGAAAAACATTGAGCTTGAAGGGACGTTTGAGCAGATAAATGAAGCGAGCGCGATGGTTAGAGAGCTGATTGGGAGGCTTAACTCTGCAGCTAGTAGGAGACCACCTGGTGGTGGTGGTGGTCTTGGAGGTGGGGTTGGTTCTGAAGGGAAACCGCATCCAGGGAGCAACTTCAAGACGAAGATGTGTGAGAGATTCGCTAAAGGAAACTGTACGTTTGGGGATAGATGTCACTTTGCACACGGGGAAGCAGAGCTACGCAGGTCAGGGATTGCCTAGTTGCTGCTGGGGGAGTTTGCTGGCGTAAAACAAGTCCTTTTCTCTAATGTCATCCATCTCCTCTCATCTACTTTTATTTTGTCTTCTGTTTAATGAAAATACAATGTTAGTTTCATTGTCATTGTAAGTTTTCTTTCTATATGTGTTGATTCTTAGAATTATGGTCTTTTGTTAAACGGAGTTTGAATTTTATCTTTTGTAGTCATGCTTTCTCTGTTTTGTCGGTTGTGTGTGATTCAGATGCATCATCTTTGATGGAGTATAATTAGGAATATGTTTATACAAAAAACTACGTTATAAGACCCGTCACTGGTAGCAACTGCTGAACAAGTAAGATAAAACCATAAAATGTTGAAAGAAAAGTGTGTTGATGATTAGACAAATAGAACTCTAATCATCTACGTATAAGAGACCTCTAATCAATTAATTCTTTGCTTATCGACGCCACCTACTTGTTTTTGGTCTGCCACCTAAATTAATCAATTATTAATAAAGGTATTAAGATGGTTACACATAACAAACAATTTTAGAGAGAGAAATCCTCACGTGACCACCACCATAATATGTCTGTAGATTTTTTCTATGTATTGTCACATGGAGAGAAGAAGCCAAACACGATCCTCCATTTTCCACTTTTAGCATTTCTTTTTCTTCCTGCCACCAGTATTTTTAAAGACACCAAAACTACTATCTTCTTCTTCTCATTGATGATTATTACGACCTATGCAATTTTATCAATCTCTGTGAGTGTGATATTCGGTTGTTTTATTGTTACCACTTTTCTCGTGTTTACACTTTTACAGTAGATACGAAAACTTGAGCTAAACCCATGTGATTTTTGCTTCTGAAAAAAATTCAAATATTTATATATTTTTTTGACATTTTAGAAAAAGAAACGTGATTAAAAATCTATCAAGTACATAAATGTTGACTGCATCCTTTCACTTTCCCGCAAATAAATACGCTAATATTCGTTCTTTGCCGTAAATAAACATATATTTTTTGAATTGAAAAAGTAAAGAAATAAAAGAAAGAGGAAAAATAAGAGGAAAGGAAAGAAAAAAGGGACCCAGTTGTATAAAAGAGAGAGAAATGTCACTCATCTTTTTCCCCACGGGCCTTGCTTTCAATTTAAAACGGCCTGCCTTTTGCCATTTTGTATCTGACCAGAACCAGAAGTGAAGAGAGTCAAGAGACAGAACATAGATACAAGAGAGAGACATTGAGAGATTGTGCGGAGGAGCATCTTCGTAGGGTTCATCGTTATTAACGTAAAATCTCCCCACTCTACGTCAGCCTCTCAAGGTTCCCTTCTTCTCTTCTCATTTTTCCTCTTTCTTTTTTTTTGCATTTCTGGTCTGAGTTTTATCTCTTCCCTTCCTCTTATCTCTTAGCATTTCGTGTTTCAATGATAGATATGCCCCATTCTTTATTGCATTCAACTATAGATCTCCTCCTCTGTCAAATCTTATCATGTTGTTTCTTTCATCTCACCATGAATATGATTAGTGTCTATCGTCTCGCATATCAAGTGTTGTAACTTTTTTTTTTTTTTAATTTCATTTAATTGATTTGTTGGTGTAAACTGAAAAAAAAATCACATACTGTTGATGCTTTGACCGATTCTTATTGGTTTCTTGGTACTCTAATTACGTTATCAATAGATAGAAAAAAGTTCCACTTTGACTTATGAAGTGTTGCAATTTTCTGTCTTTTTTAATTTCATTTAATTGATTGGTTGGTGTAAACTGAAAAAAGAAATCACTTGTTTGTTGAAGCTTTGACCGATTCTTTATTTGTTTCTTGGTACTGTAAATCTGTAATTACATAATAAATAGATAAAAGAAGCTTCATTTCACTTATTAAAACTACCCATGCTCTTAAAACAGATTTAAGGTATGTTGGTAGGTACTTCAGGGTTTGTATGCTCTTTCATAGATTCACATGCATATAGAAACTATTAAACACACTATGGTCGTCTAGTAGCAATAGGTTGCTTAGGTTTGAATACCCAAAGAACTGAACCTCCCTTTGGATTAGGGATCATCTGATAACATTAACTTTCTTTGCTTTTTTTTGTTTGTTTTTGCAGGTGGAAGAATGCAAGTCTCTCCTCCTCCCAACCCTTCCGAAACCAACACCCTCAAACGCGTCCCCTGCGAGACACCACCATTCACACTAGGAGACCTCAAGAAAGCAATCCCACCTCACTGCTTCAAACGCTCCATCCCACGCTCTTTCTCCTACCTCCTCTCCGACATCATCATCTCCACCTCCCTCTACTACCTCTCCACATCTTACTTCCCTCTCCTCCCTCACCCTCTCTCCTACCTCGCCTGGCCTCTCTACTGGGCCTGCCAAGGCTGCGTCCTAACGGGCCTCTGGGTCATCGCCCACGAGTGCGGCCACCACGCCTTCAGCGACTACCAGTGGCTGGACGACGCCGTGGGCCTCATCTCCCACTCTTTCCTCCTCGTCCCTTACTTCTCCTGGAAGTACAGTCATCGACGCCACCATTCCAACACGGGTTCCCTCGAGAGAGACGAAGTGTTCGTCCCCAAGAAGAAATCGGACGTGAAATGGTACGGCAAGTACCTCAACAACAACCCTCTTGGACGCACCCTGATGCTGACCGTTCAGTTCACTCTCGGCTGGCCCTTGTACTTAGCCTTCAACGTCTCGGGAAGACCGTATCACGACGGATTCGCTTGCCATTTCCACCCGAACGCTCCCATCTACAACGACCGTGAGCGTCTCCAGATATACATCTCCGACGCTGGCGTCCTCTCCGTATGCTACGGTCTCTACCGCTACGCTGCTTCGCGAGGAGTGGCCTCGGTGGTCTGCGTCTACGGAGTTCCGCTTGTGATTGTCAACGGTTTTCTTGTTTTGATCACTTACTTGCAGCACACGCACCCTTCGTTGCCTCACTACGATTCTTCGGAGTGGGATTGGTTGAGAGGAGCTTTGGCTACTGTGGATAGAGACTATGGAATCTTGAACAAGGTGTTTCATAACATCACGGACACGCACGTGGCGCATCATCTGTTCTCGACGATGCCGCATTATAACGCGATGGAAGCTACGGAGGCGATAAAGCCGATACTTGGAGAGTATTACCAGTTCGATGGGACGCCGGTGGTTAAGGCGATGTGGAGGGAGGCGAAGGAGTGTATCTATGTGGAACCGGATAGGCAAGGTGAGAAGAAAGGTGTGTTCTGGTATAACAATAAGTTATGAGGATATGATGGTGATGGTGATGGTGGAAGAACAGAGTTTCAAAGTTGTCGACCTTTCTCTCTGTGTCTGGTTTTTGTCTTTGTTTAATTGTTTCAATTTGTTGTCCACTTTGTTGTGTGTTATGACATTTTGGCTAAACTAATTATTTGGGAAGTTATTTTTCATTTCTCAGATGTTGTGTCTGTATTGTTCTGTGTTTGCGATTGGTATCTATGATAGTGTTAAGCAAAGGTTTGCTACAGGTTCCCAGGTACCTTGTGTATGATGTATAGCATCATTTGGTTGTACAAGACTTGACCCTGCAAACTGATTACTACTGAGCTGCATTTATCAAATAACGACTTGAGGAATTTTGGATGTACGATAGAGATTGGGAGATCGATCAAAGAAGTGAAAACAAGAGTTAGTATTCGTCTTGCTTACACAAAAGAAAATGAAGTGGGGGAATCAAAGATCATATTGTTCTCTACCTACAGAACCTAATATTCTCTAAGTTATGGAAACAGTTAAAGCCTCTTTAAATTATGAAAATTCACCATCCGTCCATGTCTCTCTATATTATTCTTTGTTTACCCTTCACTGATCATTGTGAATTTATCTTATTCCACATATGATATGGTCCATTATATAATCTGTATACAATATCTATATATAAAGTATATTTTTCTCTTTCATGTGACATGTCGAACGTGGATTTGTTGACATGTGTCTCTTTTTTCTTACTTCTTACATTTTAGCTCTTTCATCTTTTATATTATTGCAATTTGGTTCACTACTTTATAATATACACTATTTAGTCTTTCTCACAATAATCATCATCATTTGAAATTTGATAATCTATTTTATCAGCCACAAAAAAACAAATTACCGACGTAACACTAATTCAATAAAAGTCCAGAATTAATAAAAGGTAATCAAGAACAAAGAATCACTTACCTCGCTTTATCATAGAGTGTCATAGTCAGAACAAACAAAAGTCAGAAAATGGTTGAAAGATAAACTTTGGAACAAAGCAATCTCTCGAGGTCAAAGAAGTGCGATCAAAGACCAAAAAAAAAAAGAAAACATGTTACATGAAGAATAATCAACAGAAGACCAAAATCGTTACGAAGTAAGAAGACACTTTTCTAACGCACCATAAGCACACCTACCAGCTAAGATGTAAGAAACATCTCACAAACTAAACAAACACAAACACAAACAAAAAGCTCATACCAACAAAAAACAACTAAGCTCTGGATAGAAGGGATCAAAACTGCAAAAGACTAACTCAACACACTTATAATAAAGGAAGCATAGGAAGAAAAGAAACAACATGAGGGAGAAAGAATGGAAGGCAACTACTGCCAAAGTAGAGCGCAAGCTTAAGACCATAAACAACCTTCAAAACCCACAAAGAATACACAGAGGAAAATACTATCCAAACCTAGAATGACAAGCATGGGAAAACACAGAGCCACAAGAGACACAGACAACAATGAAAGCTGCAACGAGATGAAAAAACAGAGAGTGAAGGGTTGACGAAATGAAATCGATAAACCGTGGAGCTTTCCTTAAGCTATGAAAGAGAACATAGAAGTTAAGACAAGCATGGACTATAGACAGTAAACCAACGACGAGGATAAAACCATCAAAGACGACTAAACTCAGACCCAACCCAAGAAAAGTAGTTCCCAACATCAGTTGAAATCTAAGGAAGAGAAGGAGAAGCCAATATTGACTGGAACAACTTACAATGCCGTTATATACAACCCATAACTGGGAACCTATAATGCCGATCTATAACAAATACCAGATAATCTCACATGAAAAAGATGAGGAAGAACAAGAGCATGATGGTAAGTCTTTTTCCAGTGATGGTGAGAAACGTTTCACACCAAAATGATAAACAAAATACATAGATGGTAACCATTCAATGTCAAAATATGGGGAGACGGCACAAAACATCTTAAATGTTCAAATAATTAAAAGAAAACATAAAATACAATTTTATTGCTAAAACTGTTAATCGTAGATCAATAAAACAAACTTATTGAAATTTAATATGCTTTACATCAGAGATTTCAATATGCTCTACATCATATGTTCATTTCACCACTAATAAGTACTACTATACACACAACAATACATTATTAAAAAGCCAAAAAATATATATTAACCAATTATCTATTACTACATATCACAATTAAAAAACACCAGATAATGCTCTTAATTAATAATGACAATCACATAATCACATCATCCAAAAAATCATACTTAACAATACTAGAAAAATTTCTGCGCGAAGCGCGGACACATCTCTAGTATAGTATAATTTAAAGTACATATCACTACTTGTGGCCTGGTTTAAACAACATAAACATATAAATCAATACTATTAAAAAATGAGCAATATTTATCGACTACTTTTTGGACTATCAAAAAAGTCTAGATTGGTCATACTATTTCTCTTCATATATTTATATATATAATTTAAGTATCTTCCCTATTATTTATGTATCTAATTTAATTGCAATTAAATATACATCATGCCTAAAATTAAGTAACTAACTTACTAATCTATTATTTTTTAAAAACTAATGAATTTAATTTATATAAATACAAAATTTCAATAAAAATAAATTATATTTTAGTTATTAATGTAATAAATAATTATATATGTCTATTAATTCGTATATATACTACTATATATTAATCCAAATGCAAAAAAATTCTCAAAAACCTCACTAAAAACATTAAAATATAATTATTATTAAATTATATATACATATACATAAATTTATATATATATATATATCATAAAAAATATAAATAGTTAGATACTATTAATATTTAAGACACGATGAAACATATTTTTATGAATATACTAGGTATGGATCCGTGCTACGCACGGATTTTGATTGATATTTCAGTTTCATGATAAACATAAAAATAAAAAAACTTTCTATTGCAATGTAACATTTTTATATATGTTGTATAAGTCTTATTTAAGGAATACAAATTTATGTTTTCCACATAATTAAATTTTGGTTGGCATGTAAGTTTCTGTAACTGTAGTGCATAAACACTTATTAGAAACTTTGTATTTAAAGCTAGATAAAAAAACATATAGAGTCAAAAATTTAAATCAAACCTAACCCGAAAATATTAATTAGAGTGAAATATAGTGAATTAGAAAGTTGAATCTAGACGAAGAGAACTTCATATACATTCTTATTCTCTTAATTTAATATTTTATTAACTTTTCTTTCAAATAATTTGCGTCTTACTTTATAATAACAATAAAAACTTTTTATTAAACTAATTCATATTAGTTAATTTTCTGAGCTATTGTGTCTTGATACTACCTTCCACTATAACAACCTTAGCTAAAATGAACTATACTAAAAATATTGCATAATAAAACAGAAAATAATATAAAATAAGGAGAATATAAAATTCATATATTATAAATTTATCTAAAAAGTTTATATTTTATAAATATTTGTAAGAAATCAGAAATCAGGATTTATAAAATTTGTTTTTAAATATTTTTTAAAGTACTGTTTTTCTTTTATAATTCTTTTTTGTTCATGATTTTAAAAAGGTAAATGAGGATTCATTAAAGAGGAAATTAGTTTCATATAGATTTTACAATATTCTAGGATTCAAAAAAGAAAACTACTATCAAACATTAAATTATTACATATATTTATGAATTTTGTAAGACATGTCATTGTATTAAATTTAATACCATGGACTAAGATCTTGTTAATTAGTAACTTTGAAGAACCGAACTTTAAATAATAAAATAAAAATTCTATAAATTTCTTAAGTTTATAATTTTGTAAAAAGGAAATTAATTATCTACTAATTGTATATTTATAAGGAAAGTCACATAAATATTTGTAAGTAAAATATAATCTTGTAATTGCTTTGTTTATAAGGAAATTATTTATCTTAAAGCTATGTCTACTGAAGTTGAAATTATTTTAAAGTAATGTATTTTATTTAACCTTCAAAATAACGTTCTTTATAAAAGTAATACTACAATTAAAATAAACTTATATTCGTATTTATTTTAAACCCATTTTTTTTATTTAACCTTGCAAATAATATGATGTACAAAGGAATACCACAATTAAAGTAAACTTATAGTATTTACAGTTCTCTTTGGTTTAATATTTTTTAAGATGAAAAATAATATTAAAATATTTAAGCGAATTTATTTTAAAAATATTTTAATTTGCAGCAAAACTTATCTTTGAAAAATATTTTGTATTTTTTAATTATCTTAAACCCACATTTAAAAAAGTACTTTATTACTAATTATTTATATAGAAATATATATTTTTCTTTCACTTTTTTTTTTCTTTACTATTTTTAGAAAGTAAAACAAACTATTTAAATTCTCTTGGTTTAAGTTTAAAAAATATTGTTATTTAACTCATATGATAATCTTAAATATATAATTACCATGTGCATGATTATTCATATTACTCCCTCTGTTTCTATTTGTTAGTAGTTTTAGCAAAAAATATTTGTTTCACAATATAAGTAGTTTACACATTTCAATGCACCTTTTTCATTTATAGAATATTGTGTGGCCAATAGATTAATGTTAGGTCTTTTATAATTGGTTGAAATAATTAATTAGTTGATACTTTTTAGACAAAAACAACTTTCTAAATATTTGAGCTTTTAGGCAAAAATACTTACAATAAAAAACAGAAGGAGTAGTAAATTTGGGTCTCGAACATTATATAACAAAAAGTGCATCTTGTAATTATCTTTTTACTAAGAAAATTCTTTTCATAAACCAATATTTACAGATTTTGTAATTAAATTTAATCCATATATTTTATTTGACCTTGAAAATAATGTTCTTGAAAAAATGAATACTACTATTAAATGAAAATTGTTGGCTTTATAAATTTTTAACCCAGTACTTTTATATTTAACTTATACAAAATGTTACAGTTTCCTTTAGTTTAACAATTTTAAACATGAAAAATACTATTTCATATATAGAAGAAAAATATATTTTAATCTATAACAAAATTATCTTACAATATTTTTTGTATCTTATAATTAGCTTATAAAAATGTTTTTAAAAAATCAAAATACTATAAATAAATAACTATTTATATAGGAATATTTTTTTCCCTTTCAACATTTTGTTAAGACTTTTAAAAAAAGGAAACTAAGTTTTAGAATTCTTTTGGTTTAATTTGTTTTTAAAGAAAAATTGTTAATTAACACATGTTATAATCCTAAATATATAACTGTCATGTATCGCGATCTTGAAAACTTTTAAAGAATCAAGTTTTATATAATAAGATTGTAATAAAACAATATTTTTAAAATATTTAATTTGTAAGGAAATTATATTACAACATTTTTTTAATCTTATAATTATTTTAAACCCACGTTTAAAAATATTATTAAATAATTATTTATATGGAAATATTTGCATTTTACATTTTTTTTGTTTAAGACTTTTTGAAAAAATAGAAAACTAACTTTTAAAATTCTTTTTGTTTAATTTTTTAAATAAAATTTTATTTAACACATATCATAATTTTAAATATAAAATTTACATGTATCACGATCTTGTTAATTAATAACTTTGAAGAATCAACCTTTATATATTAAGAAAAAAACTAAGTTTTAGAATTCTTTTGTTTTATTTATTTAAAAATAAATTTTGTTAGTTAAAACATGTTATAATCCTAAATATATAATTATAATGTGTCGCGACTTGAAAACTTTGAAAAATCAAGTTAATATAATAAGTTTGTAAGAAACAAATATGTTTTTAAAATATTTTAATTTGTAAGGAAATTATCTTACAATAAGAAAAAAAACTAAGTTTTAAAAATCTTTTTTTTTATTTTCTTAAAAAGAAAAATTGTTAGTTAAAACATGTTATAATCCTAAATATATAATTATCATGTGTTGCGATCTTGAAAACTTTGAAAAATCAAGTTAATATAATAAGTTTATAAGAAAAAAATGTTTTTAAAATATTTTAATTTGTAAGGAAATTATCTTACAACATTTTTTTAATCTTATAATTATTTTGAACCACGTTTAAAAATATTATTAAATAATTGAAATATTTGTTTCTTACAGTTTTTTGTTTAAGACTTTTTGGAAAAAAAGGAAAACTAACTTTTCAAATTCTTTTGGTTCAATTTTTTTTAAATAATTATTTATTTTACACATGTCGCAATCTAAATTATATAACTGCCATGTGTCGCGATCTTGTTAATTAGTAACTTTGAAAACTAAGCTTTATATAATAAGATTTTCACGGATTATTCAAACACATGTAATATATTTATCAAATCTCTTATATACTAAAGCACAAGTCACATAACAAATCAAATTTTGACAAATGGAAAATGCTTAAAAAACAACAAATGTTTAAAAAGAAATTGACTTCGATCCCTATTTTTTAGCAATTGTGTATCACAAAATTTGATCCACGTTCAAACTCACTTGACACAATTTCAAACTGTTTGACTCTTTTATAAAATTTACTCTCAAATTATTTTTCTTCTTTTTCTATCATCTCTAGCAAAACAAGAGATATTTTTATCTCTCTTAAAATTTCAGTTGTGACATCGAGTTCTTCATTTCTTTCTTTCTTTTTTCCTGCACCAACTTAATTTTTCATTATTCTTCATCCAGATTAATACTTAAAATTCTATTAACCACAAGCTTTTAGATTGATACGGTGGAATTGCGGGAAGCAATTGATATCAGTACGGTAATATTGAAAAGAATCGATTTTAGATCACTGGGGCATATAACTAACTTAGTTTCTTCTATCTATTGATTCACAGCCTCTGGAAGTCAAGGTTTTGAGAGATGGAATGAAGCATAAGCTATATTATTCTTGTGAAAAACCTATAACTACACTCACGGCTTCCGGTTGAATCAAAGAGCATAAGGTTTTGCATGTTTTTCATTCTCTACTATTTTCTTTGATTTGTTGACTTTTTTTGTAACACTTTTGATTTTTCATTTGTTGACTAAATGTTTCATTTGTTGAATCAACTATTTTCACTTTTCAGTATACACTACTGCAATTGAGTTTGAAGCTAAAGCTATTTCTGAAAGTATCACGAAGCTTGCAGTTATGAATCCAAAGGTGATTTACTTTATTTAATTGTTTGTAGACAATTCTTTTTATTTATAAACCGTTTTGAACATTTTTATTTATAAACCCGACAAAGAAGGTTTTAGTCTAATTTATTAGAAAATATTGTGGGTTAATTTTGTTTAGATGTGTTTTTTTAAATGTTAGGTAAATTAACATTTTTATCAAATTAGGTAATTAACATAAAATTTCAATTTTAAACTATAAACATGTCAACCTTTAAAAAAACTATGAAAATACATATTAAATTTATTAGATTCATCATATATAAATTTACTGAACTAAATTAACTATTTGTTATTCTGTACAAAATCATCAAATATTGTAATTCAAGGATTATATTTTATATTTTGGTATATATTTTATTTATTTATGATTATTTTTTCAAAAACATGTATCCATTTTATAATAATATGAAAGTTATTGTTTCATTGCTCTGTTTCAATGCATGCATGTGCACTGTTCATATAATAACTTTTAACAATATTCACTGAAAATTATGATAATCAGATAATTTTTAAAACAGTAAATTGACATGTGCGTAGCACATGTGGTAATACTAGTATTAACTAATTCAACAAATATATTAACACAACTATATCATAAAACATTACATTAACATAAATTGATGCAAGAGAGTATAAATCAGTGGTTTAATTAGTTGTAAAACATAATTATATATATAATAAAAATATATAAAGATTAAAATTACTAAATATTTACATTTCTAACGCGAATCATGAAATTAATTTTTTTTTTGTCGACAAGATTACAGACTCATGTGGACTCTGTAAACAAAATTGGTTGCTCTGTATCCATATGGACAGTAAACGATGTATGTTACCTCACACCACGTGCTAAGCTATCCGCCTTTTTGTTTTGCGTCCTTGATATATGAATAATTTCCGAGCTGTGAAAACTTCTCTTGAGACTTCTGATATCCTCCAAGTAAGTTGCAAAAGCCGGCAATTCTTCTGGTTCCGAAACCATCTTCACCAATTGAGAACAATCAGTTGCAAAAGTAACATTGTACTGTCTTAAGTTCCTCATACATTCCATTGCCCATATGAGAGCTTCTACCTCTGTGTGTAAGGGTGATTGACTTGCTCTTGTATTTCTAGCTCCCAGTAAACCTTCAAATCCTTCTAAAGTACTATACCATCCTTGGCCTGAAAAAGTATCTTCCGATTTCCATGATCCATCCGTGAAACACCATCGTCCTGGTCGAAGTGGTAAAACAACATCAGTCGGTTGTAAAATCTGGGTCTTCTGTATTACTGCTTGTTGGGCATCTAACCAGACTCGAGCTTCGGTCATAGCCAGTTTAAGGGTATCCCTTGGATCTATATCCAAATTACTGAACACCTTATTATTTCTTCCTTTCCATATGTACCAAAGTATCCACATGAAATGATGATCCTCCATCTTTGGCGTTATTCTCCAGAATAAATAATCCATATTCGTGAACAAAGCTTGTCCTGGAAAAAAATCTGGATGTGATGGAATCCCCGAAAGAGCCCAAATCTGAACTGCTGGTGGACATTAAAAAAAGACGTGGTTTATAGACTCTTCTGCTGCCCCACATCTATCACACCCTATATCTCCCTTGAGACCTCGGGCCTTGAGATTTTTTTTAACAGCTATACATCCCGACAGCAACTGCCACAGAAAGTGCTTCATTTTCGAAGGACAATTCATTTTCCAGCAATGAGCTTTAAGATCTGTAACTGTTGGACCAATCTCTATTATCCCCTTTCCCCTATCCGGATATGCTCTTTCAATTTGGTATCCTGATTTAACGGTATATTTTCCATTTTTCGTAAAGTGCAATCCATCCCGATCCACTGTTTGTACCCTGCTCAAAGGTATACTTTCAATAATCTTAACATCTGCGGGTTCCATTATTTCCTGTAATGCCAATGAATTCCAAGTACGCGACGAGCTATGAATGAGAGAATCGACCGTAAGGTCTGGTAAGAGAACATTTTGTTTTTTATTTGCTGGTCTCGGGCGGTTGGTTGGGAGCCAGGGATCATTCCAAACTGATATGGAAGATCCTGATCCCACCTTTTTGATTAGTCTTTTGCTAACCAGAAATCTGGCAGAGATTATACTGCGCCATCCATAGGAGGACGAGTACGATCTGGCCGGTTCAAGGGGTGAAGTATTCCTAAAATACCGACCTTTGAAGACACGAGAAAATAGAGAATTTGGTTTCTCTATGAATCTCCATAATTGCTTTCCGAGCATGGCTGTGTTGACATCCGTGAGATCTCTAAACCTCAGCCCTCCATCATCCTTATCTATACAAACCTTATCCCAAGATTTCCAGTGTAACCCTTTTGTGTTACCGCTAGGACTCCACCAAAATTGAGCTACCGCACTCGTAAGTTTCTTCATCACCATTTTCGGTATTCGGTAACAGGACATAACATGGTTAGGAAGAGCAGTTACCATCAAAAAGTTAAATTTCAAATTTAAAATAAGTCATAAAAAACATCAAAAAATCTAATAACATGTGATTAGCAAAAATAAACTAACTACATAAATGAAAATTATATTTACAAACATAAATTATTAAATTGTAATAAACATATACAAATTATTGATGCTCAAATATATTTTATTTTTAGTGTGCATCCTCTCGAATATTGATCTATTACCCTTACAACAAGATGAAAATTTGATTTGACTATAATAATTTAAGTCAAACCGAATTTCATATTGGATCATCTATCAGTTCAACCGGTAACCAGATCCCAGATTTTAGTTGTTTTTACGGTTTTTATAGGATTTTTTTAATTATATTTTTTTTTTCGAAAATTAAACCGAACTACATACGAGACCACACAATTTGTCAATATAACTGCGGGTTGGGATGGATAAAATGATCCCTCGCTTTGAAATCACGCGCGGATCAAAATCTAGCAGCATCTTATGTGTTTACGAGTTATATCCTAAACTACCAATATAATATTTCATTTTACGAGTTATATCCTCAACTGAAAATCTTTAAGTATTATTAATGTCTAATGTGAATAAGGAAATTAAATTTTAAATCTACAATAATCTAAATATAAAACATAATATTATAATAGATAATTGATAACAATATAAACTAAATGCCAAATCATAATAATTAACTTTCTTAATAGATTCATGATCCACAAGATTGTATAATCTTATTTTATTGAAAAATAAAATGTATAACTTCCTAATTAGAATACAAACATATTCTAATAATATAACAAAAAATCATATTCGTTAATAATTAAAAATTACATATTGGTTCAGCCAGTAGTTCAACTGGTAACCGGTTTTGAGTTATACCGGATTATTAAATAATATATTTTTTTTTAAAATACAACCAGATTACAAACCGGATTGTTGGGTTTATTAGTTTAACTGCAGGTCCGGATCCGATTTAAACAAAAACTTGGTATAAGTATATAGTTATGCAACATCACAAATTCAATACATTTATCAAAACTTCTTACTAATATTTTTAAAAAATAGTATTCACAAATATGCTTACAAAAAAATACAAATATGATTAAAAAATGCAAATTATAAAAATTAAATTGATAAAAAAATAAATTAGAAACAAAAATATACCCGCCCTCTGAAGGACATGTCAGAATCTAGTGAATACTATTAAAACAGAAGCAATATTTATCGACTATGTTTTGGACTACAAAAAAAGTTATAACAGTCCAACTAAAATAAATATATTAATTATTATCATATAATGTTCTTTTCATCTAACAAGTATCTATTAATAATGATATATTATTTGATATGCAACCAATTCCTACATACGTGCAAAAGAAAATCGGTTTGATTAAATATTTATATAAGAAACGTTTAATGTTTTAAAAACATTTGAAAAATACTTAACAATGTTTTTTTGTTTTTATTATCATTCCACATAGATAATATATTTTAAAAAATTAAAATAATTTACACTAGTTAAGAGTTATGATATAAAATAAAAACATATCAAGACTTAAAATATAAGTGTATTTAAATGTATAATGTGAATACTAAAGTTAAAATTTATTAAAAATAAACCAAAAGTAATATATAAATTGTAATAAATTATAAAAAAATAAAATAATGTTAAATCACATCAACTAATTTTGTTAATATACTTATAATCCACATGATCATATGATCTTTTTATTTTTGAAAAATAATTATTTGTAACTTTGAATTAGTTATATTTAACTTATGTAATATTAAATATACACCGTGCCTAAAACTAAGGAACTAACTAACTAATTTATGTTTTTAAACTAATGAATTTAATTTAATTAATACGATATTTAATAATAAATTAATTATATTTTAATTATTAATGTGATAAATAATGATATATGTCTATTAATTTGTATATATACATCTATATATATCAATCCAAATGCAAAAAAAAAGAATTTCTTCAAAACCCTCACTAAATATATAAAAATATAGCTCTTATATTTAGAGTATTAAAATTAGATATACATATACATATATATATATATGATAAAAATAGTAATAGTTCGTTACTATTATTATTTAGTATACGATTAAATATGTTATTATTGATATCTTTACGAATATAGTTTTACGGGTTATTCAAACACATGCAATATATTTATCAAATATTAACTAATTCAACAAATATATTAACAAAATTATATCATAAAACACTATATTAAAACATAAACTGATGTAAGAGAATATGTGTCAATAGTTTAATTAGTTGTAAAATATAATTATATATATAAGAAAATTATAAATAAAAATTAATCTATAATAAAAATATAAATCAAAATTAATGCGATTAATGAAATTAACTTATAAATTTAACATAAGTCATAAAAAAAACAGCAAAAAATCTAATAACATGTGACTAACAAAAAGTAAACTTACTAAATAAGTGAAAATTATATTTACAAACATAAATCAGTAAATTGTAATAGACGTATATAAATTGTTGATGCTCAAATATATTTCATTTTTAATATGCATCTTCTCAAATATTGATCCATTACGTTTACAACAAGATGAAAATTTAGTTTGACTAAAAACTGTATTAAAATTGAAACATCACTTTCATTAAATATCCATCATTCATCTAAACATTCATGAATAAATATTAGAATATTCTAACTATAATAATTTAAGTCAAACCGGATTGCATATTGGATCATCTATCATTTCAACCGATAGTTAGATCCTTGGTTTTAGCAGTTATTATGGGTTTTATAGGAACTTTAAATATTTTTTTATTAAAAATTTAACCGTGTTATATATGAGACAACAAAATTTGTCGATTTAACAGCGGATCAGGACGAATTTTAAAATACTCAATATAAGGTTTCATTTATAACATCCAAATGTAGATACAACAAAAATACAAATTTCTATCAGATAAATTTAGATTGTTTCGAAAAATTATCCCGCGGTTTGAAACTGCGGGTCAAAATCTAGTCAATATTATTAAAACATGAGAACTTTTTATCGACTATATTTTGGACTATCAAAAAAGTTTACGTTGGTCATTTCTCTAATAATCTAATTAACTTAACATAAATATATATATTTATATATTCCTGTATCTAATTTAGTTGTAATTAAATATATATATCAAGCCTAAAATTAAGGAATTAACTAACTTATCTATTATTTTTATAAACTAATGGATTTAATTTTTTTATAAATACAAAATTTAGTAGAAAGTAATTTATATTTATTTTATTATATATGTCTATTAATTCGTATATACAACTACATATTAATCCAAATGAAAAAAAACCAAATTCTTCAAAGCCTCACCAAATACATAAAAATATAATTCTTATATTTAGAGTAATAAAATAATGAATATACTTTTAATGGGTTACTATTGATATTGTATGAATATTAGTATTTAATATATGATGAAACATGTTACTATTGATATTTTATGAATATACTTTTAATGGGTTATTTAAACATACAAGATAATTTTTATATACTTACAAGTAATTTAGGTTAGATCATTTCATTTATTTAATCTCTTTTTTTTTACTTACAAGTAACTTAATTACTATTAAATATATAATATATTCAATCTATTATTTTAATATCTTAAAATATCTAAAAAGATATTCTCAAGTATCCTTTTCCAAGATTTCATTATGCTAATATCTTTCAATATCTTTTTATTTAAGATGTAAACATATTTTTTTTAATATTTAATTTAAATAATAAAATTCATAATTAATACTAAATAGAATTATTCAATCTATATTCAATATATTACTTTACTATTTTCAAAATAAGATATCTAAGAAGATATTCTCAAGTATCCTTTTCCAAGATTTCATTTTACTAATATTTTTTAATATATTTTTATTTAAGATGTAAACATAAATTTATTTTTAATTTTTAGTTTTAAATAATAAAATTGATAATTAATATTAAATAAAATTATTAATGAATGATAAGTCTCTCATTATAGAATAAGAAATAATATTCCCATTATATTTATATTCATAATTAAATTAATACAACAACTAGTAAATATGAAGTAACTTAATTCATTTATTAAATATTTTATAAATCATAAAACTAAAAAATAACATACATTCATGAATTTACCACATAATTCAACATATTAAAACAAAATAGTAAATTAATAGATATATAATAATAAATAATTACATATTTTAAATAAATTTTACTATGATTTACAGTTTTAAAAATATAAGTAAACATAATAAGGACGGGTTATGTAAATAAATTAGCTTAGTTTCATTAAAATATATTTATTAATTTTAATTTAATTATCTATAAATATATTTTTTTAAATAAAAATACATGTATATAATTTTTAATTTTCAGTAAATAAATTGTTGAAAAAAATTGATTCAGTATATCTGGGCTGGATAAACACTAGTATAAAAATATTAAGTTATTTCAAAAATAACTGAAGGTTTTATATATCTCTTGAACCAAAAAAAAAAGAAAATTCATAACTGGACTCAGACCGAAATGTAAAAAAAACAACCTAAAACCAAAACCAAAAACCGAACATCATATTTAAATATATTGGTGACAACAAGGCGGATTAAATAAATTTGTCAACAAAATATATATAAATATCTTATGTCCCAACGATAATCATCAAAATGCAAACTTTTAAAATTGATGATAATCTCAGATATTTAACAAATCCGGAAGATCAATGCATAGGATGATAACAAAAAAAAATCTTGTCCGTCCTTTGAAAGGGCGGGTCAAACTATAGTCTGTACTATTAAAGCATAATCCTCTTGATTTTTTACTATTATTGTCCCTGCTAGTTTAGTCTCTCATTCGCTTTCATTAAAGTTATTTTGGAACTTCCACATCTTTAACCATCTTAACCGTTTCATTAATTTGACATTGTACCGCGGTTTCATCAATTCAAATCTGGTCTACGATTATTTTCTTTTTTGATACTGCGTCATTTTAATGTATTTAATTTAGTTTCCTTATCAATATTTCTCAAGATTTGAGGAAATAATATATACAGAAAATATCTATAAGAATTAAGTATACTTCTCTATTTTATAAATTTAATTACAATTATATTATCATGTATAAACAGCCATACTTTTTCGCAAAAGTCTTGGGTGGTCGATACAGGAGCCATTTGCCATGTGTGTTCTGATTTGTCTACGTTTTCTGATATGCAATTGATCACTGATACTTGTTACTTTACATGATGATACTCGTATTGCAGTTACTATATCTGACACAATTGTTCCTTCTGATCATTTGACTCTCACATGATATGCAATTGATCACTGATACTTGTGTTACTTTACCTGATGGTACTTGTATTGCTGTTACTATATCTGACACAATTGTTCCTTCTGATCATTTGACTCTCACATGTGTCTTTTTTTTCCTGGTTTCAAATTTAATTTGTTGAGCATTAGTGCATTAACTAGGAACACATCTCTATCTGTGATTTTCTCTGCTAATTCTTGTCATATTCTCTCATTTAATCCTCTCGACTATCTTCAGGGGCATACTCCGGACAACATGATTGGGAAAGGTAATCTTTACCAAAATCTATAAGTTTTGGATCAAAGACTACGAACGAGATTCGAGGACGAATCTTCTCCAACTCGGAAAAATTAATATAGATAAATATTCAAAAATATTCTAAATATCTTATTATTGATTTTATTAATTAATTTATATAATTATCATTAATATTTTATTTCTTATATACAATTTTTTAATCTCAACTTTGTATTCAGTTTTTGATTCATTAATAAAAGTTAGAAGTTTTCTCTTTGTTCATTGTTTTTTGTAGATTATTAGTGATCTCAACAAATTTAATAAGACACTGATCTTAAGCATTTTTAGACTAAATAAGTTTTTTATGATTATTCTAGTTGTCCGGTATTCTTAAAATCAACGTACCTCTAGTTTTATCCAATAAAACTCCCGCTACGTCATAATCATCCATGATCGGTCTCTATTCATATACAATGAAATAGTTGATATATTATATTAATGCTTGAGTTGCAAGGCAAAGTACTACCTTGTTGTGATCACTGATCCATTGTTTCACTAAAAATGGCTAAACGATTTGACGCCAGTAAGAAACAAAGATGTGCAATACATGTCTGAGACGCAAGCAAATATCAAAACAGAAGATCTGAGTTTTCCCTTTATTTTACGAACAAACTTACGGACCCGTACTTAGCTACTCTCGTGCCATTTGGTCTACCAGCTAGTGAGTTTATTGAATAAGAGAAACTAGTCCAACATGCTGTTTCAAAACAGATTATACTCAACCAGCTGATCAAAAAGAAGCCATCATCTACAAACTTGTGAGGGTGAGTAATGATTAGCCCACATGGAAGCGCTAACCATTCAGCAGTTGACTGGTACAAATGGATTTGGTTTCCTTATCACACCCCGAATACTCCTTCACAGCATGGATGGCTATCCAAAACAGACTCCTCCAACAAGCAATAGGATATGAACCAGTTGGGGTCTGTTCTCAAAGTTTTTGAAGAATGAAAGTTGATAGTCAACCAAGCGAGGACGGCCTAGTGGTTTTGAGGGAGCTTCGGCCCTATATACTGACCTGGATTTGAATCTCGCTGGCTATTGGGGAATTAAAATATCGGCATTACCAGGAATAGGAGACCGACACATAGACCGATAATGTAGGCTGCAAACATGTGGCTAGTCTGGATCCACTTCTGTAGGGGTCAGGATACCCCTGTATAATTAAAAAAAAGTTGATAGTCAAGAGGAAGAAATGATAATATTGGATAATGAAGAAGGATCTGAGGAATTAATAAGAGCCTTAGTAGATAGAATGAAAATTCTTATATTACAAATCTTGCATATTGGTGAATAAGAATTCTTCATTTGCTTCTCCTCATGCTTGTTACGCACAAAATTGGCATTAGTAGTCCAAAGCACTAAGATAAGAACAAAAACTTTATTTATGGTAGTTAATCCATAGTAGATTATACATTTTTGTTTTTGCTAAAAATATAAGAAAATACATAGAAACAAAATTATGGAGTTTTAATTCACACGAGCATATAAACAAAAACAACAACAATTCTCTCTCCTTATTGAACGGTAACAATACTAAAATGATTAAAAAGAAATAAAGAAATACCCAATTGATTACTATAGCTTATTATCTCCAGTTTGGCTTGAAGGTTCTGGTTAATTAACCTTTTTTGTGCACTTGAATCGTTCGATACCAGGTAATTTACACCTACAGTATTTAAAATATCGGGAATAGAATGGGCAAATCGCTTTTGATATGCCAGTGCAAAACATGCACACCATCTCGTTCTCTCCGTTACATTCCCGCTCCAAAGTTTACAACATTCGGGGCTCCACTTGTTGATCGAGCCGCAGTCATCAATATTTTGATAGCAATCAAGGTTGACATTATTAGCCTTAGCCGGGAATGGTGTCAAGAGTATGAAAAAAACGATGCACATCAATGAAATTAACTTCATTTTTGGAATTAATTTGTAGTTCTCGTGATAATTAGCTTCGAATTAAATATCTTTAGAGAAATTTGAAGCAATCTAGTTTTGGATAATTGTTGTATGCTTTGAAACCTGTAAATAACAAACTGAAATGAGAAAAAAAAGTGGAATGTTGAAGGTGGGAATCTCCTAAAGACAAGGGAGGATACGTACACTGATATCTGTTCTTATTTATAAAAAATTAATCTCCAAAATAAAAGTATTGTTACAAATGTGATTATTCATCATGGGTACACCTGTCACATTGTCATCAGTTATATATAATTAGTGTCAGTACACATGTCAGTATTAAAATAAATATCTGAAGTGAAATACACATGTCAAACATTGTCATCCATATATAAAAGAATTTACTCTTTGTTCTTTTTTTTGAACACAAAAATGGAAGGTTTACTCTTTGTTCATAATGTGAAGTAAGTGAATAAAAAGCTCTTTACTCTTTGTACTTTCTTCAGATACTAAAAGACAAAAGTCACCATTATCTTTTTTTCTCTCTCTCCATCGTTTCTCTCCACCATCCTTCTTTCCTTATAATACAAAATAATAATATATAAAGCAAAAGTAAATTTCTCTCACTCCATATTATACAACAAGTATGACCCATTCATTAGGAAGTGATTTTTTTTTTGCTCGAAAGACCGATTCATTAGGATGTGATTATAAATAGAGTTCTTGATGAATGGGTGTCTTTTCATTCAAATATGCATGCCTCTTGATTTGTGAAGTAGCTTGAATTTTATCGACGGTCATGTAAAAAAGTTGGATAAAAAGTCGATAATCATAACAAATTAATTTAATTGAAACTTAAACACAAATTAAAGTTGATATTTTATCTAGAGAAGATACTTATACTTGTTAAGTACCATGTGGACAGTATATAGAAGAAATAACATTGAAAATTTTATTTTATTTAAGTATCATATACTATACGGACGGGGGAACAAATAATATTAGTATTATTTAAAGTTTAACAAAGTTTTGAAATGTTAATTTAAAATAGTATTAAATTTTGCTACTGCACGAGTATCAATTTTATCTTTTCAATTATTTGTGTTAGATGATGTTTTTATCAAATTAGTTGTTTTACAATGACTATTTTCTGTGCATGTTAACAATTTATCGTATCAAAAATATTTAGTATCATATAAAAAACCAAACATGTATATATAATGAAATTTATGTATAAGATATATTGAAAATATTTTTTTTGAATTAAAGATATATCAGATCTTGAGAAGTAAAAGCTATTGTGATATACCAAAAATGATATATTAGTTATGAAATTTCTACAGAAATAAAATTTGTAATATATAAAATATTTGGATTAAATTTTGTAAAATAATTAAATGAAAGTGGCAATTAAATTTAAGTGATTACAAATTACTTATGTGTGTAATTTTGACAAAAGAAGACCAAAAGATTAGTTGTTTAATCTGCGCATCCGCGCAAGTGTTTTATTTTATTTTTTATAAGCGATAATATATATATATATATATATATATATATATAAAAAAAATTAGTTGTTTAAATTATTGTTTATTGAATTAAAGAATATTTTAAACACACTAATTTTATAGTTTATATTGATAATTTTATTTTATCTTGTAAACCATAATTGTATATCCTTATTTTTAAGATATGACCTGCAAAGTGTCTCGCTCTCTCTTGCGGAACAGCATTATACAGACATGTAGATGTTTGTATTCACCTTCGGTCATTTTTTTCAGAATGTAAATATGGTATCTAACAATGCTTCTTCCATTTACCTTTGACTTGAATGAGAAATCATTTTGGGCAGACGCCACTGGTTTTTCAACTCCTGCAGAGAGAGAAGACAAAAACAGTTAAAGGATTATACACTCTACTCATACAGAAGCATATTATGCACACAAAATTAGCCAAAATTAGCGTGATCATGCCTCATATTCATGAAACTATTGGCGTCAAATAAACTTAACAAAAGATCATGAGCCTAAATTCTGATCTCCTTCTTCATTTTTTTTTTAAATCTGTTAGTCTTAATCAGCTAACATCACTAAGAAGATCATGAGCCTAAATTCTGATCATGAAATGAAAATTAAAACAGAAGAGAACAACCAATAACTAAAAATCTCTCACCTTCGAGAGACATCGATCATGAAGAGTAGCCATGTTATCTTCATCCACATACAAAAGGAACCTGCAAAGAGACAAAAGCCTCTCTCTGTCTCCGAGCTTGATTTGCATACGACCTCCATCAGGTAGAAGAGCATTTTTCTTTTCTGGGAATTAAAGCACATGATTCCGTCCTCTCAACAAACTTAGTATCAACTTATTAGAAGGAATTTAACAATGTTTTTTTAGGGATTTCATCTCAATTTTTTGGGAAGGAGACAACTGAATTCATCATAGTATGAGAGATTGAAGGAGTGATTTGATGGAGATAAGTAAAGACGACGGCTCATCGTTTAGGCAACGCGTTACAGATACTTGACGCTGGAGTCTGAAAATTCCAGTGAAGGTGAACAGAGTTTGAGAAACACAGGAGGAGAGTAGTCTGAGTGGGCTTAGTAAATATTGGACTTCACCATTCAAAAGTAAGACCTTGTCCGAGAAGACAAAGGAGCAATTAATAAAAACAACACAAATTCTCTCTCTCTCCCTCTCTCTCTCCTTATTGAACAGTAACTTAATTAAAATGATTGAAAAGAAATAAAAGAAGGCTCTTCATAAAAAAAATACCCAATTGATTACTATATCTTACTATCTTCAGTTTGGTTTGACGATTCTGGTTAGTTAACTATTTGATGTTCACAGCATCGTTAACACTTGAATCGTCCGGTATCACCTAGTTTACACTCTTTTAAAAGAGTGTTAAGCGCCGTACCGGGACCAGGATATTGCATTAAATGACATCCACATTTTTTTGTTTTTGGAAGTACATTCCCTCTCCAAATTTTACAACATTTGGAGGCCCTCCACTGGTTATTTTTAGGTTGATGCCTCAGGCAGGACATAACTGTGTTAAGGCAAGGGCTACCCATGTTACTCTTGATCGTAGCCGGGAATGATGTCAAGACTATGACAAAGGCGATGCACATCAATGAAATTAACTTCATTTTTGGAATTAGTTAGTAGCTATCGTGATAATTAGCTTCGAATTAAATATATTTTGAGAAATGTGAAACAATCTATGTTTTGAAACCTTTAAATAACAAACTGAAATGAGAAAAAGTGGAATATATAAGGTGGGAATCGAATCCTAAAGAAAAGGGAGGATACGTATACTAATATATATTTTTATTTATAAAACATAAATCTCCAAAATAAAAGTATGACCGATTCATTAGGAAGTGATTTTTTTTTTGGTTCAAATGACCGATTCATTAGGACGTGATTATATATAGAGTTTTTGATGAATGGGGTGTCTTTCATGCAAACATGCATGCATCTTGATTTGTGAAGTAGCCTGAATTTTATTGACAGTCATGTAAAGAAAGAAGTTAAAATTAAACTAAAAACATCACTGAATCATATAAAGCGGTCCCTTTTATTTACGCTCATATATCACACAAAAGTGAATAAACAATATGTGCTGTGATAGATTCGGGTTTATTATGGGTTTCCAACTTAGAACCAATTGGTAATTAGTGGATTGACACTAACCCTTCATATAGGTTATTTCTTATATTTCTGATGTAGGATGTTTCTCATCAATACCCTCTTTCACGCTCAGACATCTAGGTCTGAAGCGTGAATAATGTGGGAATAACATCCACAGAGGGCCCAACATCAGTTTAGTAATAGTAGTTGTAGTAAATTAGGTCAAAGGATCTTATCGCTCTGATACCATGATAGATTCGGGTTTATTATGAGCTTCCAACTTAAAACCAATTGGTAATTAGTGGATTGGCACTAACCCTTTATATAGTAGTAGGTTATTTCTTATATTTCCGATGTGGGATGTTTCTCATCAATATGCTGCGTGGATCTGTTGGTTTTTGTTTGGTATTATTGTATCCCATTTTGTTTACAACTACTAAACATCCTTTTCCTTTTCCTTTTGCTTCTCTTTATATTCTTTCTGCATTCTTCATATCCCTGATGTAAGTGTTGAACTCCACAAACAGAAAACATGTTTCCAATTGTTCTTACCACACTGATTGTTCTTGCTTATCACCAGGTTTTGCTACTCTTGGTGGGTTTTAGTTTAATCATGACCGATAGAGTACATTGGATTGACAGATCAAAGCTTATCAAGTTCATCTTGGACTGTCAGGTTTGTCTCAAACATTGGTTTTGCAACTCACATCTCTTTAGAGCCTTTCCTGAGTTTCAGGTGTAATTTGAATAGGATATGGAGAATGGACCAGACGATTCTGTTGATTATCTTTCACACTTACTTTGGAGTTGAAGGTAACTAAAATTTGCCTCTCATTTGTTCATACTGTTAAGGTGAAGCTAAAGAGAACTTAACTGGTGCATGGCTTTCTCTTCTGGAGTATCCTGGAGTCAAACCAATTGACCCTACCTATGCTTTGCCACTCGATGTCATCAACCTGATTCTTTTAACCAAATGATTGCTTCCATTTCCGGTTCTAATATTTTGGTTCAGTTATGATTTGACAAACCTTTACTATTAAATTGAGTAAAATAAAAAAAAAACATTTTATTCAATCTCAAACCTCTCCCATGAATAGTTTACAACCAAGAAAAGTGATGAGCAAGGCACTATAATATGATTCTATCATCTCTTAATTTCTCTATGCCTTTTAAAACATATAATTGCTTCTAAGTATTTCTTTTCTTTTCATCAAAAACAAGAATCTGGTTCAACTCCTACACTAGTAGTCCTTTAGGTTTTCCGCCGCCTGTTGCCACGGAGCTGGTCGAGCTTTACCAGTATCTCGGCGTAGAGAATCTCGTTCCAAGAATCTGGAACCCCTGGGAGGCACCAGTGACTGCAGTCTTGGTACAACAACGGTGATTTGCTTTCTTCTGCAGTAAATTTCTGTTTCCTATAAACCGACGGGTGAGCGTCCTTCCTGTAATCTGTTAACCTAGTGATGTTGAGATACGTGACCGGCGTTTTCATCCCCCTTAGCACTCTTTCGAGTATCTCCATCTTGGAAGGGTAAGGCGTTAGGTAAGTCTCGTTCTTGATCGGTTCTGTTTCATCATCGCATGCGCCTCCTGCATTCCATTGCCCTCCACTGCAACCGGACCAGACCAAACCATTTTTTTTTTATTTTGTAAAACAGAATCTTAAAACTACCATGCTTGATCTATGTTTACCTGAAGTGTACCGGGGAGTATCCGCGGAATAAGACAAGAGACTTCTTTGGATTCACATACTTATCAACCCATCTACCCCATGTAGTCAATGCTTTTCTAAAAGCTTCATCAGCGTCGAGTTTCGGGTAAACATTGCTTCCTTCTTGATAATAGTCCTCACTAATCAAACCATCCAAACACCAAAAAAAAAACCAATGAGACAAATCCTCCATTAGAAGACAAAAAAAAATAGCGGACAGAACCTCTACCCTTTGGATGTTTTGTCATGAGTCCACCAAGATCCGGTATTGAACACAAGTACATCAGCTCCTTTGTACTGCTTTGATGACTTCCCCATCATATCTAGACGCAAAGTTTTCTTCTTCGTCCCGTTCTTGTCCGAAACTTCCGATTCTCGAACCAAGAAAGGAGACGCAAAGAACTCCACAGTGCAATTATATTCCTATCATATCAACCACACAAATCAAGTCTCCAATAAGAACTAGGTAGTGAAACTAGGCCTGCGGTTTATAACCAAACCGAACCAAACCAAAGTTTTTAGCTCGGTTTATAAAATATTTCGGTTTTTGGTTCGGTAATTGGTTAGCTTGGTTTTTTCAAAAAAAAAAAGTAACTGAATCAACCAAAATTTTGAGTCAAAATAACTGATAAACCGAACTAACCAAAATTACCCGAATTAAACGAAATTTAAACCAAAATATAATTGAAACCAAAAACTTTTATCAGTTTGGGCAAAAGAAGTTAAAAACCGAACCAAACTTTGTTCTGTTCAGTTGGACGATATTTTGGTCGAACCGAACAACCCAACCCGAACTGTCCGAACCCGCATGCCTAAGTGAAACAGATTGCAAACTTACTTTGAAGACGAAAGAGTACTCGGCTTCCCAGCGAAAGTGATGCCTTCCATGAGCTTCAAAGACATGTCTCTCATCTTTAACTGATCCTTTAAGAATACAAACCAAAGACTCCCACATGTTTCTATTCAGCGAGTCTCCAACGAACACGAGCCTTCTTCCTTTAAGCATCTCGAGCAACTTGCCTCCGTCCAGCCTTGGTAAAGTGCATTCTTTAGGTTTCCACTTCAGTTTGTAAAACTCAACGTCTGGTCTTCCGTTGGTCATACAGTCAAACTGTTCGTCAATGAGAGTGCACGTACCGGGTTTGTAAAGTGGGTACGAATCGTCTTTGACCCACTCTCCTTCGAAAAACTCGCACTTCTTCAGAGACTTCATTTCTCGTTTATTCGTCCATGACTTCCTACTTTGTTTTCTCATCGGAGAAGCACTTGAATTCACGGACAGAGGTGCTTGTTTGTCCGAAATATTTCGGACAGTATTGTTGTTAGGACGTAAGTGTACACTTGCATGCTCGGTCCGAGACCGTGAAGCTTTGTTTCTAGAAAGTGGGTTTGTTTCATTAGCGGCGGGAGATCCAAAGGTAGCTCGCGATGTGGTGTTAGTTGTGAAATTGGACGGTGAAGTCACCACGGCGGTGACATTAGGGAGGATATAGGAAGAAACGGAATGCGCAAAGTTGATGAGAGAAGGGGTGAAGGTTACGTAAACAGTAAACGCAACAAAGGTTATGAAGGAGGCGTAGACAAAAGTTATGATGGTTTTTGTTCGTTTCACGGCGGAGAAAAAGCTTTTCCTTTCGGTGGAGATAGTTGTCCCGCCGAGTGTAGGCACGTGCTTGACGGAGTCCGTGGCCATGGCGAGAGGAAGGTGTTGAGTTTTTTTTTTGTTTGGCACGTGAATAGTTCTCTAGACTGACTTTAAGGATTTAGGAGAGAAGTAAAGTGAAATGTTGACGGAAAAAAGAGTCTTGTTTATGGGAAAGACAATGTGTGTGTTCGGTAAAGTGACTTCTTTGCTTAGGAATCGCCAGAGATAAAAGTGTTGATCAGTGTTTCTGTTACACCCTTCGTATTTGGAGTAAACTACGAGAAGGCCATTGCTTTTTGTTTGGTGTGGCAGGATTGGAATGTTTAGGTTGTGTTTTTGACTTTTTTTCTACACTTGGAATGTTGTGATTATTATCTTTAAAAGCATGTTCTGGAATGGAATGGTCACCAAAAAAAGATAGGAACAAAGTATTTGTGTATGTGGCTGTTTAATCTGGAGTGGAAGCACAGAACCGACCGAAGTTATAAGAGCAACCTTATCCGTTGGGACTTGGGAGTGTAAACTGAAGTTCTTCTCTGAATAAAACTAATAGTTTATTAAACCTTATTTATTTAGATTACATAATCAGTATTTGCTTAATGGTAAACAATATTTTCATGATTTACTTTTAATGGTAAACAATATTTGCATGATTTGTTTAAGCATTTTTAATGAATACTAGATTCTGACCTGTTTTTGTTTTTTTAATATAAATATTAATAATTCTTCATTTTAATTACATAAACTGTGACATGATCAAGTTTCAATTATACAACTTTGTTATAGTGTGTACAATATGACAAAATTTAAAATGTGTCACACAGCCGTTTTATGTTTGTAAATAAGTTAAACAATGATTGTATCCAAAATTGGTACTTGGACTATTATATAATTTTAAAAAAATATAAATATTATAAAATATTGCTAAACATATAAAGTGGCCAATAATATTTTTGTTTAAATTTTATTCTCGTGTAGTTACAAAATTCCAATTTTAATATCAACCTTTTAAAATTATTGCAGACTTAATTTATGTTATTAATATTTAAAAAATTATGGAATATGAAATTGATTATATAAAAACATAAACCATTTAATTAGTTAACAGATTTGTGTCATATCTAATTTATTTAGAAACATGAGCTAGAATAAAAAATATGCCCATAAAATCAAAAGACAATAATATCATTAATGAATTTTTTTAGATAGTCATATGATTAAAGGTATTTTCGGAAAATTTGAACATTTTATAATTTGAAAATGTTCCATTTTAATAGTATTGATTTGGTTTGTTTGAGCACTTATTTATCTAATATATTATAAATTGATGCACTACTTTTATTATTCTGTTTTTTTTTCGAAAGTTTTGGTTGTTTTATCAAATATCTTCGTTGAGCCATATAAATTTACAACCTTACAATTATATTTTATATACTTAAACTAGTAATAAATAACTTTGATATCACAAATAATTCAATTTAAAATATATTAATTAATTGATATAACATACAGTTGTATCTCCTCATAAAGATAATACAGTATATAATATATTTTACTGTTATATCAATTATTGTAAAAGATTTTTTTTATATATTTAATTTAAATAAAATATTATATCATCGAAATATTGCCTTGAACCCCCAATGCATATATATAGGGTGTTAATAATGCTCATAAATACACGAGCCATGGCTTGGGTCGACACGAACTTCAGTACCGGTACCACTGAAATCACATTGGGCCTTGGTAGAACCTTCGTCATGGTAATACGAGTTCATCACATACGACGCATGATCTTTGAGAGTGTTTGGTTCATAGCAGACTCCACCGGGTTGGATCGGTGTACAATTACGAAAACCTCCTGAGTCGCTGCAACACCAGTCTATAGCCGCTTGTAGTTGTACATCCGTCGCTTTAGAATTCGCCACACACCATACGTTTCTTTCGGCCATGGAAACTGTTGATACTAGGAGGAAGAAGAAGAGCATCGTCAATGGTAAAGTCATTATTGGTGTCTCCTGATTAAAAATTACGAAATAGAATGTGATGAAAAAATATAATGCGATAAAAAAAATTATAAACCAAAAAAAAAAGAAAATAGACAATACTTAGAGTCAATATTTGATTTTCTTTTCCTTAATTCAATAAATCATCCATAGGTGATAAGATTTTTGTATGATTTTTGAGTTTCAGGATAAAATCATAAGATTGTTTTGTTACACCCAAAAACAAAATCTGTGAACTTAATATCCACACTATATTCTCAGAGACTTACTTAAAAAAAAACTTGAGGTATTACTGAAACTTTTGTAAAATTATTATGTATGAGTATAGATTGGTTTATCCTTAATAGAAAAGTAAGATGTATATTTATAATGAAAACTTGCAAAAGTCAATCATAAAATATCTTAGATATTTGTTAAAAAAAATTGATAAGCTTTAGCCATTTGTCACTAAGTTCATTTTGGTTATTAACAAAATACAGATACTTAAATCTACCATGTGTCACTAAATTGATCTATAATATAATGGGATCCTTTCCTTATTCTTCAGCATGCCACGTCAGTATTTTGTGGGTTCTACTAAAAAAATCTACATTATAAAAGACTACATCACATATGGGTGATGTCACGTATGAGCTGTGTATTTAATGAGAGTCATGTGTAGAGATGAGCATTGTGGATCAAACTGAAGGAGTCGGTAATTTTTTTCCCTCCATATAAAGCATCCACGTCATCAATTTTCCTTTTCTATAATGGGCTTTAAAATATAGAAAAATGTCCTATTTAGCTCAATATACAAATTTTGATAGGTAATTAGAGAAGTATGCAGTTTTCAAACGTATTTGCAGATGAGGACAATAGGCCAGCTACCCATAGTGGATGCTCATATTTGCGATTTATCCATTGATGGACGTAAGTGGCCAAGCATATACAATGAGGCCGATAATGTGACGAAAAAACCCTTGAGATGAGTAAACTACGTGCGCCTGAACGTCTAACCAGAACCCGTGAAGTAACTGACATTCTCTGCAGTCTTGTCCCCTTCTCATATTTTCTTGCTTTTTATTTCAATTTTTGTTCTTATTCGTACACTCTTTCTCATGAATTTATTTGATCATCTCTCTCTGGCGGTTTTTTCTTCCTTTCTCTGACATTCTCTCTCACTTAATCCCACCTATTTCTCACACTTCATTTCTTTACTTTTACACAATCTCTCTTCTTAAAATTTCTTTTCACCTAGAATTTTATGTGTAAATCATTCTCAGCATAAAATTATAGTATATATTTATGAAAATAAATAATCTGACAAATGTTTTTTCTGGGTTTATGATGAACTACATTATAACTAATAAATAATTTGACCACTAAACATGTTACAAAATATATTAGGGAGTTAGCAATGTTTGTAACAAAATACATAATTTGTTAACATGTTACAAAATATGTTAGCAAGTTAACAAATTTTGTAAACATGTTATAAAATTTGTTAACTGTAAAATAACATCAACTATAGTTTCGTTAACATGATACTCTATTTGTTAACATTAAAAATAACATCAGCCTTTACTAGGTTTATGATAAGACTATATTATAACTCAACAATTATTTGACCACCAAAATTTTACAAAAATATGTTAGCGAGTTAACAAAAATTGTAACAAGATACGAAATTTGTTAACATGTTACAAAATTTGTAAACATGTTACGACATATGTTAGTGAGTTAACAAATATTGTAACATGATACAAAATTTGTTAACATTAAAATAACATTAACTATAAAATGCATAAACTTATTTCAAATTTTAAAAATCATAGTAAAAAAATTACCAGAAGCATAGTCGTGAACTTGAGCGACTTATACATTCAATTCCTAATTTGTAAACACAAATCTTAAGGATCAAACCAAAAACAAAATTGATAAAGAGGATTTAGAACATTCATAAGAAAAAAGATCAATCCTTATGATTTACAAAAAAAAAATTGATTGTAAAATAAAGAGAATGAGTGGAAGAAAAGATGAGGGTTTGGAGAAGAATTAGTTTACGAAAGGAAAGAGAGAGATGAAGTGTAAGATAGGAGATGAGAGAGGTAGTAGGAGAGAAGAAGAGAGTTAATAAAAAACGAAAGAAAAAAAAATTGAAAAACAAAAAATAATAAGAAAAAGGGGAAAACAAGTGTCTGGCTAGTCTGATGCAAAATGCAGGTCTAAGGAATATGTTTGACATGCTATGATAGGGGCAAAAATGAAATCAAATTGAGTTTAGCAAATGAATGGTAAGCTTCTAATATCAGTAGCGCGTGAGGCCAGCGGAGCCAATTTTCTCTTTGCAGATGTGGTGTAAAGTTGGGCCTGTGTTGCCGATATAACCCCCAACTAAGGTCCAACGAAGCTCGATGTCATCATCAATCATCTACATATCCACCTCGGAGACGGACTCGTCAAGTGACTCAGTTGCTCCACCGTGTCACCATCCAGCTCAAGGAAAGACTCCAAGCTCGTTATTTGCTGTTTCAGATCGTAACCCAGTTGAAACTCGCCCCACTCCGAACTCCACTTCACTCCACCGGGAAACTCGGCTGAGTCAACTCGCTCTCAGAGAGAACGCATAGCTTCTTCACCCGAGGCTGAACTTCTGATCGTGAAAACGAGGTAGCATGACTATGAGGAGGAGAAGATCTGGGAAGTTGAGTCTGGCTTTATCGCCGCGGATCCGCTTAGCCAAGGTCATAAGCCATGGCGGCTTCCTCGGCTGGAGCAAGACTCTGGCACCAGTTGGATCCCAAATCTTTGACGTCTATATATTCCTCCCACGGTCTGTTACGTATTCCTCTTCCTCGGGTTTTCCGTCGCGGGCTCCTTCTTTTTCTCCGGTTCCTTGCAACTTCGAGTGTTTTATCTCTCAACTCGTGCACGCCAAATCGTAATTATGCAGGCGCGTGCATGTTACTTAGCTCCTAGCTAGCACGTGTCTACTTCTAGATACGTAGGGATATTGCGGATATTATACACATTAGTGAACCCCCCTTTGGGGTTCATAGGATTTTTTTAATATTTTTTAGGTGGGGTCATAAATAGTGTTGAACCTCTTGCTATTGTGCTTCTGCATTAGTGAACCCGAGAAGGGGTTCACAAGAATAAAATATATATATATATATATATATATATATATATATATATATATTTTAGTTTTGAAATTTTTTTGAAAACATAAATAAAATATTATGCAATAAATTTTTTAAATAAAATTTATTCATTACATTGATAGTTGATAATTGATGAACATACAAAGATTATTGATCGTTTCCAAATGTTTGCCATACATTTTCAACTAAATCAGTTTTCAAACGTTCATGTTTTCCTGAATCTCGAACTTCATTGAGCATGCCTAGCATGTAAGTAGAATGCAAATTTTCTCTCCTAGTGACCTCTGAACCTCTGCTCAACTCTCCTGACTCGAACTGAGAAGTATCAGTTAGACTGTGTTTGCCTCGTTCGTTCTCCACAATCATATTGTGCAATATGATACAACATCTCATAATCTTCCCTAACTTTTCCTTGTCCCATAGTAGGCATGGGTTTTTGACTATTGCAAACCTCGCTTGCAATACCTCGAAAGCCCGTTCGACATCTTTTCTGGTGGATTCTTGATATTCAGCAAATAGCTGTGCTTTATCACCTTGAGGAAGTGGGATGGATTGGATAAATGTTGCCCAATTCGGATAAATTCCATCAGTAAGGTAGTACGCCATACGGTAAGTGTAGTTGTTGACTTTGAATTTAACTTTAGGTGCTCGACCTTTTATAATGTCATCAAAAACATGAGATTGATCAAGAACATTGATATCGTTAAGGGTACCTGGTAATCCGAAAAATGCGTGCCATATCCAAAGATCTTCTGATGCCACAGCCTCTAAGACAATTGTCGGCTTTCCTGAACCTCGTGTGTATTGCACTCTCCAAGCAGTTGGGCAGTTTTTCCACTCCCAATGCATACAATCAATGCTGCCAATCATCCCGGGAAACCCGCGTGCCTCTCCAATATCGAGTAATCGTTGAAGATCTTCCGCCGTAGGTCTTCTTAGATACTCATCACCAAAAAAGTGTATTATCCCATTAGTGAAATGATCCAAACATAAAATAGCAGTACTTTCACCGAGTCGGAGATATTCGTCATACGTATCTCCCGATTGACCATATGCGAGCATACGTATAGCTGCCGTACATTTTTGAAGTGGTGAGAGCCCTTTCCTTCCGTGAGCATTTACTCGTTGCTGAAAGTATGGAACACCTGTAGTAAGCCGCTCGACAAGGCGGGAACAATGGTTTGTTTATTCTAAAACGCCGCCTAAACATGTCTGTTGTGTAAGTAGGATTTTCGTCAAAATAGTCGTTCCATAGTTGAATGTGGCCTTGTTCCCGATCTCTTTCGATATAATTTTGTTTCTTTTGTTTGGTGGCTTGTTCATCAAGTAGGGAGTTGAGGATATTATCAAATTCTTCGTCAAAATATTCTTCAAAAGCTTCATCTACTCCATCGGATGATGAGGACGACATTATTAGGCTACCTTTGAATTACATATAAAAAAGAAGAGTTAGAATAAATATAATAAATAGTTTATCCTAACAAAATATGATTAAAAGTTATAGAAAACTTAAGAGATATAACACAATGAATCTAAGAAAATAACAAAATAACAAAATTAATACAAAAACGTTCAAGAGTGAACTATAACACATATACTATAAGATTTATGGTTAAATTGTTTTTAAGAGATTAACTTCAGAAAATTGTTTATACTATAAGATATAAGAAATATACTATAAGATAATTATATATACTATAAGATAATTATATATGCTATAAGATATTATTAGTATAAGATATATGGTTATTAAAATAAAGAACCAAGTACTGGTTGTTGAGGCAGCAAGTGAGTGGGGGAGTTCGGTCTTGAGAGAGTGTTGTCTTGAGGTAGGGATGGAGTGTCGTCTGATGAGGGAGTGAGAGTGAGGGCGTGTCGTGATGAGCGAGTGGGAGTGAGGGAGTGTGGTGATGAGGGAGTGAGAGTGAGGGAGTGTGGTGTGTTATCGATTGAGAGGGTGAGAGTAGAATTAACTGAGAACTAGACAAGAGAGAATGAGAATGAGGTTTTGTATTTATAGAGAGGTTTCAAGAGAGAATGAGAAGTAGACATCACAGAACACACATTTATATAAGTTAAGTGATAGTACAAGTACAATAAAACATGGCATTGTTAAAGAAATCTTTTACAATGATGTGAAGTGTAGAGTGAAACAAAATACTACACTTCACACCAACCCGTGACACCAACAGTCTTCACCCATGACCACTACTACACTACAATACACTAAAAGTACAAATCCGTGACCTACTACAAGTCCTACTACTACAAGTACTACTACTACAAGTACTACTACAACCCGTGAAGCATAACCCATCAACCTCAGTAATGAAGAGAACCCGTGACCTTGTCCTTCCAACAAACCTTGTAGAACCCGTGACCTCCACAACCAGCAACCTTCACCTGCAAAACGAGACAGAAAAAGAGAAGTTTTAGTCAACAAGTAATGAACAAAGCAAAATTATCAACTAAGCATTTATCAAGTAATGAACTAAGCAAAATTATCAAGTAAGCATTTATCAAGTAATGAACTAAGCAAAATTATCACCTAGAGCATCTCAGAAACTAGTTTCTCCTTCAGAGCCACCTCACTATCAGTTAGAGTTTCATACTTCTTAGAGAGGAGACGATCAAGAATTTTTTGTTTAGATAGGTTACGTTTCACGTTTAGAATGGTTTCCAGTCGTTCAAATGCTGCTTCATTCCCCTTTTTCTTGCGTTTGGCTGCTTTGCAAGCCTTAACTCCAGCAGACCTAGCCTCATCCGAGTCAGGGACTGACTCGGAAGCTTCCTTTCGTTTCTCCTTTGCACCATCTTTTGAGAGAGAGTTGGATCTCCACTTTTGATCAAACCTCAACTCCCTCCAGGCGTGTTAAAGATTGAACTTGGCCTGGTAGTCGTTAGAGAAGATGTCATGAGCACACTTCATGACATCATTATCATTTTGGCCACTAGATTGCTCCTTCAAAGCCGCCTCATAGCTTCCCACAAACTTACACACCTGCTCATCAATCCTTCCCCACCTCTGCTTACACTGAGTCCACTCTCTAGGAGCAAAACCAGTGAGCTGAGGGCTTGCATTAACATAATCCTCTATTCTTTTCCAAAATGAACCTAACTTCTGCTGGTTACTAACTATGGGATCCTTGCTGGTGTTCAACCAGCCACTGATGAGAACAATGTCCTCTTGTATTGTCCACTTTCTCCTCTCTACGGATTTAGGAACATCAGAGGACCCTACATCTATGGTTTCAGTGGTTTGAGTGGTTTGAGTGCACTGGGAAGTTAAGAGGTTGACAAACCCGTGAGAATTAAGAGAAAAGGGATCCATTTTGGTTTCAGGGAGTGTTTTAAAATATTTTGGGTGTTTTGACAAGTGCGTTGGGATTTTAGAGTGGTTTTTAAAACTTGCTTTGTGTTTACAGTAGTTGGTTTCAGTATATATAAAAATGATTTACTTTCTTTGTGTTTCTAACTACCAAACATTCATTACCCTTAATTACACAACAAGTTGTTCACTTAATGCATTCATTACACATCAAATAAGTATTTAAAAAGGAACAACATGTTTCAGACAGATAGCATTGTTCACGTTATTACCATTCATCACAGCAAACAACCAACAACGATTTAATGATACCTAAAATCTAGTACAACTCCTACTCTAGATATTTAATGAAACTAGTTAAGTTCCTAGTTAATTATCAGTTCAACTACAGCAACAAACAGACCTATTAGTACACTGAGTTTAGTTTGAGTTCAACTACAACTACTTCAGTTTACTTTCAGAGTTTACCTGTTCGATTTCAGTTGAAACACACCTTCTCCAAAGCAGCCACATCCACAGTGAGGTTATAAACATCACCAGTGAGCTTATCAAGCAACAAAGCCAGCCTTTTAACTTGTGCCTACGCAAGGAAAATAGGAAACCTTGTTAGTGACTATTTAAAAACCAAAAATTTCGAAAAAAAATTACTCTTTGAGAAAGTCACAAACCTCAAGACTCTCAATCTGTTTATTAAGAGTTGGAACCCACTTGATCACCTCATCAGCCTCCTCCACACGCTTACGCAGGCTTAAATTCTCCTCCTGCACACCAAAAACCAAAGGCTGACGATAATGTAACCCATCAGCCTTGGTTAAAATTATACCCATCAGACAACATATTAAAAAACTTGAACTCACAACTCAAGTGAAGCAAGGGTTTGTATCTAACCTCGTAGTTTACACAGCTGACCAAGCGTTTCCCAGGCTGACTGTCGAACGTCTCCTTGACTCGAACCTCGTCAATCATTCTCCCACCACAAGCACATCTTCTGGGTATCCCATATTCTGAATCGGCAACCTTTCCCAGGAGGTCTATGTACTCATGTTTCCTCTTACAATCTCTTCTCTCTTCTGAGGGATCCATCTAAAACACAAAACCGCAAATGATTAGCAAAAATAAAACAAATTAATACGATCGTTCTAACCGTCTATCGAACCCATTTAACGATTTAAAACCAAAATCGAAAACCCCAAAATATTATATGAACCCTAATTTGAAAATCAGACTAATCGACACCCAAAACCTTCCATCTACATCTATATGAAACCCATAACACGATTTAAAACCGAGAATCGAAAAGCCCCAAAATCGAATATGAACCCTAATTTCAAAATCACACTAATCGACAACGAAACGCTTCGATCTACCCCAATATGATAAACATAAGACGATTTAAAAACCTAGAATCGAAAACCCCCAAAATCGTAAACGAACCCTAATTTCAAAATCACACGGATCGAATAGAAAATGGGTAGATGTATCGGTGAATCCACTCGATACTCACCTACTCGTGTGGAGGAGACAATCTCTACTCGATTCGATGGAAAAAAAACTTGAGAAAATTGAAGAAAAAAGATGAGACCACGGGATCGCACTATCTATCGCCACTCGGGAGAGAAACCCCTAGCTCTTTTGGAAAAGAGAACAAATGACTCCAACTACGCTTTCCTCCCTCTCTCATCAATAACGCGTGCCCAATAATCGTGCGACAGCTGGCGTGAACCCGGCTCACACGGGGTAACTCGTAAGACCCGGGTCGCGAGAATAAACCCAATTTTCCTTTTTTTTTAAATTACTGGACCTATGATACTGAGCCCATGAACCCATTGTGAACCTCTAATATGGATGCTCTGAAAAGAGTAACTGTGTTTTTCCATATAGCTAATTATATTTGTTTCTATCGTTATGAGATGCAAATTCCCTTTTACTTTTTGTCACATTTTTCTGTCTAAGAAAGCAGAATGAACACATGTTAGAACTTAGATCCGAACATTATGTTTACCACTAATATTTTATGATCTTTTGCTGAGGTATATATGGCTGTAAACTATGGGTTTCATGACTTTCGTCTGTCTCACGTGGATTCATTTTAGTAATACAACATCAAGGGATCGTATTATGTAATTACAGAGGTTGAACCTCAATATTCTTTGTCCTTTTCTTTTGTCTGGATTATATTATGTAATTTAACTATCAAATTGAGTACCAGTGCTAAGCGAGACAATCACCAGCAGTCGTGACCTCCCATTTTTTTTTCAGCATAATTTTTACTATGATCGTATATACTGTGATGTCGCGAGAAATTAGTTCTTTTAGTATTGAATGTGATCGTAAATTAGAATAAATTTAAAATGATATCCAATAAGGAATAACTTTCAATGTTAAAACTTTGTTATCACATTTTAGTGAAAATTGGTTTATTTTTATTCGATTATTTGGTAAGGAATAGTACTTGGTGTAAAAATCAAGTCAAATTTTTAATAACACACTGTTGCCAATATTTTAGGCTTAATTGTGGGAACTCAATATTCTTTTCAGATCTTACGTTTGATACCTAAATCTTCTTTACTAATTCTACAATATAATTCTTATTAAGTTAAGGGCTTCTTACGCTTACTAATTAAACAAACTTCATTTTAGTTATACAAATTTTCATATACAAAATCACAATTTTATCTTATATAAGGCCCAATAATATGCTATGCTGTATATAACAAGTTCAAATGACAAATAAAACAAACTTAATATAAGAACGTAACTTAAACGTAACATTATATAAAACTGAAATAATTATGTAAACATAAATGTATACTATTTATTTTTCTATATTTTCACCATGCGCAAAGCTCATGTCTTGTCTTAATATACTTTTGAAGGTTATCCATCCATCAAGTAGATAGATTTTGCTTATTTGTCATTCATATGTGAAAATTAAATTTAATTCTATTTTCATTAATTTAATTAAATTTCTTTAAATAAACTAAATTTAGAATTACCTAATATGATATGTATTGCCAAACAAACAATTAAACATCTTAAATATATATGAATTAACATATTTTTATGGAAACAATTTATAGGAATATAGATATTTAGAATATACCTATAAATACATATGATATTTTAGAAATAGTTAAATAAATGATTTTAAACAGATTTTTATTAATTATTTTATTAATAGTGAATAAAATAAATTTGATGTTGCAAAAAAACTAATTAACTTAAACCTAATAATATTTCGTATATACACTATATATTTCTCTAAAAATATGTCTAATTAATACCCAGGCTACAATTTTCAACAATGTTTATACCCACAAAATTGCGGGCAACCACCTTGTATATATTATAAATAAATACATGTTTCAGTTATATATATATTTCTAAAATTTGATTTCTTTGGTATAGTGGTATTATATTTAAATATATATTATTACACGTACATTTGATAATTAAATAAAATATTTATATAAATAGATTTTGAATTTTAAGACATACGTAAATAATTTTATTTCAATTGGAGATATTATTATTTTATTTTAGTTGAGAAAATCTAAAATGATTAAAAACAATATAGTTATATAAAAATATAAAATATATTTATACAAAGATATAAAGTTATATATATTATATAATTACAGAAACATTTATATTAGATACTTGATATTTATTTTTTTAATAGTAGTATCTGTAATTATTTTTGCAGATATTAAATTTTTGTTTTTGCTTGATTATATCTTGATTTTTTAAAGAACTAAAATTTACGGATATTTTACTTCGAATAGTTATGTGAAATGCATTAACAAAAAGTGTAAAACTTAGGAATCATACATCTGCGCTGTTTGTACTAGTTCCCCTTGTTTCAATGTGAAATCATATAATCAAACATATGATAAAAACAATGTTGATTTTGTTTATTTGATCACCAAAATCACATATCATATTTCGAACCCAAAAACAGCACGGATCCTGTGGAATATAAGGTCTCTCCATCCTCTCTCTGTGTTCTCCACCACAGTCGCATTCCCGTATCTGCATCAGTCAATGGAAACACATCAGATAACACATCAATGGAGCCATATTCAGCAACAGAGCTAATCACTCTGAAATATATTTGCTTCACAATAGGAAGAACAAGAGAGCCTGAACAAACTAATACACTCCCAATGCGCCTCAGGCACTTGGAATAATAAGCAGACAAGTACAAGAAACAACGGATCGCTCTGTCAGCATATACTAAGAGTTGATTAGCGAAAATGATTAACAAAAGATAGTCAAAGACATTTGGGTGGCTAAGAGATTTGAGATTCTCTCTAATAACCCTATGGTTCTCGGCTTGTGCGTTGTTGACAGAAGTGTTCTATCATATAGTACTAACCAATACATCACGCCCAAATTCCAAAAGAATCCATTCACTAGAGCGAAGACTGCAAGAATCCAACAACTATACACCAGGTAATCAGTGGCGTAGATAATATAGAATTAGCAGTAGTGTCAGTTATTAGGAAATTTAACTGGCTAAAAGGTGGTTCCTCAGAGTTGCGACTCTCTTAAATAGTTCATTGGTTCCAACTCTGTATATCAATAGGAAAGTTCAATCTAAACTCAAGCTGTAGAGAACTCCAAAAAAACAAAAAGTTCACTGCATACTCTAAAATTCAAAGTCCAGACTCAGAATCAAGAACAATGCATTACAGGGAACACTACAAAACAGTAACTCGATCAGTGACACTAACCTGTCTTCTTCGGGAACGTCAGTGTGGGTAAGATTGACAATGGTGACTCCTGATTCAGGCTCCTCGAAAGTGATTTTCACCTGAAATTTCAAAGCAAAAGAAAGCCAATACACATCAATCACAACCACATCCAAATCCAAATCAAAGCATCATGTTCGAAAAATCATAACCACTAAACTAACCGTTGAATCAAGACCATCAGGCCAGCTCCCAAACCTCCACTTCTGAACAATCAACTTCCCTTCCTCCAACTCCAAATTCATCCCAGTAACCGACCCACAAACAAACTAATCGCACCACTCACATCTCTACTAATCTTAGCATTACTCTGCGGTGAACCCCTTCCAACGATTCTCATCCATCAAAACCTCATACAAATCTTTAGCTCTACAACTAAACTTCTCAGTCATACTAATCGTCTTAAACCCTTCCTTCACCTTCTTCACCTTCTTCTCCTCCTTCACCACCTTACTCTCCTTCGCCGCAGACACAACCTGTGGTAAAGAGCTAGACTTTCCCTTCGACTCCACCTTCTTAGACTCCAACTCATCTTTACACGGCCCACCTCTTGCCATCGCCCTCGTTCCCAATCACTCCCTCGTTCTTAACCGAAACCCTAATATTGAAAATGTATTATATTTCTCAAATGTACACGTTACAGTTTAAATATACTAAAGGGAAACTTAACAACTACCGGTATCTACAAAACTGGATTAAACCTATACTATTATTTGAGAATTGAATTTGTTTATTTGTCCATAATAGCATGATTTTAGGTTTAGTCAATTATTTTCATAAATATTTTTATATATTTTACTAATAAAAGGATTTGAAAACATGATAATTACAATGTTTCACAATAGAAAAATTTGATATTATCATATGAATCATTATTCATTAAAGTTTTGATATCCTTAATGAATAATTCCTTATTTAACTGATTAAATTTAATATTATAAAATCATCTCAAAAAATAATAAAAAACATTCGTGAAATAAAAAAAGAAAAGATAATCATGTGTATTTATCTACATCTCTCTTATTTATTTGTTAATAAAAGAGGTTTAAAATCTATAACAATAAATTTGATTTATATTTTTTGTTGATTTTATTTTTTTCGTGGTGTTTTTAAATATTATTATTAAGTTACAAAATAACAATTATTTTTTATTTAAGTTTAAAATTTAATATATTTTTTTAAAAAATATTTTTATTAGAATTATATTTTAAAGGTATCAGCCTCCAAAAGAGAATATTTTCAAAATATTAATTATTTATTTACAACATGTACCTAATATCATAAAAATTGAAAATTAACTTTATTTACTTTTAGTTTCTTTCAAGAGTTTTACAGAAATATGACTTTGATTTAATTAATTTTTTTAGAATACTATTATGTAAAGAAAATGTGATTTGTTTTTTAATAAAACTGTATTTTCCAAAATTATTTTTTAGTTATAATTATTAAAGTTTGTAAGTTAAAGACCACTTTAAAATAAAAAAAATTGATTTTAAAATAAAGAAATATTGTTTGGAAAATAGCAATTTCTATTTTAGAGCAAAAAATATAGATTTATTATAACATATTTTCTCTATTGTAGCATTTAGAAATGAAAATAACAATAGATATAAAATGTTTTTATCTTTTACAATACATATTAGTGTTTTGTTTTTCAATATGATATGTTTGTGTGTTTTATATATGTATCAATAGTTTAATTTACAACGATTCAAATAATATGTAAAGTTGGATTCGGTTTAACATTATTGTGCTTATGATTTATTTTAAAATTTTGTAGGTTTCGATAACTCCAAGAATTTTGATTTAAAAACATCACTCCAAGAATTTTGTATTTGTTTATTTAATTAAATAACAGTTTTAAAATTAATAATAATAAAAACTGATTAAAGATATTAAAATACTTAAAATAAAAATATTAATGTTGCTATCTAAAATAATGTTTTAAAATCATTAAAAATTAAAAAATATATATTCATAAAATAAATATTTATAAAATTATTATGCAAGACACCTAGTATGAATCGTAATATACAAAAATAAATTTAACTACCACAACCACCGGTATATACTAAACCGAATTAAACCTATATGTACCCGTAATATACTAAAGGAAACTTAACAACTGTAACTACCGGTATATACTAAACCGGATTAAATAACCGTAATACCTAATCTCGGGATCCTCGTCTGCATTCTCATCGGAGATGTACGGCATCTCCACCAACCCTTCCGCCTTTGCAATCGTCTTCCCTTCGGAGTCTTTCGCCTCGCCTTGCCACGATAGGGAGACGCTGAGCTCGCATCCGGGGATGATCTTCCCCTTGCGCACGTTCACGTAGGCCTCGCCTTCGAGCTTCTCGACCTTGTTGATTTTGATGATGAGGTTGCCTTCGCCGGAGAGGACGACGGCGTCGGAGAATCGGTTGTTGAAGAAGTTGCGAGACCATTCAAGGCAGTTTGTTTCGGCCCAGTGCCAGTTGTGGACGTTGGTGTCGTCGGGTCTGTCTTCCACGATCCATCGCTTGTCGCCTTCACCGTGGCTGTGGATTTGGGAACGAGATTACAATGATCGATTGAGTTTTGGGAGGAGTCGAATTCGCAAGCAGAGCTGAAACTAGGGGAAGCTTTAGATATATGAATTGAGAGCTTAACGAAGCCTCTAGATTTTTTTTGTTGGATCGCTTTACTAGAAGAAGAAGCGTCTAGAAAGTAGCGACTCTAGGTTTTCTATTATAGTCTCCTTCTCTACATTTTAGTCCTTTTTGTTAGCTTTTGTTTTTTTTGTTGCAACTTAATTCAAAAAGAAAAAAAAGAAGTTGTAACTTTAAACAAAAAAAAAGAAGAAGTTGTAAGACCAACTCCAACGCGGGGTTGATACGAATCCTTCGCTTTATTCCTTAGCGAAAAGGAGACAAAATAATAATATAAAATTGGGGAAAGCTTAGAATCAATCCGTAATTAAGGATTTTTGCGAACCAATTCTTGATGCGCTGGCTCGCTTTCATTGGTCCCGGTTTAATATGAGTTCGGTGTGGTCACCAAACAGATTCATTTTCGCGTGTCGGGTAGAAAAAAAAGCTTTCTTTGTTTGAGGGTGATACGAACCGCGATTGTCGGATCCTATTTGGTGAAGTTGAATCCGCCGTTTAAATTCATTTCTTCTTGTTAAAGAGTTTATTTTCGTTTGATTTCATCGGTTTGTATCGATTCTTTGTTGGATTTGAATCGATTTTTTGGTAAAAATCGATTTGAGGATTTAATTTCGAATTAGGGTTTTTCGTGGGTTTGATAGTTTCTTGTTTTCGATTCGATTAAAGGGGTTTGATTCTGTGTTTCAATAGTTTTCGTTAAAATCGAATTGGGGATTTAATTCGAATTAGGGTTTCATCGTGGGTTTGATAGTTTCTTGTTTTCGAAACGATTAAAGGGGTTTGATTCTGTGTTTCAATGGTTTTCGATTTGGTGATGTGATTCGAATTAGGGTTTCTCTTTGCTTAACTGATTCTCTTATTTTCGATAGGGTTCTTCATTGGTTTGTGTTATGGTTTGAATAGATTTGAGATTTAAAATAGATTTCGGATTTGATTCGAAAAAGGGTTTCCATCTGTTCTCCACTTATTTGTTATCATCTGGTTTCCATATATCGATTGAATAGCTTTGTTCATCAATACGATATTTATTTATTTATTGGTTTTGATTCTTAAATTTTTATTTCTTGCAGGTTGTGAGATGGACGAGGAAGAACAGAGAGAATTGAAAGCTCACAAAACTTACTACAACAAGTTTCATTTTGTTGCAAATGCCCAACATGGGATTCCTTCGTTCTGCCCATGTGGATCAATCACCAAGGAGATCGTAGATGAGGAGGATAATTATTGTGAGAAGTGTGGTGACTGATCTTGGTCCAACGGAGCTGAATCATCAGCTGGGCCTAAGCCCGGGAAGGTCTAAAAAGAAGCTCAACAGAAGTGAACTTGGGCCTCGATGATTAAATGAAAGCCCAAGTGTACGAGATCAGAGCGTGGGTGCGAAGCAGGGGATCTTCCTGTTATAACAAATTCTAATCATCGTCTTCCTCAAGTTAGAGAGAAGAGTTGAGACCTGTATCTTGAGAGAAAAAACTTCTGTAAATCACAAAGAGAGCTAGTGTATTACCAGGTACCGATCCTGAAGGAGATGTACCTCGTCGTTTGACAGGGAACTCTAAAACGTCTTGCTTGCACTCGTTTACTTCTTTACGCTTCGTACGAACTTGATCCGATCGTGTTACGCAGTCGCGAACATACACACGAGTCAGAGAGAGTCAATCACACGAGCACGAAGGGAGAGATCGACATCTTCTACAATTGGTATTAGAGTTCTGGTCGAGAAACATAAGAAGAAGAACGTCGGAGACCGAGTCAAGCAATCAACAAATGATCAAAATCTACCACAACAGATCATCTTGATCTCAAAGAGGAAGTTCCCTAACTCGATAGATCTAAAAATCAGTGATAGATTCTAGATCGAAGAAAGAGTTAGAGAACAAGATTACTGGTGTGTACGTTTCCGTTATCTGCAGGTAACATGAGCGTAAAGATTCATCAAGGAAAGTTTGAGGTTGAGAAGTTTGACGGGAAGGGAGATTTTGGGCTCTGGAAGTTCAAGATGCTAGCTCAACTCGAGATACAAGGTCTGCTGTCAGCATTGGAAGAAGACACTTCATCAACCGAGGCTCTTGCGAAGGATGAAGGAGATAAGGATCAAGATAAGAAACTGGATCCTAAGAAAGCTGAGAAAGACCTTCGTGTTAGGAGCCTTCTAAGTATCAGCCTCAGCGATGTGATCTTGAGAAAGATCATGCACGAGTCGACAGCACTAGGGATGTGGAGAGCGCTTGAGAAAGACTGCCAGACTAAGTCGTTACCAAACACGATCTACCTAAAGAAGAAATTCTCATGCTACAAGATGGAAGAAGGGAAAACAATGGAGGAAAACTTCGACATGTTTCTCAAGTTGATAGACGACTTAACAAGCATCAAAGTCTCCATATTAGATGAAGATCAAGCCATCCAACTACTCTCAAGCCTCCCACAAGCATACGAGCCCTTGGTTCACACTCTACAGTACGGTATAGGAAAGGATACCCTGACTGTGAGTGAGGTAATGGCATTTGCCTACTCTAAAGAGGTGGAATTGAAGCAGAAGGGGCTCACGACCAGAGGAAGTCAGTCAGAAGGTCTCTACACAGAAGCAAGAGGAATATCCTCAAACAGAGGAAATGGAGAAGGCAACAAGCCGTGGCAGAACAAGAACAAAGGTCGAGCTAGATCAAAATCTAGAGGTAGACCAGCAGGAAAATCTGATAAGACGTGCTGGATCTGTGGAAGTGAGTCACACTGGAAACGAGATTGCCCAGAGAGAAATGACACTACTCAACAGAACAAGGGAAGCAACTCAGTAAACGTTGCTCATAATCTACCTGGTCTTGTTGTTTTGACAGCAAGCCTATATGTTTCAGAAGATGAGTGGGTGATGGACTCAGGATGCACCTTTCACATCACACCTAGGAAGGAGCTGTTATCAGACTTTGTTGAGGTGAAAGGAAACAAACTCATGATGGGAAACAACACCTACTGCATGGTCAAAGGCACAGGGAACATCACTATAGACAACAATGATGGCTCAGTGATAGTCTTGAAGGATGTGAGGTTCATGCCAGAGATGGGAAGGAACCTCATCTCCTACGGCCAGTTGGAGAACTCAGGGTGCAGCTACAGAGGCAAGGACCACAAGATAGAGTTCTTCAAAAACGGCAAGAATGTTCTGAGAAGAGCTTACACTAACGGCATGTACTACCTACAAGGAACCGTAAGGAAAGCTGGAGAATCAAATGTTGTAGAGAAGTCAGTAGACATAGCCAAGAAGTGGCACTCAAGGCTAGCACACATGAACACTCGCTCAATGCAGCTGCTGGCAAGGAAGGGTTACCTGACTAGTAAAGAAATTGGGAAGCTAGGGTTCTGTGAAGGGTGTGCAATGGGGAAGTCACACAAGCAGAAGTTCTCGAAAGCCAAACACTACTCAAAAGATGTGCTCGAGTACATCCACACTGACTTTTGGGGGTCTCCCAACACGGTTCCGAGCTTAGCAGGGGCTCACTACTTCCTAAATTTTACAGATGATTACTCTAAAAAGGTTTGGATATATTTTCTGAAAACTAAAGATGAGGTGTTTCAATGGTTTGCAGATTGGAAGCTGCTAGTAGAGAACCAGACTGGGAAAATGATCAAATGTCTCCGCACTAACAACGGCTTGGAGTTCTGCAACCATCAAATGGACACGTTGTGCAGAGACTCCGGAATTAAGAGACACAAGACGTGCTCCTATACGCCGCAGCAGAACGGAATCTCAGAGCGCATGAACCGCAGCATCATGGACAAGGTCATATCAATGCTAGTGGAAACTGGTCTAGTGGGAAGCTACTGGGCAGAAGCTGCTCTCACCGCTGTGTGCATCATCAACTGGTCTCCAAAAGCATCGACTGCATTTAAGATTCTAGAGGAACGATGGACAGGAGCAAAGCCAAGCTATGATCACTTGAAGAGCTTTGGATGCATTGCATATGTACATCAAACCAAGGAAAAGATAATCCCAAGAGCGATCAAAGGGATATTCTTGGGGTATGCTCAAGGAGTGAAGGGGTACATGGTGTGGTTGTTGGATGAGGAGAAGGTTGTGGTGAGAAAGGATGTAGTCTTCGATGAAACCAAGCTATACAAGGACCTGTCTCAGAAAGGAAAATCATCGAAGGAAGACGTGAAAGCTACTACGTCAAAGAAAGTTACATTCAGTAGTAACTTAGAGGAGTTCTACACAGGAGAAAGCTCAAATGAAGGTGGAGCTATTCCAGAGAATGTAGAAAGGGACTCAGAGGTTGCAGAGGATGAGTCAACGAGTGAGTCAGATGAAGCACCAGATTCAGAAGAGCAAACATGCATGAGTGAAGATACAGCTAAAGAGATAAGAACCTACTGTCTAGCAAGAGACCGGGCTAGAAGGACCATAAGGCCACTATCGAAGTTTGAAGATGCAAACTTTCTGGCTTATGCTCTAGCAAGTGCAGAAAGTCTAGAAGAAGAGGAACCTAGAAGCTACAGAGAAGCTATGGAATGTAAAGATCGAAAGCTGTGGATAGGAGCGTGTAATGAAGAGATGGATTCTCTAAGGAAGAACCACACATGGGACTATGCAGAGAGACCTAAAGACTGCAAAGTCATTGGATGCAAGTGGTTATACAAGATAAAGCCGGGCATACCAGGAGTTGAAGACCCAAGATACAAAGGGAGATTAGTGGCTAAGGGCTATGCACAAACAGAAGGGGTAGACTACAACGAAGTATTTGCCGCGGTAGTGAAGCATGTCTCGATACAACTCTTACTGTCTGCTGTAGTCCAATATGATTTGGAGCTGGAGCAGCTGAACATCAAGACATCTTTTCTACACGGAGTACTTAAGGAAAGAGTTTATATGGAACAACCAGAGGGATACGTAGAGAAGGAAAAGGAGAAGATGGTTTGTCTCTTAAGGAAGTCGCTTTACGGTCTGAAACAGTCACCTCGAGAATGGAACTACATGTTTCATACGTTCATGGTCAAGCAGGGTTATCTGAGAAGCGAGTATGACCCATGTATCTACTGGAAAGGGTCAGAAGTTGGGAACATGGTCTACCTATTGCTCTACGTAGATGACATGTTAATTGCATCGAGAGAAATGAGCAGGATTCAAGCGTTAAAGGTGCAGCTTAGTAAAGAGTTCGAGATGAAGGATCTAGAAGGAGCCAGAAGGATCCTAGAGGCATGGACATTATAAGAGACATAGCTCGTAGTACCCTACTCCTATCACAGAATGAGTATCTAGCTAAGGTGCTCAAGACGTTTGGCATGTGGGATTGCAGAACAGTGACTACTCCTCTAGGTTCTCAATTTAAACTACATACAGTTCCTAAGGAGAAAGCGATAGAAGAGGCAAGGGAGATGGAGAATGTACCTTACTCAAGTGCGGTGGAGAGTCTCATGTACGCAATGGTGGGTTCCAGACCAGATCTTGCGTATGCCGTGGGAATGGTGTGCAGATACAAGAGCCAACCCGGAAGAGAGCACTGGTTAGCTGTGAAATGGATCATGAGGTACATAAAAGGAGCATTGAAGCTGAACTTAACCTTTAAGAAAAGTAAAGACTTCAAGGTCAAAGGTTACAGTGACTCAGACTATGGCACAGACATGGATTGAAGTCGATCTATCACAGGGTTTGTATATACCGTGGGAGGTAACACTGTAAGCTGGAGGTCGTTGCTGCAAAAGGTAGTTGCCCTGTCAACAACACAAGCAGAGTACATGGCACTATCAGATGCAATAAGAGAAGGAATCTGGTTAAAGGGAGTCTGCGAAGAGCTAAAGCTACAAAGTGGACCAGTGGAAGTAAACTGTGATTCTCAAAGTGCGATCTATCTAGCAAGAAACTTCGTCTACCGAAAAAAGACTAAACACATAGCGACGAAGTATAATTTCATCAGAGACATCATTGCAGACGGGATAGTGGAGCTACAAAAGATTCACACTTCAGTTAATCCAGCTGATATGTTAACAAAAGTGTTACCTGGGGAAAAGTTTGAGGGGTGCTTGGCTAAGCTAAGTGTTCTTGAAGAAGCTTGAGGCAGATAAGTGGTGATCGTCTTTGGAACTGAGAAGACGATTGTATGACAGAACCATCTCAGAAGTCAGAGAGATGATTGTGAATTCGATCAGAGGAAGGTTGAATTTGTTGGAGGTTCAAAGTGAGGACAAAAGAACCGGAGAATCCAGGATCGGTGCTTCGCGGATGCGAGAGTTCAGACAGGACAGGGGATCATCACCAAGGTGGAGATTGTGAGAAGTGTGGTGACTGATCTTGGTCCAACAGAGCTGAATCATCAGCTGGGCCTAAGCCCGGGAAGGTCTGAAAAGAAGCGAAGCTCAACAGAAGTGAACTTAGGCCTCGATGATTAAATGAAAGCCCAAGTGTACGAGATCAGAGCGTGGGTGCGAAGCAGGGGATCTTCCTGTTATAACAAACTCTGATCATCGTCTTCCTCAAGTTAAAGAGAAGAATTGAGACTTGTATCTTGAGAGAGAAAACTTCTGTAAATCACAAAGAGAGCTAGTGTATTACCATGTACCGATCCTGAAGGAGATGTACCTCGTCGTTTGACAGGGAACTCTAAAACGTCTTGCTTGCACTCGTTTACTTCTTTACGCTTCGTACGAACTTGATCCGATCTTGTTACGGAGTCGCGAACCTACACACGAGTCAGAGAGAGTCAATCACACGAGCACGAAGGGAGAGATCGACATCTTCTACAATTATGATTACCTCCCGGGCAAAAGGTACTTCATCTGCAAAGTCTTCGAGGTAAGATCTTATCTTAAAATTTATTTTTAAAATTTCATTGGTTTAGTTGATAATGACTTATATTTTTTGGGTTCTCGCAGAATGATGGGATGCACTTCAGGCAACAATGGGTTTCGGCTATCCAAGAAGAGCTTGAAAGGATGAAGCTTAGGGCTCTCGAGCATGAGAAAGTTCAGAGAGAGGTCGAGTCACTTAAGGTGAGCACCAAGTTTCTTTCTTTTACGTCTGTACATGTGAAAGTTTAGAGAGAGTTGTAGTCTAACATTTTTTTGTTTATTTTATGTCTGTCTAGGGACAAGTGAGACTGCTTCTAATGCGTGTGGGTGAACTGGAGAGACAACTCTTAAAGTAAAGAGAGGTTAGTCAACTTTTTAACTCTCTACTTACCACTATCCAGTTAAAACCTGATTGCTTGGTTGTTGATTGAACTTGATTGCTTGGTTGTTGTTTGAACCTAGTTTGGGATTGTACTATCCAGTTAGAATTGAAGTCTGCAGTAATTAATGCAGTGTAAAACTCCATTTAATTGAATGCCAACTGTCTCTTCTAAACCTAAAGATAATTTAATTGTGTGTAGCTGTTTTGATAGGACATTTATCTACTAGGTTTTAATGTTGTGTAATGTAGAATGCTTTATTTAATCTCTCCGGTTTAGAGTAGTGATTGTGTCAAAGTTCTTCAAAGTTCTTCTCTTAATTAAAAATGTCCACCCCTGGTAAATGCAATAGGAATCACCACTATATTCACTGGAAACAGTAATAAATGCAATAGGAATCACTGGTAATATGCAGTAGGAATCACCACTATATGCACTAGGAATCACTACGTAATGTCACTTGTATTATCCGATTGATATTTGTCACTTCTTTATCTTACTTCTAATCAAATTATAATTCAAATGATATTTGTCTCTTCTTTATCTTACTTCTAATCGTATATGATTCAAACATGTATTAAAACATATATTTCTCTCTTCCCTCTGTCAATTATTCATGTATTAAAACATGCATTAAAACATAAATTATAATTCAAATGATTTTGTATTCATCATTATGATTATGATTACGATCACTTTCTTTGTCTATTTTTAGAAAAACTGATTCAAGTGTATTAAACATCACATTTAAATATATCTACTTTTATTTTAAAACTTGTTAATATATCTACTATTTATTTTAAATCTTGTTAATATATCTACTCATTTTTAAAGGAATAATTTTTAAAAATGGGAGATGAAGTCGATGAGAGAGTATATGCTGCTTTGGACGAGGCTATCGAAGAATATGTTGACGAATCATACAACAACATCGTGGATCGAAGCCGAGGAAATAAACAGAGGAGACATAGATATATAGAACGAGACCGCGAAGAGGGCCATGACCGTCTATGGAAAGATTACTTTGCTGAACATCCAACATTTGAGGTTCATATATTCAGACGCCGTTTCCGCATGAACCAGGGTGTCTTCATGCGTATCGTCAATGGCCTAACGGAAAATTTCACATTCTTTCAACAAAGAAGAGATGCCACCGGAAGATTTGGTCTATCAGCACTACAAAAGTGTACGGCAGCTCTTCGCATGCTTGCTTATGGTATTGCAGCTGATGCCGTTGACAAATATCTCCGCATTGCTGAAAGCACGACCCTTTCGTGTTTATCTCATTTCACAGAGGGCGTAATACATTTATTTGGAGATGAGAACCTCCGAAGACCCACTCCCGAAGATCTTCAACGACTACTCGATATTGGAGAGGCACGCGGCTTTCATGGAATGATCGACAGTATCGATTGTATGCATTGGGAATGGAAGAATTGCCCAACAGCTTGGAAAAGACAGTACACACGTGGATCAGGAAAGCCAACAATTGTTTTGGAGGCTGTAGCTTCACAAGATCTTTGGATATGGCACACATTTTTCGGTCCTCCAGGTACATTAAACGATATTAACGTCCTCGATCGGTCTCCTGTTTTTGATGACATTTTAGAAGGTCGAGCTCCCAGGATACGATACATGGTCAACGTAAACCAGTAAAAATTGACGTACTACCTCACTGACGGCATTTATCCTAAATGGTCAACGTTTATTCAATCTATCACACACCCTAATGGTTCTGAAGAGGCTAAGTTTGCTAACGTCAAGAGTCAACCAGAAAAGATGTGGAGCGTGCTTTCAGAGTTTTGCAAGCTCGTTTTGCAATAGTGGAAAATCCGCCTGTTTTGTGGGATAAGACACAAATAGCGAGGATTATGCGAACATGTGTCATACTGCACAATATGATAGTCGAAAATGAACGCAACGGATACGCTCCTTGTGATATATCAGAGTTTGAAGTCGGACCTGCCACTAGAGATTCTGAGGTGGATTTGTCATTCTCTCGAAAGGCTTCAAATCTTCGTACTATGCTTGAAATACGAAGTCAAGTTCGTGACCCACAAACACATGCACGACTGAAATATGATTTGATTCAAAATATTTGGGACAAGTTTGGTGGTGATGAAGATTGAAGATCTTTTAAGTGTTGTATATTTTTAAATTTAATTTTTCTTGTATGTTTTCATTTAGTCATTGAATAATTTTTTTTGTTTATATAAACAAATTCAATTTTTAATTTTTTTAAAAAAAACTTAAAGACTCCATACTCGGTAACACCATTGGACACGATTTTAGGAGAAAAATTCTTAACTATTCAAAAAGTACAAAAAGCAAAAAAAAAATAATAAAAAAGTCCTAAGGACTCCAGTGGTGAGTAACACAATTGGAGTTGCTCTAACTATTCTAGTGACAGTGTTTTAATTTGTTTAGGATAACAATCCAGATTTAGGGTTCATAAATCGGACATAAATATTGTGGTGAAAATTGAGAGAAAAGACGAACCCAAAATAAAAATTTAAATTCAACTAAAGCTGATTTATATACGGGATTTACTGATTAAGGTGGTAATAATATTCTTTCCAACATAAGCTCAAACTAAATATTAAAGGTTAAAATTAACTAAGTTTATTAATCTTTTTGATTTTACATAATTCATATACTTTGAATATCTTATACAGTTTGTGCCAAATTTTTGGATTTTAAATACTTTTAAGATATATTTGGATTGCTTATGTAATGTTCTCTTGAATAAAACTCAGATACTTTAAAATAATTTTAGATATATTAAATAAAATTGAATAGTAGGCAAAAGAATTGAATATCAGATGAACTCTAATTCAAATCAAACCCATAAAGAAACTAAGCAAGCACAAATTAATGAGTTAGGTACATAGCAGAAATTAATGAGAAAAGTTTTAAAATACAGAGAGATGGCAAAGCAGTTATATAGAGTACATGTAAGGAATGGGAGAAATGCTTCTTTCTGGTTCGACAAATGGTCTCCTATGGATTGTTTGCTAGATATTCTGGGAGGGAGTGGTTGTATTGAGCTAGGTATCCCCCTAAACGCAAAAGTTGATGAGTGTAGGCATCATAGACGGAAGAATCATCGCTATCCGCTTTTGAATAGAGTGGAAGTGGAAATTGATAAATTTAAAGAACAGAGAGTGAATGAGGAGGATGTTTATGTATGGAGAAATGGGGATGATAAATACAAGAGAAGGTTTATCACTAAGGATACTTGGAATAACATAAGAGAGAAGCATCGAGTATATGAATGGCATAAAGCTATCTGGTTCAAACACTTCACTCCTAAATTTTCTTTCATATTTTGGATTGCTTTGCGGGATAGATTATCTACAGGGATAAGGATGGCGCAGTGGGGAGGGAATGCAGATACTTCATGTGTGTTTTGTCAAGATCCTATGGAATCACGCGACCACTTATTCTTTGTATGTCCTTTCTCTGCTTCTATATGGGAAATGCTGGCTAAAGGGATTCTGAAAGCGAGGTTTACTGTGATATGGAGTGATCTTTTAAGGATCATTACAGATGAAAGGCAAGAAGGCACTCTGTTGTTTTCAGTAAGATACTTGATGCAAGCTACAGTTCACAGTATTTGGAGGGAGAGGAATAGAAGGAGACATGGGGAAGCTCACTCTCCGCCTACTTTGATGGTGAAGCTGATTGATAAAACTGTTAGAAATAAGTTATCTATCATTCAAAGGAAGGGGGATAGAAAGCTTCAAGGAGGACTACAATTCTGGTTCTCTACGAGATGTGAGTGAAAAAGATTTAATGTGAGATTTGAAGTGGGAAATGTGAGAAGCTTGGGAAGTTTGGAAGGGTTTGAAGCTATGTTGGAAGGATTTTAAGTTTTGTCATTCATGTTGAGTTTTTGTCATTTTCAAATTGGTTATAGAAATCATTAGGAATGTCTATAAAAGTTGTAAGAAAGGATATTTTCTTTTGAATTAAATTTAACATTCAATTCAAAAAAAAAAAGAAATTAATGAGTTTGGTACAAACTTATCTTTTTGCCTCGTCTTATCTGTAAATAGACATACATATGCATGATCACACTCTCTGGTGTGCACAATGTTTATCCTGATTTTGCCAAAATTTGTGATTTGGGTTGTGTAACCAGAACCAAAATCAGTAACCAAAATCAGTTGCGGCTAATAAATAACATTAGAAAGGTATGGGTTAAACGTGAAAACTTAAAAAGTTGTTTTAAAGCCCCCAAACTTTACCTTATTTCCTTCTTTTACCCTCTTTTGACTTCTATACAATTCCTAATCAGATCTCCAGTAGAGAAAGATAGAACAGACGAAGTGTATCTTTTTTTTTTCTTCGAGAAAGCAAGAAGAAATCGAATCCCAATGGCTACTACGATCCCACTCTTCGCTTCCTTCAAGTACGCCGACAGCCTAACCGTCGTCGGGATCTCCTTCTGCACCGCCCTGGTCTGCGAAGCCATCTCCTGGATCCTAATCTACCGCACGAGCTCCTACAAATCCCTAAAATACTCGATCGACAAAGCCGCCAAGAAGCTCGAGACGATGAAGACGGAGAACCCCGCCTCCAAGCTCACCATCAAGAAATCAAAGACCAAGAAGATCGACCGCGTCGAGACGAGCCTCAAGGAGTCTAGCCGAGATCTGTCCCTCTTCAAGTTCAAATCCGGCGCCGTCGTGGCCCTGGTGCTCTTCGTCGTCTTCGGGCTGCTGAACTCGCTCTTCGAAGGCAAAGTCGTCGCGAAGCTCCCGTTCCATCCGATCGCGATCGTGAAGAAGATGAGTCATAGGGGGCTGAAAGGGGATGATCCGACGGATTGCTCAATGGCGTTTTTGTATTTGTTGTGTTCGATTAGTATTAGGACGAATCTGCAGAAGTTTCTAGGGTTTTCTCCGCCACGTGGAGCTGCTGGTGCTGGTTTGTTCCCCATGCCTGATCCCAAGACTAACTGATGATTCTGTTAGTTTATGAAATCACAACTCTGTTCTATCTTTCTTTTTTGTTTTAATTCTTCGTAATAAGAAACAATTTTTATGTTTTTGTTTGGGGTTTTTATTTATTTATGGAAGTTTATTAAAAGAGAGACATTAGTAGTTTTGGTATCACTGCACAATCATATTCTATATGATGTTGTTTTAGTTTGGTTATGTTAATTCTCCAATGATCGATCGGTTTGTGGCGTCTCTGATACAAAATCAGCTTCTTGTGATCTTCTCAGCTTAGAGACGAGAACCCACATGCTAGCGAGTTCGTTCTCTAGATATGTTTCTCTTTGGTTTGAGTCTTCTACTATCTTTGCTAGCTCAGCTTCTCTTTGATCTTTACCAACGAGTGCGGCTTCGTATGATAGCTCACGTTCTTTGCTCATTCTTAGTTCTCTCTTTAGCTCCATCGACGAGTTGTCTTGTTCTTGTCTCTTTGCAAGACTCTCTCTTCTTCCGTTCTTTAAGTTTGTTGTTGTTTTGTTGCGAAGGTGTGTGACTGAACTCGTCTGTGTTGCTAGCTCAGATGATAGTTTTTCGTTGTGTTTCAGTAGCTTTGCAACTTCTTCGGATAGTACCTTGAGCTCTACTGCAGCTGCTGATGCAAGACTCTTTGCGTATGAATTCTCTTCTGCGAGTTTTCTGTTACGGTGTTCTAGTTGCTCCTTTGATTCGCTTAGTTCCTTGGCTTTCAGTTTCAGCTCTTCGATCTTTGATTCCTTTCGTGTCAGAAAGTAAAAGAGACTTTAGTTTTAGAATCATGTAGCTATTAAGCATGAAGATTGGTGAAAGGCGTGCATAAAATGATTATGAAATGTATATTAGAGAGACACCTGCGCTAGTTCCAGGGAATTAGAGAGCTGCTGCTTTAGGTTTGCAACTTCGTCTTGCAATACTTCACATTCACTTATCTGCAGAAAACACTTAAATCACTTTTTCAATTCTAATACACATTGCAAACCCAGTTTCGAAGCTTTTCCAAAGACAGCCTCTGACCTTTTGATTGAGTTGTTCCTGAATGATGCGATTATCTGCTGCTTTAACCTGCAAACAAGATGAAAAGATGAGACAACACATTACTTGGCTTCATCGTTTTGGCCTTTAACTACTTTAAAATTTGCATAGAAACAACTTCATAGAGGTGTGAACAGAGGTTATATTGAGCTAACAGCATAAACGTTAACAATTCGATCACCTCGAGTTCAGAAGATTTCTCATTAAGTTCATCCTTCAGCTCAGCAACTGCCTGAAGATAATAGAGAATCGCTTGAGAAATGAACGACAGAACAAGATTTATCCAATAAGTCACCTACCTGCACGATGCCAGATATATCCAATGCTTCATGTGATGTCATAACAAAGTCCAAGATTTGTTTTTCCAACTTGGCAATCTGGTCATTCTTTGCCTTGATGTCATCATGAAGGTCTTTAATCTCCTCCTAAGTACCATAGAGATCCAGGAAGGTGAATATTTGGTAGATTTAAAACACGGCTAGATAAAGATCATGAACAGTGAGTCATTATTTTTTTTTTTTGAGCAACTACAGTGAGTCATTATTTTTTTTCTTTGAGCAACTACAGTGAGTCATTATATTACTTTAATCTCATCATTTTGAGGGGACTTCGCAGCATCATGTAACAACCGTTGCAAAGAACTTGACTGCAACGCCGCCTCCTCGGATAAAATCTTTTTCTGCTGCCTCAGAAGATCCAACTCATCAGTGATTTTATTGCTAGTCTGGGAACAAGCACATAGGAATGAACTATGAATGATATAGTTACTTTAGCGTCATTGCAGATGTGAAAGTATTCTGTTATGTACGTACCTCCAGAGTCTCCATGTCTTCAGGAGCTTCTCTGTCTTCTCCAGGCTCTGAGAGATGTTCCATCAAAGGCGAGCCTTCTGAAACTCCTGATTCTGTGTAAAGATAACTTCCTCCCCCTTGAGGAGTCGATGGCGTGCTGTTCGATTTTACCACACTATACTGGTCGCCTGCACTTGAACTCTTATCTCTTTTCTGATTAGGTAAAAAGTAAGTTCGGATCAACAAAGGGGGAGACAAGGCTGTGTGATTTCTACTATTGCTTTTAGCATTATTCTCTTTAAACGAAACGTCAGAAATTTTGCATACCTTCTTAGGCTTTAACCAATTTAACAACCCATGTTTTCGGATCTTCTTGTCTTCTCTACATGGAACTTCTCTAATCTCATGGTTTCCATCCACAGAAACATACAGGTCAAGGTCCTCGTCGTCCATTAAGTCCCGCCTCTTGTGTGGTAGGTAAGCAAGCTACACACGCATTATCAACAAATTAACCAAAACTTTGTAGTTTCGAGTACTTGTTCCAGAGAAAAAATTAATCTCAATTTATAGTATCCAAGTTTATATCAGTGATTTTACCTCTTCTTCCTCAAATGAATGTCTCCTCCGAGGATTGAAACGATGAGGTAACAGAGATGTTTGTGAAGTTTTAGTGGACACCAAAATTAACTTCGCCAACTGTTGGATTCGACTCAAGAGAGCTGCTTTAGCTTCTTCATTTTCTTCGAGTCTGGATTGCATCTTGGCTTGACCATCTTCTAGCTTCTATTATTACGTCATATAGCCAAAAAAAGAAACAACAAAGATAACTACAGATTCTCTCAAATGCGTGTTTGTAACAAAAACGCAAAAGAGACAAAACGCAATACCTTCTGCTTCAGGAGAATAGTATCATGTGCTGGTACAGTGTCCTGTTTAAGCTGTTCCAACTCCTCCCTCAGTCGCCGAATCTCGTATTGGTACTTCTTTATTAATGATTTCTCCTCAGTTATCTGTAGTTTTATTAAGTCAGAATGCAAGAAACACATTTGAGTGCAAAAAATAAGGGCATGTAGAAGATATGCGAGGAAGACCTTGTTTTGTTCGGCTTGAATCTCAATATGCTTTGCACGAAGAGCAAATTTCAATGTGTTGTGTGTTTCTTCCGAACTTCTCGATGCAGGAGTCACTGTACAAATGAACTACCATATCCAGTAGGGACAACTAATCAGTAAAGTATATTCCTAGCAAAAGTATGTGCTTAACGTTATCAAAGGTAATTTAATCATGTTGTGGATTTCATATTTAGTAGTAGAACAGATCTAACAAGACTTACAGAAACTCGGTCATGACCACTCAGTGAGGACTGAAGGATCCTGGTTAGCTTAGAGTCTCTGTATGGTACATGCGAAGCCTTCACATCCGTGAGCTTTGATATCACCTACAACATCGCAACAGTACTGTCTGAACTGAGCCACACAGAAAAGCACAAAACCTATTGTTGAGTAAGTGAAAACTTGTTTGATAAGAAAAAAACTCACATTTTCTAAAGTCAGCAAACTTTTATTTATATATGATCCTTCCTTGCGTCGTAATCCACTGGTTTCAACCTTTGAACTCTCTGAACCTGCCAGATCAACGAGGTTCTGCAGATATAAGAGAAATTATGGGTAGTAAATATCATTTGAATTTGTTTTAGTGTTGAAGAAAGAGCTAATCATAACCATACATCATATCACTGGCTACAAGAGGAGCTTACCAGCCGCGAGAGGTGAACAGCTTCACCTTTAATCTTGTCGCCTATGGGACTACTTTCTATCGTCTGCATCCAAATGAGGAGAAAAAATGATATATCAACTGCACACAGATACCAGTTTCTCCCATATTTCAAAGAGAATATTAACATACCAAGGTAAATATTGTATGGCTCCGGCTGCTGAGCAAATTAAAATTTGTTGATCCAACATGGCGTTGCTCTGTCATGAGGAACAATATCTAGTCAGTATGCATAGAGTAATATAAAAATATACCACATTATGACAAAGTTGAAGGTTAAAAAAATTATCAACTGGAATCATGAAGAGAGAATCAGTCTTTAGACTCATGTTATGTTAAAAAAAAAAGCAAAAAACAAGGAAGCACCACATACCTTCTCCAGCTGCTATAAGTGAAAGCGCATGAGCAGGGGATAAAATAACTTCCTCTTTAATCCCTTCCACAAAAGTTCCCTGGAATCAATAACAAAAATAGGTTCAATTAAAAAAATTATCAGTTCAAATGCAATCAGGATCAACTGCAAATCTGCTAGAAAGCAATGTGACATAGCGCATTGCAATGAAACCTATTAACATTCTAATAGCAGAGTCATCATAATGGAACCAGTTAATATTTTCAGGTACCAATAGCCTAAACATGGTTCCTAATAAAAAATTCTATGATGAGCGATGTAATCACAACAAATATATTATTAGTCAGTGAGCGAAGTAGTGGCATGTATAAGATGATATGAAAGTCAATCACATACCTGTTTGTCTTCTCTGATCCTCAAATTGTGTCCTGCTGGATTCAATAAATCATTGACAACCTGGAAAAAAGGTGGACCTTAAGGATATCAATCACAAAGGAAAATTGAAGGTAGAGTAATTTTATCACTCTCTACTACTATTAAAACTGAATGAGAGCAGAGAAGAAAATATGTGAATCATAGCACCTCATTATAAAGTTCCAAGTAGGAAATACGCAGATAGAAACTCTCGACTTGGTGTCTGTAAGAAAATTTACATGTTAGGCAGCTAGTAGTTAAGCCAAAGAATATGACGAACCAATATCTTAGAAAGTACCTCTTGGATAATGCTGAAAGCATCTTTCACTGCTAACGGTATAATACCCGGAGATCTCTGGTCACCCTGACATTTGAACCCAAAAATCGACCAAATCTATCATATTATATAAATTCTGAAGTCATGGGCATTCTGAAGTTAAATTCAAACATGATTTCATCAGTAGAGTGTGTTGAAATCAAACGGTTTAGGGATCTTACATGCATCGTGTGAGTCTTTCCACTGCTTGTCACTCCATATGCAAAAATGGTCCCTGTAGTTGGATTAACAATCAATGTCACTATATCCAAATCACATTGAAGTCAAAACTGTTCTGAAGAATAACGACAGCAAGTCTTGTGATGTAACACGAATGATCAAAATCATAGAACACGAATGATCAGAAATAAATGAGTTGGTATCACAAGTTGAGTACTAAATACAAAATAGACTTATCATTAAAACTTGTCACTTCGTACCGTTAATCCCCTCCATAGCCCCATTCACAACATGGTGTGCAGCAACATCGTAGACATTGCGTGTTGTGGTTGTAGGTCCAAAGACACGATCTGCCATAAAGAGAATCAATCAATTACAGATTGAAAGACAACTTCAAGAAAACATAGAAGATCATCCATACATCAAAAAAAAAAAAGGAATATCCAATTAAATCACAGTCTTCGTATTAAAACATGATTACAAGTGGAAATGAAAATCACATTCGAACAATATATCTGTCCTTAATTTGTTATTTATGAAGATTATGGAACCACCAGGAAACTAATCAAACTGTTAAATGACTAACCATAAGCATAAGGTATCGTCGGATTATTCTCATTTCGTACGATTGTTTCCCCATCTGCATACCATGCAACCTCCTACATAAGGTATCGTCGGATTTCCCTTGGACTACGCGAAGGCCAAAAAAAATATATATGTCAAATTCACAGAACAAGCAGAAACTAAATATTTGCAAGCGATATCACAGGGAACCTGAGTGGGCGAAAGCGAACTGTGACTGTGACGTTTTCTTTAGAAGGCTGAGAGCTTTGTGGAAACGAATCTGGTGAGAAGAAATGATGCTTGCTTTGAGCAAATGAAGAAGCAGGGGAGCTATGATGGCCATCATCAATAGATATCTCTTGATAAAGCTTTGAAGACGAGGTTGTTGAGGAGGATGCAGTAGAATCATCACCCTTAATATTGCTAAACCCTGCTTTCCTCGACTTTGATACTTGTCTAGACGCCATCATCACAACTCGAAGTCAAAAAAAAACTCCTGAATACACTGAATGAAGAAACGAGTACGGAAATCAATCAACACATAAAAGAAACAGTGATATCTACAAAAAAGGATGCAACCAATTAAAGAATAAACTCTGACGTGAAATGAATCAGAGAATCACAGTGGCAGGATAGTTTATGAGAAATGGAACCTTCATGAGAGAACTATAACAAGAGAGAGAAGAGAGAGGGTACATCAGGTGAATGAAAAGAGCATCTCCGCTAATTGTTAAAGAAAAATGCACAAAGGAAGAGAGAGATTAATGGTTGATTGCGATTGAGTAACAACAACTATAGTCTCGTTTTCAATTGTGTTTGAGTTTGTGTTTCTCGTAAACATAAACATCCCACCCATATTAATGGCTCAGGTATGAGTGAGGGAGAGATAGCAACAATAATTGTATACAATACATATACAGTATACCTTTTTTTTTTTAAATACTGTATTTTTTTTTGCCTTCACGGATACAGTTTAGGGAGAGCGTGACGATTTTCCTCTTCTTTTATTTTATTTTGTTTCCCGGCAGAATAACCCCATAAAAAAAAGTCACCAAAAATCTGGAAGAATAAATTTTAATTATTGTCCAACGTTGACTTTGGCAGTTGATGGGAAGGATTTTGTTTTAATTTTATTGCAACCAATCGAGATTGGCGAGAATACGTATATTAAATGAAGTGAAAATTAAAAGAAAAGCTCACTCAAAATAAAAAAAGAGAGAGCTAGAGAGAACACCAAAGAGAGTGAAACCCTAGCTCCGGCCGCCGTTTGGCGTCGCCGGAGGCTTCTCTTCTTCCCTTTCCTGTTTTTATTTTGCTCTCATATTTCTCAGTTCGGACAGGTCGATATGCAGGTGGCTCTGAAGAAGTTGGACCTTCCGGAACGGCGTGGTGCTGGTCGGTGTTGGAGAATCTATTTGGAGCGGTAGCAAGACTTTTGGCGAGGCAGAGCATAGGGGAGTCGGCTTTTAGGTTTATAGATCCGGCTTTTAGGTTTATAGATCCGACCAGATCTAGTTTTGGTCTTTTCAAGATCTGGACGAAAATCTTTCCGATGACGGCTCGTGAAGAAGGGTAGATGTCTCCACCAGCTTGACTGCCTCTCCTATTGAGCGGTGAGATAGACGGAGGAGAGGTGCGACGATTGGCGACTAGTGGACTTTGGATGAGTTTTGACTCTTGAAGCCCCACTCAAAACCCTGATTCCGTTTTTCTATCATCGCAAACCGAATTTCTTTCCGGATTAGTATGCGGATTGGTCTCGATGGGAGGCTATGAATTACGGCGGTTTGACTCACTTCGGTTTTGCGTCTCCTTGGCATTGATTCTGTTGGACATGGACACAACTCTTATACAAAGGAGCCATCAGATGGAACTAAAAAGAGAAACTGGAGGGTTATGGCTAGCTGGAGTTTCTAAGTCTTCACCTATCGGGGCCTTTTTTTTAAGGTATCTCCAGTCGGACCGTCTGTCCGCAGGCGACAGAGGCTTGTAGCAAGGAACACCAATGTTTAAGCTTTTTCTGGTAAAGCACCCTTGGGTGTAGTGGCTATTGGAACAAACACTGAACTCTTATCCTTGGGGTCCATATAGCTTGGTGTTTGAAGTGTATTAACCAGAAGACTTGGGTTTGGTGTCTCCCTGTATACTCGGCTTATGTTCTGCCTTTTGGTGTAAGGTTCGGAGATTTGGACCCCGGTGTGAAGGAGGCAATCGGGAAATACGCACTCAGCGTTGTGTCAGGAGATCCAAGCATCTCATTTCTTATTTTTAGGTGATCACTGCTAGTTCTAAAACGAGGTCTCGAGTATGTCTTCTTTTAGGATCGGTTTGGTCTTGTCTTTTGTAACTAGGGGTTTAATTATGTGGTTAAAGTGACTGGATGTTTTGAAAATGGTAGCGTAGGAACCAAATGAGTGTTTCTAGGTGGTACTTGTTTTTTCATCCTTATGTCGCATTGTGGTTAAAACCTCTTTGGAGGCATTGTGGTCACAATCTGATTGTATTAGAATCATTGGATTAATGGAAAATTGATGTTGAGCCAAAAAAAAAAATCAAGTGAAAATTAAGAGGACCTTCTCTCTCTTCTTCTAAAAAGATTTCTCTCTTTCCCATCCCTCTTACCATACTTTAATCTTTCAGAGGAAGGATGAGGTTAATCATTTTTTTATGTAAGATATAACTTTCAATCGAAAGATTGACCTTTTACTTCGTTTTGAAGATTTCTTTTTTTTTCCTTTGAAGAATAAATTTCGCTTTATGCGAATTTTGGTGTGTACTTTCAAAACTGGGTTGGGTTGTTCTTCAAGTTTTATCTTTTTTTAATATGTTTTGAAATCATCTCACTCTTTTGCGATGGAGTTTAAATCCCGTTTAGCTTGTGATGGGAGATCTACCTTAAAGGATAAACCTTAAATCTTATCTTATAGAAATCATACTGAGGTGTTGTTCATTTGGTCGCCGCAGCTTTGTGCGTCAGCGTCAGCGGCAATTATTTTCATGACTCTTGTTTATTTCATTGACGCGGGTAGCTGCGTCTAGACACTGCATTCAGACGCGGCGTTCGGCGTCAAGAAAATTTGGACGCGGATAAAATCAGCGGCTGAGTCCAGAAATATGCGTTCACTTACTTGATTTACATATTTGCCCTTAACTTATTTCATTATTTACACAAAAAACCTAATCCATTTGAAGCAGACGCTTCTCTTACTCCTCCATTGACGCAACTCGATTTCTCTCTTCTCCACCATACACGACGCAACTCGAGCTCTCTCTCTCCATCTCCATCTCCGACCGCACCTCGAGCTCTCTCCATCGCCGACACATCTCAACCCATCTCTTCTCCGACGCATCTCGAACTCATCTCTTCTCCGACGCATCTCAAACCCCATCTCTTCTTTGCAGTCCTCACTAGAAATTTGAATCATTTGACTCTTATTAGAGACGAGAAGACTGATGTTTGCAGAGTATTAGAGAGTCTTTTCTCTTGTTATCTCCAAGCTCACTCTCTCGATGGCAAAAGATGTAAGCTCAGACCCTCTCTTGTTTTGCATTTGTGATCTTGGTCTTCAGGTCGTATAGAAATTGAGTTTAATGTGTATAGAACTGTCTTTATTGAACGGGTTCACCAAGACTCTTGACAAGAACCTTGGTAACTCTCTCCCTCTCTCTTTTTACTTGGCCTTTGATTCAATGCTGAGACTTGATTGATTTTCTTAGCTAGTGTCCGAGCTTCTGTATTTTTAACAGCAGCTGTTAACAGTAGCTATTAATTTCCTTTAGATGTGTCGTTGTGAGATTTACCGAGCCTTTCGAACTCTCTGCTCACTTTTGCATAAGGAGGGGCCATGATTTGAGCCTAATTACAGTGTCTTGATAGCTGATAAGTGCTTGTTTCTTATTCTAAACGTTATAGCAAATTTTCTAATTGATTGTTTGAGACGTGTTCTTGTTTTTACATGTCCTTAAGTAAGTTACATGTTCTCAAGTACCACAAGTTTGGTACTCTTTAGTTTTGTAAGGTCTTAGGCTGAAACTGTTTTGTTCTTAAACATGTTCGGTTTCCTTTGATTATTTCGGCATGTAGGAGCAGTTTCTGAGTTTGATGTTTGGTAAATGTAGGAGGGAAAGCTTGATGATGTGACTGTAATCGTTGCCCAAGTGTTGGACTCTTGAGTCTATGTGATCTTTTCTCATTATCCTCTTGTTGTACAAAGAAACTTGTCACTGTATTGGAAAATCTGTATAAGAAAAACTATTTTTTTCTATCTTTGTGAATGAACAGAACACTCTTTCAAAGCTCATCTATTACTTTTAGTGTATCCCATAAAAAAATACAAAAAATTTCTAACTACAAAGCAAATCAGACAAATGAATATGTAGAAAAATGTTTTAGTTAATGACTTGATTTTTAGATTGAGAGGACATTTGGATTTTTTATCGACCAACTTAATTTAATATTTCAATTATCTGTAACACATATTTGTGTTATTTGTTTGAAGTGCTAATTTTGAAAATTAAATTTATGATTTGATTTTATGACAAAAATATTGTTATATTTGTATATTTGATCAAAAAATATTACCGAGTAAACATAATATTTTTATGAATGTAAATATATTTAAACTACATTTTATTTATTTAAAAGACAATGTTACAAATTTTTAAAAATAAATATAATAAAATGATAATAGTCGCAGCATCTATCAAACGAACAACACTTAATTCTGCTTCCTGCGTCGGTGTCGGCGTCATAATCAACTTTCTGCGTCTTCGAAACGAACAACAATCTGTGTCGGCGTCGGTATCGGCGTCAGCGTCGGCGTCTACGAAACGAACATCAGATAAATGAGTTTGACGCGGTCGCTGACGCTGACGCCGAAACCTGCGGCAACCAAACGAACAGGACTTGAACCGTTTGAAATTCTTGCCGGAAATCGGCTATTGGTTGAGCTTTCTTGATAGAAAGGAGGAAAAGACGTTAGATTTACCTCAGTCATGGAGTGATTCAGTAGAGTTTGGCGCTTGTGTTAAGTGGTCCAACAAAAAATTCTATTTTTGGTTTGACTGAACAATCCCAGAAGCAATCATCCGGAGATATATATTTTTCAATCACTAGCGACGGCGAAAGACGGATGAATTTCTATGGTATCGGCAAAGAATCCTTTAAAGCTTCAACGACGGAAAAGAAGCGGAGGTGATATTGTTTGTTCACGGCGGAGAAGCTTCATTGATAGCTGAGATTACTGTTTTTTGGGTAAAGGGCATGTGTGTTCTACGTGTCTCACGATGTGTCATTCCCCCGACGCGTGTGAAACTAAAACCGCATCCTTTAATGATTTAATTTGCAAATTCATTGTGTAATTTTCTGTTGTTTGGGCCTCATGTTTAAAATGCATGTACCATGTAAAATGCCTTTGGGCTTTATTTGCTAATGAAAGCAAAAGTTGACAAAAACAAAGTGAAAATTATATTACAAAGATAAGCTAGAACTTGGTTGATAAACAAAATTAAAAGAGATAAGTAGAGATTTGAAGTGTCTCAGTCACATCTTGGACCAACAAAAAAAATGAAAACTTAACAACCAGTTTTGTAAATGATTAGTGTTTAAGCAAATGTATTGTAAAGATCCGTATCAAACCAAACAAATTTATCGCAAAGTATTTGGATTCTAAACTTTGAGTCCCTCGCATTACATGTGGTAGTTCTTATATTGTTCACTCAGTAGTGAAGAGTTGATCTACATTTTCCCAAGGCGGCTATTGTTCTCCAATCAGGACACAAAGACATATTAATTTACATTAAACGAATTTAATAAATTATGAAATATTCACTGTAATTATCAAAAAGTTCCACGGAATCAACGACGATAAAATAGTTCGATTAATTTAAGTAGTGAAATGGGTTTGGTTTAAGTAGTGAAATGTGTTTGGTTTTCTATTCTGGCGCAGCTTAAACCGTGTAAAAGTAATGATGGTTTCTTTCTGTGTCAGAAACTTAAACTCGTGATCTAGAAAACTATTTTAATAGCAGATCTTGAGATTCTTTCCATACAACTAAACGGAATCTCCACAAACCTATCAAAGTGGCTGTAATATCCCTTATATATTATTTTAGGAGCACTCAAAATAACTAACCTTCACTTCATGTGTGATTTATATGAGTGACATTTCTTATGTGGCAGTCTCACAATCACTCTCACCCCTATTTTAACTAAACCCTTAGCTTACTAGATTTATTACATAATGTGCCATTGGGCATTACCATATCAATGTCTCAGCCAATCATATTTATACCAGTGCTTAAGAAATTATATATTAAACATACAACTCATTATCTAATCGAATATGATTAATATAACACTTTCAAATATTCGTTAGAAACATGATAGTTTTTAAGCTTTGAAGAACTTTATAACATTTAGAAGATTTGATATGGTGTAGTTAGATTGTATATATCTTTCAAAATTTACATATATTACGAAATTTGATAGTGATATGATCCGATATTTTATGTGATATATTTTCTTACAACGCTGCTTCCACAGTATTTAGCTTGTATGTATGAAAAATAAACAAGGTTTCAATATGGTTGATATGTTGTAAATTATTATTCAAGAACGATAATTTTTATTTAATCCATCATATCACACGTTTTAGTTCACGACAACCGTATATGAGTTATGTGTTGATCCACTATATTTTGATCCTTTAAATTCTAGGTTGATATATTGCTTGCTGTGATTTTAAAAAAAAAAATCAAAAGTTGACAATAAGATAACTTGCTATGTTCAAAAAAAATGTCAACCTCCTAATTTAGGCAACACAATAATGGAAACGCATAAAGATTTATTAAATCCATTTATTTCAAATTTCTTTCCCATTTAAAGGATTTTAGATATAGACTCATGTACTTGATTACGCAAGATTTACGTAATTATGTAAAATTGACTGATTTACGTGATCTTGCTAAATTTATCATGAATCAGTTATAACCGAATAATATGATATGGCTTTTATTTTAATATAGCACTTTACAAACATATGAAAACGTTTTCTTAATAAATTTATTATGTATCAATCATATTGTTTTAGACATAATCATATATTACATTGTTGAGACATGTTGTACTTTCAGAATATATTGTAGGACTATATAGAAATCAAATAGGACCATGAGTTTTCACTCGATTATGTGTTAAAACGTAACCATTATTAATTTTTATAGAGAAATCTAATTTATTTCTTTGAAAACTGTTTTTATATAGAAACTATAAATTAGTTCTTTGTCAATGTTTGAGTCCTTGTGGCTTATTGAGATGCATCATAGTATATATACAAGGGGTTTATAATATGGTTTTAAATTATATTATTTCCCTATCCATGATACATTAATAGTTTAATACTTTGTATATGTTTTAAATTGCCATAAGACTATCCAATATTTTTGAAATAATGATTGCTTCTCCTTTTCCATAATTGTTTTTATAGAGAAATCAAATTTTATTTTTCACGGAAATGTTTGAGTCATTGTGGCTTATTAAGTTTCATCATAGTATTTTGATTCAAGGGGTTTATAATCTGGTTTTAATGATATTATATATCTATCGATGATACCTTTGTACTTTTTAATCACTTTTTAAAATAGTAAATGACATTAAATTAAGAATATAAATGGGATTGTCACCAATTGATTTTTACATTTAATATGATTGACAAAATTTGGTGTTTGTTTCCTATTATACAACAATAGAATAATATGCAATAAGGAAGAAGTGCAAGTAAAAATTTCAGATTTAAAAATGAAATACAAAATTTAATTGTGCCAATTAATGATATCGAATATACCCTAGACTAGGTGCCTTGCATATATAAATACTAGCCCATATATCTACATCTCCTCACCATTGTATCCTTTTCAAAACATCCTTCCCACTATCTTTTTAACATCTTTTAATTTATTTTTTATTTTCTTATATTTTGTTTCTCAAGATTTTATTAGTCTATTGCCTATGTTTCGTTTTATCTTTACTTAATAATTTTTATTATATTAATATTTGCTTACTCTTATGAATTCACTTCCATGACTTATAATTCAATTAAACAAACAAAAATACAAATTTAAACAGATGATGGTTAATTTGTTACTGCAACATGCAATTTCGTATAAAATTTTATTTTAAAACATGTAAAATTTCTTTCTATGATTTTTACCAAATTAATATCTATTAATTAAAAGTGATAATCTATTTAAATATATTTACTCCGCACAGGGTGCGGGTTATCACCTAGTAAGATATAGTATATTGGAAAAATCACGAAATGAAAAATGTTATTCCATCTTGAATTATTGCATCTGACCATTTTGCTTTACCAAAAGCTTCTAAAACTGTATTTGATGAAACATATAACGTAATGGAAGAAGAATAAGAACACATCTACAAATAAGTGAAATAAGTGAGTTTATATTTAATAAGAATGTATATAAGTAGTTGTATTGATCCTCCAAACTTGATGTAAATTCTACAGATCATACTTCCCTCTCAGCTCTTCCACCCAGTATGCAGGATACTGCATGAACATCTATGTGCTCTTGGTCTTCCTCGCACCACTTCCTCTACTCACCAAGATATTCTGGCTTACTCCCTCGTTGATCATATTTGGAAACTTTACATTCTTGATGATTGTGAAATCCCAAAACACTAATTAGTTAAAAGTGTCGTCTATGAAACAGAAGATTACCTATATGTAGAACAGTAACTGCAAAAGGACGCAGTCTTAAGTCACCAAAATCCAAGTCCTTACAGGCGAGTTAATATTTTAAAAGGATTCAAAGCTATGAGTATATTAACCATGTGTATGTTATGTAACCATTTCAGTAACACATTATCATTGATTGTGTAGTAATCTTAACATCAAATGAATGATAGCAAAGTTACGGCTACTCAAGAAACTTGGATAGACAGCATTTAGTTTTGCCACAACCTACATGAAAAATTTGAGCATCGTCACGTAGCTTTAGAGGCAACCAAATCTCATTTTCTTCTAAAAGATTGACGTTGATTTAAAAAAAGGTGGGCCTGACAGTCTTGTTGTGTAGTTTACTTTGATATATTTTCATCGCTAGCTTCAACTACTTCTCCATCTATCCAGGATTCATATGTATCTTCTACCCAGATGTGTGAGCCCCCAAAGCTACCTATACTGACACAACCTGATCAAAGGGTTGAAAATGAGAAGTCAAAAAATCTATGATAGGTTTCACGGTGGCTCAATAGGGTCGTGCCTGTGAGGTTTCACTGCCTTGGTAGCCATTTGGCTGCTTTGATTACTTGGAGATGGTGAATTTGGTGAGTGCTGAGTAGTTGTGAATGCGAATGAAGATTTTGGAGAGAGAGCCAGAATGTATGTATATGAAAGGCGGCGTGAGGAAGGGGAGTCGCTTGAGTTGCATAGCTATTGATTGATGAAGCAAATAAGAGAACTTAATGGCTAACCGATGTGGATGTCGAACTTTACGAAGATCACTGATATAAGGTGAGACGGCTTAAGTCCGTATGTCTGTGATGAGGGAAGGCGAAGAGGGTGAGGTGGCGATGGGTGTGGGTTGAGTGTAAAAGATGAGATAATAGTTGCTGAAGGACTCTCATATTATTATTTTTTTTAAAGATCCATATGGATTTTATGAATGGTAGAAATAGTTGCTGAAGGAGTCTCATATATATATATATATATGTATTTTGAATGGGCATGGCCATATAATTTTAAGAGCGAATAAAAAAAAGAATGCATTTTTAAGTGGAGGGACTAGAGTTTGATCCGTCCTTTCAAAAAGCGGAAAAAAAATTGTTTTTTCATCATCCTATGCATTGATCTTTTGGATTTGTAAAATTTCTGAGATTATTATTAATTTTAAAAGTTTGCATTTTAATTATTCTCGTTGTGATATAAAATATTGATATATTTTTTTGACAAATTTATTTAACCCGCCTTTTTTTGTTTAAATATGATGTTTGGTTTTCCGTGTTGGTTTTAGATTGTTTTTCTTTTTGGATTTCGGTTTCAGTTCAATTATGATTTTTCCTTTTTTGGTTCAAGAGATATATAAACCGTTCAGTTATTTTTGAAGTAACTTAATAATATTTGTGTTTACCCGACCCACATATACATAATCAGTTTTTTTCCAATAATTTATTTACTGAAAATTAGAAATTTCATACATGTATTTTTTTAAAAATGTATTTATAGATAATTAAATTCAAATTTCTATAACCGGTCCTTATTAATTTTACTTATATTTTAAAGCTGTAAATTATAGTAAAATTTATTTTTAATTTTTATATTGGTCAAAATTTACTTTAATATTATATAAATTAACTACATTTCATTCAACCCATATCATACTATATTGAATTATTTTTAATTTTCTAATTTAAATATATAATTATTTATTATTTTATACATCTTAATTTACTATTTTGTTTTAATACGTTGAAGTATGTGGTAAAATTTATGATTGTATGTTATTGTTAAGTTTTAAGATTTATAAAATATTTAATAAACAAATTAAGTTTTTTTTATATTTATTAGTTGATGTATTAATTTAATTATGAATATAAATATTATGGGAATGTTGTCTTTATTCTTTAATGAAAGAATTATTATTCGTTAATAATTTTATTTAATAATTACAAATTTTATTATTGAAAATTAAATATTAAAAAGAAATTTATGTTTACATCCTAAATAAAAAGATATTCAAATATATTAGTAAAATGAATCTTGGAAAATGATACTTGAGAATATCTTTTTAGATATCTTATTTTGAAAATATTAAAATAATAGTTTGAATATAATATATATTTAATAGTAATTAATTTAGTTGTAAGAGAAAAAAAAGAGGCTAAATAAATGAAATGGTCAAACCTAAACTACTTGCAAGTAGATAAAAAGTTTTCATGTATGTTTAAATAACCTATTAAAAGTATATTCATAAAATATCAATAGTAAGATGTTTCATCATATATTAAATATTATAGTAGCTAACTATTAATATATATATATATATATATATATATATATATATATATATATACACATATCTAGTTTTATTACTCGAAATATAAGAATTATATTTTTATGTATTTGATGAGGCTTTGGATAATTTGTTTTGTTTGCATTTGGATTAATATATAGTTGTATATACGAAATAATAGACATATATAATTATTTATTACATTAATAAAAAGATAATTTATTTTTAATAAAAAATAGTATTTATATAAATTAAATTCATTAGTTTATAAAAATAATAAATTAGTTAGTTAGTTCATTAATTTTAGGTATGATATATATTTAGTTGCAAATAAATTAGATATATGAATGTATAAATACATATAATATATTAAGTTAATTAGATTATTATAGAATGATCCAACTAAGATTTTTTTGATAGTCCAAAAATAAGTCGATAAAAAGTTATTTTGTTTTAATAGTATTGATAGTTGTTTAATATAATAACACAATCATAAAATCTAAAATGAAAATAATATCAAGATGATGAAATATTATTTTAGTTATTCCAAAGAGATCGGAGCACTAACATGACTCTCAATTCTGCGGACACAATCTTTCCATGTATATTTACTTTTTGCGACTGCGTTAGATGTACTAGGATAACCATACATGTATACAGATGTGAAATTAGCTACTACTAGATGGCAATCTCTGCCAATCTTTAATAGATCACGACAACATTCAATCGTCAACGGCGTCGTAGTCTCATCATTCAGGTCCGTCGAAATTTCAGAATTACAATCCGAGTCGTCCAGCTTTTGAAGGCAACCCTGAAGAAAATTAAACTCTTTGTCTGTGTAATATCTCACTTGTTTCGATATATATTCCACTGACGGTGAATCAGCTTCGGATGGAGGATCATAAAGATCGTGGATATCAAAATACGGCGTAGGAGATATGCTCACATCATCTGGTACCTCTGGTGAATATTGATCAAATTCTTGGGATTGCTGGGGAGCACCAATATTGCTCTCAATTCTGCGGACACAATCTTTCCACGTATATTTGCTTTTTTCGACCGCATTAGATGGACTACGAAAACCATACATGGGTATAGATGTGAAATTAGCCACTATTAGATGACAATCTCTGCCAAACTTTAATAGATAACGACAGCATTCAATCGTCAACGGCGTCGTAGACTCATCATACATGTCCGTTGAAATTTCAAAATTACAATCCGAGTCTTCCAACTTTTGACGGCAACCCTGAAGAAAATTAAACTCTTTGTCCGTGTATTTCAATCTGTAATCCACTGTCGGTGGATTGGCTTCGGATGGAAGTTCGATATAACCTAGTGAATTATCATATTCTTGGGAAAAAATTGTGTGAGACATGAAAGATACTACTGTGAATACAAACATTAACATGGAAAGAAACTTTGCCATATTTTCCTTTGGTTTAGGATGTTAGATTGTGAAAATGAATTATAGATGTTATAGGGAAGTGCATACGTTTTATTTTTGGAAGAGTAATTAATTGATGATAAATTATTCATTAATAGTTTTATGTTATTCATTATTTAACAGTTTTTGGGTAAAATCATCATTAAATATTTTTGTTGCAAAATAACATTTACACTAAACTAAAACTATGTTTTAACACTTTTGATGATGGCGTGGGATTGAATACTAGCTGAGAAAGTCTTGTCTTTCTTCTTTATGATCCATACCTTTGTGTTACAATTGGATATTTGTTTTTTTTTCCTAATAGTAATTTTTGTACTCTGTTTACTGGGATTTATGGGGTTGCGGCGGTTGCCCCCTTACATTTGAAATGAAACTCACCAGAGTTACAGAAAAAAATGTTTTAGCCAGTGACAATGAGGACCTCACAGATATGCGGAATTGTGGACCTAGATTGTCGGAGGTTAAGATTTTTATGTCAACCAGTAGCTGCTAGTTTCTTTTATCTAATCCATTATTTCACGTGATCCTAATTTTTATATTTTTATTCAGTAAAAATATTAAAAAATTATTCACCCAAAGGTATAAAAATAAATAGCATGAAATCAATATTATTAAAACAAAAATCATGACTTCTCATTCATGTGTGATATTTAAAAAAAGGACCCTTAATAGAAATTATAACTTATTCATTTGTTACTTAAGAAATGAAACTATAATATGTCACATATACTTCCATAACAGACAAATCAAATGTATTTTCTTATATTTTCGTTAAAATTATAACTGAATAAAAATATTTTCATATTTTTACAATATAATCTATATTTCATTTTTTCATTAAAATAAACATTTTAAATATTTAATTAATTTTGTATATGTTTAAAATAAATGTATATTCCATTTTCACTTAAACAAAACTTTTAACTTTTAGTTCATTTCATGTTTATTTGAAAATTAAATATATATTTCATTTTAACTAATCTCATATACAATATTTTACAAAATTTGCAATATTAATTTAATATAATAAATTTCATTTAATTTTTTGATCCTTAATCAATAAGATTTGACAATTTAAAATTTTGTATCATATGATTTAATAGATGCTATCCCTAAAAATTTAAAACAAATAAATTAAGTTAAAATGAAATAAATATTTAATTTTCAAATAAAAATGAAATGAACTAAAAGTTAAAAGTTTTTTTAAGTGAAAATGGAATATACATTTATTAAAAATATATACTAAATTAATTAAAAATTAAAAGGTTTATATTAGTGAAAAAAAATGAAATATATATTATATTGTAAAAAAAAAAATTCTGCATGAACTATAAATTTAATGTGTGTTAAAATGTGATATTAAACAAACAAAAAAATACTTATACTTCTATAACAAACAAATCAAATATATATTCCTATATTTTCTCTCGAATTGTAACTGAATAAAAATATTTTCATATTTTTTACAATATAATCTATATTTCATATTTTATATTAAAATAGAAGTCATAACTTCTTATTCATGTGTGATTTTTAATAAAATGGAATATCTACTAGAGTTGGTCACATTAAATTTTAAATCATCATTAATTTTCATATTAGATAAAATACATTACACTATTCAAACATTAATAATATTAATATTATATAAAAGACAATAACTTCCCAATATTTTAGGGATTTCATAAAGAAAAGTAAAAATATTTTGAATCCAACTTATATTTGAATCGTATATATATATAGACATATATATATATATATATATATATATATATAAATTTCGAAAACATCTCTTTAAAAAGATTATAACAGAACTTAATTTTCAAAAATTATATGTAAATATTTTAAATAATTTTGTAATTATTTTTCAAATATTATTATACACTAATATATTTAGTTATCGTTAACAAAATGAAAAATAGATATTCTATCTTTTTTATCAGTTATATAATCAAAATAAATCATATTAAAAGAAAATGATTATGATGATCTAAAACTTTTAACAATATTTAATTTTCAAATAATGTATGTAAGTATTTCACTAATTTCTTAATTAGCAATGAAATATTATTATACAGTAATATAATATACAGTTAGTATTTAGAAAATCTAAAATAAAAATTATGTCACACACTTATCTATTTTATAATCATAATTATACATGTTAAAATAAAAATTTTATATTGAATTACATATGATAACAATTTTGAAAATTGATAGATTATAAATTTTATTTTCATACATATAAAATATTTATGTTAAAAATATAATATGATGACAGACTACATTACATATTTAAAAAGTAAATATCCTAGATTTTTTTATATACAATAATGTATTATGTAAAATGAAGAAAATTAAAAATATTACTAAAATTAAATCAAGTTTTTAAGGGCAGGTAAATATTTAACATAAACTAAATACAAAATAATTATCAAATATGTTTTTTCATGCACATATTAATTTGTTTAATAAATAAACACAAATACAATAATATAAATATATAATAAGAAGAAACAAATACATGTGATTGTTTTAAACATTTTACAATATGTAAACTATAAATTATTATTTTTAAAATATTTAAAATATTTAAATAAGCATTTAAATATATGATCAAACTAAATGATGATCTAAAATAAATATATATACATATAAAATTAAATTCTTTATAATATTAATATATAAAACTATAAGGTTGTTTTTTAAACTATCTTATTTTGTGAAATATTACATTATCTTTGCAGATGATTATATTTTAATATTTTATCAAATTTTATTTCTATTTATTTATTAAATAATGAAATACTAATATAACAAATAAAAAATAAAAAAGAAAAAACAAACACATAAGAAAGTTTGAAACAATCTGTTTGATAAAAATAAATATACTCTAACATTATTATGTTTGAAAAACATTAAAGTTACAATATCATATATGTGATTACTATAATATATACCAATTTAGAAGTGAAAACAAAATATTTATATAACTATAAACGAAAACAAACACATGCGCGGTTGCGCAGATCCAAATCTAGTTTGTTCATTAAAATAAAACTTTTAAATATTTAATTGATTTCGTATATGTTTAAAATAAATGTATATTCCATTTTCACTTTAAAAAACTTTTAACTTTTAATTAATTTCATGTTTATTTGAAAATTAAATAGATATTTCATTTTAACTAATCTCATATACAATATTTTACAAAATTTGCAATATTAATTTAATATAATAATTTTCCATTACTTTTTTAATCCTTAATCAATTAGATTTTCAATTAAAATTTTGTATCATATGATTTACTATATGCTATCACTAAAAATTTAAAACAAATAAATTAAGTTACTGCATATGAACTATAAAATTGATGTGTGTTAAAATGTGATATTAAACAAATTTTAATATATTAAATATTATAGTTAACAATATAAAATAAATAATTATATATATAAAAATGAAAATAATCACCCGCATGGTTGTACGGGTCGAGATCTAGTTTGGAATATTAATATTCATATTCAATATGTAGAGTTGGGTCATGAGTGCCTTAATTTGTTATTTTAGATGCATATATCAAATTATTTTTGAATGGCATATTTTATCGTCTCATGCAATCACAAAAAGTACAAAAAATAAATAGCATGAAATTTGGACTGTTAGTATTCATATTCAATATGTAGAGTTGGGTCATGAGTGCCTTAATTAGTTATTTTAGATACATGTATCAAATTATTTTTGAATGACATATTTTATCGGCTCATGCATTAACATACTTTTTGAAATATATCTATTTCATGTATCATTGGTATTTCATACATTTGAAACAAACAAAAAAAATTATTCTAGGGTAGCATATATCTGTTAATCCATGCATTTTTAGTTTTTTTCCTGAGAAAGGATAATCTTGGTAATCCAACACTTTATTATTTTTGTATATGTTTCCTTATAATTATTATTATTATTAAGATACCAACATAACTATTTTATGGTTCGAGTTTCTTGATTACCAAAAGTGTAGTGATAATTTATTAATATTCGTGGAAGCACCGTAGCCTAATGGTTAAGGTCTAAAGGCTTCTACACCAAGGTCTGGAGTTCGACTCCCAGACTATGCAAATTATTGCAGATTATCTCAAGTTCAGGTTTTAAGCCTCGGAGAGAGCGCGATTTATTAAGCAACTATGTAGATTATGGAAGGAATGATACAGTTAGACAATTCGACAACCGACAATACTACCTGTCTTATGAAGAACTACGCCTAACTGCATCATCTGAGCCGTCCTATGAAGATCCACGCCTGACCAGATTTACTTGTATCATGTTGAAGATCCATTGTCTCAGATGCAGTTAGGCGTAGTTCTTCATAAGACAGGTAGTATTGTCGGTTGTCGAACTGTCTATGCAATATTCCTAATAATTGTAATATCACAATAAATCAGCTATAAAAAAATTATTAACATTCTCTCTTTTAAAAAAAAAATATCTACCACATCAAAAAAATTATCTTACTTAAAATTAAATAATATTTTCAATATTAAATATAAAGTTATGTAAAATTATTATTTAATATGGCTCGTTATATTCTCTAATTAGTTTTTGATTAGTTGAATTACAGCTATTTAGATATTTAATTCTTTTATTTTAGATGAATGTATCAAATTATTTTTGATTTACATATATTTTAGTGCCTGATACATTAATATACCATTTTAAAAATCATTATTAAAACAGAAAAACATATATGTCGAACTAAACAATATTTCTAAAATTTGTAGATATATCAAAGAAACTAATGTTATTACGATTAAAAATTTTAATTTCTTAAAAATCATAGAAAATTGAAAATAGTTTTTTGGTAAAAAAATTATAATTAATAAAACAGAAAAAAATTATGTCGAATTAGTAGAATACTATTATATTATTTAATGACATATTTGAATTGATTTATTTTAATGTGTTGTATAATTTATTACCATATTCTAAAAAAACATCAAAAATATAAATTAGCATTAGTTGAAATCATCCATGTCATATTTATTTATACGCCATGTTATCTATTTAGCATGTCAATATTTGTTTAGTGAAAGTGGTTGTAGAGAGAACATGTGTTAAAATCACTTTGCAAATCATGTCGAGGCGACACTTTTTTTAAATTATTAGTTACTTGTAAACATTGAAAATGTGTCAAATATATGTATCTCTTGTATCATTAATATTACACACATTCAAAATAAAAGGTAATTGTTTATTCTAGGGTAGCATGTATATGTTTTCCCATTCATTTTAGTGTTTTTTTTCTTGGGAAAGCGTTATTTTTTTTGGTAATTCAACAATACACTATTGTTGTTTATGTTGCATTATACGAATTATGATTATTAAGATACAAACATGACAATTTTAAGGTTTGCGCTTCTTCATTACTAATAGTGCAGTGATAGTTGATTATTATTCTCCATGTTTTAATATTTAAGAGTTTGGAAATTTTAATTTACTTCAAATGAAATAATATTTTCAAAATTAAATATATAGTTTATGTAAAATTATTATATCATATGACTTGTTGTATTCTGTAAGTGTTTCTTAATTAGTTTAATTATGGTTATATATGTAATGATTTTTTGTTTCGAAAATAAAATTAATGTTTTCTTAACTAAAAATCAAAGGAGTAGATATATAATGGTAACATCCATAAAATTGAGAACTCATACAAAATCATGACGAGGTGATGTTAGTTTAATTTCTCCAAAGAGACAGGAGCACCAATCTAACTCCCAACTCTCTAAACACAATAATTCCATGACTGCTTGCCTTTTGGGATAGCGTTAGAAGCCATATTTCCATATTCCGATTTCAGATATTTTAGGCAAACCTAAAGAAAATCAAGCTGTTTGTGCGAGTAAAGATGCATAAGCCCCATATCATATTTAGTTGCTGGTAAATTGGCAGAAGTATCAACAGGAGATATATTCCCCTCTTCCAATAGCCTTTGTGAGTATTGATCAATTTCTTAAGAAAAAATGGGTAAAACATGGAAACTACTACTATAGATACAAGTATCACCATGAGAAGAGACTTTGACATACTTGTTTTTCATTTTAGATGTCAGACTGGTGACAACAAACGAAATATCTTATAAGTAGGGCAAATAGACCGAATCCGATTCGATAAAAATGAATCTGAACCCGACATAATACCGAATGGATCTTGTTTTATGGTACTTTGGGTTATGGATATTATCCGAACCAAACCCTAATTAAAGATATCCGATAGAGCTTGAAACATTCAAAACTCCAAAAATATCTTGTACCAACATGATCTCAATTTCTAATATGTATCCAAAAACACTAAGATATACTGAACATCTAAATTATTATGTATTACATAAAGGTTGGTGTTTTTATAACATGAAAGTTGATGTTGAATGTGGCGGTTGAAATCTGAAGTTTTTATATTTTGTTTTTTTTCATTAAACAATGTTTCTCGTTTCATGAGGAAATGATTTTTGTTTTATGCTTTCATCTATATCGATAAATATGTTTATTTTTTTGTTTGATTTTGAATGATCAAGGTTGATGTTCCTTTTTTTATTTTGAACTGATTTTACTTATATTTTGGTTACAAAATATCTACAAATTAAATATTTCAAAATCAAAGAACCGGTTTTACTTATGTCTTGAAGATTGAAGTTTGAAGTTTGAAGTTTGTGGTTGAAGGTTAAAGATGGCGCTGGCAGTTAAAGCTTGAAGTTTTATTTAAGTTTTTGGTTTTTGATTTCATTGAATAAAATGTTTCTCATTTGGTTTTGATTTTGGCTTTAGTTTTCTATGAATTCTCTCATTTAATTTTTTATTTATATCAATAAAAAAATTGGCTTTTGTTTTAAATTTGCGTCATTTTATAGTTGTTTTCTTTTGTCAGTGACAAAATTGATGTTTTTACTTACTTAGTCGTATTGCAAGTTACAATTTATTTAGATTTGTATTAGTTATATTTAGAACAAACGATATACTCAAGAAAAAAAGTCCATTTGAAACCTAAACCTGATAGTATTTTGGGTTATACCAATACCAAAATAATTTACCAATCCCGACCCGAACCGAAGAACACCCAAACCGATCCCGAACCTAAGTTTTAAATTATCCGAATGAGGCTGGTTTTTGGTAACTATGAAAACCTGAAACCGACACCCGAATAGTACCCCGGTTACCCAGCCATACTTATAAGGTAATGGATAGTTTGATTGGTGGAAAAAGTAATCAATTGATTAAACGTTTATTCATTAATAACTTTATGTTATAGACTTCTTATAAAACTCTTGAATGTAACAATATTTATCTATCTATTTATATAAAGTAGAGTTTCATCCCTCCTGGTGAAGATACCTAGGATTCCAGGTCACAAATTCGAGTTATGTGAGTGTGATACATGTCAAATGTCATCAACTTAACACATTCTAACACGTGACTTAATCAACAGTAATTAGAGCTACTGCCATCCAATTATTCTGTACGAATTCATTTCCCATGAATTCATGCATCTTCACTAACGCTCGATCCTTCACTCAATGAATCCGCTCTATAAATACATAAGTTTCCTTCTTCAAACTCATTACATCGGCAAGAGATAACCTTCTCTCGAGTGATCTATGAGCTGGTGCTTGGATTGAATGATCGAGAAGCTCTGGAGAGATGTTGATGGAGTGTATTGGATATGATATCATTGGTAAGAGTACCTCTTCTGGCGTCCTCCACCTCAACATCTGAAGATACGGCAACTTTCTGATGAACCATGATGAATAGTCTGCGAGTGAGTAGCATATCACGGCGGAGGATGTGAAGAGGACGAGCGGGAAAGATCAAGACGAAGAAAGTGGGATTTAGGATTGCAGGAAGAAAGTGAACCTGAAGACTAAGGCTTTAGCAAACTTTTGAGATTTAGAAAAGACAGCAAGAAGGGAAGGTTAAAGACATGTAGTTTTTGGGCAGAGAAGAGAAGCACAACGATGAGAAGATACGAGTGACGGCAAGCAAAAAAAAACAATCATCAAAATAAAGTTAAATCTAAGTTTTCCTTTTTTTAATACAATATATGTCTGGTGGGTTGATATTGCTATATATTGGGTTTATTGTTTATTGTTTTTAATTTGGGCCACAACAGACTATAAACTTTAGAAAAATCCTAGATTTGGTAAAAATAAATAAAAGGTTTATACTTATATAAAATTCGGACGATGGAATTGAAATTGGAGATAAAAAGACATCCACAAAATGAAACTCTCTTCTTTCTTTCTTTAATAAATTTTCTCTCATTTAGATATCTATTTTCCTTTAAATTTTGATACTCATTGTTCTAAATGTACATTTTCCTATTACTACATTTATATATATATATTTACCAATGCATTATTTTTAAATTCTACAAATAAAAATATTTAGTAAGTTTCTATTTCAATTAGTTTAAATAGAAAAAAATTCAAATAAATATAAATTTAGTACCAATCATTATCATCATCATGTACATCTACATGCATGCTAAATCATTAAATATACAACTTATATATTTTATATATAAAATATGATTTATAAATATATAAAATCTAATAAAAAATAAATGAAATATTAAGTCAGTCAATATATAATATTTGAATTATCTATAGTTAAATTACCGTAAGAATTATATTTCAGAATTTACTCAATACCATTTAACTTTGTTTTCATATATATATTATATATAATATAATTTAGAAATATATAAATATATAAATATCTAATAAAAGATAATGAAATACTATCAAGACAGTCAATATATAATATCTGAATTATTCATAGTTAAATTACCGTAAGAATTATATTTTCGAATTAAAACTATAGTTAACTTTGTTTTCATATATATATATATTAGTGGTGTTGGTTTTACGAGACTGTCAAGTGCTTACACTCATCGGCCACTACGTAATTTTCACACTTTTCAATTTCAATATTTTCTTATTTTGATTAGCTTTGCATTTTTCCATTTTTATGTAATATAAAATTCTAATTTTAATTAAAAATGCAATTTTATATAATAAACACTTCCATTCCAATAGCATCATGTCCAAAGACTATACATAAAAATAAATATTTTTAGAACAACCCAATCTTCCTGAACCCAAATATAATTCTTCCTCACCTAAAATTATCAGATGTAATTCTTTGTCACCTAAATTTTTCTGAACGACAAACATCAATTGTAAAAATGCAAATGCAAACCAAAAACACAGCTCACAAAATCATACAAAACTAATAACCAAAATTACGAATAAAATATTTCCCGCCCGTAGGGCGGGCCGACCCTAGTCTTTTTATATAATGTTTGATTCTTCAGAGTTACTAATTAACATGATCGTGACACATGTCAATTATATATTTAAGATTGTGTCACGTGTAAATATATCTCATAATTTATATAAAATAATAACAAAAGGATGTTTACAATATAACATTATAATTATTATTTATAGTAACTTTCCATTTTAAATCCTAAAAAAATATAATTGTAAAATATATATACCAATATATAAGATAATAAAACGGATTTTCTATAAATATATACTTTTTAAATTTATTTCAAAGAAAAAAGAAAAAAATTATAAATTATTAAGTAGTAATTTTTGTAGAAATTTTCTTTTGTAAAATATCATAAACAAAAAGATCTGAAAACATTTTTAATTAATACTAATTTCCTTTTCTAAAATCCTAATGAAGATATAATTGTAAAAAAGTATATTAAGTATGGTTCTTCAAAATTGATAATTAATATTATTAAAAATATATAGTGAGAACTATAAAATTGATATAAAATTTATGATAAAAATATGTTTTGATAACAATTTTTTTTTTTTATTCTGAAATTCTAAAGAGAAGATAACTATAATAGGTTATATGATAAATTTGTTTTTCTAAAATTTTAAACAAAATATAAAAGAGTATTTAATATCTTTTTAATCTTAAATAAAAAAAAGAAATTTAAAAAAGTATAATGTTTTCCTTTTAAAAATATTCTAGCAAAATAAACTTTTAAAAATTTATTTAATAAAGCTTTAAGTTAGTGAATCAAAATGTGTATACAGTTGTCATTGACTCGATTGATGTATTTGACTTTCATTTTTTTTTACTTTTCATTTAATTTTTTTATTTTGAGTTGCGTTGAGTTAAAACGTTGAGGTATAGTATATTCTTTACAAATTTTATAACATTTATCTATACACGGTGATTATAAAATATAAATATTAACTTGAATTTATATGTGAAAGCAGATTTTTAATTATATATTAACTTGAATTTACATGTGAAAGCAAATTTTTAATTACAAATTAAATCTCTATGCAAAAAGTCATAAAACTATAATAATATTTATTATTTTATATTTTTTTACTAAACTAAAACATCGAAAACGGGATCATATCTTGTTGTTTATAAAATAATGTTTACACGAAACTTAGAGGACATGTTTTAGACTCGTCTTGGATCGCTCGAGTTCAATTGTGTTAGACTTTGGTGATCTTGAGATAAAGTTATTATTACCTTCAAATGATACAAGTTAAAATCATATATATTAGATAACATAACACGATTAGAAATAGAAAAACGACCAACGAAAAGGTTTGATTCTGGTTTAGCGAGATTTGACCTAAGCCCTTCCTTTCAAAACATGTCTTCTTAAACCGGGAATGTGAACATTTGTAATGTAGTCATTCCAGCTAATGCTTCCAACATCAAACCCAAACCCACTCTTCTCTTCTTCAGACATATTCTCCATTAATCTATGTGTATTGCTGTTATCAAATCTTTCAGCAAAAAAAAAACCAGAAAAAATATTCAAAATTTTTTGTTTTGGTCTTATAATCAGAAAGTTCTTAGTTCTTACCTTCCACCATAGAAAGTGTATGGCTCATAAATAGTGGCAAGGTGTTTGGCTTGCTCAACAGATTTCTTGCATATGAATTTAAGCTTTTGTAATATCTTACTATCCGATGAGTTTGTACCATTCATTAAGCCACTCCGCTCTTGAGCATCTCTCCACAAATGATCCGAGAAATCGTCAACTGATTGGAAAAGCTTCATCAAAGGCACCATAATAGGAACACCTTTCGAGTCCATGCACGGGGTAGATTTGTAATGGTTATAAAGAAGCTCAGCTAAGTCCTCGAAAACAAGAGGATTAATTGCTGAAGAAGCGATCTGATACACGTTTATCTCAGGTTCTGTACCCTCCTTTGCCATTCCATGCTTTGCTATAGCAGCTAATGTCGCATTGACGACCATATCAGCAGGAACCACATCAAGAACTCCTTTCGGATCAACCAAGAACCCTGTGAGCTGTCCCTTTCCATAACATAGCACTATAGGATCCATCATCCTGGTTTTTAATTTTTGTAAGAATCAGTTTTCTTATGTATACATTCACATCTATACACCATGTGGCATATAGATAAACAAGTTACCTGTTTCCTTCCATCCATCCAGGGAAAGGATCTTTGTAGGTGCTTTCAATGACACTAGGCCTTATGATAACAACAGGTACGTCCCCTCTAGTGCTATTGATCATCATCTCTCCCATTGCTTTGGTGAAAACATAAGTGTCTTGCCATCCATATGATCTAGCCCTGTTTCAAATGATTTTTATGTTTGAGATTTTAGCAATAGTCAAAGATGAATATTTTATTATTTAGATCACTACCTCTCTAGACCGAGATCCTTCATCTTCTGCGCCTCATCTTGATCTTGAGTTCCTTTTCTTGATGCATCAAGAGCTAGCTTCATCTCTCTATCCACATCTAATGCTTTCCTGTTACCTTCCATGTAGTTTTCTGTTGCTATACAATCTCCCATCGAGAAGGGCTTCTCCATGATCTTTCCTTGTCTTTGTCCATTCACATAAGCTGCACAATGTTTTTTCTTTCAAATGAAGAAGCCAAAACACTTAAGCTCTCTTTGTTTCCCATTCACATACCTGTGGATACTTGCAAGAAAAGCTTCAGTTTCTTGCATTTCTTGGCGAATCCCATGAGATTGCCAGGCCCTCGTGTGTTTATGTCCAAAGCAACATCATATCTACAATCTCCTCCGAGATTAGTAAGACAAGATCATAAAATGATTTTATCTAGATAACAAAACAAGAGAACTAGAAACGCAGAATCTAATAACCTTTCATTGAAAGTCGTATTAGCAGCAGAGTTGATAATTACATCAACTTCTTTTGCAATCTCCTCAGCTGAATCTGCTTGCAACCCAAGGTTCGAATCGCAAATGTTTCCTGTCACAGGTACAAGCTTGTCTAACATGAAAGACATGTAAGATGCTCCATGAGTCTCTCGTAGAGTATTAAAAAGCTCCGCACCTAACACCTGAAAAAGTAGCAACTCACATGGGGCATGATTATATATATATATATGCACATAACATGAAACAAATTCGACTAAGCAAGAATAGACAACAAAATGAAATTACCTCGTTCTTTAACCGCTGGATCGCTGCTTCTTTGTTTTTAGCTTTAATCAAGAGATATATCTTCCCAACGTCGGGAGCCATTCTCAAGACCTTCTCAATCAGTACTGAAGATATCACAAGGAAGTGATGATGTAAAGACAGTTTTGGAATACTATAAATTTATATGTAAGTTTGATATGCACCTTTAGCTAAGAAACCCGTGGAGCCAGTGATTAGAAACTTCTTCCCTTGGAGATAACTGACAATACCAAGTCCTTGTTTGATCCCCACCACAGCAGCACCATTTAAAGGCATCAGATTTTTCACTCCATTCATCTCAATGGATGTACCATTCCCATTTGGAGACAGAACCAATGTCTCAGCGTCCATAGCCGACGAACTCTGTTCCCTAATCAGTACTTGACCTCTGTCTTTCAAAAGCGAGGAGACCCTAATAGGCCTCTCTGGCTTGATGTTTCTCCCATCACCTCCACCACCACCACCTACACGGCACCAGGTCGGACTTACCCTTTTCTTATCTCCAACCAATGTACACCAGTCACGACGGTCATGTAATCTGGAAAGCTTGATTGACGCAGCAATGGATGAAGAAGAAGAACTCAAGAAGAGAGCTTCCATCACAAACTAAGAAATAAGAAATAGAGAAAGGTTCATTTTTAGACTAAGAAAGTAAACTGTCCATTCCATTACTATGTTCATTGAGAAAACAGAAGCTTGTTGGTTAAGAAACTGGTGACTTGTAATGTACTTAACCTAGAAAGCATACCTTTGGTGATGAGCAACAAGAATAAACTTAAATAGAAAGAGATTAAGTAAACCAAGAAAGTTTTTTTATATTTGATTATTAGTTTATCGTTAGGAGACAAGTATGTGAGTTTTGTTTTTATAAGAGGAAGGAATGAAAGATTGGGTTAGTTATAAGGACAAAAGATGATGAAAAGATGATGAAAAACTTCTTCATGTTTTGTAGGGAAATATATAATTAAAATATTAAGTAAAACAAAAGACTGCCTTATACAATCTTTCTCCTCCAACATTTGATCGGTTTCCTACACGTGATTTAGATATAGAAATGAAATTAAACATTATGCATTAGATGATTCAGTTCGTAATATATCTTTGCAGGCTCAAAACAAAACAACACATAAGGAAATATGCATTTTAGCTGAATTGAAAACTCATAAAAACTTTTATAGAATTTATAAATTTTAATAGTTTATTAAATCTAACAAATTTATTATTATTATTTTTAAATCCAGTAATTTTATCTTGATTCGTTTCTTTTATACTTTTAACCAAAAAAATATTCAAAAACCATTAATTTCACTAGAAAAAAATGAAATCCATAAGTAAATCTGTAAAACTAAATAACATCGCATTTTGATGAATATTAAAACTATTAATCTAATAATACATAATTCTGGTTGGATTTCTGATATCAATGAGATATAATAACCAGTAACTCCCACTAAATTTCTGATTCAAATTTTACTAAAACTCTCCTCCTGAAATCAACTCACTTGACAAAAAAAAAAAAAAATTAAGAATGTTCTACAGTGAGCCTTTCATTGATTGTAAAACAAGGCCCAAGTAGGCCCGCATCTGATTATAAATCTAATAATGTTCTTTTTAAAAATCTGCTTAAAAACTCCATCCCCGGCGGTACCCGGAAAAACCCTAAAAACTTCGTCTGCATATTCTGAATTTAACACTAAAACCCTTACAGAGAAGAGCGACTCCCGAAATCTTCTGCGTATCCGCCATTTACAGATATGGTGGCTCCCTCGAGAAAAGTCCCAAACGGAAAACGCAACGATTCTAACAAAGTATTCAAATCATCGAAGAAAACGTTCAAAAAGACGAAGGACGATGTCGCTGCAAGGTCTGAAGCCATGGCTCTCCAGCTCGAAGAGGTTCCCGACTTCCCTCGAGGTTTGTTTCTCTCCCCTCTCGAAGTTAGTATTGAATCGCTCTTCCATTTGTGATTCTCATTAATCACAATTTGTTTTTTAATTGATTGGACAGGTGGAGGTACTTCTCTGAGCAAGAAAGAGCGTGAGAAGATTCACGAAGAAGTCGACGCTGAGTTCGACGCTGGTGATGAGCGTGTTGCTAAGAGGAGTAAAGGAGGTAAACCTAAGAAGAGAACTCCTAGCGATGTAGACGAATTGGGATCTCTTTTTGACGGTGGTTTGACTGGGAAACAGCCAAGATATGCTAATAAGATCACCACTAAGGTATTCAACTATTAACTGTGAAGCTCTTTGGTTAGAATTGGCTAAGAGAGTTACTCTTGTAACATTTACATGCTCTATTGAGTTTATAGCTAGTGAATCAAGTTGGATTCATTTGTTCTCTGCCTCATGGAATTTCTTAGAATAGATTGCTTATGTACATTTGATTGTACTAAATCTAATCCTCAGAGTTTATTCAAGATGATATCAAATAGATGTTTCATCAGATTACGGTGACTAGTTTCTGAGTCAATTTTCTCTGACGTTTTAGCTAGGGGTAGATAGCTCTTAAAATCAGTTGTGCTTGGCTTTTTCTTTATACCAGTGACGTTTAAGCATGTATGGTTGTATGAAGATTTTCTTAAGCAGATTACGTTTCTACTTTTTCATGTTCTGACATTTAATTGGATTTATGTTCAGAATATTTCCGCCGGAATGAAGCTTTTGGGAGTTGTTACTGAAGTCAACCAGAAAGATATTGTAGTTAATCTTCCAGGGGGATTACGTGGATTAGTTCGTGCTAGCGAGGCATTGGATTTTACAGATTTCGTAACTGAGGTATGGTTCATAATTGGTTGTCTATATGTTCCCTTTTCTTTGGTCATTTTGACCTTTTTACGTTTTGTTTTCTGCTATCTGAATTGAGTTTTTACTCCTTTTTGTCAACCAGCACGATGAAAATGAACTCCTCCGAGACATTTTTTCTGTGGGTCAGCTTGTTCCCTGCATTGTATTGCAGCTAGATGATGATAAGAAAGAGGCGGGCAAAAGGAAAATATGGCTTTCACTGCGACTTTCTTTATTGCACAAGGGATTCATTTTGGATTCCTTTCAACCTGGGATGGTATGTCAATGCTTGCTTCATTTTCCTTTGATTTTGTAATGTTTACTCCTTGGGAGCTCTGTCTTTTTGTAAGACATTTCAAATTTGTTTGTGGATACTGGTATTCAAGTATGTTGGCATAGCCGTAGCTATCCAAAGATCCAAAACTAGCTGTAAGAGGTTATTTATAATGCAAGTAGAGTCTAGCAGTTTTCAGATAAAAAATAATCCATAGTGATACTGATATTCTGCTATCTTCTGAATGGGGTCGTATCGTTACCAACTCAGTTTTTATTGCTGTTGAAAGTTATCGCCCTTTATTTCTTTTCCATTATGCTTATTCAGGTAGTCTCTGCGAATGTGAAAAGCGTGGAAGATCATGGTTATATCCTTCAATTTGGAATGCCTTCTATCACAGGATTTATCAAAAAAAGCCATGAAGGTACTAAATATCATTGACCTACTGGTCTGTATGCTCTCTTCTTCTGGCGGATAAATGATATTCAATGTACCTTCTAACGTACATCATGAATTTTATATGACCAACTAAAATAAATACATTTCCAAAAAAACTTTTTGGACGCCTTTGATCTTTCTCTGCAACTTCCTGGCTCTCTGGTTTCTTATCACGGTCATCTTAAAAATCTTTATGTACCATTTTATGAATTTTCCAGGAACTCAGGAGTTAAAGACTGGGCAGCTTATTCAGGGTGTGGTTACAAATATAGATAAAGAACGTAAAATTGTTCGTCTTAGTTCTGACCCAGATTCAGTGGCAAAGTGTGTGGTACGCCTCTACTTCCCAAATTATGCAATTAAATTTCCTAGATTTAAACAAACTTAACCACGTGATTACCATTTTGCAGACCAAGGATCTGAGTGGGATGTCGTTCGATCTTCTCATCCCAGGCATGATGGTTAATGCCCGTGTTCAATCTGTCCTTGAGAATGGATTACTATTAGGATTTCTTATGTACTTTACCGGAACGGTGAGTTACTAATGATTTTGGTAGTGTGCAATATTTTGATTAAGCGGGAACTATGTTTGTCGTAGTAAACATAAAGTCTTGGTGACGTTTCTGAGGAACATTTCTCATTTATGTACAGGTTGATCTATTTCATCTACAAAATCCATTATGCAACAAGAGCTGGAAGGATGAATATAATCAGAATAAGATGGTATTCATTCTTTTTGTTGTGTTTTTCTTATGAATCTCATTGTAGTTTGCTGATCTCGTAGTCGCACTGTTGTGCTAGGTTGGGTCACCCCAACCCTTAAATCTTTGACATCCCTACCTTGATCGAATTTAGTAATGTCATAGAGAAGCATATTGATAACATTGCTGTGACGTCTCAGGTTTACGTCTTTGTCTAAAAATGAATAGGAAAAACTAGGTTGTCAGAGTCAGTACAGAGCAGTTGTCTAAGAACAAACTGTGTCCTGGATTTTTAAGCTGGGAACTCCCTTTTAAATCTTTAAAGCTGTGGGTACAAAGTTACTTCAGAATGATATCTCGTTGCTCAGAGCCTTAGGTGTTTGTGTCTAATGGTTACGTTTCTTTTATCTAATTTTTAAGTCAGCTTGATTCCTTTGATTACCTTAGTTCTGGAAGTGTTTGATTTCTACTTATTTGCAGGTATTTATTTGTTTGATTGTTTTGAATATCTGGTCTGGTCTATTTTCTTTGGTGAAAGATATTTTTTCTCCTTTTGGTCTAACTTGCACAAAATACTTGTACTTTTTTCCAGGTTAATGCTAGAATATTGTTTATCGATCCATCAACTAGAGCTGTTGGTTTGACGTTAAACCCACATCTTGTTGGCAACAAGGCTGCTCCTTTGGTAAGCATCTAATAAGTCCCTTCGCTTTCACTAAATATTATGGTAACATGATAGTAACAGACCTTGATCACACCTACTTTTTGGGTTTATATGAAGGCCCATTTGTTTTAACACCAGCATATCTTGCACCCGCTGATTTCAAACTTATATATCTATGCTTAAGCTTGACCCGAATGCTGAATCACTATCTCACAATTTTGGTTGGTCACTTTGGTACCTTAATACAGCATTGTTATCTTTGTGTGTGGTCTTCGTCGACCTACCTGCATTTGCTTATCTTTGTGTGTTTATAAAATTATTTTGTAAACTTTTGTTTGGTTCTTTCCAGCATGTCTCCAGCGGAGACATATTTGACGAAGCAAAAGTTGTCCGTGTTGATAAATCAGGCCTTCTTCTTGAGCTCCCTTCTAAGCCCGTTTCAACTCCAGCATATGTTAGCGTACGTCCAATTGGTCCTTATTCTTTTAAATTATTTAATGTTCTCATGTCCTTTTAACCTTAGATAATCCGTAATTGCAGACATACGACGTTGCTGAAGATGAAGTAAAGAAACTGGAAAAGAAGTATAAGGAAGGAAACCGCATTCGAGTTCGAGTCCTCAGCCTTAAGCAGATAGAGGGGTTGGCCATAGGGACTTTAAAGGTAGTTTTCTGCCAGACGTGCTAACAGATATTATTACCTTCGTTGGCATGAGAAACATGTTCCGTTCCTTTAGTACTGATTCGTAGCATCGTACGAGCATTGTAATCTAAATATATGCCAATTAAGCGATAGTTTGATGTACAATCCTATATTAATTTCACTTTCTGTTGGGACTTGTATGTTTCTTTTACCTTTGTGGATTTCTGTTTTTACTTTTTCTTTCTTTTGGTTTTTTTTGTATGAGCAGGAAAGCGCCTTTGAAGGTCCAGCGTTCACCCACTCGGATGTCAAGCCTGGCATGGTGACGAAGGCCAAAGTCATATCTGTTGATACATTTGGTGCCATCGTGCAATTTCCGGGTGGTCTGAAAGCAATGTGCCCACTTCAGCATATGTCTGAATTTGAAGTTACGAAGCCCAGGAAGAAGTTCAAGGTCGGCTCCTTAGATTGACCGCACAATAATTGGTTTGCAGTGTTGCTGGGCATGCATAAATTGTGATTCTTCTTTCAGGTTGGAGCTGAATTAATATTTCGTGTGCTTGGCTGCAAATCAAAGAGAATAACTGTTACCTGCAAGAAAACACTTGTAAGTTTTTTTCTGATAGTGGATCTGACTTTGCTTCATTGTTGCATATTCCTGGATCTTGATGTGTCTAGTTACTGGATTCACTTTGTTTGTTAACTAATCTAATCATTTCCCTCTTGTAAAATAGGTGATAGAGTGCATCTTGTTTCTAATATCTTTACTTCTTTTACTTCCTTCTGCTGATTTTAGATATCATTTGCTACACTTAGGTTCTAAATAGAAACTACATTTCCTCTTTATTTAGGCTTTTCAGTTACCTATGAAATCATTTGTAGGAACTTTTATCCCGAACTTGTATCTTATTTGGAGCTTAGGAGTGGAAAAATGCTATTTAACTAATCCCTTCGAACAAAACATATGTGTTAGTATGACGTCTCTGGTTGTTACCGATTCGAGCCTCCTCTCATTTAGTGGAGGTAATATGTATATTCTTTGCAGGTGAAATCTAAACTTCCGATTTTGAGTTCTTACGCTGATGCAACTGAAGGACTAGTGACACATGGCTGGATAACAAAGATTGAAAAGCATGGATGCTTTGTTCGCTTCTATAATGGAGTGCAAGGATTTGTTGCCAGGTAATTGCTCCATTCGTTTTTGTATTTCATATGCCGTTGCCTAACTGTTCTAGCTTCTTTTTTAGTGATCAATTTTCTCCATCATAAAGGCATGGTTTATCTTCTCTATTTTGTTGATCTTAATCTAATATGCTATACGTACTTTGATTAAGCAGATTTGAACTTGGTTTAGAACCAGGAAGTGATCCCGCTTCAGTATTTCATGTTGGGGAGGTTGTCAAATGTAGAGTTACCAGCGCGGTTCATGGTACTCGAAGGATCAACCTCAGTTTTATGATAAAGCCAACAAGGTTTTTCCCTTTTCATCTGATAGTGACAGTCGTGTTGTGTTCAAGGCTTCTGTGATATCATTAAATGCTGCATCTCACATTTGTGTACATAATTTCTGACAGCGTTTCTGAAGACGATTCAATCAAGTTAGGTAGTTTTGTATCTGGGATAATTGATAGTATAACTCCTCAGGCAGTCACTGTCCATGTTAAATCCAAAGGTCTTCTGAAGGGTACAGTTTCTGCTGAACATTTAGGTGATCATCATGGTATGTGTTTTCTTCTAAATGGGCGTATATTGTGAGTTTTGCTTTTATTCATTTGTCTGAGTTTTCTTTTTGTGATGTAGACCAAGCAAAATTAATGATATCACTTTTAAGACCTGGATTTCAGCTTGATAAGCTGCTGGTGATAGGTACGTTTTTGATAATCCTTTCTAAATTTTACACTTGTACTATTCCTTAACACATCTGAAGGACGTCTATTGTCTAAGCCTTCTTAGTGCTCACGGTCGTTGAGAGAGAAGCGTTTTTATGAGATTAGTTTTTCCCCAAATGATAATTTCAGTCTGCTTCATTTATCTATTGTGTAGTTCTTAAAAATTAAGAAGTACGACTGTTGCAGACTATTTTAGCTGTTGAAGAAACGTAATAGTGACAGAATTATTTTGTCTCTCTTAGACATTGAAGGCAACAACTTGGCTCTCTCTTCAAAATATTCTCTCATCAAGTTTGCTGAAGAGCTCCCTTCGGATTTAAGTCAGCTCCAGCCAAACTCAGTGGTTCATGTGAGTAGTTACGTCTTTGAAATGTAACGGTCAATTTTATTTGTTTGTTCAGTCACATTTATTTTTATGAATTTGTACGCAGGGCTATATTTGTAACCTTATTGAAAATGGCTGTTTCGTCCGTTTTCTGGGTCGGTTGACTGGTTTTGCCCCAAGAAGCAAGGTGGAGTGTTTTTTACTATGCGTTTCTTTATCAAATTTTTGTTGGCATACTGTGTTTCTTGAAGGCTTTTCCATTTTATTTTTAAGGCAATTGACGAACCCAGGGCAGATCTGTCAGAGTCCTTCTTTGTTGGACAATCGGTTCGGGCTAATATAGTTGATGTATGTGAACTCTGGACTCAGGGCCCTACATTTGTTTTGTTGAAGATACAATTAAATCTTGATCATTTGCAATATTTTTTGTAGGTCAATCAAGAAAAAAGCAGGGTGACTCTTTCATTGAAACAGTCATCTTGTGCTTCTGTAGATGCTTCTTTTGTTCAAGAGTATTTCCTTACGGATGAGAAGGTATTATCTTGGGACATACTTTCTCTTTTTATTGGGCTTTAGGACTTTTTGCAACCCGTTGTGTATTGCACTTTAAATTGAGCTTGGGTTAGTAAGTTTTGGATTTCTCCGCGCTGTACGGCAAGTGTTTTAAAGAAGATTGACTTCTAACTTACTTTGTTTCATGTGTCCAGATCTCGGACTTGCAATCATCTGATATTACTGAAAGCGAGTGTAGCTGGGTTGAGAAATTCTCTATTGGGAGTTTGATCAAGGGAACCGTACAGGAGAAAAATGACCTTGGTTTGGTGGTGAATTTTGACAATATTAATAATGTCCTTGGTTTTATACCTAACCATCATTGTAAGTCATTGGGGGTTGCATTACATTATTAACACATCTGTAGCTTGCCTCTGTCTTACACATTTTTTTTTTTTTGTATTTGTAGTGGGTGGAACTAGTTTGGAAGACGGTTCTGCTGTCCAAGCAGTTGTTCTTGATATTTCTAGGGCAGAGAGACTAGTTGATTTGTCTTTGAAGCCTGAGCTCATAAACAGCTCAACCAAAGATGTGTCCAACAGTCAGTCAAAAAAGGTTGCTTTCTATAAGATTTTTTTCTCTCCAAGTTTTGATTTAATGATTTATTCCTGTTTTCTTTCAGCTCATCTTTGTTAGCTTGAGTTGAGATTGAGCTACTGTGGATGGATCTTATGACACATTGTATCTTTCTTTTGTTTCAGAAACGTAAAAAGGGTATTTCCAAGGAACTTGAAGTCCACCAGAGGGTCAGCGCTGTTGTAGAGATTGTGAAGGAGCAGTACTTGGTAAGCGCTCTATTGCATTCAGTTACTGACTATTGCATGTTACTCACTCAGGTTTGCCACTTTTTGCAGGTTTTGTCGATTCCAGAACATAATTACATTATCGGATTTGCGGCAGTATCAGACTATAACACACAGAAGTTACCAGTGAAACAGTTTTCCACTGGACAAAGGTGATCGTTCATCCATTTGTTATATTATCTTTTATTTGTTAGTTTTGCTCCCCTTTTCATGAATTTTGTACCCATGCTTTCTTGGCCCTGCCCGGCTAAATTGATAAAAATGTGCAGTTGATAATCTTATCATCTCATCGTACTTATAATTAGCAATATTCGTAGCTACTAGATCGTAGCTGAGTTCTTTTATTTATTTTCTCCGAGCAGTGTTGCTGCGTCTGTTGAGGCTTTGCAAAATCCTTTGACGTTCGGGAGGTTGCTTTTACTTCTTGACTCTGTTTCCGGTAATTCTGAGACATTGTCTAAGAGGGCAAAGAAGAAATCCAACTGTGAAGTTGGTTCTGTTGTCCAAGCGGAGGTACTAATACCCTACTTTCTTATGTTTTCTATACGTAAGATATTTAAAGGAGAAAACAAAACAATCCGAAAATTAAAGGGAAATAATAAAAATGGAATAGAAAAAGTAGGTTGGCAACGGGACTTCTCAAGTGCTATGCCACCATAACTTCTACTATGTCAGACTAACATCTTCTGCTTTCTTAGATTACCGAAATAAAGCCTTTTGAAGTAAGAGTAAACTTTGGCCAAAGTTTCCGAGGAAGAATCCATATAACGGAGGTGACTTTTCTTATGTTAACATCGTTATTTTAGATATTAATGATCATTCTTCAATATTGGGTGGACGAAAATTTGCTTATACGAATGAACTCTTGGTTGGATAGGTGAATGATGTAGGTACAAGTGAAGAACCTTTTGCCAAATTCAGAGTCGGGCAATCAGTGTCTGCAAGGGTTGTTGCAAAGCCTTCTCATACGGATAATAAAAAGAGTCAACTTTGGGAGCTTTCTGTAAAGCCTGCAATACTTAGAGGTAATCCAAGAGAATTGAAATCTTTTCACCAACCAATGGCCTATTGACTCACATTTGGAAACTATATATACAGAACAGTCACATGCTTCTAGATCCGTCTAGTAAACTCTATGGTAGCAATATAATTTTCAATTAGTTCAATAATTATAGCCTAAGATCGAAAGTGATGAAATTAGTATGTTTTTGTATAAATGTGTCAGAAGTATTCTTGTGTGTATCTTACATGGTCTCCGTATCTTTTTATGCTGCAATATCAATTAGACTCTGGTGAGCTGACTGAAGTGAGGGAACAACTTGAGTTTGTTTCTGGAGAGCGTGTCTGCGGGTATGTCTACAAAGTGGATAAAGAATGGGTTTGGTTGGCAATATCTCGCAATGTGACGGCACGCTTATACATTTTAGACACCGCATCCGAAGCTCGTGAACTTGAGGAGTTCGAGGGGCGTTTTCCCATTGGTAAAGCTGTTTCAGGTTATGTTTTGACGTGCAATAAAGAGAAGAAAACATTACGGTTGGTTCAGCGTCCACTACTGAACGGAGGGCCTAAAACGGATAATCTAGACAGTAGCATTCCTGGTGGTGATGCTACTCTATTCATTCATGAAGGTGACATTTTGGGTGGAAGAATTTCTAAGATACTTCCTGGGGTTGGTGGACTTCGTGTGCAAATAGGTCCTTACGTGTTTGGGAGAGTTCACTTTACTGAAATCAATGATTCATGGGTCTCCAATCCATTAGATGGTCTTCATGAAGGCCAATTTATCAAATGCAAGGTCTTAGAAATCAGCAATTCTAGTAAAGGGACTTTGCAAATTGAACTGTCATTACGGACATCACTAGATGGCATGAGTTCTGACCGTCTCTCAGAAGCTTCCAGTACTAAGTAAGTTTTTTTTTCCTATAACAAGCATTACTACCTGTGTTTCTAATCATCAGCCTTCCAATTCATGTGTATTTCCTCCTTTCTATATAGAATAAAATAAGTACAATACTTGATGATAACTATGAAGCCTTGACCCATCAACTTGAAATCATCATCACTTGCTGAAAGATTTTTCCAAATTATTTACAGTTTACTTATTAACCTGATGATGGTTTGTAGTGTCAGTGTTTCCAAGCGCTTTGAGAGGATTGAAGATCTTTCTCCTGACATGGGCATCGAGGTACTTTTGCCATAACAATTAATGATCAGCAAGTCAATTGCTTTCCTTATGGTAGAACTTATGTTTATTCGAATTTCTTTACAGGGTTATGTTAAGAATACGATGTCAAAGGGTTGTTTTATCATGCTTTCAAGAACTCTCGACGCAAAAGTTCTATTGTCAAACTTATCTGACACTTTTGTCAAGGACCCCGAAAATGAATTTCCAGTAGGAAAACTTGTCAGTGGCAGGTAACGCTGATTTCCTGTCAAACAGATATTCTGTAGTATAATCTCCTCTAACAAATTTGAATTTAGGGTGTTAAATGTGGAGCCGTTATCGAAGCGGGTTGAAGTCACTTTGAAGACAGGAAATGCTGGTGGGACACCAAAATCTGAATCTTATGACCTGAAACAATTCCATGTTGGAGACGTGATTTCTGGGAGAATCAAACGTGTGGAGCCCTATGGCTTGTTCATTGAAATTGATCAAACGGGCATGGTATAGATCCAGTTTTTTGTTATTATAAAATTTGTTAATATTTCAAACATGCTGCTTGCCAAATAGTTCGTAGGGAATAACCGGACGTGCCATATTTTAATTTATATCTTTCTTGTTTTGTGGTAGGTTGGATTATGTCATAAATCACAGCTTTCTGATGATCGTATCGAGGATATACATGCCAGATATGAAGCTGGGGAAAGCGTAACCGCAAAGATTTTGAAGGTATGTAGTCCTCTTGTCATCAAAAATTAGTGATGTGTAGTATTTTACTTGAGAACCACTGATCCTTCTAGCCTTATGCAAAGAGCCCAGTAAATATAATCTGGGAACTAACTTGAACGTAGCTTCTCTAGGATTTTCATTAACATGTTTTAAGATGCTATTGGTCTATGTATCTAAGGGATGTAACTGTTGTTTCTTTTCATTTTGGTGTTTGCCTTAGCTGGACGAGGAAAAACGACGTATATCGCTTGGGATGAAGAGTTCATATTTTATTAACGGCGATGATGAGGAGGCACAGCCACCTTCTGAAGAAAACGCTAATGATTCCAGCATGGAATGTGATCCAGTCAATGATTCGAAGCCGGGAGTTCTTACAGCAGTTGGTGAATTTGGGTTCCAGGAAACAAACAGTGGAACTTCTGTGGCTCTTGCCCAAGTTGAGTCAAGGGCTTCTATCCTTCCGCTTGAGGTTGACCTTGACGACATTGAGGAGTCGGACTTTGACAACAATCAAAATCAGAAACTGCAGGGAGCCAATAAAGATGAAAAGAGCAAGAGAAGGGAAAAGCAAAAAGACAAGGAGGAAAGGTTGGCTATTTCCTGATTTGAAAACTGCGATGCTATATATATATTATAAATTTGTTTTCAACCTGTGCTGAAAACATTCTTTTGTAGAGAGAAAAAGATACAAGCTGCTGAAGGAAGATTGCTGGAGAATCACGCTCCTGAGAGTGCTGATGAATTTGAGAAACTGGTTAGAAGCTCTCCGAACAGCAGCTTTGTCTGGATTAAGTATATGGCGTTCATGCTCAGTTTGGCTGATATTGAGAAAGCCAGGTCCATTGCTGAGAGGTAATTTTCCCTTAATTTTATATGTTCATCATTCAAGAAAAAGGGAATTGCAATGCAATGTAACACCTAAATCTAATACCTGCTTAGTAAAGTATTTAGGTTTTGTGTGCTTATCTCCATATTAATTTTGTCATCCTGTCTAATCCTTAATCTCTACTGAAGGGCCTTGAGGACTATAAATATTCGTGAAGAAGGAGAGAAGCTAAACATATGGGTTGCTTACTTCAATTTGGAAAATGAACATGGAAGTCCTCCAGAGGTAGATAGATGACTCCAACGAAAGCTTTTGTTATTACCAATAATAGGCTATATATATATTGTTATCTAACCCTCGTGTTTGTTTTTGTTTCTGGTATTCAGGAAGCGGTAAAGAAAGTGTTTGAAAGAGCGCGTCAATACTGTGACCCGAAGAAAGTCTACCACGCCCTCTTAGGAGTATACGAGAGAACAGAACAATACAAATTGGCTGATAAGCTGCTTGATGAGATGATCAAGAAGTTCAAGCAATCCTGCAAGGTAAATAATGCTGTTTGATCTTTTATCTTCTTCAAGTAAGGGTTCGTTCTTCTCTCTTTTAACGACCTTTTAACCGGATGTGTGCATGGTTAGGTTTGGTTACGGAAGATACAAAGTTGTCTAAAGCAAGACGAGGAAAACATTCAGTCCGTCGTGAACCGTGCCTTGCTATGTCTTCCTCGCCATAAGCACATTAAATTCATATCACAGACCGCTATTCTTGAGTTCAAGTGCGGAGATGCAGACAGAGGGAGATCACTGTTTGAAGGCGTTCTTAGGGAGTACCCGAAAAGGACAGACTTGTGGAGTGTTTATCTTGACCAAGTTCGTTTTATTACAGCTTCTTCAAAACTTAATTTTCATTTGCCATCTTTGTAGTATTCTTGACGTAAATTTTTGTTTGGTGTACAGGAGATCCGATTGGGAGAAGTTGATGTGATTAGGTCGTTGTTCGAGAGAGCCATTAGCTTGAGTTTGCCTCCTAAGAAGATGAAGGTACGTGCCATTCATAAAATCTCCTTTTTTTTATTTAGTGTTTGGTTACTGAAGACTCTGTTTTATCACCTGCTGTGCTTTTTGTATTCGCAGTTTTTATTTAAGAAGTTTTTGGAATATGAGAAAGCTACTGGTGACGAAGAGAGAGTGGAGTACGTGAAGCAAAGGGCAATGGAGTATGCAGACAGTACCTTGGCCTGAGATATTGTTTGTAATGAAGCACCAAGTGTTGTAAAATACTATAATTTTTGAGAACCAGCCATCGAACGAGGGTGCGGATCGACATGTTTAAATTGTAGAATACAATTTTGAGATCCTATTACGTTTTCATTTTCGTTTTGATACTTTAAGATAATTACGAAGTTTTTGATCAAAATATAAAAAAAAAACGAATAACTTTTTTTTTAACGCTTTGTAACCAATCAAACCTGAGTTGCGAAATGTAAATAAAACCAAAACCAGAGAACCAACAGGATCCCAAGCTCATTACAAGGACAAAGCAAATAAAACACACGCCACCACTCGTTCCGGAAGCTCGCGAAGCTAAGGACGTCGAGATAGAGGAACGTCGTGAGAGATCACACCTACGAGCCCAAATATTAAGCAAGAAGCATCCCCACAGCATCTTCACGGATCATGGGAAGGAGCCAGAAAGGACCATCTTTTGCAATGTAAGATGCGTAGCGACGGTCTCTTGTTACAATGAGAGCAATAGCTTCAGCACACCTGTTAGCCTCTCGGTTGGCATAAGCAATGGACCATAGCTTGAGTAAGGACAGTTTTTCTCTTACAGCCTCGATCAAGAAACGCCATTGGGGAAAATTCTCAGAATGTAAGATAGCTTCTCCAGCTAAGTAAGACGAAGATTCAAACACCACCTTCTCATATTTCAACGTCGATAGGCTTTCTGTCGTCCAATAGAAACCTAGCAGTTCAGCTTCTAGTGAAGTTGAAACTCCTGAGTAAGAACGGCGACTGTGACCTGCAGAGATTCCAACGTGGTTTCTTGTCAACCAAGCAACACCACAATTCAGACTGGCATCCACCCACGACGACCCAATGTTGCATTTTATAAAGCTTGGGCATGGTTTCCGCCACTCAGAAGTTGGTTCTATCCCAACATTCTGCAACACCTCTTCTTCTTCATTTAAGTTAGCAGCCCGCCAAGCTTCTGCCTCCATTTGGATCCTCTCCCAAATAAGCTCAGCTCCTGAAAACACTTGCTCAAAGACGCATCTGTTATGTATTCAGAAAGATGAAAGTGCAAATGGATACCAGGAAAGAACACGCAGAGTCTTTCAAAAACACAATACTTGATTTTATTAAGAATCTTTTAGACAATCACAAACGATCTGTCTAATCCGAATTACACACTGTCAAGATGTGACAAGCTACGGACCAATTCCTAATCTACCCAAGCTCTGAGACCGAGAACACACTCTCGTCTCCAAACTAACTCACACGTTCTTTGCACTCTGCTAGAACTTGTGATTTGATAACCTAAAACCCGTGTCTTGCCTTCAGCCAAGACACTAACTTATATACTCCGTTTCCCGATAACGATAACTCACGATCATATATTCTAACAGAATATCTTCCCTTGCTTCGCGCCAAAGCAAGCTTATCCTTATCTCACTAAATCTTCACTTGGTTCAAACCGAACCTAACCGGTGTTTCACATCAAACCCGACTGTGTAACACTCCCCCTGTCTCTTATCGTCACAGCTCAGCTTCTTGAGCTAACATTCTCCCCCTTTTTGTCTGGATGTGTCACTCTCTGCAACCTGCACACACTCAACAACTCACAGAGGAAACATAGCCACAGTCTGTATTCAAATCAATAAGAACATTGCTAAACTTAGTTAGATCCACAAGACAGTTCGTTACATAGTATTCCTTAGTTCAACCAAGGAACCCAAAACAGAACATCAAAACATCATTCTTAATCCGTAATTCTTAATCCGCAAAAACTAGTCCAACTGAATTACAAAACTGTTCTACTCAGGTCTTCTTAGTCAACGACGACGGCCACTTCCTCGACCACTATCACCATATTCTCCCCCTGCAGAGATGCACATACAGAAAAAAAAACAGTTAAGGCACACAATAACGAAAGGAGCAAACTGAAGAAACATTCCAGAACCCCCTGAGCTACTCTTACTCCTTAGACGCATATAGACTGCCTTAAGACCCGTAATCAGCTCCTCAATATCCTTCTCGAGATCTGGCTCTCGTGAGCTGCTTCCTGAACCCAAACCAGCTTTCTTGTCTTTGACCACCGCCTTAGGAAACCCTATTTCCTCCACATCTTCGTTGTCGGGAGGCACAGTACGCTGATACAATAGCACCTGCTGAATAAGCGTTGGAAAGATGATGCGGCGCTTCTTGTCACTCTTAACATTCGCCTCCATCGCAATGATTTGATCATAAACCAATTTGCCGAAATCGAAGCTCCTGTTGTGATGTAGCATATAGAGAAACCGCAGACGCTCAGGATTCATGGCTGTATAGCTGGTGGTAGGAATCCAGTTGGTGCACACCAGCTTGTATAGAACCTGATTTGTCACCGTAAGGTACTTAGAGCTCATATCCTCCCAGCGTTTGATCCGATTGTTAGAGAGATACGCACAGACGCGATCAATGTTCTCCTCCTCCCACTCTGGATTTTCTTCAAATGGAGGAATGCAGTACATTGCATTGATGAGGCTCGGAGAGAATATCACAGCAGACCCTCTAACATACACAGCCACCCCATCATCTCGACTATCCGCATCGGGTAGGTTAGCAATAAATTCCCGGACCACTGTTGGCTGAAACAAATCACAGTCGAACAACGTATAGATCAAACCAGCAGATGCAACCACCTGTCTTACTCCACTTAGCTCCTCATCAGTGAGCACGAGACGTTGCTGAATGAGAAACTTGTGTGGCTCTACAAGTTGATACCTTTCTTGTGCCTCACTGGTGACAAATCTCGCCGAGAAGGGTACCTCCGAGACACGCAGAATAGATGGATCCTCTTGTGCACGTGCTAAGAACACTGCACGACTCGCTTCATAGCGCTCACGCTGAGAGGTAAGCACAAGATCTTCATACTCTGAAGGCGGAGAATCAACTGCATGCTCTTGTTCTTCGTCTTCTGATGAAGCAGACTCTATTGCATGTTCGATAGAGTCATCCACTTCTTCATCCTCAAGTGGCTCGGTATGAGCTGGTGAGTCATCGTCGGCTTCAGTTTCGCTTGCAACAGGTGAGGGAGTGGGAGGACGAGTGCACTTCAACCGCTTACGTACTTGAGCCAGAGTTTCAGAGGAGGACGAAGAGGTACGGGTGTGTGATCGGATGAGTCAGGAACTTCTTCGGAGAGGTTGCATGTCGCCGTCTTGTGGTTGTGATGAAGAGCCAGTGTCTCTACCCTGTGTGTGACATATAAGAAGGAACCCTAGCACACTTAACACACACATTAGTAGGCCCAAATAAACCAAATTGCGGCCCATAATAGATATACAATTTCAGCCCATCTGTGAAATGGATCGAGAATACATTAAAAAAAAATTTACATTTAAGCTTATGAATTTTTCTTGTTCCGAGCCTCTGCATGGCAATGTCACATACCAAGGACTCAGTTTCACCTCTGTACAGCTCCCAAACCAGAGATGAACAAATACAAATAGCAGTCTTCTGAGTTGTTCGTTCATTCGTTACCTTGCATCTCAATCACTTCATTCTCCTGTCTGCTTTTAATCTATAGCAGTTTCTCAGATGAGTAGCCGTTACAGACTGGTTTACTGCCGTCTATCCAATGAGTTTCTTTTCATCAGCTTAGTTAGAGAATATTCTTACACCACCCCTTCCTTTCATCGGTGTAATAGTTCATTCGTGAACACCAAACCGTGGATAACACCTACTCATTGAGCATCACCAGAAGCTAAGTGTTGTAGCACCCAGATCCACGACGAATGAGTAGATGCCTCTCAGTTTGCCTAATCGAAGCAGTGATCGTTGTAGGATGCAAAGTGAGGTAACACCTTGTCCCATAACGAGTACTTTTCATGTTAGGCCTTAAATTACTGTCACCTCTTCCGCACCAGTGATATTGTCATACTTTTCATCTACTTTATCAAGCCTTTGACCTTTTCTCACCAAAGAGCATCACCAGATGCAAAGTTTTGTAGAACCCTGATCCACGACGAATGATGAGAGTCAGATAGACCTGCCTGATCCAAGCAGTGATCAAAACACGATACAAAGTGTTGCAGCACCCTGTCATGTAATGAGTGCTTATCCTCTCAGGCCTTACTTTATGTTACCTTAGTTTCTTTGAGTGTCACATTGTGACTTGTGCTGTTACACTCCAAACACTAAATTGACTCCAAGGAACTCACGACAGAACAATAGTAAATTGCTGACACTTGAACTTCGATCACTGTACATACGCAATTAAATGAACAAACTCCTCTTCTGACGCTTATTTACATCCCTGGTTTGGTCGTTTTCATGCTGCAAGATCCACTATTCCCAACGCCCTTCTCAGACCCAAGAAGGTGTTGTAGTCCAAAGGTTTAGTGAATATATCTGCCAGCTGATTCTCAGAAGAAACATGCTCGATCATTACAAGTTTCTGTTCCACTAACTCTCTGACAAAGTGGTGTCGTAGATCAACATGCTTAGTACGTGAATGTTGTACTGGATTCTTAGTTAGATTGATTGCGCTCATGTTATCACAATGTACAAGCATAGTATCAGTAACATACCCATAATCCACAAGCATCTGCCTCATCCACAGGAGTTGAGTGCAACAGCTTCCCAAAGCTATGTATTCAGCCTCCGCAGTCGACAAGGAAACACAGTTCTGTTTCTTTCTGTGCCAGGATACCATGTTGTTGCCTAGAAAGAAGCATCCCCCTGATGTGCTTCTTCTGTCATCTACACAACCTGCCCAATCTGCATCACAATAACCTGCAAGGTTAGTGTTAGTCTCAAAAGTATAATGAAGTCCAAAGTCCAGAGTCCCTTTCACGTATTTGATAATTCTCTTTAGAGCATTAAGATGAGACTCTCTAGGTGATGCCTGATATCGAGCACAGATGCCAACACTCAGACACAGATCCGGACGACTAGCTGTAAGATACAGAAGACTTTCGATCATAGCTCGAAACAGCTTCTCATCTACTTTGGTTCCATTCTCATCTCGTGAAAGTTTTGTCGTCGTGCTCATGGGTGTTCTAGCTGTTTTGCTTGTTTCCATTCCAAACCGTTTGACTAGGTTCTTGGCGTATGTGCTTTGAGTGACAAAGATCCCATCACTCATCTGCTTGATCTGTAGTCCTATGAAGTAGCTTAGTTCTCCCACCATGCTCATTTCAAACTCCTTAGTCATGGTTGCAACAAACTCGTTTACAAGTTCATCAGAGGTGCTTCCGAAGATGATGTCATCTACATATACTTGTATCACCAATAGGTGTGTGTCGATTTCTTGAACAAACAGTGTCTTGTCTACGCCACCTCTCTTGAACCCGGATGCTATCAGAAACTGAGCCAGCCTGTCATACCATGCCCGCGGAGCCTGTTTCAGTCCATAGAGTGCTTTACGAAGCTTGTAGACATGATCTGGAAAGTGAGGATCCTCAAATCCTTTTGGTTGTGTTACATACACCTCTTCCTGAAGCAGTCCGTTCAAGAATGCACTCTTAACATCCATCTGATACAACTTGATACGGAGTTTGCACGCTATGGCAAATAATAGTCGAATAGATTCCAATCGAGCCACTGGAGCAAACGTCTCATCGAAGTCCACTCCTTCTATTTGTGAGCACCCTTGAGCAACTAATCTGGATTTGTTTCTGACCACGTTTCCATTTTCATCTGTCTTATTCTTGTGAAGCCACATTGTTCTTATGACATTGGCATCCTTGGGTCGTGGAACAAGATCCCATACTTCCAGTCTGATGAACTGATCCATTTCCTCATGCATCGATGCGGTCCAGTACTCATCGTTCAGTGCTTCCTGGATATTCTTTGGTTCTACTAAAGACACAAAGCATTCGACTTTTGCCATTTCAACCATGAAGCAAGCCAATCTGACCATTTCCTTGAAGTTAATCTGCTTCTTCCGTGTTACTCGGTCGTCATATACTCCTCCTATAACATCTTCTGGCGAATGATTCTTGTGAACCTTATTTGTCTGAGGAAGAATTTGATCCTCGACGTCTGACACTTCATCAGTCTCTTCCTCAAGTGGCTCTGTTGTTTTAGAAACAGAGTTATCCTCAGGTGTCACACTTACATTCCTCTGTGTGACATTCACTTCGTAGTATCCCATACTATCATCAAAGACCACGTTCACTTTATCGACAATCTGCTTTGTTCTGGAGTTGTAGACTCGGTAGGCTGTGCTGTTTGTCGAGTATCCAAGAAACATTCCAACATCACTCTTTGCATCAAACTTTCCAAGATGATCCTTGTCGTTAAGGATATAACACACACAGCCGAATACGTGACAGTAGGCAAGATTGGGGGTTTTTCCCTTTAGGACTTCATACGGAGTCATCTTTGTCCTTGGCTTCACATAGACCCTGTTGATGATGTAGCACGCCGTGTTTACTGCTTCAGCCCAGAACCCTGAGGGAACCTGATTTCCCGCCATCATGGCTCTTGCCATCTCCTGCAGCGTCCTGTTCTTCCGCTCGACTATGCCATTTTGCTGAGGGGTTCGTGGTGCTGCATATTGATGCTGAATTCCCTGTTCTTGGCAGAACTTATCAAACATTCCATTTTGGAATTCTCCTCCATGATCACTCCGAATTTGAATAATTCCACCTTTCTCCTGTTTCAGCTGAAGTGCCAGGATACGAAAGCTCTCAAGTGCATCCGATTTATTTCGCAAAAACCTGACCCATGTGAACCTGGAGAAATCATCAACAAGAACAAAAATGTACTGCTTGCCAGCCACACTTAGAGGTGAGATAGGTCCCATAAGATTCATATGCACAAGTTCAAGAATACGTTTAGAGTTTATCTGAGATACCTGCTTGTGCTGAACTTTAACTTGCTTACCTTTACAGCAAGCTCCACATACCGCTTCAGGTTGTCCTTCTAGTTTAGGAACCCCTCTCACTACTTCTGCTCGTACGAGTCTTGAGAGTTTATTCGTATTCATGTGGCCTAGTCTCCTATGCCATGTGTCAATTTGATTTTCTTTAACCATAAGACACTGATTTGACGCTTTCCACATGTAGCAGTTGTTGCCTGATCGAACCCCATATAGGACAACATTCCTTTTGTCGTCAACCGCTCTACATTCAGTTTTTGAGAAGATTACTTCAAGCCCATCATCACAGAGTTGACTGACACTGATAAGGTTGGCTTTCAAGCCATCAACATAGTAAACATTCGTGAGACGAGGAAGATTTTCCTTGTTCATGTTTCCCACAGCCCGTATCTTGGCTTTTCCACCATCTCCGAACGTCACCTTTTCTCCTTTGAGCTTCTGTGCTTCTTCTAAAACATCACTGCTCCCAGTCATGTGTCTCGAGCAGCCGCTGTCAAAGTACCATGACATGTCTGTTTCCTTCTCTTTTACCCCAGTGGTGTAAGCCACATTTCCAACCATGTCTGTGAAATCATTCAACCGAAACTGTAATTCATCAGTATCTTCGAGTGACATGTCAGAGTCTGTAAGTGACATACACTCTTCCTCATCCTCTGTGAGACTTTGAATAAACGCCATGTTGCATGATATCTCAACTTCAGGGTTCTTCAGCTTCACCTCTGAACATGAGTAAGTCACATGTGAAACGTCGTGAGGTAAGACTCTGTTTCCGTAGTTTGGATAAAGATCAGACTTAGCTATCCATACATGTCCGAATTTTCTTGGTTCGACATGACATCGGTTAGCAGCCCACGCTCGCCTATACTGATTGTATCGAAAGTAGCACTGGTATGCGCGGTGACCTGACTTACAGCAAAACAGGCATACATTTTTTCGTGATGTAGACTTCTTTCTTCCCCGTGTGACTGTAGACTGTGCACCTTGATTAGTCTGAACTTGAGCAACAGGTGATGGGGCTTTCACAAACTTGATTCCGTCTGAGGGTCTGTCCACTTGTGTCATCGTTCCCTGATAGCCAAGACTCCAGTTCACACTCGGTGATTGACCAACAGAGAGAATGTGATCCAGAGAATCTGAGCCAGTGTTAAGCATCTGTATCTTCTTGTAGTTTTCACTGAGTTCTCTCTGCATCATCCTATTCTTGTTGAGTTCTTCACTTAGCATCTGAGTTGCTTGTTCCAACTGAGTTTTCAGACTTCTCACGTCGTAATTCTCTTCAGTCTTTCCCAATTGCTTCATCTCTGATTCAGTCTTCCCTTCATGGTTGTTCTGAATTTCGGAGACCGTCTTAGTCACTGGACATTCTAATTCAAGAATGTTGACTTGCGCCTTAAGAAGAGCTTTGTCCTTAATCAGCTGCAGATTCTCCAGGCTAAGTTCATTGAATTTTTTGAACAACGAACGATACTCTTCTGTCAAGGCAGTTCCATCCTTCTCTGGAGTGATGTCTTCATCTGAATCTGAGTCCGAACTTGAACTTGCATCCCCAACCTCTGTTTCTCCAACCATGGCAACAAAGTTCATGTGAAGCTCCTCGCTCTCTGTGTCACTCTCGGATTCTGTATCACTGAAACACAGCAGTGACTTATCCTTCTTGAGATTGTTAGGACATTCACTTCTCGTGTGACCAAAACCTTTGCACTCGATGCATTTTAGTTCCTTTCTCTTAGCCAGTGGGCATTCATTTCTGTAGTGACCAAATCCTTCGCACTCATGACACTGCACTTCCTTCTTACGACCAGTTCTCCCTGACTCATTCCTGCTCGTGCCCCGATCACCATCTCTTTGTGAATATCTATTAGTAGGACGTCCTTGTCCCTTCTCAAGCCTCTTCGCCATCTTATTGAAATTCTTTGCCATCAGCACCATGTTATCTTCAATTCGCTTCACTCTTTCATCTTCCTTAGACTCAGCAGAGAATGATATTCCCTTCTGTCCCTTACCTTGTTCATCATTTCGTTCTAGATCCTGAACCTTGAGTATTCCAGCAAGTTGATCGAACTTCATTTCATCAGTGTTAACCGCAATCTTCAGTACTGCCTTATAGGCTTCAAATCGTTGAGGAAGACATCTCAAGACCTTCTTAACCAGTTTTTTCTCCTTGTATTTCTTTCCAAGAACAGAGGCTTCATTTGCAATAGCGCTGATCTTTGAGATGAAACTACCAACTGATTCATCTTCCTCCATCCGTAGGTTCTCAAACTTAGAGGCTAGGTGATCTATCCTTGTTCTTCTCACACTGGTATTTCCCTCAAAATGATTGATCAGGGTGTCCCAAGCTTCCTTAACAGATTCACAGCCTTGAATAAGTTTGAATTGATCTAGATCAACTGCTGAAAAGATGGTAGTGAGTGCCTTTGAATTGAATTTTGATGCCGCCTTGTCAGCATCCGTCCACCTCTCCTTAGGCATGGGCGCAGTTGACTTGTCATCCATTATCATGACAGGCACCGTCCATCCTTGTTCTACTGCTGTCCATGCGTCCTCATCTATACCTCTGATGATGTGTCGCATTCTTGCCTTCCAATGCCCAAAGTTACCTTCGTCCAGCATGATAGGCTTCTGCAGCGACACCAGTTCCTTCATGGTTTTCATGATAGTCACAGGATCTCCACCTGTTAGTAGACTCGCCTAGTCTACAGAGGCGTCCTGCTCTGATACCAAATGAAAGTGCAAATGGATACCAGGAAAGAACACGCAGAGTCTTCAAAAACACAATACTTGATTTTATTAAGAATGTTTTAGACAATTACAAACGATCTGTCTAATCCGAATTACACACTGTCAAGATGTGACAAGCTACGGACCAATTCTTAATCTACCCAAGCTCTGAGACCGAGAACACACTCTCGTCTCCAAACTAACTCACACGTTCTTTGCACTCTGCTAGAACTTGTGATTTGATAACCTAAAACTCGTGTCTTGCCTTCAGCCAAGACACTAACTTATATACTCCGTTTCCCGATAACGATAACTCACGATCATATATCCTAACAGAATATCTTTCCTTGCTTCGCGCCAAAGCAATCTTATCCTTATCTCACTAAATCTTCACTTGGTTCAAACCGAACCTAACCGGTGTTTCACATCAAACCCGACTGTGTAACACTCCCCCGTCTCTTATCGTCACAACTCAGCTTCTTGAGCTAACAAAAGACAAACGAAAATATATGTATATGTAATATGACTTCATTAAAAAGGAAGTTCACAAAAATAGTAATATTGCATTAAAAATATTTTTAAAATAACATAAAATATACTAATAAAATACTTTTTATATATTTTTCAATGTAATAGAAATAATTTTTATATATCTATCTATTTTTAGATGATTACATAAAATAAATAATAAACATAAACTGAAACATTGACTAAAATCTATAATTAGTATTATTGAAATGTTATTTGTATTTCCTATATTTTGGTTACTATAATATCTTTCAATTACAGCAAAACATCTATAAATTATATTTTACTTATAGAATATTATTTCTCTGATGCAATCACATTTTTTCCTGCTTATTTTTAAGAGCTATAATAACAAAAAATAAAGGTTAACGATAAACATCTTTTGAACAAATACTTATAAAATATTATAAAATTACACTATATACTTTAATGAAGTAGATATATTATATTTTATTATTAGACCAAAGAATACCTTTTAAATTCTATGTTTTGTTATGTTTGTGTAATTTAAATTATTTAATATAACCATAATAAGAAGGCATGAAATTAGTTAAAATTTATAAAAAAAATAGTTATTGTAAATACTGATATGTGTTCACGAGCTTCCAAAAAAGTATGAGAAGTTACTTTCTATTGATCATCTTTTTCAAATATATCTTTTAAATCAATATTTAATTTGATATATATTATGAAAATACATTCACATTGAAACGATAAATAAATTAATTTGACTTGAATTAATTATATTAAAAAATTATACTTCAACATTAATTTGAAAGAATATATGTAACATAATATACTCACAACATGAGTGACTAGAGTAATCCAACTTATATATAAAAACATAGATTTAACTATAATAAGAAAATATAATTTTATAATAATAAACTATACTATAAATATAAATTATAGAATGGCTCAAAACACATTAACAAATGAAAATAAAATATTAACCAACTCTAACAATTTAGTTCTTTTGTAAAATTTATAATCTTATCCTTATCTCACTAAATCTTCACTTGGTTCAAACCGAACCTAACCGGTGTTTCACATCAAACCCGACTGTGTAACACTCCCCCGTCTCTTATCGTCACAACTCAGCTTCTTGAGCTAACAAAAGACAAACGAAAATATATGTATATGTAATATGACTTCATTAAAAAGGAAGTTCACAAAAATAGTAATATTGCATTAAAAATATTTTTAAAATAACATAAAATATACTAATAAAATACTTTTTATATATTTTTCAATGTAATAGAAATAATTTTTATATATCTATCTATTTTTAGATGATTACATAAAATAAATAATAAACATAAACTGAAACATTGACTAAAATCTATAATTAGTATTATTGAAATGTTATTTGTATTTCCTATATTTTGGTTACTATAATATCTTTCAATTACAGCAAAACATCTATAAATTATATTTTACTTATAGAATATTATTTCTCTGATGCAATCACATTTTTTCCTGCTTATTTTTAAGAGCTATAATAACAAAAAATAAAGGTTAACGATAAACATCTTTTGAACAAATACTTATAAAATATTATAAAATTACACTATATACTTTAATGAAGTAGATATATTATATTTTATTATTAGACCAAAGAATACCTTTTAAATTCTATGTTTTGTTATGTTTGTGTAATTTAAATTATTTAATATAACCATAATAAGAAGGCATGAAATTAGTTAAAATTTATAAAAAAAATAGTTATTGTAAATACTGATATGTGTTCACGAGCTTCCAAAAAAGTATGAGAAGTTACTTTCTATTGATCATCTTTTTCAAATATATCTTTTAAATCAATATTTAATTTGATATATATTATGAAAATACATTCACATTGAAACGATAAATAAATTAATTTGACTTGAATTAATTATATTAAAAAATTATACTTCAACATTAATTTGAAAGAATATATGTAACATAATATACTCACAACATGAGTGACTAGAGTAATCCAACTTATATATAAAAACATAGATTTAACTATAATAAGAAAATATAATTTTATAATAATAAACTATACTATAAATATAAATTATAGAATGGCTCAAAACACATTAACAAATGAAAATAAAATATTAACCAACTCTAACAATTTAGTTCTTTTGTAAAATTTATATGCATGCATGAGATATTTGTTATATTTATTTTCATAATTTTAATTCAAACACTTTAGTTTTTTTTTTTTTTAATTTCATTCTAAGCACAATATATCTTAAATTATACATAATCTTACTAAAATATATTTACATATATTAAAAAAATAACCAACCTAAATGTTGATAAGAAAATTAATAAAAAATTTAATATAATTATAATAAAATATGTTATAGCTGTATTCAGAAAAAATAGATACAATTTAATTTACCCAAGTCATAATTAAATTGACTGTAAAAACAACAAAACTGACTAGATATAATATATATCTAAAATCATGTCTAATTAAAGTTATACAATATTATTAATATAAATTATACATAAAATTATAAATTAATTTAAAACTAAAATTAAATAGCAATCAGTTATTATATTATATATTTACTTTATAAGTATTTATACTCGTGCATGAGCACGGAAAAATCACCTAGTAAAACCTTAAATCAAAATCAAAATTAAAATTAAAATTAAAAAAAATATTGGAAAGTCAATTCTAAAAATTTTTCTGAATTTTTAATTTTAAAAAAAAAATAATATTGTTCCAACAAAAAAAAATTACCATTATTTTAAAAGGATAGTCCTGCAAGTTGTTCAAAAAAAAATGTCCTGCAAGTTAACCAGCTAACCAGAAACAAACCGTGGAAGACATTAATTAAACCGGTTCATTACTGGATATACAAAACCCTAATTTTCAGTTGTATATAAAACGCTGGTAGAGTGTTTAAACCGTCCTCTTGAAGATTTTTGCACTCACTCTCCGCCGTATCTCTCACCCGCGACGCCTAACGATCTCAGGTGATTCTTCCGCTCCAAACTCTCTCTATCTCTTATCGTTTATGTTAATTTCTCTCACACTCTGTTCATCTCACAGCTATGGCCGCCGCCGTGGAAATCGACGCTGAGATTCAGCAGCAGCTTACCAACGAGGTCAAGCTCTTCAACCGTTGGACCTACGACGACGTTTCGGTAACTTCCGATTCACTCTCCTCTTTTGATTGCTCGCCTCTGTTAGATATTTAGTCCTTGCTTCCTTCGTTTCGATGTATCAGACTCGGTTTGGAATCTAGCCCTTGCAAGTATAATCCAACTCTCTATTTAGGTTTGTGCGATATCACTAATCACATTAGCTTCAGTGTATTGAGTTAGGATCGTATCAAACTAATCACATTAGCATGAACAGTCAGCAGCAGAATCATAATAAGTTCTATCTTGCATTGCTTGGTATAGTCTTATGCTCTTGCTATGATACTAACACCTTGTTTTGAGCTCCCATTAGCTTGCTGCTATGTTATTTGGTTTTAAAATATAATCTTTATATTCAGGCAATGGTCATTTTTGTGTCTCATGAAGTCTGAAATGTTTTTTATAGTAACCATTTTTGTAATTTTTTTAACATGTTGTAGGTCACAGACATCAGTCTTGTTGACTACATCGGAGTCCAGGCAGCTAAACACGCCACCTTCGTCCCCCACACAGCCGGAAGATACTCTGTGAAGAGATTCAGGAAGGCTCAGTGCCCCATTGTCGAGAGGCTCACTAACTCTCTCATGATGCACGGGAGAAACAACGGAAAGAAGTTGATGGCTGTGAGGATCATCAAGCACGCCATGGAAATCATCCACCTCTTGACCGATGCTAACCCAATCCAGGTCATCATTGATGCCATTGTTAACAGGTACCCAAAGGCTACGTGTTTAACCTCTTGTATTGTTTGTTGCAATAGTGTGCGTTTTTGCCTGATGGTCGTTTTGTTTGTTGGTTGAACCAGTGGTCCTCGTGAAGATGCTACAAGAATTGGATCTGCTGGTGTTGTCAGGAGACAAGCCGTTGATATCTCACCTCTAAGACGTGTCAACCAGGCTATCTTCTTGCTTACCACCGGTGCTCGTGAGGCTGCTTTCAGAAACATTAAGACTATCGCTGAGTGCCTTGCTGATGAATTGATCAACGCAGCTAAGGGCTCCTCGAACAGGTAACTCTACACAATCTACACTTCTCTTTAAAACGGTTTCTTACGTGTTGTTATCAGTGAAGCTCTAATATTCATATTGAAAACTCTTGCAGCTATGCCATCAAAAAGAAGGATGAGATTGAGAGAGTTGCCAAGGCTAATCGTTAAGGAGTTTCCTTTTTCCCCGAGGGTTGTAATCGTAATCAAATCATTTTATCCTCTGTTTTCAATGTTTCAGATGTTTTGTTCTTTTTAAGTTTACTTCGTCTGGACTACTTTGAATAGATACGTTTTGATATTTTATTATTGATTCCCATATGATTACAAGGAAGAGCACGATGCTTTGGTAACTACAAATCTTCAAGCTTCTTCAATATGACTGATTACAATACAAAGAAAAATACAATAACAAGTGCACACTGTAACTGAAATATGACAAGTTACAAATTCTTCACTTATTTGATCCGATCATACGTCACTGACATTACTCTTCAACACATACACTCACACTCGATTAATAGTTTACTAATATCACATCCATCCAATTTAAATGTTTTCAAACACACATACGTACTTAACACAATTCATAAAGATACGATCAAACTAAACATGTAGACCTTGTTACTTAATAGTTATCTCCTTTGGTGGCTTCACAATAAGGATGGGACAATTGGCGTGATGAGCACAGTAGTCGCTAACGCTCCCGATAAACGCTCTGCCAAAACGTAATAAGCAAAAAAATTGAAACCGCAGTCACAAAATTTGAGAACGGTTTGGGATATAGTTAAAAAAGAAGTGAGAATATTAAATATACCTTTTGATCTTGCCAAGGCCGCGACTGCCCACAACGAGAAGATCAACGTGCATTTGCTCCACCGCCTGGCAAATCATGTCCTTCGCGTCGCCTTCAAGCACCAGAGTCTCAGTACGTATCTGCATACATAGCACAAGGTTGAATCTCTACCATATTCATACCATGTTATGGTTACAGGCTTAGCCTTATAAGCTCTACAAGCATATTAATAGAATTATATGTATGAAAAGTGATGTGTGTAAGTGTGTAACCTGCTTGGCTCGGCACATTTGGAGTGCACGCGAGAGAAGGGCTGCAGAGGCCTCCTGTTGTGCTTTTTTCACCGACTCTATCATCGACGAAGATGCGTAGACTGCTGCTTTTACATCCGTTACAGAACCAAGTTATTCATCATAACATAAAATAAAATGTGAAAATAAAGGTTGTTTTTCTCTCTATTACAAAATTATTAATAGTTTCAATTTTTCGACTAGCGTAAGAAGTTAAAATCGGATAGCTTATTCATTTACGTGTAGATACATACTTATATCAGCATAATTTATTTAATTTAATAATGTTGGGAGCAATTTTTTTTTTTTGGTAAAAAGCAAATTTTTATTGTTAAATGAGAGAGATCTCAATGGTTCGGACCTGTTGCGCCGCCGGGTCCAGCCGGAAAAGCAGCAAACTGATGGAACGGAGACTGCACATGAACCAGCGTGAGCAAGCCACCTTCCGCTTCAGCCGCCTCAGTGGTCATCAAGAGGTTAGAGAAATGGTCAATGACCCATTGAAGAGCATAGAAGCTCGAATCACTCTCGTCGATAGCAACCATCATCCTCTTCGTTATTGTCACTGTCGGTGCTTCAGCCACTGTCGTCTCCGGCTGCTTCTCCACCGCCGATGTTTCCATCGCCGCCGTTGCTTGATCCTCCGCCATTGGACTCAGTTTATATAGTTTATTTTTTGTATCTAATTCAATAATGATGTGAGCAAGCTCTGCTTCATTTGCTCTGCCTTATATAGTGCATGTAAATGATGATACGTACTCGCACGCAATTGACAAGTGGCATGCATGGTTGAGGTTGTAACGTGCAATAAGATAGACAAATCTTTTTTTTTTATTTGTTCAAAGGAAGGTTATGTTAATAAAAATGAAATTAAAAAGCTGCATGCTATATGTGCTAGTGGTTTGTAATTGTTTGTTGGCGTACGTTTGCCTTTTATTGTGTCTATCTCTATCTTCATCCGTTTTTTTTACTTTTAGTTTAGACGCCACTCAACAGAAAGGAAAAAAATTGAAAAAAGAAGAAGAAAAGAAAGAAAATTCAAGATGAATTTGAAGCGATCGAAAAGAAACGTTAGCTTTTCGTAAGCTCATTCATTGTTTATATCGAATCATATATATATATATATATATATATATATATATATGATTGAATGAGAACTCACGCCGATCAATTCATTCACACGATACTTGCTCTGTAACAAGTAACATAAATCGCTTGAAATGATTTTCATTATTTAGATTATTTGATTAATAAACTGCAGTGGTACGGGATTATAGTTACTTATAGAACACATGGAAAGTACACAGAAAGATGTGTGCTTCACGTTAGATAGTTTTGTAAAAAAAGATTTCGACGGTTAATAACAAAGCCCATACTAGTGAAAACATGTGATGTTCAAACTCCATTCTAATTGCATCTAGAAATACTCTTCAACTGTTTGTTTAATTTTAACTTTTAAAATTGATTGTGCGAGTTACTGGCGTTTGTCAAGTAGTCATCTTCGTTTCTCAAACTAGCTTAAAGGGGAGCACTTCGATACCAAAGATAGTAAAAGGAGAGCAAAAGCAGAAAAAGAAGAAAAGCAAGAGGATGTTGATATGATCATAATAAGAAGCCTCTACACATTTTCCAATTCAGAAAAAGAAGCTTATCCTACTCCAACCACATAAAAAGAAGTGGCCAACTAGTCCATACATGATAATAATTCATAAAGCGTTATATATATATATATATATATAAGATTGTTAGCATAACTGCTGCATGCACTGAGATAATGTGATTGTTGTAGTATCAATGTATCTCATCCATGGTCATCTTTTTTGATCGGCAAAGTCTAATAAACTAAATTAATTTGTACATAATATTCAAATAGTACATTCCCAATGAACCATGCATAAACAAAAAGTTAAAACAGATGAGTTTGAATGATATGGAATCATTAATTAAATACTAGTTTCAACTGTTGATAGACCAATCATAGTCTTGGTAGACGATGTTAACAGAACCTCTTCCATCACCAAGAAGATGAGTTAAAAGACCTGCTTTGTTTGCATCCACATAACTCATTATCCACTTCAACAATTTCTTCTCTTCACTAAAATCCTCCTTATACCTATACATTTACCACAACAAAACATATTAATTTGATTATAAACGCCAACTCAACTCTCAAATTTGGGTATACTCAAATCCAATGTACTATTTTTTTATAGAGAATTAATTACCACTTGATGATTCTTGATAAATGAACAACTCTCTTTTCCAAGATAACCTCAATTCCACCATTTTGGAAAAATTCTCTAGCTGATCGTTTGAGCTCAGATTCAACTCCTTGCGGTGTGAAAAACATCACCACTGGACTTGATATGGTCCCATCACAAAGCCCAAAATGTACTAGTGGATTCAGTTTCTGAAGAACAAGCTGCCGTATATAAACACAGAGTCAATGTTCTAAAAATTGGTACAAATCGGTATATTGCTAATCCTTTACAAAGCTCATAGTTATTGCATAACGATTTCAACATTAAGCAAAAAAAACAATATATATATATATATATAACATGATATTCAACTTGAAGCATGCACCAATGTTACCTCATGGTGTGTGTTGCCTCTCATAAACGGTTTGATAAACGGATACAGCTGTCTATGACTCTGACCGCCTCGAAGGATGTTGTTTCTTATGGATTTAAGGGAATAAGCGTAGCCTCCTACGACGTACTGAAATTCGGTGAAGAAGGATCTTCTTGCGATCATTCCATCCGAACGTCCGATTCTGATCAAAGCATGGATCACCATTGCGTTGTACAAGTTCAAGAAAAATGCTAATTTCTCGTCTGTTGAGAATTCGAGAAGATTCATCCGTTGAAGATCTTGAACCAAGTTCAAGTACCTTTATATATCCAGAAGGCATTAACCAAGATAGAATCAGTTAAATGCAAACTATATTGTGCACATAATCAAACCACGCTTTAATACATTAAGATGTTAGCTTTGTTTTTTTTTTATTCGAAAGACCAAAAAATCAAAACTAGAGAAGAACCACAATTTATTCCTGGAAAATCATAGAATATATTTAGATAGAAAATGAAATTTGAAATAAAATAAAATTATGTACCTTCGAAATTCTTCACTCTGACTGATTCTCAAGTAGTCAACACGAGAATGGTCATCAGAAGAATAAGACTCGAGAATAGCAGTCATGATTTTGAATAGCTTCTGCCCAACCATTACTGCATCTGGGGGCTCCATGTCATTTGTAGAGCCTCTAAAATTGTAACAGTTTGAAATAAATGGCTCGTGCTCAAGGAAACGGTAGTAATGGTCTCCGTCTTCAAAGTCATTTTCTCTAGATTTTTTTAAGAAACAAAGAAAAGTTCAATAAATGCAGCAGAATAATATTTATGTGAAATCCTTTTTAGATGATAAAAGGAAGGATATTCATTGATAAAAAAAAATCATTTATACGTACCCCAAGACATGGTGGATAAAGTGTTTTTTGGCTAGTTTCTTGCCAATTTCCACGGCCTGCATATAAGAAGCAACCAAAAACAAGCTTTGAGATACTTAATCATAAAGAATTATGCAGACGTGCAATATATTATTATAAAGGTAAGACAATAAAAGTACAAGGATGCCAAACATTTTAGGTAGTTTTATCACAGTCTCTGTTAGTTTATTTATATGATCAGGTATCGATATTCTGGGTAATTGTTGGTATGTATGGTTATTCAAATAATTTTAACTAATTGTCTTTAGGTGATTTGGATAATTCATATCAGAAAAGAGCCAAATCAAATACCTGTTCTAGAATAAACATCCTAATTAAACATTTGTGTAAAAATAATACTTCCTCCGTTTAACTTTTACTTATCGTTCTAGACTTTGGCACAAAGATTAATAAAACATTTAATTTTGTGTATTTACTAGATAAAAACATCATTATCAATACATCTAACCTGATAGAAAAATAGATTAGAATAAAAAGTCAATAAATTTTGCATTGAAATCATAAAACAACACTTATTTTAAAATGGAAATTTTGCTCCAAAACGACTTCTAATTCGAAACGGAGGGATTACTTTACTTATATTTTCCAAAGTCGTAACAAATTATACCAATAAGTAATCTACCTATCATGTGTTTAAAGTTTCTCTGACTATTTTGTTATCTCGTAAATACATTGCATGGTTACTCGCAATGTTATACTTCACATCACATGTTTGTAGTACCGATACACAAGCAATGTATGACCACGGGCTACGTACGTGGTAATAAATTTTCTCGCCTTTACACAAAAGAAATAACAAATTCAATCATATTAACTAAAAACACACAATTAAAAATAATATATTGACATGTTGATTAGATTTGATCTATCTATCTGTACTAGTATTTGATCTATCTATCTATACCTTTAATGAATATTTTTAAAAAAAATAGAATTAACAACTAAACATGAATTAGCTCTAATAAAAGCATTCAATAATAAAAACATTTTTTTTGACAAAACAATTTATGTCTATTGTATTATTATCCAATCTAATATTATTTTCCACTAGATAAATTCTAGAGCATATATTTAATCGAAAAAAATATTCTGAATTGAAAATCATTATATAGTCTCAATAATTATATTTTTTCTATATTAGATGTGTTTTGATGTCGAAAAAAAAGATGTATTTTGATAAACATAATTGAAGATCTTGATAATTAATGAAAAACAACAAAATTTAAAGAGAAAAACACAACCAAAATTGTTTTTAAAGAGATTTCTACAATATTTACTTAACATGATTGTTTCTATGTTTTATAAAATATATATCTATATATGTGTATAATGTTTTAGTGAAAGATTGCATCATATATAAATAGTTTTATGTTAAAACTGTTATTGATTTTTAAGTGTATGACAATAAGTTATTCTATTGGTCTTTAAATTAATAATATATTTATTAATAAATATTTGTAAGATAAATATGTCCGTAAAGCGCGCTAAACACTTAATTTTCATAATATGGCAAGTTGAAAAAAACATATTAATGACATGTTTGAATTTTAGTGCCCATACAAGAATTTCACTATATTAATATTTGGTTGACCTTTTCTCTAAATTTTTGAGATTATTATATGAAGCTAGCAATCTCAAACCAAAGTACTAAATGATAGGGGTCTACGTGAAGATAGTATACGTGCGTAACACACGATTATTAGAATTTGAAAATCAGCGTACCTGCTTCCTCCCGCAATCCAAGTGATGAATGAGTATCTCAACCATCTCGCCGCCGGAGAAACAGTTCTTAACGATCTTCATCTTCATCAACCGATCCTTAATCGGCAGCTTCTGCCTCAAAACCCTAACGAATCTCATCATCTCATCAACACCACCACCCCCCTCGCCCTCCTCCTCCTCCTCGTCGAAACCGTACATCACCGGCGCCGGCGCAGCATCGTCGCAACACTTCTCCGCCAACAACTCCTTGATCCTCCGATCGAATTCTCCTCCGCTATTTCGTAACGAGTTCAACGCCATCAATCCTCCGAAGTGTTTCTCGTTGAAGAAAATCTGAGGGACCTGAGAGCTCCCTGTTCTCTCGACAAGCTCGCGCTCTCTGTGCGTGTAGACGTCGATGTTGATCTCCGAGAAATCGAATCCTCGTTCACGGAAAAACGATCGGACGGCGGTGGAGTCTCGGCAGTTAGATCTCGAGAAGAAAGTGATCCGGCCTCTGAGCTCTTCTTCGCTTTTCAGCTTCACGAGAACCTTGACTCCGGAGATTTCGAACTCCGTCACATCGGTTGTCTCCGAAACGCCGTCGTTTTTGTGTAAAAGCGAGAGGCGTTTGGAGATTGCGTTCCCGCTTTGACGGATGAGTTTCATCATATCGACGAGGGTGAATTTCTCCGGCGGCGATGATGACTGATGCGTTGATTCTTCTGACGAGACGCGAGTGCCACGTGGTGGCTCGAGTTTCGGTAGGTGAGGATGAGGCGGGAGAGTCTTCTCGGGACATCGACCGTTGATTGAG